>JASJOG010000038.1:1350000-2097500 GCA_030142905.1 Heliopora coerulea
CTCTGTCAATCCTAATTTATATTTCTGTCTACAATTCTCCATATCTGCTTATCACCATGCTAGTCTTCACCTCCGTCATCACCTCCAGCCCAATTGCCATCACTATATCTATTTTCATCTTCATTTCTGTTTTGATGCCCACTCATGCCTCTATCACCTTTTCCATATTTCCTGAATCTCCATCTTTTCCTTAGCTCGATGGCTGATCTTGTTTAAGGAACTCAATCTTGATCTCTACCTCGATCATTAACGCTGTTTCTTCCTATATATTCCACTTTTTCGCGATTTTTGCAAACCGTACCAACGTCGTTCACAATAAAACCCAAACACCGAGGTTGAAATCACGCATTTTTTATCAGACACTTTTTCACTATTTCATAAAGCATCTGACTATCGATTGCTCATTGGTACGCACCCGGCGAATGTGTCTTCCAAGGCTGTAAATCTCATATTGAAACTTGACAGTTCATGTGTAATTTGTCGAGATCCCGACCACAGCATCGACTAAGAAGGAAATAATAATGTACGACGTCCAGTTATAATGATACGGTACATTTATACTGTTGAATTACTTTTGAAAATATTTATGCTAAGACAAGCCACGGAGCCATTTGTATATTGTCCTTTGTTGTTTCCTTTCAAAATTGTGGTGTTGATAAAAGCAAGGGAACTGGACTTTTTGTAACTAACTATTCATTTTTTAACGTTTTTTCTCCCTAAATGTGCCCCGTTAAGCCTGGTTTCCATTAAATCGTTAGAATCGCAAGAATGGCAATCGCAATCACAAAAATCGCAATAATCCTATATTTGCGATTTAGTCGCTTGAGATGCAAGTCACATCGATTCACGTTTCCATTAAATCGCAAGGGTCACGATGACCGCTACGACACGATTTTTGCGATTCTTGCGACTTAATGGAAACCAGGCTTTAGATTATATCGATTACATTCAAGACCCAGCACGAAAACACGCATGAGATAAAACACTACGTCTTTTAATTTTCTCGTTCGATGACTCCTATTCTTATTTTGAACCAAGTATTGATATTTATTATTCGGCTGCATGTCTCATCTGGCCATCCTCTAGTGAAGACGTTGTATGCTTATAAGATATTTTTTCGTCCCCCTAATGATACCTTGTTCGTTTCATTTACAACTAGATTCTTTGTGAATTATTGAAATAATTTTAAATTTCATACCCTGTTGACTAAGGGACCTTCGTGAATCATTTCGAAAAAATCTTTATAATCTTCCAGCGTGACATCACATGGTTCCTTGTAGGCAAACCCAGCAATAAATGCCTCCCATAGTCTGGCACAATCCACAGGCTTTTGAAGAAGTTTAAAACGGTTTTGATAGTCCCAGCACTTGCCGATAAAAATTTGTTTCAAATGTTTGTCAGTTCCTTGTACCAATTTGAACCTCCACAACTGGGCTTTTTCCAGGTCAAAGGCTTTCTGTTTGTCATTTTCCCTTCTGGTTGTCGTTTTCTGTCGCAGTTTGTCTTTTCTCACAGTTTCATCCTCAATTGGAACAGCCAAGGCAATTTGTGGCGCAAAGTATGTTTTAATACCTTCATTCCCTAAGGCAGTGTTTGTTGTTATCTTGGTACTTGGGAAGTACGCAATGTTATTACCGCTTTCTTGTGCATTTAGTTTCGTCCTCGCCTGTTGTTTGTCAAAATTTTGAAGTACAGTCCATTTCAATCTCCTGTAATCTTGTGCATTGATGAAACACTTGTGATCTACGAAGATATAAAGGAAAGACAAGTTTGGTTGTTCAAATAAAATAAATTGCTGTCCACCATCAATGTATACCCTGATAACACTGTGCTGGAATTCTCAGTGCGTTTATACGCAGGGTACGACTTTTCCACTGAAATTTACTACCAGAATTTGAAACTAAACTCGAAACTGTGAAGTATCCAGACAGCTGCTGAACTGGTTAAGCCTAGGAGCTATGTTAGTATTGATTACTGGTTTACATTTTTGGTTAGTTTTGTAAATTGAAACCTATCGATTTAAGAACAACAATTTTCAATGTAAACTCAAGTTCACATCCAATTGTTTACCGAAAATCTAAACGACATATATCAACTTTTGGGCGATGTTTTGTGAAGGACAGTTTTGCTATAAAAACACGGTTTCTTTGACTGTATTATGACTATTTGTTTGTTTTGTAACAATCTGTCGCAAACTTATTTAGTTCTAGACGTTTACTGATGTTCAGTTTTGAAATAAAACTGTTACATGATGATAAACACAGGTAAAGGCTGATATGTCTGCGCACCTTAGATCACTTGCCGGTTAGCAAGTACCTTCGACCTCCCGTTGCTTGCAAACTGAATTGAACTAAAGCACCACTTTAGAAGCAAAAGAATAACCGGTTTCTTAATTTTGTGTTAAGCTGCTGGTTGTGTGGAAGCCAAAACAAACTATAAATTCATTTAAACAAAGAAAAAAAGCACGACAATCGAGATTTCTCACCTTACAATTTTCTTATTCATGCTGTGCCTACCTGCTATTAAGAAAAGACTTAGGAGAAAGATCCTCCATGAGTTATTTGACTGCGCTGATTTCATTCGTTCAAAGATCATTTACTAAAAAGCCGTTTAAAGTTAAGTTCCATTTGAAGGTGCCAACCGGTCTTATCGTCTACGATTCGTTTAATCTCTAATCCAGCGATGTCACACATTGTTGACTCTCAGTTATCAGAGGCAGTTCATCGAACGTCTAGCACTAGAAACCAAACCCTTCAACCTCCTGTATCCGATAAGTCTGACTCCTAGAACATAAGAACAAACGAGGGAACAAAACAAAGACAAAGAGAGAGAAATACGAACGAAAGAAAAAATAATTAAGACGTCGTAGGGTCAAAGGGCGTTTGCTGTTTATCACATCATAGTTATTTTTTAGTCAAAGGATGTACAGCGGTCTATTCCAATACCTCAAAATAAAAAATGATGATAACAATAGTAATGATAATAATATTGATTTATTCACAGCATCTCTACTGTAGATCTTTATGTATCTGTAAAAAGATTCAAAGTACAGTAAAATATGTGTACTTAATTCGATGGCCAATCTTTGTCTTTGATAAATAGAGACACGGTGGTTTGAATTAGGTTTAACCAGGCTATATATTTGTGATATGAATGCCTTGTCATGTGATTTACTCGTGTACGCATACTGGACAACGAGAACTTTTATTCGACGCAATTCATCCATCCGTCCGTCCGATATGTCGGTTGGCAGCGTGAGTTCTACTAGTTTAAAATGAAGGCGACGGTTGGCCTATTGAGTACATCTGTAGTTGACGTTGTCTTTCAATTCATAATCTGCTTCAAGCAGGTGGGACATCACAAACATTTCACGATTGGTTAGACACAATATGTCCTGAGTAACCAGCGTGAAATTGGAAAAAGAAATGGTTGAAGAAATTGTCAATTTGCTTAATGATTTTTTGCAAAACAATCCTTCAAAATATTCCTTCTCGACTAGATGAATAATTTTCGTCGCAAGCGATTTGAAAGAGTTTTTCATAAAACTGTTTCCTGCTTGAAGGAAATAAAATGCTTACCTCTATACTTGTTGTATTTTGTCTCGCAAACTTTGCGGTCATCACACGAGGTAAGAAATTGATATGTCATGCATTACACACTTTTTATAAATTTTAAAAGCAATTAGCTGTTGTTTTTTTTTTACCATAAAATATCTTACGATCTATGTATCTCTTATCGATTGTGAAGTTTTCATTTTGGTTGTTACTTAAGAAATAACAATAATAAATGTACTAACTACCTGTTTCAAGTTGAGATAGCAAACGGGGACATAATAGAACACCAGACAACGGTAAAATTGTGAAACGACATCTCGGTATTTCAAAGACTTGTCGAGACCACTTTTTGGGGAATCCCACTTCAATTTATACAAGTCAATGTTAAGTAGATATTTATTATAAATGAAACGTGTTCCATGCCTGGATAGTTCATAAAACAGGCGCTTACTCTGTTTTTCACAACTTAAACCAACCAGAAATGTTACCAGTTCCCCTTTGATTGCTCACCTTGCAGGTAACATCCGCTCAAATCCTCAACAGCAGAATATGGCGGTGTCACAGGGATGAGTGTCTCCCAGGGAGAGAGTCCCCTAGGTCACTTATCCCAAGTGATGAATGACTTGTGCAAGGACCCCCTTCGTAAAATAAAATTTACCTTGATCTAAATCCAAAACCAAGACCAATACTGATTCTAACCCAATCTTAACACTAATCCTAACCCTAACCCCAGTCCACAACAGTTAAAAAATAAGATGTAGTGTTTGGAAAAAGTGTCTTTTTCAAAGACATGCATAACATAAGTTTGGTCATAACTGGCTTGAACTAGCTCTCTAATTAGCCATTTAATCAGTATATTTCCCATTGTGTTAACCCACGGACATAACACTGGGAAATCACCATCTGCCGTTTGGCCATGATTTCCAAGCTAACTACTACTACTGCCTCACTGTCACGTTTCAGGAGCGTCAAAATCAAGATGTGCTGTCGTGGTATTTGTCAACCAATCGTCTGTCAAAACCGACAACAATTCTGCTGAATACCTCGGGAACATTCAAGGTCTTACCGTGAATAAAACTAGTGTTTACTTTTCTGACAGTCCGGACACATTCAAGGTTAAACATGAGACTTTCATTCACGCTCCCGGACTGTTTGCTTTGGAATCCGAGAAATACCCTGGAATGTTCCTGCGACGTGCAGACAACAGCATTGTCCTTCAACAGGAACGTAGATCGGATAACTTCAGTAAGTTCATTGTATTAAACATTTTGGTATTTGTTTTCAAAAATTACAGCGACTTTTGGTACAATTCTTGTTTTCTTAGAAAACGACGCAACCTTTTTGATGGATCATTCGGAGGCGAATGAATCTTACACATCCTTGAAACTATTCACAAATCGTTCGTGGAAACTGTTCTCTCGGCCAGACTCTAAAGGGCCTCTTCTTTTCGATATTTCTAAAGACGGTATACCTCACAGGAAAGGTTTCGACCTCATGGTGATAGCCCAGCCGTGCGAGAATGAGAAAACAAACCAGAGTAAAGGTGAATAACTTTCGTTCATGAATTAACGCTTGGATAATTTTTTTAAGCTTAGCTGTACTGCTGTGCAGCACAACCCAGCGATGTTCTGATTAGCGTTGTTTTAGACTTTGTGGTTGGGTGCATTGCGTTGCATTATATTGTATTGTATGGTGCTGTGTGTCATGTTTTGCTGTTGTACGGTATGGTATGTAGTTGCGATGTATAGTATGAGATGACGATGTCTGCATTGTATGATTAACTGTGTTATATATAATGATATGGTTGTGTTTACGAATATCATTTCCAGTACTGTTTCTGTATATCATTTCCCGAAAATGTTGAAGTCATTACTTGTAGCTTTTTCAAATACATAGAAACCTTTAAATTCGGAAACGTTCTCTCTCTGAATAAAATTATAACATTAGCCGAATTGTCGTTTATCCCCGCATCCTCTTATTGTTGATGCAATCATAGTTATACCAAATTACTAACTTTTTAAACTTATCTTCTTAGTTGCTGAATCCTCCATGCCTAAAGATCTTAATACAGCTGATGATGAATTAGGACAAGGTAGTCTGTGACTCATTACTAAACGGACTGGGGCATCTGTTCAAAAGTTTGTTCTACTGCTTGCTGAGCTGAAAAAATATAATCCTTCTTAAGTTAAAGTAAGACCTATCCATAGGTATTGTGGTCATCTCTTAGTATCAAAGGATATCCATAGGTGTATTGGATATCCGTTGGTATTTGTGGCTATTCTTTGGTATTTTGGGTATCCACGGGTATTAGGGATATCCGTGGATAATGTTGGTGTTTATGGATATCCGTGTGTACCCGAAGCTGTCCATATATATCGTGGGTATTTATATAGTGGTTGCACCATTAAACTCTAAAAAGACTGGAACGATACCTGCAAACTGTATTTTGAAGCCAACATGGAGGCTGACATGTAGGTCAACTTGCAGGTCATCCCAGTCCCCTACGCGATAAAACACGCAACCTATTGCGAAAAACGTAGTCTAAATTTCGGATTTTTTGACAGTTTTCATCTTTATCCTTAGCAAGTAGAGGACAATGTCGGTAGGACTGCATATTTGTCAGAATTAACTGTCAATGAAAAGGAAAGGTTCAATACAACTTTTCTCCATCCGTGTTTTTGACCCACATGGCTGCCCCTATGTCGGCTTCATTCAAACATGAAGCCTGGTACAACGAGATATCGTTCCAGTCTTTGGGTTGCACTATCTCCTTTCAAGGTTATCAAACCAAAGGTAATTGCGTTCTTAACTTTATTGAACAGGGTCTGGGTCTGGAAAGATGTCTTTGGGTATGATAGCTGCGCCAGATCCAACGTTAAATCGACAAACAGATACTAAATACGTCACAGGTTAGCTTAGCAAATTGTAAAATCGTCGGACAGGTTTGCATTTCCAACCTTAATGAACTTCAACGTTCCACAAATCAACTTTTGGTTCCACTGACATCTTGTAAAAACATCAGACTACCTCGTTCATTGAAATGAAAAAAGTATGTGATTAATTAAAATAACTTGATTAAACAAAAGCCATTACCAGCCAACAATTTAAGGAAATAGAGTAAGAAAAAAACTCAGAAAAACAACATCTTGAAGACTTAAGATTTATATAAAAACAAGACCAATGTAAACGGTAATATTTCGACCTTATTTCAAAGTCATTGTCAAACCATTGTCAAATGACTTTGAAAACAGGTCGAAATATCACCGTTTGTACTCGTCTTGATTTTTTCCTGAAATCTTAATTCTTCAAGATGTTGTTTTTCGGAGTTTGTTTCTTACTCTATTGATTAAACAATACCATAAATTCGCTATGACGATACAGGATTTTTTTGCGAAACATCGAACGTCGAGTAGGATCTGTGTTGAATGAACTGTTTAAAGTAGAACTCTGGGGTAATCTCTGCGTTTGAAATGGTTGCTGTTATTTATTTTTTTTTCTAAAGCTGTCACGAATAAAGGAAAATTAAATCATATTTCCAATGAATATTCATTTGAAAACTTCGAAGGTAAGTCAAGTGTCGTGAAATCTGCTGCAATTACATTTAGCCATATCAAAAATACAATTTGGCACATGGAAGTATTCCACCCTCAAATTAGAATAAGTATCGGTCATCACCTGCTCGAATTAAAGTGTTTTTGCTTTCAATTTTTAGTTCCTGACTTTATCATGCACTCGTTAATGGAAGATGATAAAAACGCAGGAGATGGTAGGATGTCCTCTTCTCCCATTGTCCCCCTCACCGTCATCCTGCTCTTGCCCCTTCTTTCCTCCTTTGCTCTACTTCATTTGTCACCTTTTCGATCTTCTCTTTTTGCTCTTTCGTCTTTTCTCCTTCCTCTTACCAGTTCCTCCACACACCTTTCCTCTCCTTCCGCTCTCACACTTGAAAGTCCCTAATCTTCCCTCTCTTCCCTCTCTTCCCACTCTTCCCACTCTAACCCTACTTCCCTCTCTTGTTCTAATTTCTCCTGTTTCCACCTTCAACTTTTCCTTCTCTTCTTCTTTCCCGTTTTCTATTTCTTTTCTTTCTTCCCTTTCTTCATCCTCCATCCTTCTTTCTCCTCTTCCATCTCTCGTCTATCTCTCCTTTCTTGTCTCTTTTTCTGTGCTCTTTTTCTCTCTCATCACCATTTTCTCTTTGCTCCGTCTTCCTTCTCTCTTTTTCTTCTTATTTCTAATTCCACTCCTGTCCCTCCACCGCTTTCTTTCCTTTTTCTCTCTCTGCCCCCGAACCTTCTTCCCATCCAACTCTACACCATCTTCTCTATCGTCGTCCTTTTTCCATTCCCCTTCACCTAATTCTCTCTTTCCCGTGACGACTCCTCTCCTTCTTCCTCAACACTTTTTTGTTCGCCTTTCCACTACTCTTATCCTTATCCTTGCCTCCTTCCTTTTAAATCTTCATTTCTCTCTTCATTATTCCTATCATTGTTTCTCTAATATCGTGTTCTCTTGTCAAGGAATGGAGGCGCCAAAACCTGAGGTTAAACCCTCAGCCAGTATTGTGCCTGATAATCGTCAAAGTCAACAACAAACTGTCGGTAGGTGTAAGTTTTTGTGACAATTTGTGAACGTTTCGTTAAGTTTTCCACACGAGAGGTTATAATTGCTGCATCTTGTAGTTATAAACAAGCTACAAGAAGTCCCGAAAGAAACCATAGGGCTTATAAAAAGGTGTTTGACAGGGCCTTTTTTAAGAAATTTGCCGTGGGGGGGCATTTTTCAAAAGGGACCTTCGACTTCATTGATAAATTTGTCCCTCTAGAATCGTTTTTTACTTGGACCATTCTGAAATCTACAAAACGTAAACCTAGAGCACAGATTATTGTCAGTATTTGAAAGAAAGCACTCAACAAATTTGTCTATAGGCATTTTTATTATTACTTATTTTCGTGCCACCTAGAGGGACTGGGGGGGCATTTGCCCCCCCACTATAATAGTTAAAAAAGGCCCTGGTGTTTGAAGAAAAGAAAAAAGTGTGTTAGCGAACACAGCATACCTTAAGTGTCTATGAAGTTAAAAAAGAATGGTTTTCATAATCCTGTAGCTTATTATCTCCTTATTTCCATCACTATGGCAAAAGATAAATCTGGTTTCCCATTGTCCAAAGTGCTTTAAAAAGTCCAGAACGGTTGGCTTGGGGACTGGTAAAGAGTTCAGCTCCGATGGCGTAGTTAGTGCATCCACTGCTTAGTTTGTACCATGTTTTCTGTTGACTAAGAGTTGGAGTCGTGTGTTACATGGGAATATGGGCCTTTATTTGGCCAAATAACTGTATCTCGCAGTGACGATGAGTTGCCCCCTCCTGACCAATTTCAACCACTGACTGTGTCATTTCCAAGCGCAAAAATAAGACACGGCGGGCCTTGAAATACGAACTTTGGCGATAGAAAAAATTGTACATAATAAAACTTTCGTACTTTTAAACCAGGGCCCGGCTGGTCAAAAGGTGATTAGCTTAATCCAGGATTAACGAAAATTTTATGGACAATTTTCCGATCATGCTGCTGAGAAAAGTTGGAATTTTCTTTAACAGATTTCGGGTGTTTTTCAAAAGGGTTTTAAGCTATGAAATTTTAACTAGATTTTTCAACCATAATAAACGAAACCAAAGGAACAGGTTAACTGGCAATCCTGAATTAGCGCTGATCGTGCTCTGAACAACTGGCCCCTGAAAATTTGCCGTAAGGAAGTCATAAATAAACATTTTGGAATAAACTACTTTTAATTTCATGATTGGATACTTTAACCCGCAGCAAATAATACTTAACCAGTTTTATTCTTACCCATGTTTGCTGATCTTTTTAGAACACCAGACAAAGCTACCAACCGCCAAGCAGAGAATTAGCGAACTGTCCAGTTTAACGGATGAAAATGATTTGAACGATAGTAAGTTTTATTCATGCCTTGTGAAAATATCGAAATAAGCGCGGATATTTGCTGTGAAGACGCAAACTTAGAGGTAAACCATTTTTTATTGACAAATAATGTTGTAACGTTTCTGTTTTCTTCTCAATGGAACATCCTAAATCAACTTTTGAGCTTTTGGTGGAAATGATTATTGATAAAACTTTTCCACCCTGTTACAGTTGAAGACACCTTAAGAGATCTTCAGTATGGTTCCAAAGGATGTAAGTATGTGTTTCGCTTGTGAACTTCGTGAAAGGAACATTTCGGACACTTGATTGATCAGATCTACGTAATCATTCGTTGTCAAATAGGTAAATTGCTAGTCGCTGAAGATTCCGTCGACGAAGACGCCGCTTCAAAGGACACCGTTACCCACCCGGAGAAAAATAACAGTATTTAGTATAAAATATGTTTCGAATAATATGACATATACATGTGATATGAATTGACGTGATGTGGTGTGATAGGGTTTGAATTGTATATGGGTGGGGTAATGTGGTGTGGTAAGGTGTGATGTAACGTGGTGAATGTGATGGGATGTGGTGTGCTGTGTGAAGGGACGTGATGGAGTGTGATGTTATGTGGTGTGTTTTGGTGTGATGTGGTGTGTGAAGTGACATACGGTGTGGTGTGTTGTGGTGTTGTGTGTTGTGGTGTGGTGAGGTGTGGTGTGGTGAGGTGTGGTGTGGTGAGGTGTGGTGTGGTGAGGTGTGGTGTGGTGAGGTGTGGTGAGGTGTTTGAAGTGACGTGATGCGGTGCGGTGTCTTCTGTGACGAGAAGTAGTGTGGTGTGGTGGGCTTGGGTCAGGTTGGAGTTTAGTTTGGTGGGTTAGTCAGGGTGTTGCAAGGCAAGAAGAAATAGGACAGAGTGAGGTGTGGGGTAGAAGGTGGCAAGGGGTGTGATGGAATGAAGTGATGTAATGTGATGTGATGTGATGATGTAATGTGATGTGATGTGATGTGATGTGATGTGATGGGATGATGTGATGTGATGTGCGTAGTTTGGTGTAATGTATTGTGGTATGTTGTGGTGAAGTGAGGTGTTATGCAGTGCCGTTGTAGTGTGGTCTAAAATTGATGTAATTGGTCGAAAATTGATGCTGCGCATATTTTGAAATTATATAATTATATTTTGAAATTCTGAACTCGGAATACTGAAATGAAATGACTTCTTCTGGTGCCTTCTATTTCCTTCGCCCTTAGTACTCAACTGTCAGTACTTAGCACTTGTACTGCTCTTTACTAAGCGCACTGTTTTCGTCATTTGTTTTTCAGAATGCACGGACGAGATTCCAACTTCGTGTGAAGAAATGGCAAAGAAAGGTTACTGTTTGGCTTTCAAGTCTCTCATGTCCACAGTTTGTCGAAAGTCATGCAACTTGTGTTGTAAGTAGAACAAGGAACTAACATTCTCTTGTGTTAAGAAAACAAGAATTTTTTTGTTGTCAAATGACATTATAAAAAACTGTATTAACCCCGTAGTTGGTCATATGGCCACTTGCTGTTCTCTTCTCTGTCTTGTCGTCTTTTACCTTTTTAATAGATTTGAGTTGGTGAGTAAGTTCAGATGTTCATGTTGGGGAGATCAGAGCAATGATAGTGTTTTTGACTTATATTTTAGCCAGGTTAGTGGACACCGGTTTCACTTCCTGCACAAAAAGTTGCGGAGGTGGACGCCAGATGCGCATGATCAAAATTAACCGCCGTGAATATATGCAGACACGCCGTTGTAACCCTCAGCCGTGTCCTGGTAAGTGTTGAAAATTTAACTATGGCAATTATTGTGGCAACTCACTAGTTTGTATTGGTTAATACAGTTTTCTTTGTTCTGTCTGACAGTTGACGGGGGATATAGCGAGTTTGGTAACTTCACTGAGTGCAGCGTCACTTGTGGTCAAGGTGTAAAATACCGTAGAAGAACCTGCACAAAACCTCGTCCGCAGTTCAATGGCAGGTCTTGCAGAAGATTAGGACCGTCTATTGAATCAAAAGACTGTGATGCTGGAACTTGTCCGAATTCAATAAAGCATCACCAGCATGACGAGCACCATGAACGGAAAAGGAAACTGGGTCGAGGTTTGTTGTATGTCCGCCATGTTTTGGACCCCAGAGAACTGAGTCAGACCTTGGGCTAGATTTTAGGGATATTCTATCCAACATGGGGACGAGGCGAGACGATTGTAAGAGATTCAGACATCCGCGTTTTTATTTTTTTTCCTTGGCTTCTTATTTACCCTGGATTAACTGTTTGAAATTTAATGCAAGGTTTATGGTATTTACACCAAGGAAACATCATGACGGGATCTGTCAATTTAATGGCATTCAGTTCAACACTTTGTGCTGTTTTTTGTCATTTGAAAAACTGGGCAAATGACCTGAGTTCTGAAAATCGTGTAAAAGTGTCGTTTAGAACACCGGAAGTACCTTTCCAGAGCTTCTAACTTCCATGGAAATAAAACTCTTCTTGTTCACGTTTTTCTACCTTCTCTTTGAAACTACAGGCTCGGACCATCACAAGAGCGATCTTCACATAGGTAAACTATTAACAACGAATAATTGGTATAAATTATGATTAATATCTAGTCATACTTGCCGAAAATTTTGGAATTGCAATTTTATTTTTAAAAAAGGACGATATTTGTGGCTACAGTTACCTCAGACAACGAGTGGACCTTCGTGTAGCTCGTGCACTCAGAAAAATAGTTTTGTAAGCTCCAGAAGAAGAAACAACCTTTCTCCGAGTGTATTGATTCGACAAACGCACGGCACTTATCATCTATAATAACACCGAACTCCCATGAGCACGACACATACGTATAACGGTCATGTTGTTTATTTGTTATCCATGAACTCTCAAATTCACAGCGTCTTTAGCTTTTTCATAATTAATGGATCGTGACTCCCGCTTAGACAGCACGCACTTGTAACCATCATTCACCATTTGCATTCGTGTAACTCAGTTGTTAGTTGGAGCATATCACCCGTTATCAAAGGTTATGAGCTCGATCCTCCTGATCATTCTTATTCATTTGCTTGACAGAGTATGTGATCGCCAAAACGTGAAAAATCAGCTAACGTAAGCTAACGAAAGTATATCCTATTTACAGATGGACAGCATTCCGATAAAGTTCATGAACATTCTATCCTTCTCAAAGGAAAGAAAGGTATAGATTGTGAAAGTATACTCAGGCAGTCGCCTACTTAATTTTAGCTTTTCCAGCGGAGAATTTAACGTTCCTAGTGAGGACTGGAACTGCTTACAGATTAATAATCCATTCAGCTTTATATCTTGAAACAGCGTTTACAGTGTTTGATTTGAGACGTTTTAATACTATGTGTGGTTACTTTTTAATGTGATCTACATGTTTTAGCTTACTTTAGAACCCTAAAGTCAATGGTGCTTTTGTGCCCAGCTCTCTCACCTCGCCCGCACCGAAAGCTATTGCCTCTTTTTGTTTTTCAGAAACAAGTATTACTTAGTGATGGTCAGCAATGCTTACGCTAAAAGCTCAATGAGCACAAACGAAAATGTTTGCTTAAACCAACTAACATTTCTGTTTTCAGTCCGAACTTGTCCCATAGCAGCAGCTGTTGTCCAATAAGCCTCAAACAAATAATTATGGGCTTTTTCGCTAATACCTCAAAAGCAAAAATGACAAACGTCCCTGGAAACAAGATTCTTAATATTTATTTCAGTCGCCAAGCTCCGTTGCACTCCTCGAAGAGGACAGCTGAGAAGTATCATCCAAGATGTTGCCACTAAACGATTCACTATTCATGAATCACGTCGGAAGCACAGTTCAAAGAAGAGTGACATTGAGGAAGGAGAAGTTTTGTACAACCACGAAGGTGTTCCTTTCGATACCTCAAGCACTGTTGTGAACGCACTTAAATCGTACGTTTGATTAAAATTTAAATCTTTGTATATCATAGTAATCCTAACCTATGTATTTGCTCGTGGTACTCCAGTTTTTTTTATAGTCAATTTTAATAATTTCAATTTATTCAATTTAATAATTTCAATTGGTCAATAAGTTTGTTAGTCGGTATGTCCGTTCGTTCGTGCGTGCGTACTTTCTGTTATGAATTAAATATATATGGTAATGGTATAGCATATAACACATTGGTATAATACGATTTATTAATGAATGAACAATTGACTTGATATGTTGAAGTTTTGCTATAACACAAGATGATGTGGTGTGTTTTGAGGGTGTTATGATGTGATATGGCCTGGCGTAATATGCTATTGCATGACAAACAGTGGTATGGAACTGTATTATATGGCATGGAATATTATATTTTTGTATGGTTTGCTGTGTTATAGTCTCGCGTTGCGTTGCCATATAATATGGTACCGTATAGTGTCCTGTGATATGGTATGGTATTTATTGGTATGATATGGGATAATATGGCATAGTATTGTATGGTATGGTACGGTGCGGTATGTTATGGTATTGTGTGGTACGGTAAGGTATGATATGGTTTGGTATGGTATCGTGTTGTGTGGTATGGTATGGTATTTATCTTATGATATGGGATAGGATGGTATAGTATTGTATGGTAAGGTATGGTACGGTGCGGTATGTTATGGTATTGTGTAGTACGGTAAGGTATGATATGGTTTGGTATGGCATGGTATGGTATTTAGTGGTATGATATGGGATAGTATTGTATGGTAAGGTATGGTATGGTGCGGTATGTTATGGTATTGTGTGGTACGGTAAAGTATGATATGGTTTGGTATGGTATCGTGTTGTGTGGTATGGTATGGTGTGTTATGTTATGTTGTTATTTACTCAATTAACGTGTCAACATGTACATTTTTCCAGACCCTACAAGATAATTCTTGCCCGAAAGGGAGCCCATAAAATGAAATTATTAGAAGAATGTTTAGAAGCAGGTAAACACAATTGGTTTCTTCACATAAGAAAAATACTTTATTTGACGTCAAACTTTGACGTCATTTCCAAACACTGCGAAGTTTCTTGGAAAAAGAAAGGAAACAGGATGTAAAACAGCATATTTATTGTCACTGTGGGTTCTAGATCAACCTTTATTTACTTTTATGTTTTAGATGATAGTTTGGATGAAGTAAGTGAGTCAGGTAAGACCTACTAAAGCAAATGTAATATATGGTTATGAATTTCTTTTGAATTTCATAATTCGTCGTTTCTTAAAAGTAACTGGTTTGTTGATATCGAAGAAATCTTTGAGGTATCTGGCTAATGAACGCATTTTAGAGCTTTCTGTGAGTGCTTTCAAAATAAGAACCTGGTTCATCGCAGCAAAAATATGTTTCCGTAATATTTTCGCTTACAGATGAGGATACGTCAATCTCGGGGAACCATCGTTATTCCGAGGATGAGACGGATCTTGTCGATGACAATGTGGCAAGAAGAAGAAAAGAGAAAAGTGAGTCTTATTGATGAAGTTACAGGGAACTTGAGAGCCAGAAATTTCATCTGGATGAAGTTACCGGATGACCTTGAATACTATATTTGACAAACGAAGTTTTCCAGTGTCAACCCAGACTAATTCCGAAAAATACAATTCGTGAGCCTCTGGCTGGGGCAGAATTTCATTTTTCGCTACAAGTCACGGTTAAGTCTTCAAAATGTAAGATTTTGCCGCTCGAAAATTTCCCTCAACTGTAAATACCTAATATTTGTTGAGTCTGACCTTGAAGATTGTTTGTCATGGAAGAGAGTCTTAGATCTTTGAGTGGAATCTTTCATTTTAGTATCGAGCTACAATTCTTGAAGCGGTTTTCAGGCGCTGGTTACCACATAACTCTTTAATCAAGAACAAAGTAGTTGCATGAGATCAAATCAAACTTCTTTACATTCATAAGTCAAGATCCGTGAATGACTTTACCGCTGTCCAGCAGTAACCTCTGACCTCGCTGTATTGAAATAGCTGGTTAATTTTCAAAATATCTTCTGTAGGTAAATACCATAGAAACGAACAAGTGTATACAAGGCCCGGAGAGAAGTCTTTTGAAGGTAAAGATAAACGTAC
This sequence comes from Heliopora coerulea, assembly GCA_030142905.1. Classification (NCBI taxonomy): domain Eukaryota; kingdom Metazoa; phylum Cnidaria; class Anthozoa; order Scleralcyonacea; family Helioporidae; genus Heliopora; species Heliopora coerulea. The sequence goes on from JASJOG010000038.1 coordinate 1,365,545, forward strand.
AGCTGTTTCACCGTTACTCTTTTTGTGCGAACTCTGTGTTAGTGGTAGATAATTCAAAAGTTCGAAATGCCAGACATGCACTGAACCTAACCGTGATCTGTATTCTGCACGAGGTGGCTTAGTTGTCTGTTGATAAAGTGTTTTGGTCGCTCTTCCGTCTGAATGTCGTATTGGTTGGCGTCTCTCACTGGAGGTGACAAAGTCCCCGGTTCAATTTCTTTCAGGGGCGGAAAAGCCGTTCCTGAGTTTTCACCATGAGATCCATGAGCATCCATAAGCACTTGTGATTTACAAACATCAGATTACCTTGTACGGAATATACTTCGTGTGTTTAAGATTATTAAAAAAACAATAATGGTAGCGGTATTAATGGTAAAAATAACAATATGACTGTAATAACAGTAATAATTACAACGACAATAAAGATAGCGATAACTATACCTGTCACAGTGACAGTCATGGCAGAGACCATTACTATGGTGATGACAAGGATAAAGGTGTTCACCATTGTCTGTCCTTCACATTTGCCAGATTTTGACGAGTATAAATACGAAGCAGGGAATGTGGTCACACCTCAAGTGACAATATCCCCGGATTACAACAGCCACGGTAGATATTAAATCGTCTGTCAGAAAACTTAGTTGAATTTTAGTTTCTGTGGATTACTTTCATGGTCTTTCTTTGAGCACAGACAATGAAAGCAGTTAAAATGGTTAATAAGATATATTATTATATGGCTGAGCTTGCTATCCGGTCTGTACGCAAAATGACCCACGATGATTGGCTGCCTAGCCGTGCAATAAGTTTTTCGTACATACCGACTAGTTTTGGCGGGAAAATGTCCGAGCTGATTTTACGAAAAACAAACCAGATTCAGGTACCTTTTACAGAAGATGTATAAAAACAAATTACGGAAAAAGATGTTGAACGTTCTCAACGATAATTTTAAGCAGAAAACTAAAGGAATGGATGCCAAAAACCACGATGTAACAGGTAAAAACAAGCAAGTAAACCTAAGCCGCTAACTCACGAACACAAAGCTTCTTTAAAAGCGATGAAAAAAGGAGCCAAAAGCCATGTAATAAATTCCCTATTAACCTCGTTTGTTCGGTCTGTACGGGAAGATATTTATCCTCGGTTTTTTTCGCACAAACCTCGCTCCTTCGTCTCTCGGTCTGTACGAAAACCTCAGGCAAATACTTTCCCGTACAGACCTCACACTCGGTTAATAAGTAATCAGTACAGTTGTGATAAATCAGTATAAATTAACAACACTAGCAACAACAACTATAACAGCAGCAACAATAACAACAACTACAGCTGTAATAACACCGACAATGACAACAACAACAACAACAACAACAAAGATCTATTACTATCAGCTAATTATTGCAATATTTTGGTTCATAAATTACAGTTGTCTAAGAAAGATTGTTTTTCTTGGAATCAGATTATTCTGCTCCTGGAGGAAAATTGTTTGATGAAACAAAAAGTTTTAACTTCCTTCTAGACAAAATGAATGGTAAGTTAGACGGCATGGTAAATCTTACGTGTTGTATTTACGATCTCTTTTTGTCTTTCTTGGTGGTTTTAATTTGGAAACTGAATTTTCTCGACGTTTCATGCCGGAGAAGGGTGTTAGATCCGCATTGGGAGACTTCTAAATAAACGTTAAAAATAGGCTATTTTTCAGGAATGATGCAAGAGGCACAAAAATCCATCCTTCCTTCCAATCTCATCTTTCCGATCTGTCTTTTCCCATCTTATCTCAGCTCAATCCACCCTGCCTATCCTTTTATCCTTCCATTCTCTATCCACCCTTTTAGTCCGTCCGTTCAATTATTCAAAGTTAAGTGCTCATCTTTCATGCAGTATCACATTTAGTTTCAGATATACATTTCAATGCTGTTCGAAGTGAGATGAGAAAGATGTTACTGAAGATTATGAGTTATTTGTTAAGTTGGCTTATATTAGCTTACCCCAGTGTTTACAAACTCGCCACAGTAACCATTTAAATGTCTTGATATAGCTGTACAACCGAAGATTGATGAGCAGTTATCTGATGAACAAGCTCTTGAGTCGTCTGTTAAAATGGAAAACGAAAAGCCAGTGGATGGTTTAACATTTAACCACGAAGGTGGTGGACGAGAAGGTAAACGAAGAGTAGCCACTCTTACCCCAATCCTAATCGGTTATAGGTTACCAAGGCTTAATGGCCGGAACCACTTATTGCGGGGTCATTTATCCCTTGACACTATTTTAACCCGCTGATTTGTTCAGGGGTGTTTTAGCGTGGTAGGATCGCGGTTGAAAATTGTCATGTCCATTTACATTTAATGGCGAAAGCATGTTATGTGTTAACGAGTTGTTTAGCTGTTATTCGCAGCTTTTATATCATCGTGGGATAAAGATCTCGAGTTTTATTCACTCACAATCTGCAATCTTTCTCTGCTAAAATCACCAAGTTGTTATCAACTTTACACTGTCCACACTTCTTACTTTGACGAGTAATGTCGTCTGTCGTCAGCCAATCGCAGCAGAAATATTATCGAGTTTCTTTTTTCATTTATCTTGTCACTTCCGCTAGGCGATATGGACTCAGCCACTCACGCTAGTTTCGCGGTGACTACTGAGCCATATAACCGTCTGGTGCAATCTAGTTAGTAAAATTATTAAAGTCTGGATTATGGGATTTCCTTCAGAAATGGATATCAGAGTTAATGTCGAAATATCTTACCTCTGAATGATTTTTTTTTACTTACCAAAGGTGTTTATTTTTACAAAGTTTAGTCTTTTATGATGAGGTCTCAGGACAGGGAAGGTGGATGGTGACATTTCGAGTCAGTGTTCTACGTAAATTTTCCAAAATTTTCCTTTCAAGCTCTGACATGCATGACCTGTGACGTGAATTTGGGTGGGCTAGGGTGGGCTTGACCAGTCCAAGGAACTAGTAGGCCCATCCAAAATTAATCACTGACTTAATTTTGGAGAATCAGGCAGATGGATGATAAGAAGCGATCGTGTGGATTGATAGAATCTTGATTTAGACGACTATTTTCCTTCATTCATGGAAAAAATGCAATTGCAATACTCTCAATCGTGAAGAATACTCTCAAGAATGACTAGTAAGAATTTTTACCCGAATTCGATCCTCTCATTACTTATGACCTAGCTACATCCCTGCATATGACAACATGAGTTTAACATCCACCCACGAAGTGAACAAGCGAACAGCTTGCGATAAGAGATTAGATGGCGTCCCGCAAATATCAAACACATATTGTTTTCTTTAGTTTTGTTTTATTTATTCAACTTATGTTATTTAATGCCGATATAGCGTACAAGGGGTATAGTTGTATAGCAAGATGCGATAACTTTGGGTGAAGCAACTACCTGAAATATACGAAAAGAAACTTCGACGTTTCGAGCGAAGACACTTCGTCGGAAAGTTAGTAGCGTGGGTCGGGAAAACAACATGAGATTTTATATTTTTGAATACAAAAGCGATCACGTGATAAAAATAGACCAATAAGATGGATTTGGTAAAAACAAAGTATAAACAAAAAATGTATAGTTATATAGTATAAATAAAGTGTTTTCTTATATCAAACAGGGGATGAAAGTGGTAACAATGATAATGGAGACGACGATGGATATCGTGTGGAAAGTGTAGCAGAGCAGTAAGATTTTATGGTAAGTAAACGAATGTTGTTTTACAATTTTAAGAGTTGGGCGAAAGTTAAAAGTTAACCTTCAAATCTTCGTCCATGAAACCTTCGAAAAGTTTGAACTTCCGGTTTAAAACGCCTTCCATTTCTTCCAGGCATTTCCATAGTTTTATCACAAAAAATGAATATACTAAGCCCCAATTTACTTTTCCCGTTTCGAAAATCTTGAAAGGTTTTGAACTAAGTTGAATCTGATAAACATACTTAGGACATATTTATATATATATATATATATATATATGTATATTTAGACATATTTATAATTATAATTAATATAATAATATAATAATATTAAATAAAATAATAATAATAATATTATTATTTAAAATAATATTAAAATAAAAATAAAATTAAAATATTTAAAATAAAAAATTAAAATAATATTATTTAAAATAATAATATTATAATTATAATACGTATATATATATATATATATATATTTAGACATATTTATAAGACCTATTTAGGAGGGAAATGGTCTTGCAGGGTCCTTTTGAGCTTGATGGGTTCCAACCCACGAATGAGTTCTGAATCTTTATTTTGATTCGTCTGTTACTACATATTCGAAGCCTCGATATTTAAAGCTGAATTCATAGCTCTTTCTCCAGTGGGCCACGCGATCCAGCCTCCTTGTAACGCCCAGTCATCAAAAATGGATGTGGCATTATTTTAAACTGGCATGGAGCGAATCTTCGTACAGTTAAAGAAAACTTCGGGAGTTCAGACGTTCGAACCTTCGAACCTTTTTTTTTCATATCTATTACTTTTTAAACTAAGCAAAACAAAACTACAGATAGAAAAAAACAAGCAAACCAAATATGCGTGTTGCTTTGTTGCTGCGGTTCATATTAGATTTTTTTTATTGTTTCTTAAATTTTATAGACCTCCTGTAATCACTGGCATTTCTTAATAATGTGCTTTGATTTTTATCTTGTAAAGGACTCTTGTATCAATATCTGCCAATTTCTCTTTGATACTGCACAATCATACTTGAAAGAAACCTTGGCGTATTGATCATTATACTACAACTACGCAAATCAAGTTGACACAACACGTCTGGGAATGCCCGATTATACTTAGCATTAGATTTTATGTTATATGATTCAAAGGTGTTATTATTTTGTTGGCTGCAAAGTAGCTGTCTCATAATTTCTCTATTAACTTCACATCAACTGTTATCAGCAATGATTTAGCTAATAAAATGAATTAATTGTAAATTGTAGATTTAAGCAATTAAAAATGAATTATAACAGTTTTTCAACCGCGCTTTACTTCCTTTAAGTGTAATATCTCTTCACACAGAAAAGTTGCGTCGTTAGCTCACTAACTAGAGAATCAAAATAACATGTCTTATCACGCCGTTCTATGAAGGTACACAATAAAACGTACATTTAGAGTCACAATTACGAAAACATTAATGACAAGATAAACTCTTGGTATACAACTGGATTTAAATGTCCTCGGTACCTAAATCCGTTGGAACTAGTTTAACCAAGTAAAACACCCTGTAGTTGTAATCAAACAACAATCTGACTACAGTTAGTACCTGATCCGTTTCTGGAATTCTGTTATTTCTATTGGTTTGCTGAATGCAGTCGCAAACTTAAACAAAGTAGCCTCTAACATGCAGGCTAGCTTGATTCTCGTCGTTTTATTCAATAGCCACCTTATCTGAAAACTTACTTCTAGTGTTTTGGGACAAACCGTTCAAATTATCGTGCACGAATTTTGCTAAGTGGATTATTTAGACGGCGAAATTCGATAATACACGATGTTATACCGAGACTAGTGAGAAGGGAAAATTACAGTGTGTCAAAAAGATATTAATATAGTTTTATTTAGGTTTTTCTTCAATGTTTCTGACGACAGTGCTTTTAATCAAGTAAGGTTAAGAACTTTCTTATTTCATTGCTGATGATTTTGTGAGCTCAAAAATATTGCAATTGACGACATTGGTTTGTAATGTAGGAGCAGCTTTTAGTGCCAGACTGCTAACTTTTTTGTGGTTGAACATCCGCCTGGTGGTTCTCAATCATAACAGGTCGTGAACCATGAAAACTGGTGTATAACTAGAACTACCGGTTGTTAATCCGTTTCAATACTTATTAAATATTTACATATAAGCCTATTTTGAAAAGAAAGCTCACATTAAACCCTGTCAGTGATGTGTGTACAACAGAAGTACTTTGAACAAATGTGTCCGAAAAACCATCGCACTTAACAGCAACTCAAATTTAAGGAAGAGTATGCCAGTGTCAAGATATGGCGCCGCTCGGAACTTTTGCAGTTGTGTTACTTTGGTTCGTCGTGATTTTGCTGAAAGCTAATTCAAAGAACGGGCATTTGGAACAGCTGGTAAACCGTGGATCTCTGAAGGATAGTGATTCCGATTTGAGCGGTAAGTTTGTAGTGAATTGTCAGTGATGTGACATCTCGTTCAAACGACATTACGCTCAAAGACTTCACTGTTTATTTACGTATGTGTTTATATTACACGAAACTTCTGAGAATTCCTTTTACTATAAACAACGGGTTTTGTTTTCCTGAAGCTGGGATCACAACGTTTTCACGCAGATGTCTTCATTATATTTAGCCTTCGAAAATTTATATTATTTAGCCAATGAGGCAGAAAAGGTGATCTCTCTAATACTAGCTCATTTCGAGGTCACATGTTCTCACCCACAATGTTTTCGTAACCGATACATGTTGACAACGTGATAGCTGCTCAAGAAAAGTAATTCACCATGAACCGAATTCGGTTTATTTTATTAGTTTATTGAGCGGTGGCATATTTCCTTTTGAACTAAGATGCCGATAAAATATGATACAACCTAAAATTAAAGAATTGAGCTATTCAATGGGTGCTTAATGATGTCTTCAAGATCCAATGGACGGTGAAACAAACGTTGATTCATCTTTTGCAGGTAAATAAAATGTCATAACTTAAGTTGCCTTACTTTGGTAAACCCAAACTGCTGTAAACTTATGACCTCTCGGCTCTTGCTATCTTTTTTCTTCCATGTCATTTGCTAGTCACTCGACAGATGAGGAGATAGAAAAATATGATACTCAACGTAGACATTTCAGTTCTATAAAAATACCAGTGATAAAGGAGCCTACGAGATGTCATTTGTCATTTCACATGTGAAAAACGTATGAAATACCTGATTTGCATGTGGAATCACATTGTTAAAAATCTCACTGGTGAAATCTCGATATCTGAAACATGGTTTTGAGCATGTATAAAATGGAAAATATGTAAAATGGCTTGGTTCAAAAGTTTCCAAAGAAACCTTTAGTATTGGCAACATGTTTTTACATATGGGATATGTGATTCACTTGTCAAATGGTATTGCTCGAAATATGGAATTGAGACATTTTCCATTACTAGATATTTATTTCACGCATTGAAACAACGGGAAATGTTGGCTTCCTCGTAACCTGAAGAAGTCAGACTTAATCTTCGTTTTGATTTGACATTACTATAACATCCACCAAATCCAGAAAATGGTTTCATCGGTGTTTTGCATTTAGCGGCGTTACCCAACAGTTTTTCCTTACCATAACATTGTAAGTAGAACACTGCTTGACACAAAATACCAGTGATCTCATTCTGTGTTTCCTACATAAAGGCAGAATCAGAAGTTTTTCAACAATTGATTAAAGAATCTTACTAAAGCACTTGTTTGTAGTACTCATGTGAACTGTCACGTCTGCGTTTTCCACCATTCTTTCCTATTTTTTTTTCTAGACTTCAGCAAAGCTTTTGGTTCCCGTGGAGTCAATCTGGAATTATGGTTCAACATGGATGGGTATTCAATTAAAAGCCTTCTTAAAAATGAAAGGTTTCCACACACCCCTGATCTGCGGACTTTGGCGCACAACTTCAGAGAACCACCCAATCTGGGAGAAAGTTATGCATCACGAATGTATGGCTGGTTTGCGCCACCCGAGACTGGAAATTACGTATTTTTTGTTTGTACGTAAATTATGTGGGAAAATGTTTGTAGAGGTAAAATCGTTAGTTAGAGCAAAATGCCCAAGAGTCGCAACTTTCTGAATAGTTTTTCACTCTTTCCTGACGGTAAGGTTACCACAGGTTAGTGAAATCATGTGGTATTAGTCAGAATATTGGATGGTACATGGTATGGTACACATGGTATTGTATAGTAGATTATGGCATGGTATGTTATGGTATATCATGATGTCATGGTATGGTGAGGTATATGTGGTATTGTATATGGTGCATTATGGTCTGGTATAGTAGCGTATGTTATTGTATTTTCTGATATGTTATGGTATGGTGAGGTATGATATATGGTATGGTATGGTATGGTAGATTATGGTATGTTATGGTGTGGTATAGTATAGTATGTTATCGTCTGGCTTGGTATAATTTGATATGGTTGCATCATGGTGTGGTATGATTTGTAGTTCTAGTTATTCATTTTGTTTGTCATTGTAGCAAGTAACCATGAAGGAGAGCTCTTTGTCAGTACGAACGATAATCCGAAAAACAAACGTCTGGTTTCTTATGTTAGAAATCCTGACTACACCGAAGATAAACAATGGACGAAGTAAGTATAGTTTGAGTGTGCATGCGTCGACAGGTTGAGGCAAGAGAGGACACTTACCTCTTTCGCCTGTGCACACCTTCCTACAGTCACGCTTGATCGAGGTTGACGCTCGTCAAGCTCAAATCCTTGGAAGGTTTGAGAGTCAGAATTTAAGTAATATTCATTTGTTGTGATTGAGAGCAAGTCCCAAACATTCGTTGAATAAACTTCTCCAACAAGCGCCTGTGTATATAGCGCTTCCCCGATGAATTGAGTGTGCTTTTTGTCATGTTGCAATGAGTTAGATACGTTTTTTAACATTTTACTGCGAATAAAGTTGGTAAAAGCTGTCGTCTTACAAAATCTAATCCTGAAATCCTCCCATCCGATATTTCAGCAACATACAACTTTTACTGGGTGCAAAAGGTTATGGTTAAATATATAAGTCAACATCATTCCCAGCAATCTTGTGCACGGAGTTCTAGACGTAATGAAAAAAAGTTTAAATGTAGTAGTGTGGCCAAAAATCGAGAGAACAAGGTAGTTACGTTTTGAGCGAAGGGCTTGCGCTCGAAACGTGAATACATTTTTAACTGTTATAATCTTGGCTATCGATTTTCCGGACGGAAAACGTAATCGTGAAATAAAGATTAATGCCCAGCTGAGGATTTTTGAATGTAAACCCGGGCTGCTCAAATGTTTTTTCTCGAGGGCCAGACAAAGAAGTAGGGTTTTTTTCGAGGGCCAGACAACAGTTGCTAACCCTTGTACCTGTCTAGTCCTGCTGGCTTCTAACCCTTGAATTTTGTTCTTTCCGTCTTCACTAGCAATGGGAAAATTGGCAACAAACTCATTGTGCTTGGTTTCGTGGTGCCGTATTAGATTTGCTGCTTTATTTACGGCTTGGCAAAATCCAGTGCCAGCCGACAATTTGAAGAAATATAAGATAAAACTGACTCCGAATATCAAAGTCATCTTGAAAACTCAAGATTTGAGTAAAATCAAGAAAAATATTGTATTTGCGTGATATTTCGTCTTTATTTCAAAGACATTGTCAGACAGACTGATGTCTTTGAAATATCACGCAAATACCATAATTGTCTTGATTTTACTCAAATCTTGAGTTTTCAAGATGACGTTGATATTCGGAGTCTGTTTTATCTTATAGCTTGGCAAATTAAGCATGTTGGCTTTAGTGACGTGGTATCAAACGTAAATACAAACACATCAGTCCAAGACTCATTAAATATGCGATTCTCTGTATCCACTTTTCTCTTCCAAAGAACTCGGCTTACGTTCAGCTTACTTTCTCGGCCAGTTCGTTCCTAAGAAAGTACTTGTGAGTAATCTAATTTAGCGTTGGTTCCAGACTTCTGATTGTCACGCAACTTTTGTGCCCTACGCAGCGACTCTGCTGGATTCGGCTAAATAATTTTCACTTAACTGTTTTGACGTTTTTCTTGGTAAATTGTTATCGGATTTTTTCCGCATAAGTAGACTTCCTCAAGGGCCGGACAGAATGAGCTTGAGGGCCGGATCTGGCCCGCGGGCCACCATTTGAGCAGCCCAGATGTAAACCCATGATCAAGGACAACTTGAGAACATTTTAAATAATACCTAATATATATATATATATATATATATATATATATATATATATGTATATATATGTACATATATGTTAACACTTGTTATCTTACTCTAAAGATGTTGCAAGTTGGCAACCAAACGTTAGTAAATTTGTTTTAAAATGTTCTCAAGTTGTCCTTGATCATGGATTTACATTTAAAAATCCTCAGCTGGGCATTAATCTTTATTTTACAATTACTTTTAACTGTTGTCTCGCTTTTTGGCAAGGTACTATCTTTAAAAACCTTTTCTACTCCAAATCTTTTTCGCTACTGTCAGTTAATTTTTTTTTTTTTTAAATTATTTTCCTGACGTTATTTCATTTCAATTTTTATAAGACTTGAGACTCAAAGATCTTCATTAATACCAATGATGAAAAATTATTATTACTACGTGGAAGGTCTGCATAAGGAGCTGTTTGGTTTGGATAATTTTGGCGTTGGAGTTAAATTTCCTAATGGGACTGAATTATTACCGATCACTGAGGAATATTTGTCCTATTTTTACAAGTCAGCAACATACAAAGGTTTGTTTAATCGAATAATCTGCTAAATACTTCGTCGGGAAGCATGGATACGAGTGAACTAGCCGATTGTAAGATTTCTGAGCGGTCGCTTGAATTAGCGTATGGAAGTATACTTGTGGAAGGATGGATGGACGGACGGGTGGGCGGGCGGACGGATGGATGGACTGATGGACTGATGTGTGTTTGTGTACGTCTGTATGTGTGTAGGAAGCTAGGTATCTAGACAGGCAGTTTGGTAGGTGGATAGGTAGATTGGTAGGAAGGTAGGTAGACGGACAAGTATTTTCCGGTTGAAGTGACGTCACTCGTGTTTCTGTCATGGCACAGAGGCACTCAAGCAACTGTATTTTCTAATGAGATTCCGGACAAGTTTTACTGCTGCAAAAGACACTGGACAGGGGGTAGTAAGATGGCGGCCGTTGGATATTTAGAGCTCGCAATCCAGTTATGGTGAGATCAATGGGTGGTACACCCCCCGTAGTGGCACCTTGGCTGTACGTCACAAGGAGAATATTGTGTCCGTGTTGACAGGGGAGTCGGTAGATAGGTAGGTAAGTAGGAACGCCCGTACGTACTTATGTATTCATAGTTTTAAGATAATAGTGTACTGTTCATGTATAGTCTTGCACGTGTATATTGCTATACGTGCGTTTCAATATCTATCTTATTACACCTGTAGATCTGATTCTTTATTCCGATATGTGTATTTCTGTATGTGCATTTCAATACCTATTTCATATTTCATTACATCTGTAGATCTTTGTATATTTATTCCGGTGTGTGTATTTTTGTATGAGCATTTCAATATCTACTTCATTACACCTGTAGATCAGTGTATGTTTTATTTCATTCCGACGTGTGTATTTCTTCATGTGCATTTCAATATCAATCTCATTACGCTTGTGGATTTTAATGTAAATAACAGTACCCAACAAATTGTGTGAAATATCGCCATATATAAACTTTAACAATTGGATAAACAAAGAAGGCTAGAAGAATCTAAAACATATTTATTAACTAACGTTTCGTCATGTGCAACCTGCGACGAAATGTAGCGACGAAACATTAGTCAATAAACATGTAGCGACGAAACGTTAGTCAATAAATGTTTAAAATTCCTCTGGCCTTCTTTGTTTATCCACTTGTTAATGTTTATATATGGCGATACTTCGCCTAATTTGTTGGGCATTGCTATTTATATTAAAGTTACGATTTCCGCTTGGACAATCATCTATAGATTTGTGTTTCTTTATTCCGATGTGTGTATTTCCACATTATCACATGCAGGAGAAGAGATGGATTTAGATCCGGAGGCAGCTGCAAGAAAAGCAGCAGAAAAGGAGACGGCAAGAATCATGAAAAAAGCAAAGAAAAAAGCAAAACTGATGGCAAAATTAGCTGCGGAAAAAGAAGTAAAGAAAATACTTAACACTGCAGCGTTGGCATTTGGCTCCAAACATAACAAGTCCACCAGATATATCGAAGACGTGAACGCGACTGTCCTCGTCGACAAGATATTGTCATCCGGAAAAAGAATAACCTCAAAGTCTTGGGCCGCCACTGGTAAACTCTGTTCAACTTTTCTCCTTAAGGTTCAGAAGAGTTAGAAAAACGGGAAAAAATTGTCGGATTTAGTATGACTGAAAAAGGAGGCGAAGAAGCATCTTTCCTTTGTGAATTATTTTTTTTCGGTTTTAAATTTCGAGTCAAATTCGCACAGGACGTTGAATAAGATGGTGAAACATTCAACAATCGCCAGAAAACCTTGACGTGAAACTTGGACCTTAAATAATTAATGCCCACTATTTCCTTACGTACGTTTGAAATTTGATTGTTTTTGTTTTTCTTTCATTCCTTTTCTTGCCCTTTCTGCCATTTCGTTCCTTTATTCCTCCCTCCCCCCGCCCACCCACCTTGTCCTCTGTCTGTCCACCCGTCTAGTCATCTGTATGTCCTCCCACCATGTCCTCTGTCTGTCCACCCATCTAGTCATCTGTACGTCCACCCACCATGTCCTTTTTATGCCCAATCACCTTGTCCTCCGTCCGTCCACCCGCCCTTTTCTCCGCTAGGCCATCCGTTCGTTGATTCAGATTCCTCTAATTTAGGTTTCGCTGGTGCCATTAAAATATACGCCTTGGACTTTCCAGCAGCACAGGTAGAGTATCAGAAGAACCTGGCGTGGAAAGTGGAAAATGGTGAACTCATTTTAGGTCAGTGGGGAGATTGTTTCATCCCACATACCCCAGGCAACATGAAAGGCACAGGAGGAAACTTCATGGGAGAAACGGTATCTCTCGAACATTACAATCAGCGAGGATATTATATAATGCAGAAAAACTACGGATTTATTGTCAGGAAAAAAGGAACTGACAAAGCATTCAGTAAGTAATTCATCTCGTGTTATTCAACGCTCAACGTGCCCACTTTCCGGGAGACGGTCTCTTGTTAAATCATCTGGTTTTGGCCACGGTAGAATGAAGAAGTTGCCAAGTGACAACGGTGCCAGTTAAAGTGTTCATGATTTTCTGAATGTTTTTTGGTACAGGTTGCAGTATCTTGTAAACACGACTAGGGTATCCAATATTAGCCGCTCATGTGACACCTTTACCTTGATCTCCATTCCTGTCACTCAAAATCTCAGAAAAATAGACAGAAGGCTGTTATAATAAAATTACCGAAACGTCAGGCGGTATTTTAATGTGCATTATTTTAATTTTAGAAAAAGAATCATCGTTTACAGAACGACATAGAGTAAGCCTTCCACGTACCTCATCATTTCAGCTGTACGTGGCGCGGCATTATGGCTGGTTTCTCTGCGTGGGTGACCAGATCTCAAAGCTACGGTACAAAATGCAGTTTTTATTTGACGATGAATCTGTTAAGTTTGTAAGGAACTGTTCGTTTTTCATTCAACCAACGATGAACTGTTCGTCGGTCCATGTGGCGAAAAAAAACGAGACAATTTGTGGAGGTAAGAAACTGCAGGGTTGTAGCCCAGGAGAGCTGAAGGGGTTCCTTCCCCTCACACAAAATTAACTTAGCCCTCCCCCGGCTAAACAATTGGCAAAGCACACTATAAACAATAAGTTATATTGCAAAATACATTATAAACAGGCTTTCTTTTCTAGTTAGCTGCGAGCCCCCAGGTAACTTTTTCCTTTAGCTAACATGTCTTGCTAGCTGTTGGGTTGGGAACCTGGTTCTTTTGGTATTTCACAAGATAGAGTTAACTATGTTAATGTGGTGTTAGTCGCCAAAGGGAATGAAAAAGTGAGTATCAACGAATATTTGACTGACTAAATATGGAAGTACTTGCTTTCAGTCAGCTATATTTATCAATATTTCATCTTTGTAGTGCCTTTGTTATATTTACTGCTTTTTGGATTGTCGTTTGAAGGTCTGTGGTCACTATGTATCAAGAATTTAGAGTGTTTATTGGCTCACTATTTTCACTTCCATTGTGATCGTCACCTCAACTGGTTTCTTATCAAGTCTTTTTACTATCGAAATCATTCCTTTATGTTTCGAGCGTTGTTTGAATTACGAAATCATTTTTTGAAACCTTTTTTTCAACCCTTGTTTATTACGTTACAATTTAGAGTCTTGGCTGGTTGATCATTTTTAACTTGGTTTGGATCGATTGTTTATTTATTTAATTCAAAAATGCAGGGATGTAAACTGTGCTCGTAATAGTTTGTCATCAGAGGTCCTTTAGGTTTCATATTTATGGCAATATAACCCCAATTTTTATTTTTTCAATTTGCAAAGTGAACAATGCCGAACCTGATGATGTATGGTGTAATTTTTTTGTTCTTGCAGAAATGTGCATTCTTCTGAGGTTTATCAAGATTCCAACTCCTTCACTGTTGCTGAACTGTTCAAACCGGCCTTTACAACCATATAGAATAGCAGACAGTGTTTTTGAGTTGAGGTTAGTGTACTGCCCGCCTCGTTCTACTGTGATTTCATGCATGGTTTACGATCCAGAATTTACTGGGAGAATTTGTTATCTCAATTCGCGTCTGACGATATCTGCTCAAGCCTCCGACAACTGCGTGAATTTCTCTGTCGTGGTTATAACTTGTGATGACAAAGGTACGTACGACTTAATTGGCAATGTCTACATTGTATTTGAAAAAATAACCGGACAATGTGTCCTGTGCTCGGTTCTCCTTAAAGGTAACATTTCCTTTATAAAATAAAGAGCCCGCAACTTATACTATGACTGGCTGTGGCGTGAGCCTTAGTAACTTGATGTAAGCATACTTACGGTACTTGCCACTTTGATTGAAAGCTTTTTCAGGCTTTCTACGACATTAAGAATTGAGATATGTTTGTGGAAGTTGATCGTCCAGGTTAGTGTAGTCTTGAGAAAGACTGTTGGTGGAAGTGGCTGACGTTTCGCCAGCCTTAGCGGCGGTCATCTTCAGAGTCACGCTCTGTCGTCCAAATGATCGTAATAAAGTGAATGGTTTGAACCTGGGAGAATCGTGATATGTTTGTGGAAGTTGATCGTCCAGGTTAGTGTAGTCTTGAGAAAGACCGTTGGTGGAAGTGGCTGTCGAAACGTCAGCCACTTCCACCAACGGTCTTTCTCAAGACTACACTAACCTGGACGATCAACTTCCACAAACATGTCACGATTCTCCCAGGTTCAAACCATTTACTTTATTAAGAATTGAATTAAATAGTTAGGAAATGTTGCCTTGTTTTGTATTTCATAAATTTGTATAATATAGAACAATAATTATTATTCACCGAATTATAGGTAAATATCTACATTATTCACCGACGTTGAAGTGAATAATTGTTTTAGCATATACCTCGCAAAATTGTTTTCACAAATATATTTTTTTAAATTTTAAAAACAAATTTACGAAACGTCGATTTGTCGCCCACTTATCATTTGTAAACAAAAAATTTTGAACACATCTTGAGTGCATTATGGCTAAAAAGTAAAAGAACTACATATCTTTGAATAATTATTGCCAAATTTGGTTTCTATGTTTGTATTGTCTGGCACGACGGCTTAGTTTATTCAAAACGATTATCTTCTCCCGTAACCGAAACAAAACGGAACGCCATCTTGTTTTGCTCGGAGGTGAACAGTGCGGGATATTCCGAGCTAGAGGAGCCAATCAGATTGCGCGAAAAACACTGTCCACGTGCCAGGTATATGCTGAAATGGAATATTCAGCGGGACCATTCTGCAAAAATTTGAACCTTCAGTGAGTTAGGTACGCTTAAGTGACTAGTTAAGACAAAGGACGTTGAAAAAAAAACACCCGAAAGATTTATAGTAATAATATAATAATAATTCGTTAAGACAAGTGTTGTTATCTTGAGGCCATTTTGTCATTTCCATGAAATGAGATTTTCCTCGCAAGGCGTTTGTTTCCTTTTCCTTTTATCTCAGTGATCTCCAGGAACTATCGGCTTCCCATGAGCCAGTGAGACAAAAGATAAACGCATGACACACGGAAAACTTCGCTGAGTGGAAATTCAGTTGACATGATGGTATCTTTATGTAAATTAGGTGGCTATACTCTTTAGGATTTTTAATTATTTTTACATTTTAAATTGTTGTAATCATTGTATGATACTTCTTACCTTGTAATTGATTGTAAATCCACTGTATTTTTCTTACTTTAGATGGATGCGATTAAATGATTATTGGACAATTTGCATTCTCTTTTTCAATATGATTTTAAATTTTTAGTACAAACGACGTTGCCTCCTTCAACAACCGAACAGAAAACTACAACCTCAAGCCCAACAGAACCGGGAACCCCGACTGCGTTACCACAACGCTTCACAACGACCGCTGGCCCGACACCAATTCCCACCCAACACATCTACATATGTCCAGGGTTGCCAGGTCCTCCAGGACCCACGGGTGTGCCCGGTGAACAAGGGCCACCAGGACCAAAAGGCCTACCGGGACCTCCGGGACCTCCGGGACCCCCTGGACCACCAGGACTGTCCGGACGTCTTCCGTCAACACCTATTTTAAAATTAAAACCATCAGGAGAAACAATAAATGTGGCATTATCCAACAACACAGAGGACAAAGGTAGTGAACTGGCGAGAAAACCTGATAATCCTCCTCAAGCGACCAACCTCGTCTCTCGTTCCTTTATACCCAAGATGTGCATGATAGACACGTCTCTTTGTTGCTACTTTCGGTTCCCACCAGGTCCAGCAGGTCCACCTGGACCACCAGGATTGCCAGGACCCCCTGGACCACCAGGAGGCACAGGACCACCTGGAGGACCTGGACCGCCGGGACCTCCTGGGCCACCTGGAATACGTCCACCTCCTCCACCTCCCCTTTCTCCCCCTCCGCCTCCTCCCCCTCCGCCGCCTCCAGGTAAAAATTCACGTTGTTTCTCTAAATTTTCTTCCAAAACAAGTTTTATTGCCATAGATTTAGATAACCAGGTGAGAATAACCATGTTTTGTTGGTATTTCA
Organism: Heliopora coerulea; assembly: GCA_030142905.1. Taxonomy (NCBI): domain Eukaryota; kingdom Metazoa; phylum Cnidaria; class Anthozoa; order Scleralcyonacea; family Helioporidae; genus Heliopora; species Heliopora coerulea. Next base: position 1,382,459 of record JASJOG010000038.1, read on the forward strand.
TCTTTCTGTTCGTTTTTTCATTCGTTGTTCTTTCGTTGTATTGTTTGTTTGATCAATCAATCAGTCAATCAATCGATCGATCGACTGATCGTTCGCTTCCTTCCTTCCTTTCCTTCTTTTCCTTCCTTTCTTTTCCTTTCCTTTCCTTCCTTTCTTTCCTCCCTTCTCTCCTTCCTTTTCTTTCCTTTCCCTTCCTTTCCTTTTCTTTCCTTTCCCTTCCTTTCCTTTGCTTTTCTTTCCCTTCCTTTCCTTTCTTCCTTCCTTCCTTTTCTTACTTTCCTTCCTTTCCTTCATTCCTTTCCTTCCCATCGTCTTTCCATCATTCATTAACACAATTTATTTGTCTTATTTTGAAGTATGTCCGACGTGGTGTGTCGAACCATGTCCTCCGGCGTGTGCATTTGAATGCTGTGTAACGGTCACTCAATCATCACCCACTACCACTGATGCCAGGAAGTGTTCCTGTAGAAATGTGTGCGACGACTCTTCTCAGTCTAACTGCCGAAACATATGCAGTTGTGAAGAGACAGAATTGGTGAAAAAGTTTAACATAATTGAGCCTTCACAATGATCTCTCTAAAACCACATTACGAAGCCAGCGAAGTCAATTAGCGGAAAATTCCATAAACTGACTTAAACAAAACTCATCAAAATCTATAATTCTCTTTCAATAAGCCGAACGCTTTGTGTTTCATATGGCCAATGGTGAATTTTAATTAAAGATTATCTAAAATTTTCTAAATCTTCATGGGAACTTTTTGTTTCATATATGCATGCCTTTCACAGAGTTCGACCGGAGTTCTTTTTCAATCACGTCAGGAGCTAGTCGTCGAAAGAAGAGCTAAGTTAAAGTTTCCTTAAAGTTTAAAAAGTCGATGTAATTCCTTTTTTGGAAGCAGTAACACCAGTTCTGTTTTCCCAATATTCGTAAATAATTTTTCGAACTAAAAAGGGTTGGATGAGATGATCTTCCGCTGCAACTGATCGTCTTTTTTTTTCTTGGACCGTTTTCTCTCATGATAAGATTTTTTAAGAAGGTGTTGTACACTTAATCTTGGGAAAAATTGGTCAGTGAATTCACAGATATACGAACTAACATTTAAAAGTCAATTCCGTTATTTATTTTGGTTTGGCAGGTGTTTATGTCTTGGTCTTGAGATAATATAAACAATTTAAGCCAAACAAGTTGATCGGCTATTGTTGGAACTTCGTTATAGCTGTAAATAGTTTCTTTCAACGGTTCTATATGTCGTGCAGGCCCTCACTACAGATACGTGGAGATGGTACAGCGACGCAAAATTTTTAAAAACATGCTGTTCCCTCGTAATAAATGACATGCTGGCAAACAAATTATGTGTGGCTGGTTGTTCGCTTTCCTTTCTGGGATATTGGCGACCTCAGCTGTAACTGCGAAACCTTTACCCGGGCGTTCGGCAAACGACAACAGAACATTGGGGAAGGCGTATGATGTGAAGGAATCATGGATCTACGAAGGTAACAAAGACAATCACTTAAGCTTGTGTAGGTTTTTTAATTATACCATAAAAGCATCTCAAATACAAAATACAACAATTGTTACAAACATACCATAATAGATATATACTAATGCAAAAGTACTCGAAATATTTTATACGAATCTCTGAATTGTTTATTTTATTGAATTTTTTTCTTAAAGTTACCAAAAACATCTGTATTGTGGCAACTAATTGAATTCTGTCATTAATTTTTTTACCTTACTTTAAAATTATTAATGGAGGAAGTGTTCTACACTTCAACAGATAATCAGTTCCAATATTTTATTGGTCTGCTTTGAAATGAATCGTGATACATCATCGATAACTGTCGTTCAGACGTTCCAATGTGGAACGTATGAAACTCTCGAACATACCATACGAAACAATTTTAGTTCGAATTGTGAATATCTCATCCAGTTCACGACGTATTCGTCGTTCCAATTGTTCTTTTATTGGTTATATATAGCTCCAAAGTTCTCTGCATGTGCCTAATGCTCAGCGTAAATCCGGTACCTTTATTTGGAATTTTGCGTTGTGTTCCTTCTGATCACTTTCCAGTCAGGATAAATCACCTAGTCGAGTAATAATCGCCCACGTTTTCTGATCGAAAGGTTCAGATATACTCACAGACCAAGTTTACTGATAAAACTGCATGACTGCACGTTAACAGAAATCCTGCTCGCAAGGATTGCGAAGTGTCGAAATCTGTGTTAGTATTTCAAAATTCAGCCTTCGACCTTTGCAGATGGTATGCGCGAGCAGAATGTTCAGTCTAGTCCATAAGGCGCGGTTTTTAAGCTTCTTGTGTTAACAATACAAAATTAAAAGATGTAAGTAGCTGCGAATCAAGCTGTCTTTTAAATAAAGCGCCTTGCAGGATTTTTGGTTTTGCACAACAAGAAAATAAACCCTGGCATTTCCTAAATGTTCGCGATAATGATAGGACATCTGGTTACTGTGTTTTGTTAACAACGTTGAGATGCCATTTCAGAAAGTAAAGCAAAGTTCGGGAACGATGGACAACGAAGAAATTCTTTGATTTTGTGGAAAGACAAAGAACTACAAAGAAAGAAAAGAGGTAAATTCACGACATTGAATTTGCGGCAAACAGGCCGATTAGAAAATAATGAAATGAATTTTGTGCTTTGACAGATTACAGCCACCTTCTCTAAAGATAATTTTAATTTTTACTTAACTCTTTCCCAGCAGAATCAGTGTTCTATTTATTATTTAAGAAATAGAAACAGTTTTGGGTGATGCAAAGGAGGAGAGGAGAGGGTTAAGAGAACTCGAAAGCTGCTGTGTACACCCTAGACCGAAGGTTGAGAGTTTACACAGCCACTTGAGAGTTCTCTCAACTTTTCCGAGTGTTTGCATCAGGCTATATAAACACAACGAAACAGTTTCTATGTCTAAAAGTAAAATATTTATTTAAAACTGATCTAAAATGTTAAAAGAATATCAAATTTTCGGTTCCTACTGCGAAACTTCTTCAGGATAGATTCTACGCGCCAATTCGCATAGTATACAATGCTCATTGATCGCCTTGGAAGGAGTTTCTATTTCTGATATATAATGAGCAAAGAACTTAGCAACAATTATGAGTAACCAACTTTATTTTGAATATTAAATGTTCCCTTCTTATTAGTTCGTAAACCAATCAGAGCTTCCCATTCCCGCCAAGAACAAATTCTGGCGTCGGTAAGCCACTCAGAGCTTCGTATTCGCGACAAGAACAAATTCTGGAGTCAGTAAACTAATCAGAGCTTCGCTTTCGCGCCAAGAACAAATTCTGTCGTTAAGCGGCCCCTGTGACGTCATACCGTGTTTGCATAACAAGGTAACTGACCAATCACTGCGAGCATAACAGAAAACTTATTTTATAATTTACTCTGGGTTAAGCCGAACGGTTTTATTTGTCAAAGTGAGAGATCCTGTTGGGAAAGACTTAAGCCTAAGAAATCCAATTTTAGGCGCTTCGTTACATTTATCTGCACTGTGTTTTCATTTATCTGCAAAGTGTCTTATTAATGCATAAATAATTGTTTCAGTTATTGTAATACTGGACAGTTATGAAAACACACTTATACTTAACTATGTTGTAACGTATTCTTTAAGCATTAGGAGCTCATGGAGTTAATTTGGAAATATGGTTCAATGTGGATGGATATTCAATCAGGTCTTTGGAGAAAAACTTCAGATTTCCCAAGACTCCCGACTTGTCGATACTGGCACACAAATTCTTTGAGCCACCAAATATCGGAGAGAGTTTTGGGTCTCGAATGTACGCCTGGTTCTCACCACCGATGACAGGACATTTTGTCTTCTTTATCGGCAAGTATATCATGCAGGAAACACCACTCACAAACACTAAACACGTGCGTGAACAGCAGGATTGCTGAACACAGAAGAATACAGTCATTGACTTTTTCTAGAATTTCCCAAGGACAAGGAAACCACTGAAAAAGAGTTATGGGTAATCTGTTCGTGACTACACCGATAGCATTCTAAAATACTCTGAATTTACCCATTCACTAAACTTTGAGTTTAATTATACTGTAAAATAATCAGGAGCCATTTTGGAACAATTGAAGCAACGACTTTAACTACTTGTTCCACGTGTCTTTATGTCATCCTGAAGTGAGTATTTAAGTATTTTGTTGTTTTTGATCAGTTAGCCAGCAACCAAGATGGAAGACTGTATATTAGTACCGACGATAAGCCAGAAAATAAAAGATTGGTTTGTGAGATATCTAATCACGATTACACATCAACTGGAGAATGGTTTAAGTAAGTACTAATCCATGTTTTATCTTTGATCTTCCTATTTGCTTACTCATAGCCATGTCGATAAGCCAAACACTTTCTGCTGAATATTTGGCGAAAAAGTGATTTTTGTTGGGAAGATATATTAGTGGGAACGAACAGACTAAGGCGCGAAAGTTTAGGAAAAATATTTAACTCGGAAAAGCAGCTATGCCTGTGGAAGGGAAGTTGGTAGCCATCTTTGTGAATTATTATTGGCCATTAAGATACCCTCAACTGCTTGCAGCTTTAGGAAGTTTAACGCCAGATAAAAGATTTTACCCAAGTGCAATAAGGTTGGATGTATTTAGAGAAATAAGATGTGCATTACGTAAGACGCAAACTGTCCAGTTAATGCGAGTTTATCAAACACTGAAATGCGAGTAGTTCACTGGTGTTGAGATAACGTCATTTGTTCTCACCGTCTTACGTTCGTAATATGCGCATGCGCAATACGTATGCATTTGCTGCTTAAGACGCGTAGAACGTCTGAAACTTCTTATATTTAGATAGTAACAGCTCAAATTCTCACTCCAGGATAAATCTTTCCCTAGCTGTATTGTGGGTTTGACGTGGCCTGTCCAAAGGAATCATTTTGTTCTGTTTATGCAAGAGTTTTTACGCCGTATGTAAGCTGCGCCTTTCTTAAGCCGCGTCTTATTTTGCCCCGTTGTAACTGAGTACTTGATGTGAATTTATCTGTAAGAGAGTACCCTTTTTTTAACCTTGAGGTATGACAGCCAACGATCTCCCCCAATTCCAATGATAAAGGAACACTATTACTACATGGAGGCTGTTCATAAAGAACTTTTTGGAAAAGATGATCTTGAAGTTGCGGTTCAGATGGAAAATGGACAATTTGTTGGACCAATTGAAGAACGTTATCTTTATTATTATTATAGGTCCTCCTCTACAAGTAAGCTGAACCGCATTTTTTGAAACTATCAGTTAGTGCTAATTATAATGCCTCTGGAAAATATTCCAAACGTGTGTAAGGACGTCGTTTTGCTTGTAGTTGTGTTTGTGTCTGTGTTGGCGTTTGGATTTCCACTTGCGTTCTCGTTTTTCTTGCATTTTTAATTGCGTTTGTGTTCGTAGTTTTCCTAAAGTTCGAAGTCTTATTCTTGGTTATGTTCGTGTCCGTGACTGTGTTTGCTTATTTGCGTTCTTGTTCGTCTTCGTGTTCTTATCTGTGTCCGTGTTTGTTTTTGCGTCCTTGTTCGTTTTCGATTTTGCGTTCGTGTTCGTTTTTCATTTTTACGTCCTTGTTCGTTTTCGTTTTTGCGTCCGTGCTCTTGTTCGTTGTTGTTTTCATGTTCGTGTTCGTCTTGTGTTTGTATACGCGTTGCTGTGTTTGATTCAGACTTGGGAGGTTTATTGCCGTGTTTCATCTTTACTTTGGTTTAAAGTTTACATAGTTAAATTCTTGTCTGATTGTTAGGAGGGATTAAACCTGATGACCCATTAGACGCTGGAGTTGCAGCCGGTATAAAGGCCGGAGAATATGTATTAAATAAAGCAAAGAAGAAAGCGGCAGAGGTTGCGAAGAAAGCGGCAGAGGTTGCGAAGAAAGCGGCAGAAGAAACTGTTAAAGAAACTTTAGGTGTAATTGAATTACCCACAGGAGACGGCAAAGGAACAAAGGCGAAGTATATCGAAGAGGTAAACATCTCAACTATTGAGAAAGGAACGAATTTGAGACTAAAACCATCGCTAATGAAGGGCTTGAGAGCAACAGGTATGGATGGTTGAATACATTGAACTTTTTCTAAGGCTCACACAGGGGGGGGTGAAACTAGTGATGTTCTTTCGGGGTAACCTGGGCCAACACTACCATTCCATTCAGTTTAGTTCAGTTCAGTTTAGTTCAGTTTAGTTCAGTTTAGTTCAGTTTAGTTCAGTTTAGTTTAGTTCAGTTCAGTTTAGTTCAGTTTAGTTCAGTTTAGTTCAGTTTAGTTTAGTTCAGTTTAGTTTAGTTCAGTTTAGTTCAGTTTAGTTCAGTTTAGTTTAGTTCAGTTCAGTTTAGTTCAGTTTAGTTCAGTTTAGTTCAGTTTAGTTTAGTTCAGTTTAGTTTAGTTCAGATCAATTTAGTTCAGTTTAGTTCAGTTCAATTTAGTTCAGTTTAGTTCAGTTCAGTTTAGATCAGTTCAATTTTGTTGACCAACTGTATTGGGAGCTACGTTTAAAATACTGCAACATACCACAGTGGATGACCCAAACTGGAAGGTGCAAACGAAACAACAATAGCCCATGCAAGATGCCCCCCCTGATTAACCGATTGACATCCGATTGACCAGTCTTGTCTATATTTACAGCTGATCATTAATACATTTTAAACTAAAGGGAATGATTATAATTTAAACTAATATTGACGATATCTATATTCAATATATACACATATTCATAAATGTCTTATTTCGTCAGCTAGTATAATGAGTAAATGGTTTGGTCAGTTACTGGTCGCATATCAATTTTCACGACTGGTGGTCAGGCCCAATCATCTTTTGTGAATGTCCTTAAGCTTCCAGGTTGAAGCAAACCTAACAGAGACATTGTCAGCAAAATACGTTCTCCAACTGGATTGTTTTTTGTATTTCAGCGTTGTCTCTAGTAAACTAGATTTTAAATTTCTTGCCATATGTCGTTTTTTGTCATCATTTCACTCAAACATTGCTCATCATTTAAAGGTCATAAAGGTCCTATTCGCCTGTACTCCATGAGCATCCCAGCAGCTCAGGGAAATTACAAGCAAAACTTTGCCATTACGGTGGAAGGAAATGAATTAATACTTGGGCAGAAAGGTTCCTGCTGGATACCACACACTTCTGGGAAAATTCCAAATGAATCACGTCCTGACGAAGGTCAAACAGTATCCCTTGAGCTTATGAACAGCAACGGTTATTTTATGATGCAGAAAAATTACGGCTTTGTCTTGAAAAAAAGGAATCAGAGCAAGGAATTTGGTATGTTGCAAGATTTTAAGCATTGGCACAGTTTTACAGGTTCGTCAGAGCCGCTTGGAGTGGTATAACTGCGGTCACTTGTAGAAATGAATTATGCAAGTGACAAGCTCTGTAATTCATGTTAAATGTTTTTACTGTAATTGTCTTTCCCTGTGTTTTCAAATGTAGCACACTTCAAAACCTTTCACATAAAATTCATATGAAAACAAGTTTTTTATTCAGATGCAAAAATCTCTTTTTGAAATATGCAAATGACTCTTTTTCACGCGAGTCTCTTTCAAGAATAAGGAAATGTTTGCATATCACATTAATTTACTGTAAACTTAAGTCTTTTGATCATTACGATCAGGTCGCATTTAGATTTTATATTACATAATTTTAATGCGAGATCTGCCGAAAATTACTCCAGGAACCTCAACTTTTAGCCTTGATTTTCTCTTTAAGGGGTCGAAACAGCATTTACGGAGAGACACCGCGTGAGCGCGCCACGAACATCCTTCTTCACGTTGGCAGCACACTGGGGGTGGGCTCTATGCATTGGCGATAAAGTTGGAAACCTGAGATACAAAATAAAGTTTTTATTCGATGACGAAAGCCGACAATATGTAAGAAATTGTTCGTTCTTTGTCGACCCGGCAGATAACTGCAGTCAAAGCAAATACAATCCAGCACAGGTGAAATTAAAGACGACCAATAAAACAACGTGTCTGCCAGGTAATGGATTATAATGTTTATTATACAATAATTTACTATATAATGATTAATAATAATTAATAATAATTAATAACAATTTATATGATAATTATAATAATTGTAAGAATCATAACAGGTAATAATTATAATAACTGCGATAACTACAAATAACGATAAAAATGTCGACGACAACGAGAAAGACAACGTCGCCAGTGATGAATATTATAATTGCAATTACAATAACTATGGCGGCAACGATGACGTCATGGCGAATACAATGACGTTGTGATAATGATGATGATGTAGAGGATGATGAAGATAATTAGAAAGCTAACCTTTGTTCGCAATAGACAGGGACGGTAATGAACTTTGTAAAGCTAATGGCGTGTTTGAATTTTTAGTCGGCAATTTAAAAGAGTTTAGCATCTAGTCAAAAATATCTGTATAAATTATCTTCACCACAGCCTAACTTTCCCTTCTCATTCTATGAAGACTCTTCCTTTCGTCAATCTAGAGACCTGTCTGATGCTCCTATTCCTCAACCAAGCCAAGGCAACAATACTTTTGCGAAGTTCCATAAAACCTAGCCCGTATAAAATAACAGAACGTCGCTTCAATCTTTCCATGAAGTTCCAGCCGTCTGTTCACCTACCAATCACGTTTAACGCATCAGATCCGGAGTTCACGGAAAGAAAATGTCTTCTTAACGGAATGGAATTTTTGACAGCTTTTCCAAGCAAAAACTGTGATAATATTGTTGACATACCTATCACTTGTCAATACGAAGGTAATTTCATTTATTGCTGCACTTCAGAATGAGGGATTAAACAAAAAGATTTGGGGAGAAGTTTCGTGACCAAGCTGTTATATTTAAGCTCTTAAACTCCTTGTCTCAGCTCGTTTGTAATTCTTAGGTAGTGATGAGATAGAAATTTGTTATCAATCGCTGCCCTTGTTGTCAATCAAGGTCACTAAAAATGTTTTCTGCGTTTAATACTTTGACATTTTTGTCTATGCTTTCTTGAACCTGGGAGTAATTATGCTGTGAATTCGTGGTTTGCACGTAATGTCGCTACCGCCCATGTTAAAACTTTAAGAAAACGATGTTGATGCTAGCTGTGGGATTTTAAACTAAAATGGCCGCTGTGTCTATCTGACCTCAGGAGACCGCTTGAAGACCACACAGCATTAAACTCGAGTTTCTACATTCCAGATCACACGGCTGCTCATGCTAGCGCTACATTACAATTTCAGCTAAAATGTACATGTTTAGCTACAGGAACATTTACAAATTCGACAAACAGTGCAAAAGTCCGTCTAAAAATTCAATTAAGGAAGTCAAAACTTAAGTCATCCGAATAATTCATTCTTTTTGCAGCTATCTCAACGACAAAAGCGCCTTCTCTGGCGACCACACCACCCCCTCCCGAACCGGAACAGAATGTAGGCCCGAAAAAGCAACGGCCGACCTCTGAAGAAAGACTTATTGCGAAGAAATTAAGAATATTGTGCATGGGACCTCCAGGACCTCCAGGACCACCAGGAAAACCAGGGCAAATGGGACCACCAGGAATAAGAGGACCTCCTGGCCTGACAGGGCCTCCTGGGACACGAGGGCCACCTGGTGCGAGAGGTTCTTCGGAAAGTACAAAACTACCCACAGGGTCAGCGGTTGATTCAAATAGTCCATGTCTCGATGTAATGTGCTCTATCTCGTCGAGCAAGAATTTGGTTGTGGAAACTCCAGATGTCCAACCACAAGACAGTAACGATAATCCTAGAGAAGCAACCAAAGTCACACAACGATCTGACATTCCAAAATCTTTTAGCTCATTTGAACTCAAAAAGCCATCATTTTTAAAACTTCTAGCAATGCCAATGTGCGCTACTTATGGACCTCCAGGTCCTCCAGGACCTCCCGGACGACCGGGAATACCAGGACAACAAGGACCTCAAGGACCTGCAGGCCCACCAGGGGTGCCTGGACAGCCAGGACGACCGGGATCGCCAGGTTCACCCGGGGAAAGAGATTCCAATCCCTGTTCTAAATCGTCAAATTTGAACCCGTGTGATTTGCCACAGATGGCAATCACTGTTCACAAATCGCCTCCTGTTTATCTTCCACCTCCTCCATATTCTCATCCTATTCTTTCTCCATCTCCACTTCCTCCGATGTGCCCAACCACGTGTGAAGCCGCATGCACAAGGGACTGCCCCTCTCATTGCTGCACGACTCACACACCATACCAAGATTACTCAGATGACCAAAAATGTTGGTGTCACAATATTTGCGATGGCGGTGTCAAGACAACTTGTAGGAGAGTATGTAGTTGCGAAAATACGGAAATTGTAAAAAGGTAGCTGGAGAAAATCGTTCTATTTTTTAAAAATATTGTTGGAAGATTACATAGTCCTCAATAAAGTTTGAAGATATCTTTATGATGTGCATTGACTACTCTGAGCTGTTTTCTGATCATCTTGAGAGTAATATGAAGAGAAAATGGAGTATCCATTGCAGAAAAGATCAGAGGCTCCTAAATCCTGCTGTTTGGCGCTGATTCGGATTGTTTGGCCCTCGATATGCCAGAGATATCTACACTTGGAAATTTAGCCCAATAGCGAAGGGGGGACCACATGGCTCATGTGGACCCATCTTTGCAAAATGAGGATTTTGCAAGTCTTCGAAAGTTGACTGATCATGTGAGGAAAGGTGTGAGGCTCACAAATCTTGCTGTTTGGCGTTGATTCGGATTGCTTGGTTCTCGATTTGCCAGAGATATCCACACTTGCAAATTGGGCCCAGTAGCAAATGGGGGACCACTTAAACTGTCGAAATAAGCCCAAAGTATGAAAGTCTGGGACGAATAATATAGTTTTGCTATTAGTTAAAGAATTTTAGATTAAAACTAGAGATAATGTTTCAAGTCGATTTCAAAGTTTTGAAATAAGGCGAAAATAGGAAAGATTAGACGAAAGAAAGTAGTTTGGCATTGATTTCAGAGATTTTAAGGTAAAATTGTGTTGAATTTTCGAGGTCGAAAAATCTCGATAAAAACTAAAAGGGGTTAACCCACGGTTTTTGACGATTTTTCGACCAATTTCAAACTTTCGAAATAAGGTCGAAATATAAAAGATCAGACGAAAGAAAGTAGTTTGGCATTGATTTCAGTCATTTTAAGGTAAAATTGTGGTGAATTTTCGTGGTCAAAAAATCTCCTACAAAAAGTAAAGGGGTTAACCACGGTTTTTGACGATTTTTCGACCAATTTCAAACTTTCGAAATAAGCCTGAAATATGAAAGTTTGGGCCAAATAAGATAGTTTTCCCCTTGTTTGAGGCACTTTACAGTAATATTTGAGATAATTTTTGAGGTAGAAAAATTTCTCCAAAAAGTAAAGCGGTTAACCCATCGTTTTTTGACGATTTTTCGACCAATTTCAAAGTTTCGAAATAAGCCCGAAATATGAAAGTTTGCGCCAAATAAGATAGTTTTGCCCTTATTTGAGGGACTTTACAGTAATATTTGAGATAATTTTTGAGGTCGAAAAATTTCACCAAAGAGTAAAGGGGTTAACCCATAGTTTTTGAGGATTTTTAATGGATGAATATTATTACACCCTGTAACTATATACTTAGGCTTTAGGCACTTATGTAATTATTCTCTGATGATGTTGTGATGATACAATGAAACGTTAGAACTTTACTAAATATTGTGATTTTACTTCTGTGTCCGACTCGATGGCTTTCGTAAAGATATTTTGCAGGGCTTCGATATTCCTCTTGAGAGTACCTAAGTATGGTTTGGTCAACAACATACCAGTCCCCGAGCTTGCACACCCGCGCGAAGCGAGGTGGGGATAATTATTCGCTTCCAAGACCACGTGGGTGTTTTAGCTCCAAATTCAAAGTCTATGCTGTGCCCTTGCCATGCCCTTGCTGTTTCTATTCTAACGTAACACGAGGCAAAGGTACGAGTGTTTTAACTCAACGTTCGCCGTATAACCTACCAAGATAAAAAAATGGAGCCTGTGGGAAAATACGGACTGCTAACTGACCGAAGCTTTAGCTCAACAAAATTCAAAACGTCCGGAATCCGAAGCAAATTGACCTGTTGAATACAAGGAGAGGCAGAAGACACACAGCCGTCCTGAACATGGAGCAGACATTTTCCTCAGCGTCCTTCAGCTGGTATTCTTTTGCTGTCGTTAAATCTTTAGATTATACTCTTACTAAACTACGCTTCTTACTAAACTTCAGGTTTTAAAATTGGTATTTGATATAGTCATGTAGACTTTAATCTACCCAAAAGGTTGTTTGCATATATATTTAGTGCCTAAGGCTTTGTTAGTTTCTGAACCTTTGAACCAGGAAATATCAATTTCCCCATGGTTTTTAAGTAACTGTTTCGAAGACAGCTTTTAGACATACGGTGAATAAACTGGGCTTAATTCAAGACAACACCCTTTCCCAGCATTTTTTTTTTTTTTTTGAGATGGGGCATTCTCTTGAATTGTTGATGAAATTGTCTCCCCAATGTTTGCTTCATTTTCACATCAAATTTTTTCCAGCTCTAACACGGTGAAGAACCGTCCTGGAGTAAAACTTGGCAACAAACTTCCCTCTTTCAATTACTTTTTTCTGTTTCCAAATAAATGGATATGCTTGAGTGTTTCATGTTTGTGTTGTACTATACATTTCATGGACATATTGACTCATTTGACAGTCAGACCTGTTTTAAACTGGGTTGTTCTGGGAATTTATTTCCTCAACATATGAAGGATACTGAGTATTGTTGCTTTCTGAATATCATAAGCATTGGGTGTATTTGCAACTTTGGGGGCTTACACATGAGACAATTTATGGTCATAATAGTTCTATGTGATAATCTGCTAATTATTATAATATTTAGTAATTGGGTGCAAATGTTTTGCTGCTAGCTATTTTCATACCCATGACTGGTGCAGTGTCTTCAGTAACAAATATGTTGGATAAAAAGAAAGATAACTGCTGGCAAGACACAAACCAAAAACATCTATTCACAAGATAAATAGAGAAAAGAGAAAGCTTTTGGACTTATAAATAGGACACCTTTGTACATAAGGGATGAAACCCTAAAGACCTTTTTTGTCTTTTTACTTTGTCACATTAATAGAATAAATGGAGTTTCCTCATTTAATAATTTACTATTGATAAAAGGGCAAGGTATATAATTATATACATAATAGATAATACATACATATATATATATATATATATATATATATATATATATATGATTGGTTCAGTTTCTTTTGTTCTCTGACAGTATGTAAATCTTGTTTTGACTCAAGTGGATTAGAACATCAGATCTTGGGATCTAAACCACTTATCCTCTGTGGTCTTGGTACGTAATCACTACGCACACATATACACACATACACACATACACACACACTTACACACACACACACATGTATATATGTATACATATATATATATATATATATATATATATATATATATGTATACATAAACCATCTAATATAAATTCTTATATCAATTTTTTATTCATTTCTATGTTTCAGGGTGTGCCTCTTTATCAAGAATTAACACGATAGAAGATAGAACTAACTTATATGCAAAAATGTTTTCTCATTAACATATATCTTTGCAAAATCTTAAAGAATACAAAATGTAAATTAAAAGTCCCAAAGGCTCAGCCCATATGGTAAAAATGTATTTAATTTATGTACCCAAAAATTCTTGCTCGCCGTGGGATCCCTTGTATCCATCTTATCAGCCCTGGAAACATAGAAAATAATAAAAAATTGATATAAGTATTTATATTAGATGGTTTTTGTTGGTTTTAAGTTCTTGGTGTTGGCTGGTTTTTTGTTTGAATATGTTTTTGTAAATATGGTAAGCTCTGCTTACCATATGAAACAAATTGGTAGTGATTAAGATTTTAAATGGAATAATCCAAGTTTGTCCATTTGTTGTACTATATATATATATATATATATATATATATATATATATATATATATATAGTCTATTTGGTTAATGTCTAAGCTTTGGGCAACTGCCGTTACACGGTGTTTCACGCTTATGCAATCATCAGTCGTCTGATGATCGCGTGAGCGTGAAACACTGTGTAACGGCAGTTGCTCAAAACTTAGACATTAACCAAATAGACTATTAAAACTTAGACATTAACCAAATAGACTATTACATCTTTGTATTGAGCACTCTCCTTTTCAGAGACCAAACAGCTACATTTATATATACATATATATGTATATATGGATGTATATAAATATAACTATATATATATCTGTATATTGATTACTTATTTACCAAGTGTGAGGTTTGTATGGGAAAGTATTTGCCTGAGGTTTTCGTACAGACCGAGCAACAAAGGAGTGAGGTTTGTATGAAAATAACTGAGGGCAAATACTTTCCCATACAGACTGAACAAATGAGGTTAATAAGGAATTTGTTATATGGCTTTTGGCTTGTTCCTTCATTGCTTTTAACAAGGCCTTGTGTTCGTGAGTTAACGACTTAGGTTTACTTGCTTCTTTTTACCTGTTAATTCATGGTTTTTGACATCTATTCATCTAGTTTTCTGCTTAAAATTATCGTTGAGAACATTTAAGTTCTTTTTTTCATAGTTTGTTTTTATGAATCTTCTGTAAAAGGTGCGTGAATCTGGTTTGTTTTTCTTCAAATCAACTCGGAAATTTTCCCGTCAAAACTAGCCGGTCTGTACGGAAAACTTTTTGCACCGCTAAGCAGCCAATCCGCATGCGTAATTGTGCATGCGTAAGGATATTTTGGTGAGGGCTAAAATGCAGTCAATGGAGGAGGGGTCCAAGGGAATGTTTTGCTGTGGAAAGGCCAGATGTAAAGTTTGTAAATTTGTTGAAACTGGATCGATATTTATGGGTAATGTAGAGAAGCGGTCTTTCCATATCAATCATTCCTTTGATTGTGACTCTCAAGGAGTGGTATACTAAATAACATGCAAAAGATGTGGGAAACAATATGTGGGGGGCACAACATCATTTAGGTTAAGGTTCAATAACCATACGAGCTCTTTGAGACGATATGAAAGAGGACAAAGGGGAATTTGTGGGGAACACCTGTATGCACATTTTCTTGAAGATGAGCATATAGGTCTGGAAGATTTATGTTACCGATGTTAGGGATCCGACAGCAAGGGAAGGTTTTTGGATTGAAAAATTAAAATGTTATGCTCCTCTGGGACTAAATGTAATGGAGGTTAGAAATTTATGTAAATTTAAGGAAGAACGATAAGGTATATAAGGACTCTATTCTTTAACTGTGAGCTGCTGAAGAAGGAGCCGGTCCCCAAAACATATGTTTATTATTTTTTAATAAAGTTTGTATGATGATTATATATATATATATAAATAAATATACACACACACACACACATATATATATATACACATATATATGTGTGTGTGTGTATATATATATATATATGTCTGTGTGTGTGTGTGTGTGTGTATATATATATATATATATATATATATATATATACATACATATATATATATACGTATATATATACACATATATAGAGAGAGAGTGGTACATGGTTGTAGTACAACCAACTATCACTGAGAGCAAATGGAAAACATTAATGAAAACAATGGTATTGCCGCTGAATATTGCAACAAACTGTCCACAGTGTCCAATTTCACCAGGAAGATATACATGCAATGCTAGGGTCAGCATTCTATTCAACGTATGCTGACCTAAATGGTGACCTGAAGTGAACTAAATATAAAAAGACAAAGAAAATGCCGACCTCAAATATCAACCTCATACAATTCTAAATAAAAGGACTGATAGTGTCATCAAACGCCACCTCAGATATGTGCACTTATAAATACAATTAACATTCAGTGTGGGAGTATGGTGTAATCATTAGTTGCGTTAACATGTGCGCAAGAGGCGTCATACATCATTAGTGGATCGGATCAAGTCTCAATTTCTAACATTTTTCTTGGAACATACTAAACAGTGATTATATAAATGCAATCAATGCTATCTCTATCATGTAATTAACGTATGATCTAATTAACGTATAATCTAAAATATGATCTAATATATAGAACTGGTTAGCTCATTCACAGTCTCAGACCAGGACAGATATTTCTCTATGCTAATTTGCCGAAATTGTTATTTTACAACTTTTTGATGGTGAAACCTGAATTTTCACTTTAAATCAAAATAATTGACCATTTCATGTTTCTCACATCATGTGCAAATGAGAAAAAATGTCCCCTTTGAATTTCATACTTTTCGCCTGTATAGCCCACTCCTACTAAAGAATGTTTGTATATATATGTGTGGGGAGCAACATGTGGTGGTTCACAACATTATTTAGGTTAAGGTTCAATAACCATAAGAGTTCTTTGAGACGATATGAAAGGGGACAAAGGGGAACTTGTGGGGAACACCTGTATGTTACTGATATTAGGGATCCAACAGTAATGGAAAGTTTTTGGATTGAGAAATTAAAATGTTATGCTCCTCCGGGATTAAATGTAAGGGAGGTGTGAAATTTATGTAAATCTAATGAAGAATGTCAAGGTATATAAGGACTTTATCTTTTAACTGTTTGAGATGCTGAAGAAGGGACCGGTCCCCAAAACGTAAGTTTCTTAATTTTTAACATCGTTTCTTATTGATGATATATGATTTTTAAACTTTATGTCGAGCGGGCTTTTGATGATTATATATATATATATAATCATCAAAAGCCCGCTCGACATAAAGTTTAAAAATCATATATCATCATATATATGTATATATATATATATATATATATACATATATGTATATATATATATATATATATATACATATATATATATATATATATATATACATATATATATATATATATATATATACATATATATATATATATATATATATATATATATACATATATATATATATATATATATATACATATATATATATATATATATATATATATACATATATATATATATATATATATACATATATACATATATATATATATATACATATACATATATACATATATATATATATACATATATATACATATATATATATATATATATATACATATATATATATATATATATACATATATATATATATATATATACATATATATATATATATATATATATATATACATATATATATATATATATATATACATATATATATATATATATATATACATATATATATATATATATATATATATATATATAACTACAGACGGAACCGTTTCGGCCTATTGGGCCTCATCAGTGTAGTGCTGATGAGCAGGATGGAGTAGCCTACATTATATAGGCAACTCAAATGTCCCACGCTTGTGGTACATCTAAGCCATGCCAGAGCGCTCTAACTAGAGACTAGTGAGTACGTGTTCGTGTATGCACACATGAAAATGCAAGACTTTTGGGGGAGAGAAGGGACAAACAGAGAGGAAATTTTTCCTGTCTAGTTTAGGTATAGTTTCTTAATTCAAGTAAATGTGTTTTCTTTTAAGAAATTTTTTCCTATCAAGATACCTTATTAAGAAAAATTATCTAGTCTACGGAACAAGATAACATTTCTTAGTTTAAGAAATGTGATCTTAAAACAATTTTTTTTTCTTAAAATAAGAGTTTTATTTTTTGCAGTGTAACCAGGGCTGTTTCTAGCAGGAAGCTTTCTTATATCCCTGGAATCTTAGAAATGTTTAATTTAAAGGTGCTAGCTAGTAGGTACTATATCAACTGTGGTGGTTTAAGGTAACTGCCCTACCGTTGGTAGATTGGATTAGTTTAATCCAGAAGATCTTTGCATCGTTTACGCAGCAGTAGGAATACCTTGAAAAGGATTTGCCTTTAACCAATTGCTCTTGAGATTTTTGAGGAAGCGCAAGTCCAGGAGTGAGTAATTGACTCGTATTTGGTAATTTGTTGCAGTGAAGGATTTTTTCTCTTTTGAGTGATTTTTTTCGCTGGAAGAGACATTTTCTGTCTGAAGAACTGCAGGAACTAATCAAAGTCTATTCAATTTGGATGGAAAAAAGTCAATTCAAGCGATTAAATTGGCCTCATGGAAAATTGTGTTCACTGCTACTTCGAAAAAAATCAAGTCAACTCTACTTGTCTACAAACGTAGTTCGTTAATGATAGCAGCTAATGTTCTCCAAATTTATCGAATTATTTCGTCACTTCGCATTTAAGAAACAGCAAAATGTTGCTCCCAAGCAGAGAAACAAATTGGAACTTCCGTGATTGAAACGAGAAGTAACAGGATATAGTGTTTTCTCTTATTTATACAAGTACCATTTTTGGGGGGAGAAGGGACGAACAGGTTGTGTGCCGCTCCTGTAGAAGGAGGTCTACTGGCCGGCCTAAAAAGCCCGAGTGTGCCAGGAGTAGTCCCAGGGAAGTCGATACCTTCACGTGGTTCCCCCTGTTTTCACTGAGATCGACTACCGAAAAGCGTATCGGTGGCGCTATAACCACCTCCCAGCTATGGGTTAAATAGTAACGGCAGAAATGGTTTATCATGGCAGATGACATAGAGCGGTCTTTATCTCCATGCACGGAGTAGCGTGATAATGGCGGCCTTTTGGTTATTTCACTGGCTGAGTCGGCTCTCGTTTAGAGCATGACTTGTATTTGTCTTGACTCATCTTGCCGTGGAGGTTTACGTTAGCTGACTCGGGCACGGTGCAGTTATACTAAATTTGCGCTTATTCTGATACATGTTTTTGGTCGCATTGGATAAAACTTGCGGGGCGTTCAATGGCGATTGACAGTCCTCGATTCGCCACTCAGAAAATTTTCATGTTTGGTGGTGGCATTGTGGAAGAAATAATTACGAATCTTTTCACTCGATAAACCGAGGTTAGTTTCGAGTTTGGCTTCTTGACTCTCCTTAAACTTACCATATGTGGCGGCAATCTGGTGTGAAATTCGTCTGTTGTTTCCCCTTGTTTTATGATACGGAATTTGGAAATTTCGAAAGAAACGGACTTTTTTTATGCTAAATACCTGTTTCACGCATCCCGCGTTTCTGAGCATTTTTCTTCGCTATCTGGGACCGTTATCAACATTTTGGTCTTCATCGACTTAATGTTGTAATGGCGATCTCTTCCTGTGGTTGTCTGTAATCTTTATGGCAGTACTATATATGTCAGATCTCTTCGAGTACTTCTCCCATATCATTTCGCCAGGTAGGTTGGTCTGGTACGTCAAGAATGGAAGTGGAACCGTAATGACAAGCTTGTTCACAACTCGCAAACAGGAGTATTACTTATTATTATTATAATTTTCTATAGAAGTAGTAGTAGTATTGGTTAGAGGGGTTAATCCATGGTTTTTGACGATTTTTCGACCAACTTCTAACTGTTGAAATGAGCTGAAATATATGATAGCTTAGATTAAATCATTTAGTTTTGTACTTATTTCAGTCAGTTTTGCCGAACCTTTCGATGAAATTTCGAGGTGGAAAAAATTCGTTTCAGTCAGTTCAGGCTAAATTTTCGATGAATTTTCTAGGTTTAAAAATTTCGCCAGAAGGTAAAGAGGTTAACCTATCGTTTTAGGCGAGTTTTCGACCAATTTCGTCTAATGGTCGAAATGAGCTGAAAATATGAAAGTTTAGATCGAATCGTTTAGTTTCGGACTTATTTCAATCAGTTTAGGCGAAACTTTCGATGAATTTTCTAGGTTTAAAAATTTCACTGAAAGGTAGAGGGGTTAAACCCCCATGGTTATTAATGATTTTTCGACCAATTTCTAACTGTTGAAATGAGCTGAAATATATGAAAGTTTTCATTAAATAACTTAGTTTTGGACTTATTTCAGTCAGTCCAGGTCAAACCTTCAATGAATTTTCTAGGTTTAAAAATTTCACCAAAAAGTAAAAGTGTTATGGTTTTTGAAAATTTTTCGAGCAATTTCAGAGTTTCGAAATGAGCTAAAAATATCAAAGTTTAGATAAAATGATTTAGTTTCGCACTTATTTCAGTCAGTTTAGGCTAAATTTTTGATGAACTTTCTAGGTGTAAAACTTCACCAAAAAGTAAAGGGGTTGATCTACGATTTTTGACGACTTTTCGACCAATTTCTAATTGTAATGAGGTGAAACTATGAAAGTTTAGATCGAATCATTTAGTTTTGGAATTATTTCAGTCAGTTTAGGCTAATTTTTCGGTGAATTATCTAGGTTTACAAATTTCACCAAAAAGTAGAGGGGTTAACCTATCGTTTTAGACGATTTGTTGATCAATTTCTAATTTTCAAAATTAGTTGAAAATATGAAAGATTAGATCAAATCATTCAGTTTCACACTTATTTCAGTAAATTTAGAAAAAAGTAAACCAGTTAACCTATGCTTTATAACGATTTTTCAATCAGTTTAAAATTTTCGAAATATGAACAACAAATGAAAGTTCAGGCAAAACAATTTAGTTTCCCACTTATTCCAGCCGATATACTTAACATGTGAAGAGATTTTTGAGGTCGAATATTTCACCAAAAAGTAAAGGGGTTAACTCATTGTTTTTGACGATTTTTCGACCAATTTCCAACTTTCGAAATAAGGTCAAAATATGAAAGTTTATTGCATAGAAAGTAGTTTTGCAGTGATTGGAGTGGATTTTCGGTGAAAAAACGCTGAATATTTTAGGTTCAAAAATTTGACTAAAAAGTAAAGGGGTTAACCCATGCTTTTTGACGAATTTTCGACCATTATGAAAGTTTCGAAATAAGTCCGGAATATGAAAGTTTAGGCCTAATCAGATAGTTTTCTCTTTATTTAAGGGACTTTGCAGTAATATTTGAGAATTTTTGAGGACGAAAAATTTGACCAAAAAGTAAAGGGGTTAACCTTTGGTTTTTGACGATTTTTCGACCAATTTCGAACTTTCGAAATTAGGTCAAAATACTAAAGTTTATTGCATAGAAAGTAGTTTTGCAGTGATTGGAGTGGTTTTTCGCTGAAATTACGTTGAATATTTTAGGTGGAAAAATTTGACCAAAAAGTAAAGGGGTTAACCTTTGGTTTTTGACGATTTTTCGGCCAATTTCGAATTTTCAAAATAAGGTCAAATTACGATAGTTTATTGCATAAAAAGTAGTTTTGCAGTGATTGGAGTGGTTTTTCGGTGAAAAAACGCTGAATATTTTAGGTCGAAAATTGGACCAAAAAGTAAAGGGGTTAACCTTTGGTTTTTGACGATTTTTCGACCAATTTCGAACTTTCGATATAAGGTCAATATCTGAAAGTTTATTGCATAGAAAGTAGTTTTGCAGTGATTGGAGTGGTTTTTCGGTGAAAAAACGCTGAATATTTTAGGTCGAAAAATTCGACCAAAAAGTAAAGGGGTTAACCTTTGGTTTTTGACGATTTTTCGACCAATTTCCAACTTTCTAAATAAGGTCAAAATACGAAAGTTTATTGTATAGAAAGTAGTTTTGCAGTGATTGGAGTGGTTTTTCGGTGAAAAAACGCTGAATATTTTAGGTCGAAAAATTGGACCAAAAAGTAAAGGGGTTAACCTTTGGTTTTTGACGATTTTTCGACCAATTTCGAAACTTTCGAAATAAGGTCAAAATACGAACGTTTATTGCATAGAAAGTAGTTTTGCAGTGATTGGAGTGGTTTTTCGGTGAAATTACGTTGAATATTTTAGGTCGAAAAATTCGACCAAAAAGTAAAGGGGTTAACCTTTGGTTTTTGACGATTTTACGACCAATTTCCACTTTCGAAATAAGGTCAAAATACGAAAGTTTATTGTATAGAAAGTAGTTTTGCAGTGATTGGAGTGGTTTTTCGGTGAAAAAACGCTGAATATTTTAGGTCGAAAAATTCGACCAAAAAGTAAAGGGGTTAACCTTTGGTTTTTGACGATTTTTCGACCAATTTCGAACTTTCGAAATAAGGTCAAAATACGAAACGTTTATTGCATAGAAAGTAGTTTTGCAGTGATTGGAGTGGTTTTTCGGTGAAAAAACGCTGAATATTTTAGGTCGAAAAATTGGACCAAAAAGTAAAGGGGTTAACCTTTGGTTTTTGACGATTTTTTGACCAATTTCGAACTTTCGAAATAAGGTCAATATATGAACGTTTATTGCATAGAAAGTAGTTTTGCAGTGATTGTTGTGGTTTTTCGGTGAAAAAACGCTGAATATTTTAAGTCGAAAAATTCTACCAAAAAGTAAAGGGGTTAACCTTTGGTTTTTGACGATTTTTCGACCAATTTCGAACTTTCGAAATAAGGTCAAAATACGAAAGTTTATTGTATAGAAAGTAGTTTTGCAGTGATTGGAGTGGTTTTTCGGTTAAATTACGTGGAATATTTCAGGACGAAAATTCGACCAAAAAGTAAAGGGGTTAACCTTTGGTTCTTGACGATTTTTCGACTAATTTCGAACTTTCGAAATAAGGTCAAAATACGAACGTTTATTGCGTAGAAAGTAGTTTTGCAGTGATTGGAGTGGTTTTTCGGTGAAATTACGTTGAATATTTTAGGTCGAAAAATTTTGACCAAAAAGTAAAGGGGTTAACCTTTGGTTTTTGACGATTTTTCGACCAATTTCCAACTTTCGAAATAAGGTCAAAATACGAAAGTTTATTGTATAGAAAGTAGTTTTGCAGTGATTGGAGTGGTTTTTCGGTGAAAAAACGCTGAATATTTTAGGTCGAAAAATTCGACCAAAAAGTAAAGGGGTTAACCTTTGGTTTTTGACGATTTTTCGACCAATTTCGAACTTTCGAAATAAGGTCAAAATACGAAAGTTTATTGCATAGAAAGTAGTTTTGCAGTGATTGGAGTGGTTTTTCGGTGAAAAAACGCTGAATATTTTAGGTCGAAAAATTCGACCAAAAAGTAAAGGGGTTAACCTTTGGTTTTTGACGATTTTTCGACCAATTTCGAACTTTCGAAATAAGGTCAAAATACGAAAGTTTATTGCATAGAAAGTAGTTTTGCAGTGATTGGAGTGGTTTTTCGGTGAAATTACGTGGAATATTTCAGGACGAAAATTCGACCAAAAAGTAAAGGGGTTAACCTTTGGTTTTTGACGATTTTTCGACTAATTTCGAACTTTCGAAATAAGGTCAAAATACGAACGTTTATTGCGTAGAAAGTAGTTTTGCAGTGATTGGAGTGGTTTTTCGGTGAAAAAACGCTGAATATTTTAGGTCGAAAAATTCGACCAAAAAGTAAAGGGGTTAACCCATGGTTTTTGACGATTTTTCGACCAATTTCGAACTTTCGAAATAAGGTCAAAATACGAAAGTTTATTGCATAGAAAGTAGTTTTGCAGTGATTGGAGTGGTTTTTCGGTGAAAAAACGCTGAATATTTGAGGTGGAAAAATTCGACCAAAAAGTAAAGGGGTTAACCTTTGGTTTTTGACGATTTTTCGACCAATTTCGAACTTTCGAAATAAGGTCAAAATACTAAAGTTTATTGCATAGAAAGTAGTTTTGCAGTGATTGGAGTGGTTTTTCGGTGAAATTACGTGGAATATTTCAGGTCGAAAAATTTGACCAAAAAGTAAAGGGGTTAACCTTTGGTTTTTGACGATTTTTCGACCAATTTCGAACTTTCGAAATAAGGTCAAAATACGAAAGTTTATTGCATAGAAAGTAGTTTTGCAGTGATTGGAGTGGTTTTTCGGTGAAATTACGTGGAATATTTTAGGTCGAAAAATTCGACCAAAAAGTAAAGGGGTTAACCTTTGGTTTTTGACGATTTTTCGACCAATTTCGAACTTTCGAAATAAGGTCAAAATACGAAAGTTTATTGCATAGAAAGTAGTTTTGCAGTGATTGGAGTGGTTTTTCGGTGAAAAAACGCTGAATATTTTAGGTCGAAAAATTGGACCAAAAAGTAAAGGGGTTAACCTTTGGTTTTTGACGATTTTTCGACCAATTTCGAACTTTCGAAATAAGGTCAAAATACGAAAGTTTATTGCATAGAAAGTAGTTTTGCAGTGATTGGAGTGGTTTTTCGGTGAAAAAACGCTGAATATTTTAGGTCGAAAAATTCGACCAAAAAGTAAAGGGGTTAACCTTTGGTTTTTGACCATTTTTCGACCAATTTCGAACTTTCGAAATAAGGTCAAAATACGAAAGTTTATTGCATAGAAAGTAGTTTTGCAGTGATTGGAGTGATTTTTCGGTGAAAAAACGCTGAATATTTTAGGTCGAAAAATTCGACCAAAAAGTAAAGGGGTTAACCTTTGGTTTTTGACGATTTTTCGACCAATTTCGAACTTTCGAAATAAGGTCAAAATACGAAAGTTTATTGTATAGAAAGTAGTTTTGCAGTGATTGGAGTGGTTTTTCGGTGAAAAAACGCTGAATATTTTAGGTCGAAAAATTGGACCAAAAAGTAAAGGGGTTAACCTTTGGTTTTTGACGATTTTTCGACCAATTTCGAACTTTCGAAATAAGGTCAAAATACGAAAGTTTATTGCATAGAAAGTAGTTTTGCAGTGATTGGAGTGGTTTTTCGGTGAAAAAACGCTGAATATTTTAGGTCGAAAAATTCGACCAAAAAGTAAAGGGGTTAACCTTTGGTTTTTGACGATTTTTCGACCAATTTCGAACTTTCGAAATAAGGTCAAAATACGAAAGTTTATTGCATAGAAAGTAGTTTTGCAGTGATTGGAGTGGTTTTTCGGTGAAAAAACGCTGAATATTTTAGGTCGAAAAATTCGACCAAAAAGTAAAGGGGTTAACCTTTGGTTTTTGACCATTTTTCGACCAATTTCGAACTTTCAAAATAAGATCAAAATACGAAAGTTTGTTGTATAGAAAGTAGTTTTGCAGTGATTGGAGTGGTTTTTCGGTTAAATTACGTGGAATATTTTAGGTCTAAAATTCGACCAAAAAGTAAAGGGGTTAACCTTTGGTTCTTGACGATTTTTCGACTAATTTCGAACTTTCGAAATAAGGTCAAAATACGAACGTTTATTGCGTAGAAAGTAGTTTTGCAGTGATTGGAGTGGTTTTTCGGTGAAATTACGTGGAATATTTTAGGTCGAAAAATTCGACCAAAAAGTAAAGGGGTTAACCTTTGGTTTTTGACGATTTTTCGACCAATTTCGAACTTTCGAAATAAGGTCAATATATGAACGTTTATTGCATAGAAAGTAGTTTTGCAGTGATTGTTGTGGTTTTTCGGTGAAAAAACGCTGAATATTTTAAGTCGAAAAATTCTACCAAAAAGTAAAGGGGTTAACCTTTGGTTTTTGACGATTTTTCGACCAATTTCGAACTTTCGAAATAAGGTCAAAATACGAAAGTTTATTGTATAGAAAGTAGTTTTGCAGTGATTGGAGTGGTTTTTCGGTGAAATTACGTTGAATATTTCAGGACGAAAATTCGACCAAAAAGTAAAGGGGTTAACCTTTGGTTTTTGACGATTTTTCGACCAATTTCGAACTTTCGAAATAAGGTCAAAATACGAACGTTTATTGCGTAGAAAGTAGTTTTGCAGTGATTGGAGTGGTTTTTCGGTGAAAAAACGCTGAATATTTTAGGTCGAAAAATTCGACCAAAAAGTAAAGGGGTTAACCCATGGTTTTTGACGATTTTTCGACCAATTTCGAACTTTCGAAATAAGGTCAAAATACGAAAGTTTATTGTATAGAAAGTAGTTTTGCAGTGATTGGAGTGGTTTTTCGGTGAAAAAACGCTGAATATTTTAGGTCGAAAAATTCGACCAAAAAGTAAAGGGGTTTAACCTTTGGTTTTTGACGATTTTTCGACCAATTTCGAACTTTCGAAATAAGGTCAAAATACGAAAGTTTATTGTATAGAAAGTAGTTTTGCAGTGATTGGAGTGGTTTTTCGGTGAAAAAACGCTGAATATTTTAGGTCGAAAAATTGGACCAAAAAGTAAAGGGGTTAACCTTTAGTTTTTGACGATTTTTCGACCAATTTCGAACTTTCGAAATAAGGTCAAAATACGAAAGTTTATTGTATAGAAAGTAGTTTTGCAGTGATTGGAGTGGTTTTTCGGTTAAATTACGTGGAATATTTCAGGACGAAAATTCGACCAAAAAGTAAAGGGGTTAACCTTTGGTTCTTGACGATTTTTCGACTAATTTCGAACTTTCGAAATAAGGTCAAAATACGAACGTTTATTGCGTAGAAAGTAGTTTTGCAGTGATTGGAGTGGTTTTTCGGTGAAATTACGTTGAATATTTTAGGTCGAAAAATTCGACCAAAAAGTAAAGGGGTTAACCTTTGGTTTTTGACGATTTTTCGACCAATTTCGAACTTTCGAAATAAGGTCAAAATACGAAAGTTTATTGTATAGAAAGTAGTTTTGCAGTGATTGGAGTGGTTTTTCGGTGAAAAAACGCTGAATATTTTAGGTCGAAAAATTTGACCAAAAAGTAAAGGGGTTAACCTTTGGTTTTTGACGATTTTTCGACCAATTTCGAACTTTCGAAATAAGGTCAAAATACGAAAGTTTATTGCATAGAAAGTAGTTTTGCAGTGATTGGAGTGATTTTTCGGTGAAACGCTGAATATTTTAGGTCGAAAAATTCGACCAAAAAGTAAAGGGGTTAACCTTTGGTTTTTGACGATTTTTCGACCAATTTCGAACTTTCGAAATAAGGTCAAAATACGAAAGTTTATTGCATAGAAAGTAGTTTTGCAGTGATTGGAGTGGTTTTTCGGTGAAAAAACGCTGAATATTTTAGGTCGAAAAATTTGGACCAAAAAGTAAAGGGGTTAACCTTTGGTTTTTGACGATTTTTCGACCAATTTCGAACTTTCGAAATAAGGTCAAAATACGAAAGTTTATTGCATAGAAAGTAGTTTTGCAGTGATTGGAGTGGTTTTTCGGTGAAAAAACGCTGAATATTTTAGGTCGAAAAATTCGACCAAAAAGTAAAGGGGTTAACCTTTGGTTTTTGACGATTTTTTGACCAATTTCGAACTTTCGAAATAAGGTCAATATATGAACGTTTATTGCATAGAAAGTAGTTTTGCAGTGATTGTTGTGGTTTTTCGGTGAAAAAACGCTGAATATTTTAAGTCGAAAAATTCGACCAAAAAGTAAAGGGGTTAACCTTTGGTTTTTGACGATTTTTCGACCAATTTCGAACTTTCGAAATAAGGTCAAATATACGAAAGTTTATTGCATAGAAAGTAGTTTTGCAGTGATTGGAGTGGTTTTTCGGTGAAATTACGTTGAATATTTTAGGTGGAAAAATTCGACCAAAAAGTAAAGGGGTTAACCTTTGGTTCTTGACGATTTTTCGACTAATTTCGAACTTTCGAAATAAGGTCAAAATACGAACGTTTATTGCGTAGAAAGTAGTTTTGCAGTGATTGGAGTGGTTTTTCGGTGAAATTACGTGGAATATTTTAGGTCGAAAAATTCGACCAAAAAGTAAAGGGGTTAACCCATGGTTTTTGACGATTTTTCGACCAATTTCGAACTTTCGAAATAAGGTCAAAATACGAAAGTTTATTGTATAGAAAGTAGTTTTGCAGTGATTGGAGTGGTTTTTCGGTGAAAAAACGCTGAATATTTTAGGTCGAAAAATTGGACCAAAAAGTAAAGGGGTTTAACCTTTGGTTTTTGACCATTTTTCGACCAATTTCGAACTTTCGAAATAAGGTCAAAATACGAAAGTTTATTGCATAGAAAGTAGTTTTGCAGTGATTGGAGTGGTTTTTCGGTGAAAAAACGCTGAATATTTTAGGTCGAAAAATTCGACCAAAAAGTAAAGGGGTTAACCTTTGGTTTTTGACGATTTTTCGACCAATTTCGAACTTTCGAAATAAGGTCAAAATACGAAAGTTTATTGTATAGAAAGTAGTTTTGCAGTGATTGGAGTGGTTTTTCGGTGAAAAAACGCTGAATATTTTAGGTGGAAAAATTCGACCAAAAAGTAAAGGGGTTAACCTTTGGTTTTTGACGATTTTTCGACCAATTTCGAACTTTCGAAATAAGGTCAATATATGAACGTTGATTGCATAGAAAGTAGTTTTGCAGTGATTGGAGTGGTTTTTCGGTGAAAAAACGCTGAATATTTTAAGTCGAAAAATTCTACCAAAAAGTAAAGGGGTTAACCTTTGGTTTTTGACCATTTTTCGACCAATTTCGAACTTTCGAAATAAGGTCAAAATACGAAAGTTTATTGTATAGAAAGTAGTTTTGCAGTGATTGGAGTGGTTTTTCGGTTAAATTACGTGGAATATTTCAGGACGAAAATTCGACCAAAAAGTAAAGGGGTTAACCTTTGGTTCTTGACGATTTTTCGACTAATTTCGAACTTTCGAAATAAGGTCAAAATACGAACGTTTATTGCGTAGAAAGTAGTTTTGCAGTGATTGGAGTGGTTTTTCGGTGAAATTACGTGGAATATTTTAGGTCGAAAAATTCGACCAAAAAGTAAAGGGGTTAACCTTTGGTTTTTGACGATTTTTCGACCAATTTCGAATTTTCGAAATAAGGTCAAAATACGAAAGTTTATTGTATAGAAAGTAGTTTTGCAGTGATTGGAGTGGTTTTTCGGTGAAAAAACGCTGAATATTTTAGGTCGAAAAATTGGACCAAAAAGTAAAGGGGTTTAACCTTTGGTTTTTGACGATTTATCGACCAATTTCGAACTTTCGAAATAAGGTCAAAATACGAAAGTTTATTGCATAGAAAGTAGTTTTGCAGTGATTGGAGTGGTTTTTCGGTTAAATTACGTGGAATATTTCAGGACGAAAATTCGACCAAAAAGTAAAGGGGTTAACCTTTGGTTCTTGACGATTTTTCGACTAATTTCGAACTTTCGAAATAAGGTCAAAATACGAACGTTTATTGCGTAGAAAGTAGTTTTGCAGTGATTGGAGTGGTTTTTCGGTGAAATTACGTGGAATATTTTAGGTCGAAAAATTCGACCAAAAAGTAAAGGGGTTAACCCATGGTTTTTGACGATTTTTCGACCAATTTCGAACTTTCGAAATAAGGTCAAAATACGAAAGTTTATTGCATAGAAAGTAGTTTTGCAGTGATTGGAGTGGTTTTTCGGTGAAAAAACGCTGAATATTTTAGGTCGAAAAATTGGACCAAAAAGTAAAGGGGTTTAACCTTTGGTTTTTGACGATTTATCGACCAATTTCGAACTTTCGAAATAAGGTCAAAATACGAAAGTTTATTGCATAGAAAGTAGTTTTGCAGTGATTGGAGTGGTTTTTCGGTGAAATTTCGTTGAATATTTTAGGTCGAAAAATTCGACCAAAAAGTAAAGGGGTTAACCTTTGGTTTTTGACCATTTTTCGACCAATTTCGAACTTTCGAAATAAGATCAAAATACGAAAGTTTGTTGTATAGAAAGTAGTTTTGCAGTGATTGGAGTGGTTTTTCGGTTAAATTACGTGGAATATTTTAGGTCGAAAAATTCGACCAAAAAGTAAAGGGGTTAACCTTTGGTTTTTGACGATTTTTCGACTAATTTCGAACTTTCGAAATAAGGTCAAAATACGAACGTTTATTGCGTAGAAAGTAGTTTTGCAGTGATTGGAGTGGTTTTTCGGTGAAATTACGTTGAATATTTTAGGTCGAAAAATTCGACCAAAAAGTAAAGGGGTTAACCCATGGTTTTTGACGATTTTTCGACCAATTTCGAACTTTCGAAATAAGGTCAAAATACGAAAGTTTATTGTATAGAAAGTAGTTTTGCAGTGATTGGAGTGGTTTTTCTGTTAAATTACGTGGAATATTTCAGGACGAAAATTCGACCAAAAAGTAAAGGGGTTAACCTTTGGTTCTTGACGATTTTTCGACCAATTTCGAACTTTCGAAATAAGGTCAAAATACGAACGTTTATTGCATAGAAAGTAGTTTTGCAGTGATTGGAGTGGTTTTTCGGTGAAATTACGTGGAATATTTTAGGTCGAAAAATTCGACCAAAAAGTAAAGGGGTTAACCCATGGTTTTTGACGATTTTTCGACCAATTTCGAACTTTCGAAATAAGGTCAAAATACGAAAGTTTATTGTATAGAAAGTAGTTTTGCAGTGATTGGAGTGGTTTTTCGGTGAAAAAACGCTGAATATTTTAGGTCGAAAAATTCGACCAAAAAGTAAAGGGGTTAACCTTTGGTTTTTGACGATTTTTCGACCAATTTCGAACTTTCGAAATAAGGTCAAAATACGAAAGTTTATTGCATAGAAAGTAGTTTTGCAGTGATTGGAGTGGTTTTTCGGTGAAAAAACGCTGAATATTTTAGGTCGAAAAATTCGACCAAAAAGTAAAGGGGTTAACCTTTGGTTTTTGACGATTTTTTGACCAATTTCGAACTTTCGAAATAAGGTCAAAAAACGAAAGTTTATTGTATAGAAAGTAGTTTTGCAGTGATTGGAGTGGTTTTTCGGTGAAAAAACGCTGAATATTTTAGGTCGAAAAATTCGACCAAAAAGTAAAGGGGTTAACCTTTGGTTTTTGACGATTTTTTGACCAATTTCGAACTTTCGAAATAATGTCAATATAGAACGTTTATTGCATAGAAAGTAGTTTTGCAGTGATTGGAGTGGTTTTTCGGTGAAAAAACGCTGAATATTTTAAGTCGAAAAATTCGACCAAAAAGTAAAGGGGTTAACCTTTGGTTTTTGACGATTTTTCGACCAATTTCGAACTTTCGAAATAAGGTCAAAATACGAAAGTTTATTGCATAGAAAGTAGTTTTGCAGTGATTGGAGTGGTTTTTCTGTTAAATTACGTGGAATATTTCAGGACGAAAATTCGACCAAAAAGTAAAGGGGTTAACCTTTGGTTTTTGACGATTTTTCGACTAATTTCGAACTTTCGAAATAAGGTCAAAATACGAACGTTTATTGCGTAGAAAGTAGTTTTGCAGTGATTGGAGTGGTTTTTCGGTGAAATTACGTGGAATATTTTAGGTCGAAAAATTCGACCAAAAAGTAAAGGGGTTAACCCATGGTTTTTGACGATTTTTCGACCAATTTCGAACTTTCGAAATAAGGTCAAAATACGAAAGTTTATTGTATAGAAAGTAGTTTTGCAGTGATTGGAGTGGTTTTTCGGTGAAAAAACGCTGAATATTTTAGGTCGAAAAATTGGACCAAAAAGTAAAGGGGTTTAACCTTTGGTTTTTGACGATTTATCGACCAATTTCGAACTTTCGAAATAAGGTCAAAATACGAAAGTTTATTGCATAGAAAGTAGTTTTGCAGTGATTGGAGTGGTTTTTCGGTTAAATTACGTGGAATATTTCAGGACGAAAATTCGACCAAAAAGTAAAGGGGTTAACCTTTGGTTCTTGACGATTTTTCGACTAATTTCGAACTTTCGAAATAAGGTCAAAATACGAACGTTTATTGCGTAGAAAGTAGTTTTGCAGTGATTGGAGTGGTTTTTCGGTGAAATTACGTTGAATATTTTAGGTCGAAAAATTCGACCAAAAAGTAAAGGGGTTAACCTTTGGTTTTTGATGATTTTTCGACCAATTTCGAACTTTCGAAATAAGGTCAAAATACGAAAGTTTATTGCATAGAAAGTAGTTTTGCAGTGATTGGAGTGGTTTTTCGGTTAAATTACGTGGAATATTTCAGGACGAAAATTCGACCAAAAAGTAAAGGGGTTAACCTTTGGTTTTTGACCATTTTTCGACCAATTTCGAACTTTCGAAATAAGGTCAAAATACGAAAGTTTATTGCATAGAAAGTAGTTTTGCAGTGATTGGAGTGATTTATCGGTGAAAAAACGCTGAATATTTTAGGTCGAAAAATTCGACCAAAAAGTAAAGGGGTTAACCTTTGGTTTTTGACGATTTTTCGACTAATTTCGAACTTTCGAAATAAGGTCAAAATAGTAAAAGTTTATTGTATAGAAAGTAGTTTTGCAGTGATTGGAGTGGTTTTTCGCTTAAATTACGTGGAATATTTCAGGACGAAAATTCGACCAAAAAGTAAAGGGGTTAACCTTTGGTTCTTGACGATTTTTCGACTAATTTCGAACTTTCGAAATAAGGTCAAAATACGAAAGTTTATTGTATAGAAAGTAGTTTTGCAGTGATTGGAGTGGTTTTTCGGTGAAAAAACGCTGAATATTTTAGGTCGAAAAATTCGACTAAAAAGTAAAGCGGTTAACCTTTGGTTTTTGACGATTTTTTGACCAATTTCGAACTTTCGAAATAAGGTCAAAATACGAAAGTTTATTGCATAGAAAGTAGTTTTGCAGTGATTGGAGTGGTTTTTCGGTGAAAAAACGCTGAATATTTTAGGTCGAAAAATTCGACCAAAAAGTAAAGGGGTTAACCTTTGGTTCTTGACGATTTTTTGACCAATTTTGAACTTTCGAAATAAGGTCAATATATGAACGTTTATTGCATAGAAAGTAGTTTTGCAGTGATTGGAGTGGTTTTTCGGTGAAAAAACGCTGAATATTTTAAGTCGAAAAATTCGACCAAAAAGTAAAGGGGTTAACCTTTGGTTTTTGACGATTTTTCGACCAATTTCGAACTTTCGAAATAAGGTCAAAATACGAAAGTTTATTGTATAGAAAGTAGTTTTGCAGTGATTGGAGTGGTTTTTCGCTTAAATTACGTGGAATATTTCAGGACGAAAATTCGACCAAAAAGTAAAGGGGTTAACCTTTGGTTCTTGACGATTTTTCGACTAATTTCGAACTTTCGAAATAAGGTCAAAATACGAACGTTTATTGCGTAGAAAGTAGTTTTGCAGTGATTGGAGTGGTTTTTCGGTGAAATTACGTGGAATATTTTAGGTCGAAAAATTCGACCAAAAAGTAAAGGGGTTAACCCATGGTTTTTGACGATTTTTCGACCAATTTCGAACTTTCGAAATAAGGTCAAAATACGAAAGTTTATTGTATAGAAAGTAGTTTTGCAGTGATTGGAGTGGTTTTTCGGTGAAAAAACGCTGAATATTTTAGGTCGAAAAATTGGACCAAAAAGTAAAGGGGTTTAACCTTTGGTTTTTGACGATTTATCGACCAATTTCGAACTTTCGAAATAAGGTCAAAATACGAAAGTTTATTGTATAGAAAGTAGTTTTGCAGTGATTGGAGTGGTTTTTCGCTTAAATTACGTGGAATATTTCAGGACGAAAATTCGACCAAAAAGTAAAGGGGTTAACCTTTGGTTCTTGACGATTTTTCGACTAATTTCGAACTTTCGAAATAAGGTCAAAATACGAACGTTTATTGCGTAGAAAGTAGTTTTGCAGTGATTGGAGTGGTTTTTCGGTGAAATTACGTGGAATATTTTAGGTCGAAAAATTCGACCAAAAAGTAAAGGGGTTAACCTTTGGTTTTTGACGATTTTTCGACCAATTTCGAACTTTCGAAATAAGGTCAAAATACGAAAGTTTATTGTATAGAAAGTAGTTTTGCAGTGATTGGAGTGGTTTTTCGGTGAAAAAACGCTGAATATTTTAGGTCGAAAAATTCGACCAAAAAGTAAAGGGGTTTAACCTTTGGTTTTTGACGATTTATCGACCAATTTCGAACTTTCGAAATAAGGTCAAAATACGAAAGTTTATTGCATAGAAAGTAGGTTTGCAGTGATTGGAGTGGTTTTTCGGTGAAAAAACGCTGAATATTTTAGGTCGAAAAATTCGACCAAAAAGTAAAGGGGTTAACCTTTCGTTTTTGACCATTTTTCGACCAATTTCAAACTTTCGAAATAAGGTCAAAATACGAAAGTTTATTGCATAGAAAGTAGTTTTGCAGTGATTGGAGTGATTTTTCGGTGAAATTTTGTTGAATATTTTAGGTCGAAAAATTCGACCAAAAAGTAAAGGGGTTAACCTTTGGTTTTTGACGATTTTTCGACCAATTTCCAACTTTCAAAATAAGATCAAAATACGAAAGTTTGTTGTATAGAAAGTAGTTTTGCAGTGATTGGGGTGGTTTTTCGGTGAAAAAACGCTGAATATTTTAGGTCGAAAATTTGGACCAAAAAGTAAAGCGGTTAACCTTTGGTTTTTGACGATTTTTCGACCAATTTCGAACTTTCGAAATAAGGTCAAAAAACGAAAGTTTATTGTATAGAAAGTAGTTTTGCAGTTATTGGAGTGGTTTTTCGGTGAAAAAACGCTGAATATTTTAGGTCGAAAAATTCGACCAAAAAGTAAAGGGGTTAACCTTTGGTTCTTGACGATTTTTTGACCAATTTTGAACTTTCGAAATAAGGTCAATATATGAACGTTTATTGCATAGAAAGTAGTTTTGCAGTGATTGTTGTGGTTTTTAGGTGAAAAAACGCTGAATATTTTAAGTCGAAAAATTCGACCAAAAAGTAAAGGGGTTAACCTTTGGTTTTTGACGATTTTTCGACCAATTTCGAACTTTCGAAATAAGGTCAAAATACGAAAGTTTATTGTATAGAAAGTAGTTTTGCAGTGATTGGAGTGGTTTTTCGGTGAAATTACGTGGAATATTTCAGGACGAAAATTCGACCAAAAAGTAAAGGGGTTAACCTTTGGTTCTTGACGATTTTTCGACTAATTTCGAACTTTCGAAATAAGGTCAAAATACGAACGTTTATTGCGTAGAAAGTAGTTTTGCAGTGATTGGAGTGGTTTTTCGGTGAAATTACGTGGAATATTTTAGGTCGAAAAATTCGACCAAAAAGTAAAGGGGTTAACCTTTGGTTTTTGACCATTTTTCGACCAATTTCGAACTTTCGAAATAAGGTCAAAATACGAAAGTTTATTGTATAGAAAGTAGTTTTGCAGTGATTGGAGTGGTTTTTCGGTGAAATTACGTTGAATATTTTAGGTCGAAAAATTCGACCAAAAAGTAAAGGGGTTAACCTTTGGTTTTTGACGATTTATCGACCAATTTCGAACTTTCGAAATAAGGTCAAAATACGAAAGTTTATTGCATAGAAAGTAGGTTTGCAGTGATTGGAGTGGTTTTTCGGTGAAAAAACGCTGAATATTTTAGGTCGAAAAATTCGACCAAAAAGTAAAGGGGTTAACCTTTGGTTTTTGACCATTTTTCGACCAATTTCAAACTTTCGAAATAAGGTCAAAATACGAAAGTTTATTGCATAGAAAGTAGTTTTGCAGTGATTGGAGTGATTTTTCGGTGAAATTTTGTTGAATATTTTAGGTCGAAAAATTCGACCAAAAAGTAAAGGGGTTAACCTTTGGTTTTTGACGATTTTTCGACCAATTTCCAACTTTCAAAATAAGATCAAAATACGAAAGTTTGTTGTATAGAAAGTAGTTTTGCAGTGATTGGGGTGGTTTTTCGGTGAAAAAACGCTGAATATTTTAGGTCGAAAAATTGGACCAAAAAGTAAAGCGGTTAACCTTTGGTTTTTGACGATTTTTCGACCAATTTCGAACTTTCGAAATAAGGTCAAAAAACGAAAGTTTATTGTATAGAAAGTAGTTTTGCAGTTATTGGAGTGGTTTTTCGGTGAAAAAACGCTGAATATTTTAGGTCGAAAAATTCGACCAAAAAGTAAAGGGGTTAACCTTTGGTTCTTGACGATTTTTTGACCAATTTTGAACTTTCGAAATAAGGTCAATATATGAACGTTTATTGCATAGAAAGTAGTTTTGCAGTGATTGTTGTGGTTTTTAGGTGAAAAAACGCTGAATATTTTAAGTCGAAAAATTCGACCAAAAAGTAAAGGGGTTAACCTTTGGTTTTTGACGATTTTTCGACCAATTTCGAACTTTCGAAATAAGGTCAAAATACGAAAGTTTATTGTATAGAAAGTAGTTTTGCAGTGATTGGAGTGGTTTTTCGCTTAAATTACGTGGAATATTTCAGGACGAAAATTCGACCAAAAAGTAAAGGGGTTAACCTTTGGTTCTTGACGATTTTTCGACTAATTTCGAACTTTCGAAATAAGGTCAAAATACGAACGTTTATTGCGTAGAAAGTAGTTTTGCAGTGATTGGAGTGGTTTTTCGGTGAAATTACGTGGAATATTTTAGGTCGAAAAATTCGACCAAAAAGTAAAGGGGTTAACCCATGGTTTTTGACGATTTTTCGACCAATTTCGAACTTTCGAAATAAGGTCAAAATACGAAAGTTTATTGTATAGAAAGTAGTTTTGCAGTGATTGGAGTGGTTTTTCGGTGAAAAAACGCTGAATATTTTAGGTCGAAAAATTGGACCAAAAAGTAAAGGGGTTAACCTTTGGTTTTTGACGATTTATCGACCAATTTCGAACTTTCGAAATAAGGTCAAAATACGAAAGTTTATTGCATAGAAAGTAGGTTTGCAGTGATTGGAGTGGTTTTTCGGTGAAAAAACGCTGAATATTTTAGGTCGAAAAATTCGACCAAAAAGTAAAGGGGTTAACCTTTCGTTTTTGACCATTTTTCGACCAATTTCAAACTTTCGAAATAAGGTCAAAATACGAAAGTTTATTGCATAGAAAGTAGTTTTGCAGTGATTGGAGTGGTTTTTCGGTGAAATTTTGTTGAATATTTTAGGTCGAAAAATTCGACCAAAAAGTAAAGGGGTTAACCTTTGGTTTTTGACGATTTTTCGACCAATTTCCAACTTTCGAAATAAGGTCGAAATATGAAAGTTTATTGCATAGAAACTAGTTTTGCAGTGATTGGAGTGGTTTTTCGGTGAAAAAACGCTGAATATTTTAGGTCGAAAAATTGGACCAAAAAGTAAAGGGGTTAACCTTTGGTTTTTGACGATTTTTCGACCAATTTCGAACTTTCGAAATAAGGTCAAAAAACGAAAGTTTATTGTATAGAAAGTAGTTTTGCAGTGATTGGAGTGGTTTTTCGGTGAAAAAACGCTGAATATTTTAGGTCGAAAAATTCGACCAAAAAGTAAAGGGGTTAACCTTTGGTTCTTGACGATTTTTTGACCAATTTCCAACTTTCGAAATAAGGTCAATATATGAACGTTTATTGCATAGAAAGTAGTTTTGCAGTGATTGTTGTGGTTTTTCGGTGAAATTACGTTGAATATTTTAAGTCGAAAAATTCGACCAAAAAGTAAAGGGGTTAACCTTTGGTTTTTGACGATTTTTCGACCAATT
The DNA here is from genome assembly GCA_030142905.1 of Heliopora coerulea. Taxonomy (NCBI): domain Eukaryota; kingdom Metazoa; phylum Cnidaria; class Anthozoa; order Scleralcyonacea; family Helioporidae; genus Heliopora; species Heliopora coerulea. Next base: position 1,419,495 of record JASJOG010000038.1, read on the forward strand.
TCGAACTTTCGAAATAAGGTCAAAATACGAAAGTTTATTGTATAGAAAGTAGTTTTGCAGTGATTGGAGTGGTTTTTCGGTGAAATTACGTGGAATATTTCAGGACGAAAATTCGACCAAAAAGTAAAGGGGTTAACCTTTGGTTCTTGACGATTTTTCGACTAATTTCGAACTTTCGAAATAAGGTCAAAATACGAACGTTTATTGCGTAGAAAGTAGTTTTGCAGTGATTGGAGTGGTTTTTCGGTGAAATTACGTTGAATATTTTAGGTCGAAAAATTCGACCAAAAAGTAAAGGGGTTAACCTTTGGTTTTTGACCATTTTTCGACCAATTTCCAACTTTCGAAATAAGGTCAAAATACGAAAGTTTATTGTATAGAAAGTAGTTTTGCAGTGATTGGAGTGGTTTTTCGGTGAAAAAACGCTGAATATTTTAGGTCGAAAAATTCGACCAAAAAGTAAAGGGGTTTAACCTTTGGTTTTTGACGATTTATCGACCAATTTCGAACTTTCGAAATAAGGTCGAAATATGAAAGTTTATTGCATAGAAACTAGTTTTGCAGTGATTGGAGTGGTTTTTCGGTGAAAAAACGCTGAATATTTTAGGTCGAAAAATTCGACCAAAAAGTAAAGGGGTTAACCTTTGGTTTTTGACGATTTTTCGACCAATTTCAAACTTTCGAAATAAGGTCAAAATACGAAAGTTTATTGCATAGAAAGTAGTTTTGCAGTGATTGGAGTGGTTTTTCGGTGAAATTACGTTGAATATTTTAGGTCGAAAAATTCGACCAAAAAGTAAAGGGGTTAACCTTTGGTTTTTGACCATTTTTCGACCAATTTCCAACTTTCAAAATAAGATCAAAATACGAAAGTTTGTTGTATAGAAAGTAGTTTTGCAGTGATTGGAGTGGTTTTTCGGTGAAAAAACGCTGAATATTTTAGGTCGAAAAATTGGACCAAAAAGTAAAGCGGTTAACCTTTGGTTTTTGACGATTTTTCGACCAATTTCGAACTTTCGAAATAAGGTCAAAAAACGAAAGTTTATTGTATAGAAAGTAGTTTTGCAGTGATTGGAGTGGTTTTTCGGTGAAAAAACGCTGAATATTTTAGGTCGAAAAATTCGACCAAAAAGTAAAGGGGTTAACCTTTGGTTCTTGACGATTTTTTGACCAATTTCCAACTTTCGAAATAAGGTCAATATATGAACGTTTATTGCATAGAAAGTAGTTTTGCAGTGATTGTTGTGGTTTTTAGGTGAAAAAACGCTGAATATTTTAAGTCGAAAAATTCGACCAAAAAGTAAAGGGGTTAACCTTTGGTTTTTGACGATTTTTCGACCAATTTCGAACTTTCGAAATAAGGTCAAAATACGAAAGTTTATTGTATAGAAAGTAGTTTTGCAGTGATTGGAGTGGTTTTTCGGTGAAATTACGTGGAATATTTCAGGACGAAAATTCGACCAAAAAGTAAAGGGGTTAACCTTTGGTTCTTGACGATTTTTCGACTAATTTCGAACTTTCGAAATAAGGTCAAAATACGAACGTTTATTGCATAGAAAGTAGTTTTGCAGTGATTGGAGTGGTTTTTCGGTGAAATTACGTTGAATATTTTAGGTCGAAAAATTCGACCAAAAAGTAAAGGGGTTAACCTTTGGTTTTTGACCATTTTTCGACCAATTTCCAACTTTCGAAATAAGGTCAAATATACGAAAGTTTATTGCATAGAAAGTAGTTTTGCAGTGATTGGAGTGGTTTTTCGGTGAAAAAACGCTGAATATTTTAGGTCGAAAAATTCGACCAAAAAGTAAAGGGGTTTAACCTTTGGTTTTTGACGATTTATCGACCAATTTCGAACTTTCGAAATAAGGTCGAAATATGAAAGTTTATTGCATAGAAAGTAGTTTTGCAGTGATTGGAGTGGTTTTTCGGTGAAAAAACGCTGAATATTTTAGGTCGAAAAATTCGACCAAAAAGTAAAGGGGTTAACCTTTCGTTTTTGACCATTTTTCGACCAATTTCAAACTTTCGAAATAAGGTCAAAATACGAAAGTTTATTGCATAGAAAGTAGTTTTGCAGTGATTGGAGTGATTTTTCGGTGAAATTTTGTTGAATATTTTAGGTCGAAAAATTCGACCAAAAAGTAAAGGGGTTAACCTTTGGTTTTTGACCATTTTTCGACCAATTTCCAACTTTCAAAATAAGATCAAAATACGAAAGTTTGTTGTATAGAAAGTAGTTTTGCAGTGATTGGGGTGGTTTTTCGGTGAAAAAACGCTGAATATTTTAGGTCGAAAAATTGGACCAAAAAGTAAAGCGGTTAACCTTTGGTTTTTGACGATTTTTCGACCAATTTCGAACTTTCGAAATAAGGTCAAAAAACGAAAGTTTATTGTATAGAAAGTAGTTTTGCAGTGATTGGAGTGGTTTTTCGGTGAAAAAACGCTGAATATTTTAGGTCGAAAAATTCGACCAAAAAGTAAAGGGGTTAACCTTTGGTTCTTGACGATTTTTTGACCAATTTCCAACTTTCGAAATAAGGTCAATATATGAACGTTTATTGCATAGAAAGTAGTTTTGCAGTGATTGTTGTGGTTTTTCGGTGAAAAAACGCTGAATATTTTAAGTCGAAAAATTCGACCAAAAAGTAAAGGGGTTAACCTTTGGTTTTTGACGATTTTTCGACCAATTTCGAACTTTCGAAATAAGGTCAAAATACGAAAGTTTATTGTATAGAAAGTAGTTTTGCAGTGATTGGAGTGGTTTTTCGGTTAAATTACGTGGAATATTTCAGGACGAAAATTCGACCAAAAAGTAAAGGGGTTAACCTTTGGTTCTTGACGATTTTTCGACTAATTTCGAACTTTCGAAATAAGGTCAAAATACGAACGTTTATTGCGTAGAAAGTAGTTTTGCAGTGATTGGAGTGGTTTTTCGGTGAAATTACGTGGAATATTTTAGGTCGAAAAATTCGACCAAAAAGTAAAGGGGTTAACCCATGGTTTTTGACGATTTTTCGACCAATTTCGAACTTTCGAAATAAGGTCAAAATACGAAAGTTTATTGTATAGAAAGTAGTTTTGCAGTGATTGGAGTGGTTTTTCGGTGAAAAAACGCTGAATATTTTAGGTCGAAAAATTGGACCAAAAAGTAAAGGGGTTAACCTTTGGTTTTTGACGATTTATCGACCAATTTCGAACTTTCGAAATAAGGTCAAAATACGAAAGTTTATTGTATAGAAAGTAGTTTTGCAGTGATTGGAGTGGTTTTTCGCTTAAATTACGTGGAATATTTCAGGACGAAAATTCGACCAAAAAGTAAAGGGGTTAACCTTTGGTTCTTGACGATTTTTCGACTAATTTCGAACTTTCGAAATAAGGTCAAATATGAACGTTTATTGCATAGAAAGTAGTTTTGCAGTGATTGGAGTGGTTTTTCGGTGAAATTACGTGGAATATTTTAGGTCGAAAAATTCGACCAAAAAGTAAAGGGGTTAACCTTTGGTTTTTGACGATTTTTCGACCAATTTCGAACTTTCGAAATAAGGTCAAAATACGAAAGTTTATTGCATAGAAAGTAGTTTTGCAGTGATTGGAGTGGTTTTTCGGTGAAAAAACGCTGAATATTTTAGGTCGAAAAATTCGACCAAAAAGTAAAGGGGTTAACCTTTGGTTTTTGACGATTTATCGACCAATTTCGAACTTTCGAAATAAGGTCAAAATACGAAAGTTTATTGTATAGAAAGTAGTTTTGCAGTGATTGGAGTGGTTTTTCGGTTAAATTACGTGGAATATTTCAGGACGAAAATTCGACCAAAAAGTAAAGGGGTTAACCTTTGGTTCTTGACGATTTTTCGACTAATTTCGAACTTTCGAAATAAGGTCAAAATACGAACGTTTATTGCGTAGAAAGTAGTTTTGCAGTGATTGGAGTGGTTTTTCGGTGAAATTACGTGGAATATTTTAGGTCGAAAAATTCGACCAAAAAGTAAAGGGGTTAACCTTTGGTTTTTGACCATTTTTCGACCAATTTCGAACTTTCGAAATAAGGTCAAAATACGAAAGTTTATTGTATAGAAAGTAGTTTTGCAGTGATTGGAGTGGTTTTTCGGTGAAAAAACGCTGAATATTTTAGGTCGAATAATTGGACCAAAAAGTAAAGGGGTTAACCTTTGGTTTTTGACGATTTATCGACCAATTTCGAACTTTCGAAATAAGGTCAAAATACGAAAGTTTATTGCATAGAAAGTAGGTTTGCAGTGATTGGAGTGGTTTTTCGGTGAAAAAACGCTGAATATTTTAGGTCGAAAAATTCGACCAAAAAGTAAAGGGGTTAACCTTTCGTTTTTGACCATTTTTCGACCAATTTCCAACTTTCGAAATAAGGTCAAAATACGAAAGTTTATTGCATAGAAAGTAGTTTTGCAGTGATTGGAGTGGTTTTTCGGTGAAATTTTGTTGAATATTTTAGGTCGAAAAATTCGACCAAAAAGTAAAGGGGTTAACCTTTGGTTTTTGACGATTTTTCGACCAATTTCCAACTTTCAAAATAAGATCAAAATACGAAAGTTTGTTGTATAGAAAGTAGTTTTGCAGTGATTGGAGTGGTTTTTCGGTGAAAAAACGCTGAATATTTTAGGTCGAAAAATTGGACCAAAAAGTAAAGCGGTTAACCTTTGGTTTTTGACGATTTTTCGACCAATTTCGAACTTTCGAAATAAGGTCAAAAAACGAAAGTTTATTGTATAGAAAGTAGTTTTGCAGTGATTGGAGTGGTTTTTCGGTGAAAAAACGCTGAATATTTTAGGTCGAAAAATTCGACCAAAAAGTAAAGGGGTTAACCTTTGGTTCTTGACGATTTTTTGACCAATTTTGAACTTTCGAAATAAGGTCAATATATGAACGTTTATTGCATAGAAAGTAGTTTTGCAGTGATTGTTGTGGTTTTTAGGTGAAAAAACGCTGAATATTTTAAGTCGAAAAATTCGACCAAAAAGTAAAGGGGTTAACCTTTGGTTTTTGACGATTTTTCGACCAATTTCGAACTTTCGAAATAAGGTCAAAATACGAAAGTTTATTGTATAGAAAGTAGTTTTGCAGTGATTGGAGTGGTTTTTCGCTTAAATTACGTGGAATATTTCAGGACGAAAATTCGACCAAAAAGTAAAGGGGTTAACCTTTGGTTCTTGACGATTTTTCGACTAATTTCGAACTTTCGAAATAAGGTCAAAATACGAACGTTTATTGCGTAGAAAGTAGTTTTGCAGTGATTGGAGTGGTTTTTCGGTGAAATTACGTGGAATATTTTAGGTCGAAAAATTCGACCAAAAAGTAAAGGGGTTAACCTTTGGTTTTTGACGATTTTTCGACCAATTTCGAACTTTCGAAATAAGGTCAAAATACGAAAGTTTATTGTATAGAAAGTAGTTTTGCAGTGATTGGAGTGGTTTTTCGGTGAAAAAACGCTGAATATTTTAGGTCGAAAAATTGGACCAAAAAGTAAAGGGGTTAACCTTTGGTTTTTGACGATTTATCGACCAATTTCGAACTTTCGAAATAAGGTCAAAATACGAAAGTTTATTGTATAGAAAGTAGTTTTGCAGTGATTGGAGTGGTTTTTCGGTTAAATTACGTGGAATATTTCAGGACGAAAATTCGACCAAAAAGTAAAGGGGTTAACCTTTGGTTCTTGACGATTTTTCGACTAATTTCGAACTTTCGAAATAAGGTCAAAATACGAACGTTTATTGCGTAGAAAGTAGTTTTGCAGTGATTGGAGTGGTTTTTCGGTGAAATTACGTGGAATATTTTAGGTCGAAAAATTCGACCAAAAAGTAAAGGGGTTAACCCATGGTTTTTGACGATTTTTCGACCAATTTCGAACTTTCGAAATAAGGTCAAAATACGAAAGTTTATTGTATAGAAAGTAGTTTTGCAGTGATTGGAGTGGTTTTTCGGTGAAAAAACGCTGAATATTTTAGGTCGAAAAATTCGACCAAAAAGTAAAGGGGTTAACCTTTGGTTTTTGACGATTTATCGACCAATTTCGAACTTTCGAAATAAGGTCAAAATACGAAAGTTTATTGTATAGAAAGTAGTTTTGCAGTGATTGGAGTGGTTTTTCGGTTAAATTACGTGGAATATTTCAGGACGAAAATTCGACCAAAAAGTAAAGGGGTTAACCTTTGGTTCTTGACGATTTTTCGACTAATTTCGAACTTTCGAAATAAGGTCAAAATACGAACGTTTATTGCGTAGAAAGTAGTTTTGCAGTGATTGGAGTGGTTTTTCGGTGAAATTACGTGGAATATTTTAGGTCGAAAAATTCGACCAAAAAGTAAAGGGGTTAACCTTTGGTTTTTGACCATTTTTCGACCAATTTCGAACTTTCGAAATAAGGTCAAAATACGAAAGTTTATTGTATAGAAAGTAGTTTTGCAGTGATTGGAGTGGTTTTTCGGTGAAAAAACGCTGAATATTTTAGGTCGAAAAATTGGACCAAAAAGTAAAGGGGTTTAACCTTTGGTTTTTGACGATTTATCGACCAATTTCGAACTTTCGAAATAAGGTCAAAATACGAAAGTTTATTGCATAGAAAGTAGTTTTGCAGTGATTGGAGTGGTTTTTCGGTGAAAAAACGCTGAATATTTTAGGTCGAAAAATTCGACCAAAAAGTAAAGGGGTTAACCTTTCGTTTTTGACCATTTTTCGACCAATTTCAAACTTTCGAAATAAGGTCAAAATACGAAAGTTTATTGCATAGAAAGTAGTTTTGCAGTGATCGGAGTGATTTTTCGGTGAAATTTTGTTGAATATTTTAGGTCGAAAAATTCGACCAAAAAGTAAAGGGGTTAACCTTTGGTTTTTGACGATTTTTCGACCAATTTCCAACTTTCAAAATAAGATCAAAATACGAAAGTTTGTTGTATAGAAAGTAGTTTTGCAGTGATTGGAGTGGTTTTTCGGTGAAAAAACGCTGAATATTTTAGGTCGAAAAATTGGACCAAAAAGTAAAATGGTTAACCTTTGGTTTTTGACGATTTTTCGACCAATTTCGAACTTTCGAAATAAGGTCAAAAAACGAAAGTTTATTGTATAGAAAGTAGTTTTGCAGTGATTGGAGTGGTTTTTCGGTGAAAAAACGCTGAATATTTTAGGTCGAAAAATTCGACCAAAAAGTAAAGGGGTTAACCTTTGGTTCTTGACGATTTTTTGACCAATTTTGAACTTTCGAAATAAGGTCAATATATGAACGTTTATTGCGTAGAAAGTAGTTTTGCAGTGATTGTTGTGGTTTTTAGGTGAAAAAACGCTGAATATTTTAAGTCGAAAAATTCGACCAAAAAGTAAAGGGGTTAACCTTTGGTTTTTGACGATTTTTCGACCAATTTCGAACTTTCGAAATAAGGTCAAAATACGAAAGTTTATTGTATAGAAAGTAGTTTTGCAGTGATTGGAGTGGTTTTTCGCTTAAATTACGTGGAATATTTCAGGACGAAAATTCGACCAAAAAGTAAAGGGGTTAACCTTTGGTTCTTGACGATTTTTCGACTAATTTCGAACTTTCGAAATAAGGTCAAAATACGAACGTTTATTGCGTAGAAAGTAGTTTTGCAGTGATTGGAGTGGTTTTTCGGTGAAATTACGTGGAATATTTTAGGTCGAAAAATTCGACCAAAAAGTAAAGGGGTTAACCCATGGTTTTTGACGATTTTTCGACCAATTTCGAACTTTCGAAATAAGGTCAAAATACGAAAGTTTATTGTATAGAAAGTAGTTTTGCAGTGATTGGAGTGGTTTTTCGGTTAAATTACGTGGAATATTTCAGGACGAAAATTCGACCAAAAAGTAAAGGGGTTAACCTTTGGTTCTTGACGATTTTTCGACTAATTTCGAACTTTCGAAATAAGGTCAAAATACGAACGTTTATTGCGTAGAAAGTAGTTTTGCAGTGATTGGAGTGGTTTTTCGGTGAAATTACGTGGAATATTTTAGGTCGAAAAATTCGACCAAAAAGTAAAGGGGTTAACCTTTGGTTTTTGACCATTTTTCGACCAATTTCGAACTTTCGAAATAAGGTCAAAATACGAAAGTTTATTGTATAGAAAGTAGTTTTGCAGTGATTGGAGTGGTTTTTCGGTGAAAAAACGCTGAATATTTTAGGTCGAATAATTGGACCAAAAAGTAAAGCGGTTAACCTTTGGTTTTTGACGATTTATCGACCAATTTCGAACTTTCGAAATAAGGTCAAAATACGAAAGTTTATTGCATAGAAAGTAGGTTTGCAGTGATTGGAGTGGTTTTTCGGTGAAAAAACGCTGAATATTTTAGGTCGAAAAATTCGACCAAAAAGTAAAGGGGTTAACCTTTCGTTTTTGACCATTTTTCGACCAATTTCGAACTTTCGAAATAAGGTCAAAATACGAAAGTTTATTGCATAGAAAGTAGTTTTGCAGTGATTGGAGTGATTTTTCGGTGAAATTTCGTTGAATATTTTAGGTCGAAAAATTCGACCAAAAAGTAAAGGGGTTAACCTTTGGTTTTTGACCATTTTTCGACCAATTTCCAACTTTCAAAATAAGATCAAAATACGAAAGTTTGTTGTATAGAAAGTAGTTTTGCAGTGATTGGGGTGGTTTTTCGGTGAAAAAACGCTGAATATTTTAGGTCGAAAAATTGGACCAAAAAGTAAAGCGGTTAACCTTTGGTTTTTGACGATTTTTCGACCAATTTCGAACTTTCGAAATAAGTTCAAAAAACGAAAGTTTATTGTATAGAAAGTAGTTTTGCAGTTATTGGAGTGGTTTTTCGGTGAAAAAACGCTGAATATTTTAGGTCGAAAAATTCGACCAAAAAGTAAAGGGGTTAACCTTTGGTTCTTGACGATTTTTTGACCAATTTTGAACTTTCGAAATAAGGTCAATATATGAACGTTTATTGCATAGAAAGTAGTTTTGCAGTGATTGTTGTGGTTTTTAGGTGAAAAAACGCTGAATATTTTAAGTCGAAAAATTCGACCAAAAAGTAAAGGGGTTAACCTTTGGTTTTTGACGATTTTTCGACCAATTTCGAACTTTCGAAATAAGGTCAAAATACGAAAGTTTATTGTATAGAAAGTAGTTTTGCAGTGATTGGAGTGGTTTTTCGCTTAAATTACGTGGAATATTTCACGACGAAAATTCGACCAAAAAGTAAAGGGGTTAACCTTTGGTTCTTGACGATTTTTCGACTAATTTCGAACTTTCGAAATAAGGTCAAAATACGAACGTTTATTGCGTAGAAAGTAGTTTTGCAGTGATTGGAGTGGTTTTTCGGTGAAATTACGTGGAATATTTTAGGTCGAAAAATTCGACCAAAAAGTAAAGGGGTTAACCCATGGTTTTTGACGATTTTTCGACCAATTTCGAACTTTCGAAATAAGGTCAAAATACGAAAGTTTATTGTATAGAAAGTAGTTTTGCAGTGATTGGAGTGGTTTTTCGGTGAAAAAACGCTGAATATTTTAGGTCGAAAAATTGGACCAAAAAGTAAAGGGGTTTAACCTTTGGTTTTTGACGATTTATCGACCAATTTCGAACTTTCGAAATAAGGTCAAAATACGAAAGTTTATTGTATAGAAAGTAGTTTTGCAGTGATTGGAGTGGTTTTTCGGTTAAATTACGTGGAATATTTCAGGATGAAAATTCGACCAAAAAGTAAAGGGGTTAACCTTTGGTTCTTGACGATTTTTCGACTAATTTCGAACTTTCGAAATAAGGTCAAAATACGAACGTTTATTGCGTAGAAAGTAGTTTTGCAGTGATTGGAGTGGTTTTTCGGTGAAAAAACGCTGAATATTTTAGGTCGAAAAATTCGACCAAAAAGTAAAGGGGTTAACCTTTCGTTTTTGACCATTTTTCGACCAATTTCAAACTTTCGAAATAAGGTCAAAATACGAAAGTTTATTGCATAGAAAGTAGTTTTGCAGTGATCGGAGTGATTTTTCGGTGAAATTTTGTTGAATATTTTAGGTCGAAAAATTCGACCAAAAAGTAAAGGGGTTAACCTTTGGTTTTTGACGATTTTTCGACCAATTTCCAACTTTCAAAATAAGATCAAAATACGAAAGTTTGTTGTATAGAAAGTAGTTTTGCAGTGATTGGAGTGGTTTTTCGGTGAAAAAACGCTGAATATTTTAGGTCGAAAAATTGGACCAAAAAGTAAAATGGTTAACCTTTGGTTTTTGACGATTTTTCGACCAATTTCGAACTTTCGAAATAAGGTCAAAAAACGAAAGTTTATTGTATAGAAAGTAGTTTTGCAGTTATTGGAGTGGTTTTTCGGTGAAAAAACGCTGAATATTTTAGGTCGAAAAATTCGACCAAAAAGTAAAGGGGTTAACCTTTGGTTTTTGACGATTTTTTGACCAATTTTGAACTTTCGAAATAAGGTCAATATATGAACGTTTATTGCGTAGAAAGTAGTTTTGCAGTGATTGTTGTGGTTTTTAGGTGAAAAAACGCTGAATATTTTAAGTCGAAAAATTCGACCAAAAAGTAAAGGGGTTAACCTTTGGTTCTTGACGATTTTTCGACTAATTTCGAACTTTCGAAATAAGGTCAAAATACGAACGTTTATTGCGTAGAAAGTAGTTTTGCAGTGATTGGAGTGGTTTTTCGGTGAAATTACGTGGAATATTTTAGGTCGAAAAATTCGACCAAAAAGTAAAGGGGTTAACCCATGGTTTTTGACGATTTTTCGACCAATTTCGAACTTTCGAAATAAGGTCAAAATACGAAAGTTTATTGTATAGAAAGTAGTTTTGCAGTGATTGGAGTGGTTTTTCGGTGAAAAAACGCTGAATATTTTAGGTCGAAAAATTGGACCAAAAAGTAAAGGGGTTTAACCTTTGGTTTTTGACGATTTATCGAACAATTTCGAACTTTCGAAATAAGGTCAAAATACGAAAGTTTATTGTATAGAAAGTAGTTTTGCAGTGATTGGAGTGGTTTTTCGGTTAAATTACGTGGAATATTTCAGGACGAAAATTCGACCAAAAAGTAAAGGGGTTAACCTTTGGTTCTTGACGATTTTTCGACCAATTTCGAACTTTCGAAATAAGGTCAAAATACGAACGTTTATTGCGTAGAAAGTAGTTTTGCAGTGATTGGAGTGGTTTTTCGGTGAAATTACGTGGAATATTTTAGGTCGAAAAATTCGACCAAAAAGTAAAGGGGTTAACCTTTGGTTTTTGACCATTTTTCGACCAATTTCGAACTTTCGAAATAAGGTCAAAATACGAAAGTTTATTGTATAGAAAGTAGTTTTGCAGTGATTGGAGTGGTTTTTCGGTGAAAAAACGCTGAATATTTTAGGTCGAAAAATTGGACCAAAAAGTAAAGGGGTTAACCTTTGGTTTTTGACGATTTTTTGACCAATTTCGAACTTTCGAAATAAGGTCAATATATGAACGTTTATTGCATAGAAAGTAGTTTTGCAGTGATTGGAGTGGTTTTTCGGTGAAAAAACGCTGAATATTTTAAGTCGAAAAATTCGACCAAAAAGTAAAGGGGTTAACCTTTGGTTTTTGACCATTTTTCGACCAATTTCGAACTTTCGAAATAAGGTCAAAATACGAAAGTTTATTGTATAGAAAGTAGTTTTGCAGTGATTGGAGTGGTTTTTCGGTTAAATTACGTGGAATATTTCAGGACGAAAATTCGACCAAAAAGTAAAGGGGTTAACCTTTGGTTCTTGACGATTTTTCGACTAATTTCGAACTTTCGAAATAAGGTCAAAATACGAACGTTTATTGCGTAGAAAGTAGTTTTGCAGTGATTGGAGTGGTTTTTCGGTGAAATTACGTGGAATATTTTAGGTCGAAAAATTCGACCAAAAAGTAATGGGGTTAACCTTTGGTTTTTGACCATTTTTCGACCAATTTCGAACTTTCGAAATAAGGTCAAAATACGAAAGTTTATTGTATAGAAAGTAGTTTTGCAGTGATTGGAGTGGTTTTTCGGTGAAAAAACGCTGAATATTTTAGGTCGAAAAATTGGACCAAAAAGTAAAGGGGTTTAACCTTTGGTTTTTGACGATTTATCGACCAATTTCGAACTTTCGAAATAAGGTCAAAATACGAAAGTTTATTGCATAGAAAGTAGGTTTGCAGTGATTGGAGTGGTTTTTCGGTGAAAAAACGCTGAATATTTTAGGTCGAAAAATTCGACCAAAAAGTAAAGGGGTTTAACCTTTGGTTTTTGACGATTTATCGACCAATTTCGAACTTTCGAAATAAGGTCAAAATACGAAAGTATATTGTATAGAAAGTTGTTTTGCAGTGATTGGAGTGGTTTTTCGGTTAAATTACGTGGAATATTTCAGGACGAAAATTCGACCAAAAAGTAAAGGGGTTAACCTTTGGTTCTTGACGAATTTTCGACTAATTTCGAACTTTCGAAATAAGGTCAAAATACGAAAGTTTATTGTATAGAAAGTAGTTTTGCAGTGATTGGAGTGGTTTTTCGGTGAAAAAACGCTGAATATTTTAGGTCGAAAAATTGGACCAAAAAGTAAAGGGGTTTAACCTTTGGTTTTTGACGATTTATCGACCAATTTCGAACTTTCGAAATAAGGTCAAAATACGAAAGTTTATTGCATAGAAAGTAGTTTTGCAGTGATTGGAGTGGTTTTTCGGTTAAATTACGTGGAATATTTTAGGTCGAAAAATTCGACCAAAAAGTAAAGGGGTTAACGTTTGGTTCTTGACGATTTTTCGACTAATTTCGAACTTTCGAAATAAGGTCAAAATACGAACGTTTATTGCGTAGAAAGTAGTTTTGCAGTGATTGGAGTGGTTTTTCGGTGAAATTACGTGGAATATTTTAAGTCGAAAAATTCGACGAAAAAGTAAAGGGGTTAACCTTTGGTTTTTGACCATTTTTCGACCAATTTCGAACTTTCGAAATAAGGTCAAAATACGAAAGTTTATTGCATAGAAAGTAGGTTTGCAGTGATTGGAGTGATTTTTCGGTGAAATTTCGTTGAATATTTTAGGTCGAAAAATTGGACCAAAAAGTAAAGGGGTTAACCTTTGGTTTTTGACCATTTTTCGACCAATTTCCAACTTTCAAAATAAGATCAAAATACGAAAGTTTATTGTATAGAAAGTAGTTTTGCAGTGATTGGGGTGGTTTTTCGGTGAAAAAATGCTGAATATTTTAGGTCGAAAAATTGGACCAAAAAGTAAAGCGGTTAACCTTTGGTTTTTGACGATTTTTCGACCAATTTCGAACTTTCGAAATAAGGTCAAAAAACGAAAGTTTATTGTATAGAAAGTAGTTTTGCAGTAATTGGAGTGGTTTTTCGGTGAAAAAACGCTGAATATTTTAGGTCGAAAAATTCGACCAAAAAGTAAAGCGGTTAACCTTTGGTTTTTGACGATTTTTTGACCAATTTCGAACTTTCGAAATAAGGTCAAAAAACGAAAGTTTATTGTATAGAAAGTAGTTTTGCAGTAATTGGAGTGGTTTTTCGGTGAAAAAACGCTGAATATTTTAGGTCGAAAAATTCGACCAAAAAGTAAAGCGGTTAACCTTTGGTTTTTGACGATTTATCGACCAATTTCGAACTTTCGAATTAAGGTCAAAATACGAAAGTTTATTGCATAGAAAGTAGGTTTGCAGTGATTGGAGTGGTTTTTCGGTGAAAAAACGCTGAATATTTTAGGTCGAAAAATTCGACCAAAAAGTAAAGGGGTTAACCTTTCGTTTTTGACCATTTTTCGACCAATTTCGAACTTTCGAAATAAGGTCAAAATACGAAAGTTTATTGCATAGAAAGTAGTTTTGCAGTGATTGGAGTGATTTTTCGGTGAAATTTCGTTGAATATTTTAGGTCGAAAAATTCGACCAAAAAGTAAAGGGGTTAACCTTTGGTTTTTGACCATTTTTCGACCAATTTCCAACTTTCAAAATAAGATCAAAATACGAAAGTTTGTTGTATAGAAAGTAGTTTTGCAGTGATTGGGGTGGTTTTTCGGTGAAAAAACGCTGAATATTTTAGGTCGAAAAATTAGACCAAAAAGTAAAGCGGTTAACCTTTGGTTTTTGACAATTTTTCGACCAATTTCGAACTTTCGAAATAAGGTCAAAAAACGAAAGTTTATTGTATAGAAAGTAGTTTTGGAGTAATTGGAGTGGTTTTTCGGTGAAAAAACGCTGAATATTTTAGGTCGAAAAATTCGACCAAAAAGTAAAGGGGTTAACCTTTGGTTCTTGACGATTTTTTGACCAATTTCGAACTTTCGAAATAAGGTCAATATATGAACGTTTATTGCATAGAAAGTAGTTTTGCAGTGATTGTTGTGGTTTTTAGGTGAAAAAACGCTGAATATTTTAAGTCGAAAAATTCGACCAAAAAGTAAAGGGGTTAACCTTTGGTTTTTGACAATTTTTCGACCAATTTCGAACTTTCGAAATAAGGTCAAAATACGAAAGTTTATTGTATAGAAAGTAGTTTTGCAGTGATTGGAGTGGTTTTTCGCTTAAATTACGTGGAATATTTCAGGACGAAAATTCGACCAAAAAGTAAAGGGGTTAACCTTTGGTTCTTGACGATTTTTCGACTAATTTCGAACTTTCGAAATAAGGTCAAAATACGAACGTTTATTGCGTAGAAAGTAGTTTTGCAGTGATTGGAGTGGTTTTTCGGTGAAATTACGTGGAATATTTTAGGTCGAAAAATTCGACCAAAAAGTAAAGGGGTTAACCCATGGTTTTTGACCATTTTTCGACCAATTTCGAACTTTCGAAATAGGGTCAAAATACGAAAGTTTATTGTATAGAAAGTAGTTTTGCAGTGATTGGAGTGGTTTTTCGGTGAAAAAACGCTGAATATTTTAGGTCGAAAAATTCGACCAAAAAGTAAAGGGGTTTAACCTTTGGTTTTTGACGATTTATCGACCAATTTCGAACTTTCGAAATAAGGTCAAAATACGAAAGTTTATTGTATAGAAAGTAGTTTTGCAGTGATTGGAGTGGTTTTTCGGTTAAATTACGTGGAATATTTTAGGTCGAAAAATTCGACCTAAAAGTAAAGGGGTTAACCTTTGGTTCTTGACGATTTTTCGACTAATTTCGAACTTTTGAAATAAGGTCAAAATACGAAAGTTTATTGTATAGAAAGTAGTTTTGCAGTGATTGGAGTGGTTTTTCGGTGAAAAAACGCTGAATATTTTAGGTCGAAAAATTCGACCAAAAAGTAAAGGGGTTAACCTTTGGTTTTTGACCATTTTTCGACCAATTTCGAACTTTCGAAATAAGGTCAAAATACGAAAGTTTATTGCATAGAAAGTAGTTTTGCATTGATTGGAGTGATTTTTCGGTGAAAAAACGCTGAATATTTTAGGTCGAAAAATTCGACCAAAAAGTAAAGGGGTTAACCTTTGGTGTTTGACGATTTTTCGACTAATTTCCAACTTTAAAAATAAGATCAAAATACGAAAGTTTATTGTATAGAAAGTAGTTTTGCAGTGATTGGAGTGGTTTTTCGGTGAAAAAACGCTGAATATTTTAGGTCGAAAAATTCGACCAAAAAGTAAACGGGTTAACCTTTGGTTTTTGACCATTTTTCGACCAATTTCGAACTTTCGAAATAAGGTCAAAATACGAAAGTTTATTGTATAGAAAGTAGTGTTGCAGTAATTGGAGTGGTTTTTCGGTGAAAAAACGCTGAATATTTTAGGTCGAAAAATTCGACCAAAAAGTAAAGCGGTTAACCTTTGGTTTTTGACGATTTTTTGACCAATTTCGAACTTTCGAAATAAGGTCAAAAAACGAAAGTTTATTGTATAGAAAGTAGTTTTGCAGTAATTGGAGTGGTTTTTCGGTGAAAAAACGCTGAATATTTTAGGTCGAAAAATTCGACGAAAAAGTAAAGGGGTTAAACTTTGGTTCTTGACGATTTTTTGACCAATTTCGAACTTTCGAAATAAGGTCAATATATGAACGTTTATTGCATAGAAAGTAGTTTTGCAGTGATTGTTGTGGTTTTTCGGTGAAAAAACGCTGAATATTTTAAGTCGAAAAATTCGACCAAAAAGTAAAGGGGTTAACCTTTGGTTTTTGACCATTTTTCGACCAATTTCGAACTTTCGAAATAAGGTCAAAATACGAAAGTTTATTGTATAGAAAGTAGTTTTGCAGTGATTGGAGTGGTTTTTCGGTTAAATTACGTGGAATATTTCAGGATGAAAATTCGACCAAAAAGTAAAGGGGTTAACCTTTGGTTCTTGACGATTTTTCGACTAATTTCGAACTTTCGAAATAAGGTCAAAATACGAACGTTTATTGCGTAGAAAGTAGTTTTGCAGTGATTGGAGTGGTTTTTCGGTGAAATTACGTGGAATATTTTAGGTCGAAAAATTCGACCAAAAAGTAAACGGGTTAACCTTTTGTTTTTGACCATTTTTCGACCAATTTCGAACTTTCGAAATAAGGTCAAAATACGAAAGTTTATTGTATAGAAAGTAGTTTTGCAGTGATTGGAGTGGTTTTTCGGTTAAATTACGTGGAATATTTCACGACGAAAATTCGACCAAAAAGTAAAGGGGTTAACCTTTGGTTCTTGACGAATTTTCGACTAATTTCGAACTTTCGAAATAAGGTCAAAATACGAAAGTTTATTGTATAGAAAGTAGTTTTGCAGTGATTGGAGTGGTTTTTCGGTGAAAAAACGCTGAATATTTTAGGTCGAAAAATTGGACCAAAAAGTAAGGGGGTTTAACCTTTGGTTTTTGACGATTTATCGACCAATTTCGAACTTTCGAAATAAGGTCAAAATACGAAAGTTTATTGTATAGAAAGTAGTTTTGCAGTGATTGGAGTGGTTTTTCGGTTAAATTACGTGGAATATTTCAGGACGAAAATTCGACCAAAAAGTAAAGGGGTTAACGTTTGGTTCTTGACGATTTTTCGACTAATTTCGAACTTTCGAAATAAGGTCAAAATACGAACGTTTATTGCGTAGAAAGTAGTTTTGCAGTGATTGGAGTGGTTTTTCGGTGAAATTACGTGGAATATTTTAAGTCGAAAAATTCGACGAAAAAGTAAAGGGGTTAACCTTTGGTTTTTGACCATTTTTCGACCAATTTCGAACTTTCGAAATAAGGTCAAAATACGAAAGTTTATTGCATAGAAAGTAGGTTTGCAGTGATTGGAGTGATTTTTCGGTGAAATTTCGTTGAATATTTTAGGTCGAAAAATTGGACCAAAAAGTAAAGGGGTTAACCTTTGGTTTTTGACCATTTTTCGACCAATTTCCAACTTTCAAAATAAGATCAAAATACGAAAGTTTATTGTATAGAAAGTAGTTTTGCAGTGATTGGGGTGGTTTTTCGGTGAAAAAATGCTGAATATTTTAGGTCGAAAAATTGGACCAAAAAGTAAAGCGGTTAACCTTTGGTTTTTGACGATTTTTCGACCAATTTCGAACTTTCGAAATAAGGTCAAAAAACGAAAGTTTATTGTATAGAAAGTAGTTTTGCAGTAATTGGAGTGGTTTTTCGGTGAAAAAACGCTGAATATTTTAGGTCGAAAAATTCGACCAAAAAGTAAAGCGGTTAACCTTTGGTTTTTGACGATTTTTTGACCAATTTCGAACTTTCGAAATAAGGTCAAAAAACGAAAGTTTATTGTATAGAAAGTAGTTTTGCAGTAATTGGAGTGGTTTTTCGGTGAAAAAACGCTGAATATTTTAGGTCGAAAAATTCGACCAAAAAGTAAAGGGGTTAACCTTTGGCTCTTGATGATTTTTTGACCAATTTCGAACTTTCGAAATAAGGTCAATATATGAACGTTTATTGCATAGAAAGTAGTTTTGCAGTGATTGTTGTGGTTTTTCGGTGAAAAAACGCTGAATATTTTAAGTCGAAAAATTCGACCAAAAAGTAAAGGGGTTAACCTTTTGTTTTTGACCATTTTTCGACCAATTTCGAACTTTCGAAATAAGGTCAAAATACGAAAGTTTATTGTATAGAAAGTAGTTTTGCAGTGATTGGAGTGGTTTTTCGGTTAAATTACGTGGAATATTTCAGGACGAAAATTCGACCAAAAAGTAAAGGGGTTAACCTTTGGTTCTTGACGATTTTTCGACTAATTTCGAACTTTCGAAATAAGGTCAAAATACGAAAGTTTATTGTATAGAAAGTAGTTTTGCAGTGATTGGAGTGGTTTTTCGGTGAAAAAACGCTGAATATTTTAGGTCGAAAAATTGGACCAAAAAGTAAGGGGGTTTAACCTTTGGTTTTTGACGATTTATCGACCAATTTCGAACTTTCGAAATAAGGTCAAAATACGAAAGTTTATTGTATAGAAAGTAGTTTTGCAGTGATTGGAGTGGTTTTTCGGTTAAATTACGTGGAATATTTCAGGACGAAAATTGGACCAAAAAGTAAAGGGGTTTAACCTTTGGTTTTTGACGATTTATCGACCAATTTCGAACTTTCGAAATAAGGTCAAAATACGAAAGTTTATTGCATAGAAAGTAGTTTTGCAGTGATTGGAGTGGTTTTTCGGTGAAATTACGTGGAATATTTTACGTCGAAAAATTCGACCAAAAAGTAAAGGGGTTAACCTTTGGTTTTTGACGATTTTTCGACCAATTTCGAACTTTCGAAATAAGGTCAAAATACGAAAGTTTATTGTATAGAAAGTAGTTTTGCAGTGATTGGAGTGGTTTTTCGGTGAAAAAACGCTGAATATTTTAGGTCGAAAAATTGGACCAAAAAGTAAAGGGGTTAACCTTTGGTTTTTGACGATTTATCGACCAATTTCGAACTTTCGAAATAAGGTCAAAATACGAAAGTTTATTGCATAGAAAGTAGTTTTGCAGTGATTGGAGTGGTTTTTCGGTGAAATTACGTTGAATATTTTAGGTCGAAAAATTGGACCAAAAAGTAAAGGGGTTAACCTTTGGTTTTTGACGATTTATCGACCAATTTCCAACTTTCGAAATTAGGTCAAAATACTAAAGTTTATTGCTTAAAAATGAGTTTTGCAGTGATTGGAGTGGTTTTTCGGTGAAATTACGTTGAATATTTTAGGTCGAAAAATTCGACCAGAAAGTAAAGGGGTTAACCTTTGGTTTTTGACGATTTTTCGACCAATTTCCAACTTTCGAAATAAGGTCAAAATACGAAAGTTTATTGCATAGAAAGTAGTTTTGCAGTGATTGGAGTGGTTTTTCGGTGAAATTACGTTGAATATTTTAGGTCGAAAAATTCGACAATAAAGTAAAGGGGTTAACCTTTGGTTTTTGACGATTTTTCGACCAATTTCCAACTTTCGAAATAAGGTCGAAATATGAAAGTTTATTGCATAGAAAGTAGTTTTGCAGTGATTGGAGTGGTTTTTCGGTGAAAAAACGCTGAATATTTTAGGTCGAAAAATTCGACCAAAAAGTAAAGGGGTTAACCTTTGGTTTTTGACGATTTTTCGACCAATTTCCAACTTTCGAAATAAGGTCAAATATGAAAGTTTATTGCATAGAAAGTAGTTTTGCAGTGATTGGAGTGGTTTTTCGGTGAAATTACGTTGAATATTTTAGGTCGAAAAATTCGACCAAAAAGTAAAGGGGTTAACCTTTGGTTTTTGACGATTTTTCGACCAATTTCCAACTTTCGAAATAAGGTCCAAATATGAAAGTTTATTGCATAGAAAGTAGTTTTGCAGTGATTGGAGTGGTTTTTCGGTGAAATTACGTTGAATATTTTAGGTCGAAAAATTCGACCAAAAAGTAAAGGGGTTAACCTTTGGTTTTTGACGATTTTTCGACCAATTTCCAACTTTCGAAATAAGGTCCAAATATGAAAGTTTATTGCATAGAAAGTAGTTTTGCAGTGATTGGAGTGGTTTTTCGGTGAAATTACGTTGAATATTTTAGGTCGAAAAATTCGACCAAAAAGTAAAGGGGTTAACCTTTGGTTTTTGACGATTTTTCGACCAATTTCCAACTTTCGAAATAAGGTCAAAATATGAAAGTTTATTGCATAGAAAGTAGTTTTGCAGTGATTGGAGTGGTTTTTCGGTGAAATTACGTTGAATATTTTAGGTCGAAAAATTCGACCAAAAAGTAAAGGGGTTAACCTTTGGTTTTTGACGATTTTTCGACCAATTTCCAACTTTCGAAATAAGGTCAAAATACGAAAGTTTATTGCATAGAAAGTAGTTTTGCAGTGATTGGAGTGGTTTTTCGGTGAAATTACGTTGAATATTTTAGGTCGAAAAATTCGACCAAAAAGTAAAGGAGTTAACCTTTGGTTTTTGACGATTTTTCGACCAATTTCCAACTTTCGAAATAAGGTCCAAATATGAAAGTTTATTGCATAGAAAGTAGTTTTGCAGTGATTGGAGTGGTTTTTCGGTGAAATTACGTTGAATATTTTAGGTCGAAAAATTCGACCAAAAAGTAAAGGGGTTAACCTTTGGTTTTTGACGATTTTTCGACCAATTTCCAACTTTCGAAATAAGGTCCAAATATGAAAGTTTATTGCATAGAAAGTAGTTTTGCAGTGATTGGAGTGGTTTTTCGGTGAAATTACGTTGAATATTTTAGGTCGAAAAATTCGACCAAAAAGTAAAGGGGTTAACCTTTGGTTTTTGACGATTTTTCGACCAATTTCCAACTTTCGAAATAAGGTCAAAATACGAAAGTTTATTGCATAGAAAGTAGTTTTGCAGTGATTGGAGTGGTTTTTCGGTGAAATTACGTTGAATATTTTAGGTCGAAAAATTCGACCAAAAAGTAAAGGGGTTAACCTTTGGTTTTTGACGATTTTTCGACCAATTTCCAACTTTCGAAATAAGGTCCAAATATGAAAGTTTATTGCATAGAAAGTAGTTTTGCAGTGATTGGAGTGGTTTTTCGGTGAAATTACGTTGAATATTTTAGGTCGAAAAATTCGACCAAAAAGTAAAGGGGTTAACCTTTGGTTTTTGACGATTTTTCGACCAATTTCCAACTTTCGAAATAAGGTCCAAATATGAAAGTTTATTGCATAGAAAGTAGTTTTGCAGTGATTGGAGTGGTTTTTCGGTGAAATTACGTTGAATATTTTAGGTCGAAAAATTCGACCAAAAAGTAAAGGGGTTAACCTTTGGTTTTTGACGATTTTTCGACCAATTTCCAACTTTCGAAATAAGGTCAAAATACGAAAGTTTATTGCATAGAAAGTAGTTTTGCAGTGATTGGAGTGGTTTTTCGGTGAAATTACGTTGAATATTTTAGGTCGAAAAATTCGACCAAAAAGTAAAGGGGTTAACCTTTGGTTTTTGACGATTTTTCGACCAATTTCCAACTTTCGAAATAAGGTCAAAATACGAACGTTTATTGCATAGAAAGTAGTTTTGCAGTGATTGGAGTGGTTTTTCGGTGAAATTACGTTGAATATTTTAGGTCGAAAAATTCGACCAAAAAGTAAAGGGGTTAACCTTTGGTTTTTGACGATTTTTCGACCAATTTCCAACTTTCGAAATAAGGTCCAAATATGAAAGTTTATTGCATAGAAAGTAGTTTTGCAGTGATTGGAGTGGTTTTTCGGTGAAATTACGTTGAATATTTTAGGTCGAAAAATTCGACCAAAAAGTAAAGGGGTTAACCTTTGGTTTTTGACGATTTTTCGACCAATTTCCAACTTTCGAAATAAGGTCCAAATATGAAAGTTTATTGCATAGAAAGTAGTTTTGCAGTGATTGGAGTGGTTTTTCGGTGAAATTACGTTGAATATTTTAGGTCGAAAAATTCGACCAAAAAGTAAAGGGGTTAACCTTTGGTTTTTGACGATTTTTCGACCAATTTCCAACTTTCGAAATAAGGTCCAAATATGAAAGTTTATTGCATAGAAAGTAGTTTTGCAGTGATTGGAGTGGTTTTTCGGTGAAATTACGTTGAATATTTTAGGTCGAAAAATTCGACCAAAAAGTAAAGGGGTTAACCTTTGGTTTTTGACGATTTTTCGACCAATTTCCAACTTTCGAAATAAGGTCCAAATATGAAAGTTTATTGCATAGAAAGTAGTTTTGCAGTGATTGGAGTGGTTTTTCGGTGAAATTACGTTGAATATTTTAGGTCGAAAAATTCGACCAAAAAGTAAAGGGGTTAACCTTTGGTTTTTGACGATTTTTCGACCAATTTCCAACTTTCGAAATAAGGTCCAAATATGAAAGTTTATTGCATAGAAAGTAGTTTTGCAGTGATTGGAGTGGTTTTTCGGTGAAATTACGTTGAATATTTTAGGTCGAAAAATTCGACCAAAAAGTAAAGGGGTTAACCTTTGGTTTTTGACGATTTTTCGACCAATTTCCAACTTTCGAAATAAGGTCAATATATGAAAGTTTATTGCATAGAAAGTAGTTTTGCAGTGATTGGAGTGGTTTTTCGGTGAAATTACGTTGAATATTTTAGGTCGAAAAATTCGACCAAAAAGTAAAGGGGTTAACCTTTGGTTTTTGACGATTTTTCGACCAATTTCCAACTTTCGAAATAAGGTCCAAATATGAAAGTTTATTGCATAGAAAGTAGTTTTGCAGTGATTGGAGTGGTTTTTCGGTGAAATTACGTTGAATATTTTAGGTCGAAAAATTCGACCAAAAAGTAAAGGGGTTAACCTTTGGTTTTTGACGATTTTTCGACCAATTTCCAACTTTCGAAATAAGGTCCAAATATGAAAGTTTATTGCATAGAAAGTAGTTTTGCAGTGATTGGAGTGGTTTTTCGGTGAAATTACGTTGAATATTTTAGGTCGAAAAATTCGACCAAAAAGTAAAGGGGTTAACCTTTGGTTTTTGACGATTTTTCGACCAATTTCCAACTTTCGAAATAAGGTCCAAATATGAAAGTTTATTGCATAGAAAGTAGTTTTGCAGTGATTGGAGTGGTTTTTCGGTGAAATTACGTTGAATATTTTAGGTCGAAAAATTCGACCAAAAAGTAAAGGGGTTAACCTTTGGTTTTTGACGATTTTTCGACCAATTTCCAACTTTCGAAATAAGGTCCAAATATGAAAGTTTATTGCATAGAAAGTAGTTTTGCAGTGATTGGAGTGGTTTTTCGGTGAAATTACGTTGAATATTTTAGGTCGAAAAATTCGACCAAAAAGTAAAGGGGTTAACCTTTGGTTTTTGACGATTTTTCGACCAATTTCCAACTTTCGAAATAAGGTCCAAATATGAAAGTTTATTGCATAGAAAGTAGTTTTGCAGTGATTGGAGTGGTTTTTCGGTGAAATTACGTTGAATATTTTAGGTCGAAAAATTCGACCAAAAAGTAAAGGGGTTAACCTTTGGTTTTTGACGATTTTTCGACCAATTTCCAACTTTCGAAATAAGGTCCAAATATGAAAGTTTATTGCATAGAAAGTAGTTTTGCAGTGATTGGAGTGGTTTTTCGGTGAAATTACGTTGAATATTTTAGGTCGAAAAATTCGACCAAAAAGTAAAGGGGTTAACCTTTGGTTTTTGACGATTTTTCGACCAATTTCCAACTTTCGAAATAAGGTCCAAATATGAAAGTTTATTGCATAGAAAGTAGTTTTGCAGTGATTGGAGTGGTTTTTCGGTGAAATTACGTTGAATATTTTAGGTCGAAAAATTCGACCAAAAAGTAAAGGGGTTAACCTTTGGTTTTTGACGATTTTTCGACCAATTTCCAACTTTCGAAATAAGGTCCAAATATGAAAGTTTATTGCATAGAAAGTAGTTTTGCAGTGATTGGAGTGGTTTTTCGGTGAAATTACGTTGAATATTTTAGGTCGAAAAATTCGACCAAAAAGTAAAGGGGTTAACCTTTGGTTTTTGACGATTTTTCGACCAATTTCCAACTTTCGAAATAAGGTCCAAATATGAAAGTTTATTGCATAGAAAGTAGTTTTGCAGTGATTGGAGTGGTTTTTCGGTGAAATTACGTTGAATATTTTAGGTCGAAAAATTCGACCAAAAAGTAAAGGGGTTAACCTTTGGTTTTTGACGATTTTTCGACCAATTTCCAACTTTCGAAATAAGGTCCAAATATGAAAGTTTATTGCATAGAAAGTAGTTTTGCAGTGATTGGAGTGGTTTTTCGGTGAAATTACGTTGAATATTTTAGGTCGAAAAATTCGACCAAAAAGTAAAGGGGTTAACCTTTGGTTTTTGACGATTTTTCGACCAATTTCCAACTTTCGAAATAAGGTCCAAATATGAAAGTTTATTGCATAGAAAGTAGTTTTGCAGTGATTGGAGTGGTTTTTCGGTGAAATTACGTTGAATATTTTAGGTCGAAAAATTCGACCAAAAAGTAAAGGGGTTAACCTTTGGTTTTTGACGATTTTTCGACCAATTTCCAACTTTCGAAATAAGGTCCAAATATGAAAGTTTATTGCATAGAAAGTAGTTTTGCAGTGATTGGAGTGGTTTTTCGGTGAAATTACGTTGAATATTTTAGGTCGAAAAATTCGACCAAAAAGTAAAGGGGTTAACCTTTGGTTTTTGACGATTTTTCGACCAATTTCCAACTTTCGAAATAAGGTCCAAATATGAAAGTTTATTGCATAGAAAGTAGTTTTGCAGTGATTGGAGTGGTTTTTCGGTGAAATTACGTTGAATATTTTAGGTCGAAAAATTCGACCAAAAAGTAAAGGGGTTAACCTTTGGTTTTTGACGATTTTTCGACCAATTTCCAACTTTCGAAATAAGGTCCAAATATGAAAGTTTATTGCATAGAAAGTAGTTTTGCAGTGATTGGAGTGGTTTTTCGGTGAAATTACGTTGAATATTTTAGGTCGAAAAATTCGACCAAAAAGTAAAGGGGTTAACCTTTGGTTTTTGACGATTTTTCGACCAATTTCCAACTTTCGAAATAAGGTCCAAATATGAAAGTTTATTGCATAGAAAGTAGTTTTGCAGTGATTGGAGTGGTTTTTCGGTGAAATTACGTTGAATATTTTAGGTCGAAAAATTCGACCAAAAAGTAAAGGGGTTAACCTTTGGTTTTTGACGATTTTTCGACCAATTTCCAACTTTCGAAATAAGGTCCAAATATGAAAGTTTATTGCATAGAAAGTAGTTTTGCAGTGATTGGAGTGGTTTTTCGGTGAAATTACGTTGAATATTTTAGGTCGAAAAATTCGACCAAAAAGTAAAGGGGTTAACCTTTGGTTTTTGACGATTTTTCGACCAATTTCCAACTTTCGAAATAAGGTCCAAATATGAAAGTTTATTGCATAGAAAGTAGTTTTGCAGTGATTGGAGTGGTTTTTCGGTGAAATTACGTTGAATATTTTAGGTCGAAAAATTCGACCAAAAAGTAAAGGGGTTAACCTTTGGTTTTTGACGATTTTTCGACCAATTTCCAACTTTCGAAATAAGGTCCAAATATGAAAGTTTATTGCATAGAAAGTAGTTTTGCAGTGATTGGAGTGGTTTTTCGGTGAAATTACGTTGAATATTTTAGGTCGAAAAATTCGACCAAAAAGTAAAGGGGTTAACCTTTGGTTTTTGACGATTTTTCGACCAATTTCCAACTTTCGAAATAAGGTCCAAATATGAAAGTTTATTGCATAGAAAGTAGTTTTGCAGTGATTGGAGTGGTTTTTCGGTGAAATTACGTTGAATATTTTAGGTCGAAAAATTCGACCAAAAAGTAAAGGGGTTAACCTTTGGTTTTTGACGATTTTTCGACCAATTTCCAACTTTCGAAATAAGGTCCAAATATGAAAGTTTATTGCATAGAAAGTAGTTTTGCAGTGATTGGAGTGGTTTTTCGGTGAAATTACGTTGAATATTTTAGGTCGAAAAATTCGACCAAAAAGTAAAGGGGTTAACCTTTGGTTTTTGACGATTTTTCGACCAATTTCCAACTTTCGAAATAAGGTCAAAATACGAAAGTTTATTGCATAGAAAGTAGTTTTGCAGTGATTGGAGTGGTTTTTCGGTGAAATTACGTTGAATATTTTAGGTCGAAAAATTCGACCAAAAAGTAAAGGGGTTAACCTTTGGTTTTTGACGATTTTTCGACCAATTTCCAACTTTCGAAATAAGGTCCAAATATGAAAGTTTATTGCATAGAAAGTAGTTTTGCAGTGATTGGAGTGGTTTTTCGGTGAAATTACGTTGAATATTTTAGGTCGAAAAATTCGACCAAAAAGTAAAGGGGTTAACCTTTGGTTTTTGACGATTTTTCGACCAATTTCCAACTTTCGAAATAAGGTCCAAATATGAAAGTTTATTGCATAGAAAGTAGTTTTGCAGTGATTGGAGTGGTTTTTCGGTGAAATTACGTTGAATATTTTAGGTCGAAAAATTCGACCAAAAAGTAAAGGGGTTAACCTTTGGTTTTTGACGATTTTTCGACCAATTTCCAACTTTCGAAATAAGGTCAAAATACGAAAGTTTATTGCATAGAAAGTAGTTTTGCAGTGATTGGAGTGGTTTTTCGGTGAAATTACGTTGAATATTTTAGGTCGAAAAATTCGACCAAAAAGTAAAGGGGTTAACCTTTGGTTTTTGACGATTTTTCGACCAATTTCCAACTTTCGAAATAAGGTCAAAATACGAAAGTTTATTGCATAGAAAGTAGTTTTGCAGTGATTGGAGTGGTTTTTCGGTGAAATTACGTTGAATATTTTAGGTCGAAAAATTCGACCAAAAAGTAAAGGGGTTAACCTTTGGTTTTTGACGATTTTTCGACCAATTTCCAACTTTCGAAATAAGGTCCAAATATGAAAGTTTATTGCATAGAAAGTAGTTTTGCAGTGATTGGAGTGGTTTTTCGGTGAAATTACGTTGAATATTTTAGGTCGAAAAATTCGACCAAAAAGTAAAGGGGTTAACCTTTGGTTTTTGACGATTTTTCGACCAATTTCCAACTTTCGAAATAAGGTCCAAATATGAAAGTTTATTGCATAGAAAGTAGTTTTGCAGTGATTGGAGTGGTTTTTCGGTGAAATTACGTTGAATATTTTAGGTCGAAAAATTCGACCAAAAAGTAAAGGGGTTAACCTTTGGTTTTTGACGATTTTTCGACCAATTTCCAACTTTCGAAATAAGGTCCAAATATGAAAGTTTATTGCATAGAAAGTAGTTTTGCAGTGATTGGAGTGGTTTTTCGGTGAAATTACGTTGAATATTTTAGGTCGAAAAATTCGACCAAAAAGTAAAGGAGTTAACCTTTGGTTTTTGACGATTTTTCGACCAATTTCCAACTTTCGAAATAAGGTCCAAATATGAAAGTTTATTGCATAGAAAGTAGTTTTGCAGTGATTGGAGTGGTTTTTCGGTGAAATTACGTTGAATATTTTAGGTCGAAAAATTCGACCAAAAAGTAAAGGGGTTAACCTTTGGTTTTTGACGATTTTTCGACCAATTTCCAACTTTCGAAATAAGGTCCAAATATGAAAGTTTATTGCATAGAAAGTAGTTTTGCAGTGATTGGAGTGGTTTTTCGGTGAAATTACGTTGAATATTTTAGGTCGAAAAATTCGACCAAAAAGTAAAGGGGTTAACCTTTGGTTTTTGACGATTTTTCGACCAATTTCCAACTTTCGAAATAAGGTCCAAATATGAAAGTTTATTGCATAGAAAGTAGTTTTGCAGTGATTGGAGTGGTTTTTCGGTGAAATTACGTTGAATATTTTAGGTCGAAAAATTCGACCAAAAAGTAAAGGGGTTAACCTTTGGTTTTTGACGATTTTTCGACCAATTTCCAACTTTCGAAATAAGGTCCAAATATGAAAGTTTATTGCATAGAAAGTAGTTTTGCAGTGATTGGAGTGGTTTTTCGGTGAAATTACGTTGAATATTTTAGGTCGAAAAATTCGACCAAAAAGTAAAGGGGTTAACCTTTGGTTTTTGACGATTTTTCGACCAATTTCCAACTTTCGAAATAAGGTCCAAATATGAAAGTTTATTGCATAGAAAGTAGTTTTGCAGTGATTGGAGTGGTTTTTCGGTGAAATTACGTTGAATATTTTAGGTCGAAAAATTCGACCAAAAAGTAAAGGGGTTAACCTTTGGTTTTTGACGATTTTTCGACCAATTTCGAACTTTCGAAATAAGGTCCAAATATGAAAGTTTATTGCATAGAAAGTAGTTTTGCAGTGATTGGAGTGGTTTTTCGGTGAAATTACGTTGAATATTTTAGGTCGAAAAATTCGACCAAAAAGTAAAGGGGTTAACCTTTGGTTTTTGACGATTTTTCGACCAATTTCCAACTTTCGAAATAAGGTCCAAATATGAAAGTTTATTGCATAGAAAGTAGTTTTGCAGTGATTGGAGTGGTTTTTCGGTGAAATTACGTTGAATATTTTAGGTCGAAAAATTCGACCAAAAAGTAAAGGGGTTAACCTTTGGTTTTTGACGATTTTTCGACCAATTTCCAACTTTCGAAATAAGGTCCAAATATGAAAGTTTATTGCATAGAAAGTAGTTTTGCAGTGATTGGAGTGGTTTTTCGGTGAAATTACGTTGAATATTTTAGGTCGAAAAATTCGACCAAAAAGTAAAGGGGTTAACCTTTGGTTTTTGACGATTTTTCGACCAATTTCCAACTTTCGAAATAAGGTCAAAATACGAAAGTTTATTGCATAGAAAGTAGTTTTGCAGTGATTGGAGTGGTTTTTCGGTGAAATTACGTTGAATATTTTAGGTCGAAAAATTCGACCAAAAAGTAAAGGGGTTAACCTTTGGTTTTTGACGATTTTTCGACCAATTTCGAACTTTCGAAATAAGGTCCAAAATATGAAAGTTTATTGCATAGAAAGTAGTTTTGCAGTGATTGGAGTGGTTTTTCGGTGAAATTACGTTGAATATTTTAGGTCGAAAAATTCGACCAAAAAGTAAAGGGGTTAACCTTTGGTTTTTGACGATTTTTCGACCAATTTCCAACTTTCGAAATAAGGTCCAAATATGAAAGTTTATTGCATAGAAAGTAGTTTTGCAGTGATTGGAGTGGTTTTTCGGTGAAATTACGTTGAATATTTTAGGTCGAAAAATTCGACCAAAAAGTAAAGGGGTTAACCTTTGGTTTTTGACGATTTTTCGACCAATTTCCAACTTTCGAAATAAGGTCAAAATACGAAAGTTTATTGCATAGAAAGTAGTTTTGCAGTGATTGGAGTGGTTTTTCGGTGAAATTACGTTGAATATTTTAGGTCGAAAAATTCGACCAAAAAGTAAAGGGGTTAACCTTTGGTTTTTGACGATTTTTCGACCAATTTCCAACTTTCGAAATAAGGTCAAAATATGAAAGTTTATTGCATAGAAAGTAGTTTTGCAGTGATTGGAGTGGTTTTTCGGTGAAATTACGTTGAATATTTTAGGTCGAAAAATTCGACCAAAAAGTAAAGGGGTTAACCTTTGGTTTTTGACGATTTTTCGACCAATTTCCAACTTTCGAAATAAGGTCAAAATATGAAAGTTTATTGCATAGAAAGTAGTTTTGCAGTGATTGGAGTGGTTTTTCGGTGAAAAAACGCTGAATATTTTAGGTCGAAAAATTCGACCAAAAAGTAAAGGGGTTAACCTTTGGTTTTTGACGATTTTTCGACCAATTTCCAACTTTCGAAATAAGGTCAAAATACGAAAGTTTATTGCATAGAAAGTAGTTTTGCAGTGATTGGAGTGGTTTTTCGGTGAAATTACGTTGAATATTTTAGGTCGAAAAATTCGACCAAAAAGTAAAGGGGTTAACCTTTGGTTTTTGACGATTTTTCGACCAATTTCCAACTTTCGAAATAAGGTCAAAATACGAAAGTTTATTGCATAGAAAGTAGTTTTGCAGTGATTGGAGTGGTTTTTCGGTGAAAAAACGCTGAATATTTTAGGTCGAAAAATTCGACCAAAAAGTAAAGGGGTTAACCTTTGGTTTTTGACGATTTTTCGACCAATTTCGAACTTTCGAAATAAGGTCAAAATACGAAAGTTTATTGCATAGAAAGTAGTTTTGCAGTGATTGGAGTGGTTTTTCGGTGAAATTACGTTGAATATTTTAGGTCGAAAAATTCGACCAAAAAGTAAAGGGGTTAACCTTTGGTTTTTGACGATTTTTCGACCAATTTCGAACTTTCGAAATAAGGTCAATATATGAAAGTTTATTGCATAGAAAGTAGTTTTGCAGTGATTGGAGTGGTTTTTCGGTGAAAAAACGCTGAATATTTTAGGTCGAAAAATTCGACCAAAAAGTAAAGGGGTTAACCTTTGGTTTTTGACGATTTTTCGACCAATTTCGAACTTTCGAAATAAGGTCAAAATACGAAAGTTTATTGCATAGAAAGTAGTTTTGCAGTGATTGGAGTGGTTTTTCGGTGAAATTACGTTGAATATTTTAGGTCGAAAAATTCGACCAAAAAGTAAAGGGGTTAACCTTTGGTTTTTGACGATTTTTCGACCAATTTCCAACTTTCGAAATAAGGTCAAAATACGAAAGTTTATTGCATAGAAAGTAGTTTTGCAGTGATTGGAGTGGTTTTTCGGTGAAAAAACGCTGAATATTTTAGGTCGAAAAATTCGACCAAAAAGTAAAGGGGTTAACCTTTGGTTTTTGACGATTTTTCGACCAATTTCGAACTTTCGAAATAAGGTCAAAATACGAAAGTTTATTGCATAGAAAGTAGTTTTGCAGTGATTGGAGTGGTTTTTCGGTGAAATTACGTTGAATATTTTAGGTCGAAAAATTCGACCAAAAAGTAAAGGGGTTAACCTTTGGTTTTTGACGATTTTTCGACCAATTTCGAACTTTCGAAATAAGGTCAAAATACGAAAGTTTATTGCATAGAAAGTAGTTTTGCAGTGATTGGAGTGGTTTTTCGGTGAAATTACGTTGAATATTTTAGGTCGAAAAATTCGACCAAAAAGTAAAGGGGTTAACCTTTGGTTTTTGACGATTTTTCGACCAATTTCGAACTTTCGAAATAAGGTCAAAATACGAAAGTTTATTGCATAGAAAGTAGTTTTGCAGTGATTGGAGTGGTTTTTCGGTGAAAAAACGCTGAATATTTTAGGTCGAAAAATTCGACCAAAAAGTAAAGGGGTTAACCTTTGGTTTTTGACGATTTTTCGACCAATTTCGAACTTTCGAAATAAGGTCAAAATACGAAAGTTTATTGCATAGAAAGTAGTTTTGCAGTGATTGGAGTGGTTTTTCGGTGAAAAAACGCTGAATATTTTAGGTCGAAAAATTCGACCAAAAAGTAAAGGGGTTAACCTTTGGTTTTTGACGATTTTTCGACCAATTTCCAACTTTCGAAATAAGGTCAAAATACGAAAGTTTATTGTATAGAAAGTAGTTTTGCAGTGATTGGAGTGGTTTTTCGGTGAAAAAACGCTGAATATTTTAGGTCGAAAAATTCGACCAAAAAGTAAAGGGGTTAACCTTTGATTTTTGACGATTTTTCGACCAATTTCGAACTTTCGAAATAAGGTCAAAATACGAAAGTTTATTGCATAGAAAGTAGTTTTGCAGTGATTGGAGTGGTTTTTCGGTGAAAAAACGCTGAATATTTTAGGTCGAAAAATTCGACCAAAAAGTAAAGGGGTTAACCTTTGGTTTTTGACGATTTTTCGACCAATTTCGAACTTTCGAAATAAGGTCAAAATACGAAAGTTTATTGCATAGAAAGTAGTTTTGCAGTGATTGGAGTGGTTTTTCGGTGAAATTACGTTGAATATTTTAGGTTGAAAAATTCGAACAAAAAGTAAAGGGGTTAACCTTTGGTTTTTGACGATTTTTCGACCAATTTCGAACTTTCGAAATAAGGTCAATATATGAACGTTTATTGCATAGAAAGTAGTTTTGCAGTGATTGGAGTGGTTTTTCGGTGAAAAAACGCTGAATATTTTAAGTCGAAAAATTCGACCAAAAAGTAAAGGGGTTAACCTTTGGTTTTTGACGATTTTTCGACCAATTTCGAACTTTCGAAATAAGGTCAAAATACGAAAGTTTATTGTATAGAAAGTAGTTTTGCAGTGATTGGAGTGGTTTTTCGGTGAAAAAACGCTGAATATTTGAGGTGGAAAAATTCGACCAAAAAGTAAAGGGGTTAACCTTTGGTTTTTGACGATTTTTCGACCAATTTCCAACTTTCGAAATAAGGTCAAAATACGAAAGTTTATTGTATAGAAAGTAGTTTTGCAGTGATTGGAGTGGTTTTTCGGTGAAAAAACGCTGAATATTTTAGGTCGAAAAATTCGACCAAAAAGTAAAGGGGTTAACCTTTGATTTTTGACGATTTTTCGACCAATTTCGAACTTTCGAAATAAGGTCAAAATACGAAAGTTTATTGCATAGAAAGTAGTTTTGCAGTGATTGGAGTGGTTTTTCGGTGAAAAAACGCTGAATATTTGAGGTGGAAAAATTCGACCAAAAAGTAAAGGGGTTAACCTTTGGTTTTTGACGATTTTTCGACCAATTTCGAACTTTCGAAATAAGGTCAAAATACGAAAGTTTATTGCATAGAAAGTAGTTTTGCAGTGATTGGAGTGGTTTTTCGGTGAAAAAACGCTGAATATTTTAGGTCGAAAAATTCGACCAAAAAGTAAAGGGGTTAACCTTTGGTTTTTGACGATTTTTCGACCAATTTCGAACTTTCGAAATAAGGTCAAAATACGAAAGTTTATTGCATAGAAAGTAGTTTTGCAGTGATTGGAGTGGTTTTTCGGTGAAAAAACGCTGAATATTTGAGGTGGAAAAATTCGACCAAAAAGTAAAGGGGTTAACCTTTGGTTTTTGACGATTTTTCGACCAATTTCGAACTTTCGAAATAAGGTCAAAATACGAAAGTTTATTGTATAGAAAGTAGTTTTGCAGTGATTGGAGTGGTTTTTCGGTGAAAAAACGCTGAATATTTGAGGTGGAAAAATTCGACCAAAAAGTAAAGGGGTTAACCTTTGGTTTTTGACGATTTTTCGACCAATTTCCAACTTTCGAAATAAGGTCAAAATACGAAAGTTTATTGTATAGAAAGTAGTTTTGCAGTGATTGGAGTGGTTTTTCGGTGAAAAAACGCTGAATATTTTAGGTCGAAAAATTCGACCAAAAAGTAAAGGGGTTAACCTTTGGTTTTTGACGATTTTTCGACCAATTTCGAACTTTCGAAATAAGGTCAAAATACGAAAGTTTATTGCATAGAAAGTAGTTTTGCAGTGATTGGAGTGGTTTTTCGGTGAAAAAACGCTGAATATTTTAGGTCGAAAAATTCGACCAAAAAGTAAAGGGGTTAACCTTTGGTTTTTGACGATTTTTCGACCAATTTCGAACTTTCGAAATAAGGTCAAAATACGAAAGTTTATTGCATAGAAAGTAGTTTTGCAGTGATTGGAGTGGTTTTTCGGTGAAATTACGTTGAATATTTTAGGTCGAAAAATTCGACCAAAAAGTAAAGGGGTTAACCTTTGGTTTTTGACGATTTTTCGACCAATTTCGAACTTTCGAAATAAGGTCAAAATACGAAAGTTTATTGCATAGAAAGTAGTTTTGCAGTGATTGGAGTGGTTTTTCGGTGAAAAAACGCTGAATATTTTAGGTCGAAAAATTCGACCAAAAAGTAAAGGGGTTAACCTTTGGTTTTTGACGATTTTTCGACCAATTTCGAACTTTCGAAATAAGGTCAAAATACGAAAGTTTATTGCATAGAAAGTAGTTTTGCAGTGATTGGAGTGGTTTTTCGGTGAAAAAACGCTGAATATTTGAGGTGGAAAAATTCGACCAAAAAGTAAAGGGGTTAACCTTTGGTTTTTGACGATTTTTCGACCAATTTCGAACTTTCGAAATAAGGTCAAAATACGAAAGTTTATTGTATAGAAAGTAGTTTTGCAGTGATTGGAGTGGTTTTTCGGTGAAAAAACGCTGAATATTTGAGGTGGAAAAATTCGACCAAAAAGTAAAGGGGTTAACCTTTGGTTTTTGACGATTTTTCGACCAATTTCGAACTTTCGAAATAAGGTCAAAATACGAAAGTTTATTGCATAGAAAGTAGTTTTGCAGTGATTGGAGTGGTTTTTCGGTGAAAAAACGCTGAATATTTTAGGTCGAAAAATTCGACCAAAAAGTAAAGGGGTTAACCTTTGGTTTTTGACGATTTTTCGACCAATTTCGAACTTTCGAAATAAGGTCAAAATACGAAAGTTTATTGCATAGAAAGTAGTTTTGCAGTGATTGGAGTGGTTTTTCGGTGAAAAAACGCTGAATATTTTAGGTGGAAAAATTCGACCAAAAAGTAAAGGGGTTAACCTTTGGTTTTTGACGATTTTTCGACCAATTTCGAACTTTCGAAATAAGGTCAAAATACGAAAGTTTATTGCATAGAAAGTAGTTTTGCAGTGATTGGAGTGGTTTTTCGGTGAAAAAACGCTGAATATTTGAGGTGGAAAAATTCGACCAAAAAGTAAAGGGGTTAACCTTTGGTTTTTGACGATTTTTCGACCAATTTCGAACTTTCGAAATAAGGTCAAAATACGAAAGTTTATTGTATAGAAAGTAGTTTTGCAGTGATTGGAGTGGTTTTTCGGTGAAAAAACGCTGAATATTTGAGGTGGAAAAATTCGACCAAAAAGTAAAGGGGTTAACCTTTGGTTTTTGACGATTTTTCGACCAATTTCGAACTTTCGAAATAAGGTCAAAATACGAAAGTTTATTGTATAGAAAGTAGTTTTGCAGTGATTGGAGTGGTTTTTCGGTGAAAAAACGCTGAATATTTGAGGTGGAAAAATTCGACCAAAAAGTAAAGGGGTTAACCTTTGATTTTTGACGATTTTTCGACCAATTTCGAACTTTCGAAATAAGGTCAAAATACGAAAGTTTATTGCATAGAAAGTAGTTTTGCAGTGATTGGAGTGGTTTTTCGGTGAAAAAACGCTGAATATTTTAGGTCGAAAAATTCGACCAAAAAGTAAAGGGGTTAACCTTTGGTTTTTGACGATTTTTCGACCAATTTCGAACTTTCGAAATAAGGTCAAAATACGAAAGTTTATTGCATAGAAAGTAGTTTTGCAGTGATTGGAGTGGTTTTTCGGTGAAATTACGTTGAATATTTTAGGTCGAAAAATTCGACCAAAAAGTAAAGGGGTTAACCTTTGGTTTTTGACGATTTTTCGACCAATTTCGAACTTTCGAAATAAGGTCAATATAAGAAGGTTTATTGCATAGAAAGTAGTTTTGCAGTGATTGGAGTGGTTTTTCGGTGAAAAAACGCTGAATATTTGAGGTGGAAAAATTCGACCAAAAAGTAAAGGGGTTAACCTTTGGTTTTTGACGATTTTTCGACCAATTTCGAACTTTCGAAATAAGGTCAAAATACGAAAGTTTATTGCATAAAAAGTAGTTTTGCAGTGATTGGAGTGGTTTTTCGGTGAAAAAACGCTGAATATTTGAGGTGGAAAAATTCGACCAAAAAGTAAAGGGGTTAACCTTTGGTTTTTGACGATTTTTCGACCAATTTCGAACTTTCGAAATAAGGTCAAAATACGAAAGTTTATTGTATAGAAAGTAGTTTTGCAGTGATTGGAGTGGTTTTTCGGTGAAAAAACGCTGAATATTTGAGGTGGAAAAATTCGACCAAAAAGTAAAGGGGTTAACCTTTGGTTTTTGACGATTTTTCGACCAATTTCGAACTTTCGAAATAAGGTCAAAATACGAAAGTTTATTGCATAGAAAGTAGTTTTGCAGTGATTGGAGTGATTTTTAGTGAAAAAACGCTGAATATTTGAGGTGGAAAAATTCGACCAAAAAGTAAAGGGTTTAACCTTTGGTTTTTGACGATTTTTCGACCAATTTCGAACTTTCGAAATAAGGTCAAAATACGAAAGTTTATTGCATAGAAAGTAGTTTTGCAGTGATTGGAGTGGTTTTTCGGTGAAATTACGTTGAATATTTTAGGTGGAAAAATTCGACCAAAAAGTAAAGGGGTTAACCTTTGGTTTTTGACGATTTTTCGACCAATTTCGAACTTTCGAAATAAGGTCAATATATGAACGTTTATTGCATAGAAAGTAGTTTTGCAGTGATTGGAGTGGTTTTTCGGTGAAAAAACGCTGAATATTTGAGGTGGAAAAATTCGACCAAAAAGTAAAGGGGTTAACCTTTGGTTTTTGACGATTTTTCGACCAATTTCGAACTTTCGAAATAAGGTCAAAATACGAAAGTTTATTGTATAGAAAGTAGTTTTGCAGTGATTGGAGTGGTTTTTCGGTGAAAAAACGCTGAATATTTGAGGTGGAAAAATTCGACCAAAAAGTAAATTGGTTAACCTTTGGTTTTTGACGATTTTTCGACCAATTTCGAACTTTCGAAATAAGGTCAAAATACGAAAGTTTATTGCATAGAAAGTAGTTTTGCAGTGATTGGAGTGGTTTTTCGGTGAAAAAACGCTGAATATTTGAGGTGGAAAAATTCGACCAAAAAGTAAAGGGGTTAACCTTTGGTTTTTGACGATTTTTCGACCAATTTCGAACTTTCGAAATAAGGTCAAAATACGAAAGTTTATTGCATAGAAAGTAGTTTTGCAGTGATTGGAGTGGTTTTTCGGTGAAAAAACGCTGAATATTTTAGGTCGAAAAATTCGACCAAAAAGTAAAGGGGTTAACCTTTGGTTTTTGACGATTTTTCGACCAATTTCGAACTTTCGAAATAAGGTCAAAATACGAAAGTTTATTGCATAGAAAGTAGTTTTGCAGTGATTGGAGTGGTTTTTCGGTGAAAAAACGCTGAATATTTTAGGTGGAAAAATTCGACCAAAAAGTAAAGGGGTTAACCTTTGGTTTTTGACGATTTTTCGACCAATTTCGAACTTTCGAAATAAGGTCAAAATACGAAAGTTTATTGCATAGAAAGTAGTTTTGCAGTGATTGGAGTGGTTTTTCGGTGAAAAAACGCTGAATATTTGAGGTGGAAAAATTCGACCAAAAAGTAAAGGGGTTAACCTTTGGTTTTTGACGATTTTTCGACCAATTTCGAACTTTCGAAATAAGGTCAAAATACGAAAGTTTATTGTATAGAAAGTAGTTTTGCAGTGATTGGAGTGGTTTTTCGGTGAAAAAACGCTGAATATTTGAGGTGGAAAAATTCGACCAAAAAGTAAAGGGGTTAACCTTTGGTTTTTGACGATTTTTCGACCAATTTCGAACTTTCGAAATAAGGTCAATATATGAACGTTTATTGCATAGAAAGTAGTTTTGCAGTGATTGGAGTGGTTTTTCGGTGAAAAAACGCTGAATATTTGAGGTGGAAAAATTCGACCAAAAAGTAAAGGGGTTAACCTTTGGTTTTTGACGATTTTTCGACCAATTTCGAACTTTCGAAATAAGGTCAAAATACGAAAGTTTATTGCATAGAAAGTAGTTTTGCAGTGATTGGAGTGGTTTTTCGGTGAAAAAACGCTGAATATTTTAGGTCGAAAAATTCGACCAAAAAGTAAAGGGGTTAACCTTTGGTTTTTGACGATTTTTCGACCAATTTCGAACTTTCGAAATAAGGTCAAAATACGAAAGTTTATTGCATAGAAAGTAGTTTTGCAGTGATTGGAGTGGTTTTTCGGTGAAAAAACGCTGAATATTTTAGGTCGAAAAATTCGACCAAAAAGTAAAGGGGTTAACCTTTGGTTTTTGACGATTTTTCGACCAATTTCGAACTTTCGAAATAAGGTCAAAATACGAAAGTTTATTGTATAGAAAGTAGTTTTGCAGTGATTGGAGTGGTTTTTCGGTGAAAAAACGCTGAATATTTGAGGTGGAAAAATTCGACCAAAAAGTAAAGGGGTTAACCTTTGGTTTTTGACGATTTTTCGACCAATTTCGAACTTTCGAAATAAGGTCAAAATACGAAAGTTTATTGCATAGAAAGTAGTTTTGCAGTGATTGGAGTGGTTTTTGGTGAAAAAACGCTGAATATTTGAGGTGGAAAAATTCGACCAAAAAGTAAAGGGTTAACCTTTGGTTTTTGACGATTTTTCGACCAATTTCGAACTTTCGAAATAAGGTCAAAATACGAAAGTTTATTGTATAGAAAGTAGTTTTGCAGTGATTGGAGTGGTTTTTCGGTGAAAAAACGCTGAATATTTTAGGTCGAAAAATTCGACCAAAAAGTAAAGGGGTTAACCTTTGATTTTTGACGATTTTTCGACCAATTTCGAACTTTCGAAATAAGGTCAAAATACGAAAGTTTATTGCATAGAAAGTAGTTTTGCAGTGATTGGAGTGGTTTTTCGGTGAAAAAACGCTGAATATTTGAGGTGGAAAAATTCGACCAAAAAGTAAAGGGGTTAACCTTTGGTTTTTGACGATTTTTCGACCAATTTCGAACTTTCGAAATAAGGTCAAAATACGAAAGTTTATTGCATAGAAAGTAGTTTTGCAGTGATTGGAGTGGTTTTTCGGTGAAAAAACGCTGAATATTTTAGGTGGAAAAATTCGACCAAAAAGTAAAGGGGTTAACCTTTGGTTTTTGACGATTTTTCGACCAATTTCGAACTTTCGAAATAAGGTCAAAATACGAAAGTTTATTGCATAGAAAGTAGTTTTGCAGTGATTGGAGTGGTTTTTCGGTGAAAAAACGCTGAATATTTTAGGTCGAAAAATTCGACCAAAAAGTAAAGGGGTTAACCTTTGGTTTTTGACGATTTTTCGACCAATTTCGAACTTTCGAAATAAGGTCAAAATACGAAAGTTTATTGTATAGAAAGTAGTTTTGCAGTGATTGGAGTGGTTTTTCGGTGAAAAAACGCTGAATATTTGAGGTGGAAAAATTCGACCAAAAAGTAAAGGGGTTAACCTTTGGTTTTTGACGATTTTTCGACCAATTTCGAACTTTCGAAATAAGGTCAAAATACGAAAGTTTATTGTATAGAAAGTAGTTTTGCAGTGATTGGAGTGGTTTTTCGGTGAAAAAACGCTGAATATTTGAGGTGGAAAAATTCGACCAAAAAGTAAAGGGGTTAACCTTTGGTTTTTGACGATTTTTCGACCAATTTCGAACTTTCGAAATAAGGTCAAAATACGAAAGTTTATTGCATAGAAAGTAGTTTTGCAGTGATTGGAGTGGTTTTTCAGTGAAAAAACGCTGAATATTTTGAGGTTGGAAAAATTCGACCAAAAAGTAAAGGGGTTAACCTTTGGTTTTTGACGATTTTTCGACCAATTTCGAACTTTCGAAATAAGGTCAAAATACGAAAGTTTATTGCATAGAAAGTAGTTTTGCAGTGATTGGAGTGGTTTTTCGGTGAAAAAACGCTGAATATTTTAAGTCGAAAAATTCGACCAAAAAGTAAAGGGGTTAACCTTTGGTTTTTGACGATTTTTCGACCAATTTCGAACTTTCGAAATAAGGTCAAAATACGAAAGTTTATTGTATAGAAAGTAGTTTTGCAGTGATTGGAGTGGTTTTTCGGTGAAAAAACGCTGAATATTTGAGGTGGAAAAATTCGACCAAAAAGTAAAGGGGTTAACCTTTGGTTTTTGACGATTTTTCGACCAATTTCGAACTTTCGAAATAAGGTCAAAATACGAAAGTTTATTGCATAGAAAGTAGTTTTGCAGTGATTGGAGTGGTTTTTCGGTGAAAAAACGCTGAATATTTGAGGTGGAAAAATTCGACCAAAAAGTAAAGGGGTTAACCTTTGATTTTTGACGATTTTTCGACCAATTTCGAACTTTCGAAATAAGGTCAAAATACGAAAGTTTATTGTATAGAAAGTAGTTTTGCAGTGATTGGAGTGGTTTTTCGGTGAAAAAACGCTGAATATTTGAGGTGGAAAAATTCGACCAAAAAGTAAAGGGGTTAACCTTTGGTTTTTGACGATTTTTCGACCAATTTCGAACTTTCGAAATAAGGTCAAAATACGAAAGTTTATTGCATAGAAAGTAGTTTTGCAGTGATTGGAGTGGTTTTTCAGTGAAAAAACGCTGAATATTTTGAGGTTGGAAAAATTCGACCAAAAAGTAAAGGGGTTAACCTTTGGTTTTTGACGATTTTTCGACCAATTTCGAACTTTCGAAATAAGGTCAATATATGAACGTTTATTGCATAGAAAGTAGTTTTGCAGTGATTGGAGTGGTTTTTCGGTGAAAAAACGCAGAATAATTTAAGTCGAAAAATTCGACCAAAAAGTAAAGGGGTTAACCTTTGGTTTTTGACGATTTTTCAACCAATTTCGAACTTTCGAAATAAGGTCAATATATGAACGTTTATTGCATAGAAAGTAGTTTTGCAGTGATTGGAGTGGTTTTTCGGTGAAAAAACGCTGAATATTTGAGGTGGAAAAATTCGACCAAAAAGTAAAGGGGTTAACCTTTGGTTTTTGACGATTTTTCGACCAATTTCGAACTTTCGAAATAAGGTCAAAATACGAAAGTTTATTGTATAGAATGTAGTTTTGCAGTGATTGGAGTGGTTTTTCGGTGAAAAAACGCTGAATATTTTAGGTCGAAAAATTCGACCAAAAAGTAAAGGGGTTAACCTTTGGTTTTTGACGATTTTTCGACCAATTTCGAACTTTCGAAATAAGGTCAATATATGAACGTTTATTGCATAGAAAGTAGTTTTGCAGTGATTGGAGTGGTTTTTCGGTGAAAAAACGCTGAATATTTTAGGTCGAAAAATTCGACCAAAAAGTAAAGGGGTTAACCTTTGATTTTTGACGATTTTTCGACCAATTTCGAACTTTCGAAATAAGGTCAAAATACGAAAGTTTATTGTATAGAAAGTAGTTTTGCAGTGATTAGAGTGGTTTTTCGGTGAAAAAACGCTGAATATTTTAGGTGGAAAAATTCGACCAAAAAGTAAAGGGGTTAACCTTTGGTTTTTGACGATTTTTCGACCAATTTCGAACTTTCGAAATAAGGTCAATTTATGAACGTTTATTGCATAGAAAGTAGTTTTGCAGTGATTGGAGTTGTTATTCTGTGAAATTACGTGGAATTTTTTCGGACAAAAAATTCGACCTAAAAGTAAAGGGGTTAACCTTTGGTTTTTGACGATTTTTCGACCAATTTCGAACTTTCGAAATAAGGTCAAAATACGAAAGTTTATTGCATAGAAAGTAGTTTTGCAGTGATTGGAGTGGTTTTTCGGTGAAAAAACGCTGAATATTTTAGGTCGAAAAATTCGACCAAAAAGTAAAGGGGTTAACCTTTGGTTTTTGACGATTTTTCGACCAATTTCGAACTTTCAAAATAAGGTCAAAATACGAAAGTTTATTGTATAGAAAGTAGTTTTGCAGTGATTGGAGTGGTTTTTCGGTGAAAAAACGCTGAATATTTGAGGTGGAAAAATTCGACCAAAAAGTAAAGGGGTTAACCTTTGGTTTTTGACGATTTTTCGACCAATTTCGAACTTTCGAAATAAGGTCAAAATACGAAAGTTTATTGCATAGAAAGTAGTTTTGCAGTGATTGGAGTGGTTTTTCGGTGAAAAAACGCTGAATATTTGAGGTGGAAAAATTCGACCAAAAAGTAAAGGGGTTAACCTTTGGTTTTTGACGATTTTTCGACCAATTTCGAACTTTCGAAATAAGGTCAAAATACGAAAGTTTATTGCATAGAAAGTAGTTTTGCAGTGATTGGAGTGGTTTTTCGGTGAAAAAACGCTGAATATTTTAGGTCGAAAAATTCGACCAAAAAGTAAAGGGGTTAACCTTTGGTTTTTGACGATTTTTCGACCAATTTCGAACTTTCAAAATAAGGTCAAAATACGAAAGTTTATTGCATAGAAAGTAGTTTTGCAGTGATTGGAGTGGTTTTTCGGTGAAAAAACGCTGAATATTTTAGGTGGAAAAATTCGACCAAAAAGTAAAGGGGTTAACCTTTGGTTTTTGACGATTTTTCGACCAATTTCGAACTTTCGAAATAAGGTCAAAATACGAAAGTTTATTGCATAGAAAGTAGTTTTGCAGTGATTGGAGTGGTTTTTCGGTGAAAAAACGCTGAATATTTGAGGTGGAAAAATTCGACCAAAAAGTAAAGGGGTTAACCTTTGGTTTTTGACGATTTTTCGACCAATTTCGAACTTTCGAAATAAGGTCAAAATACGAAAGTTTATTGTATAGAAAGTAGTTTTGCAGTGATTGGAGTGGTTTTTCGGTGAAAAAACGCTGAATATTTGAGGTGGAAAAATTCGACCAAAAAGTAAAGGGGTTAACCTTTGGTTTTTGACGATTTTTCGACCAATTTCGAACTTTCGAAATAAGGTCAAAATACGAAAGTTTATTGTATAGAAAGTAGTTTTGCAGTGATTGGAGTGGTTTTTCGGTGAAAAAACGCTGAATATTTGAGG
The DNA here is from genome assembly GCA_030142905.1 of Heliopora coerulea. Lineage (NCBI taxonomy): Eukaryota > Metazoa > Cnidaria > Anthozoa > Scleralcyonacea > Helioporidae > Heliopora > Heliopora coerulea. Next base: position 1,461,759 of record JASJOG010000038.1, read on the forward strand.
TGGAAAAATTCGACCAAAAAGTAAAGGGGTTAACCTTTGGTTTTTGACGATTTTTCGACCAATTTCGAACTTTCGAAATAAGGTCAAAATACGAAAGTTTATTGCATAGAAAGTAGTTTTGCAGTGATTGGAGTGGTTTTTCGGTGAAAAAACGCTGAATATTTTAAGTGGAAAAATTCGACCAAAAAGTAAAGGGGTTAACCTTTGGTTTTTGACGATTTTTCGACCAATTTCGAACTTTCGAAATAAGGTCAAAATACGAAAGTTTATTGCATAGAAAGTAGTTTTGCAGTGATTGGAGTGGTTTTTCGGTGAAAAAACGCTGAATATTTTAGGTGGAAAAATTCGACCAAAAAGTAAAGGGGTTAACCTTTGGTTTTTGACGATTTTTCGACCAATTTCGAACTTTCGAAATAAGGTCAAAATACGAAAGTTTATTGCATAGAAAGTAGTTTTGCAGTGATTGGAGTGGTTTTTCGGTGAAAAAACGCTGAATATTTTAGGTCGAAAAATTCGACCAAAAAGTAAAGGGGTTAACCTTTGGTTTTTGACGATTTTTCGACCAATTTCGAACTTTCGAAATAAGGTCAAAATACGAAAGTTTATTGTATAGAAAGTAGTTTTGCAGTGATTGGAGTGGTTTTTCGGTGAAAAAACGCTGAATATTTTAGGTTGAAAAATTCGACCAAAAAGTAAAGGGGTTAACCTTTGGTTTTTGACGATTTTTCGACCAATTTCGAACTTTCGAAATAAGGTCAAAATACGAAAGTTTATTGTATAGAAAGTAGTTTTGCAGTGATTGGAGTTGTTTTTCGGTGAAAAAACGCTGAATATTTGAGGTGGAAAAATTCGACCAAAAAGTAAAGGGGTTAACCTTTGGTTTTTGACGATTTTTCGACCAATTTCGAACTTTCGAAATAAGGTCAAAATACGAAAGTTTATTGCATAGAAAGTAGTTTTGCAGTGATTGGAGTGGTTTTTCGGTGAAAAAACGCTGAATATTTTAAGTCGAAAAATTCGACCAAAAAGTAAAGGGGTTAACCTTTGGTTTTTGACGATTTTTCGACCAATTTCGAACTTTCGAAATAAGGTCAAAATACGAAAGTTTATTGCATAGAAAGTAGTTTTGCAGTGATTGGAGTGGTTTTTCGGTGAAAAAACGCTGAATATTTGAGGTGGAAAAATTCGACCAAAAAGTAAAGGGGTTAACCTTTGGTTTTTGACGATTTTTCGACCAATTTCGAACTTTCGAAATAAGGTCAAAATACGAAAGTTTATTGTATAGAAAGTAGTTTTGCAGTGATTGGAGTGGTTTTTCGGTGAAAAAACGCTGAATATTTGAGGTGGAAAAATTCGACCAAAAAGTAAAGGGGTTAACCTTTGGTTTTTGACGATTTTTCGACCAATTTCGAACTTTCGAAATAAGGTCAAAATACGAAAGTTTATTGCATAGAAAGTAGTTTTGCAGTGATTGGAGTGGTTTTTCGGTGAAAAAACGCTGAATATTTGAGGTGGAAAAATTCGACCAAAAAGTAAAGGGGTTAACCTTTGGTTTTTGACGATTTTTCGACCAATTTCGAACTTTCGAAATAAGGTCAAAATACGAAAGTTTATTGCATAGAAAGTAGTTTTGCAGTGATTGGAGTGGTTTTTCGGTGAAAAAACGCTGAATATTTGAGGTGGAAAAATTCGACCAAAAAGTAAAGGGGTTAACCTTTGGTTTTTGACGATTTTTCGACCAATTTCGAACTTTCGAAATAAGGTCAAAATACGAAAGTTTATTGCATAGAAAGTAGTTTTGCAGTGATTGGAGTGGTTTTTCAGTGAAAAAACGCTGAATATTTTAGGTTGGAAAAATTCGAACAAAAAGTAAAGGGGTTAACCTTTGGTTTTTGACGATTTTTCGACCAATTTCGAACTTTCGAAATAAGGTCAATATATGAACGTTTATTGCATAGAAAGTAGTTTTGCAGTGATTGGAGTGGTTTTTCGGTGAAAAAACGCTGAATATTTTAAGTCGAAAAATTCGACCAAAAAGTAAAGGGGTTAACCTTTGGTTTTTGACGATTTTTCGACCAATTTCGAACTTTCGAAATAAGGTCAAAATACGAAAGTTTATTGCATAGAAAGTAGTTTTGCAGTGATTGGAGTGGTTTTTCGGTGAAAAAACGCTGAATATTTTAGGTGGAAAAATTCGACCAAAAAGTAAAGGGGTTAACCTTTGGTTTTTGACGATTTTTCGACCAATTTCGAACTTTCGAAATAAGGTCAAAATACGAAAGTTTATTGTATAGAAAGTAGTTTTGCAGTGATTGGAGTGGTTTTTCGGTGAAAAAACGCTGAATATTTTAGGTCGAAAAATTCGACCAAAAAGTAAAGGGGTTAACCTTTGGTTTTTGACGATTTTTCGACCAATTTCGAACTTTCGAAATAAGGTCAATATATACGAAAGTTTATTGCATAGAAAGTAGTTTTGCAGTGATTGGAGTGGTTTTTCGGTGAAAAAACGCTGAATATTTTAGGTCGAAAAATTCGACCAAAAAGTAAAGGGGTTAACCTTTGGTTTTTGACGATTTTTCGACCAATTTCGAACTTTCGAAATAAGGTCAAAATACGAAAGTTTATTGTATAGAAAGTAGTTTTGCAGTGATTGGAGTGGTTTTTCGGTGAAAAAACGCTGAATATTTTAGGTGGAAAAATTCGACCAAAAAGTAAAGGGGTTAACCTTTGGTTTTTGACGATTTTTCGACCAATTTCGAACTTTCGAAATAAGGTCAATATATGAACGTTTATTGCATAGAAAGTGGTTTTGCAGTGATTGGAGTTGTTATTCTGTGAAATTACGTGGAATTTTTTCGGACAAAAAATTCGACCTAAAAGTAAATAGGTTAACCCATGGTTTTTGACGATTTTTCGACCAATTTCGAACTTTCGAAATAAGGTCAAAATACGAAAGTTTATTGTATAGAAAGTAGTTTTGCAGTGATTGGAGTGGTTTTTCGGTGAAAAAACGCTGAATATTTTAGGTCGAAAAATTCGACCAAAAAGTAAAGGGGTTAACCTTTGGTTTTTGACGATTTTTCGACCAATTTCGAACTTTCGAAATAAGGTCAAAATACGAAAGTTTATTGTATAGAAAGTAGTTTTGCAGTGATTGGAGTGGTTTTTCGGTGAAAAAACGCTGAATATTTTAGGTTGAAAAATTCGACCAAAAAGTAAAGGGGTTAACCTTTGGTTTTTGACGATTTTTCGACCAATTTCGAACTTTCGAAATAAGGTCAAAATACGAAAGTTTATTGTATAGAAAGTAGTTTTGCAGTGATTGGAGTGGTTTTTCGGTGAAAAAACGCTGAATATTTTAAGTCGAAAAATTCGACCAAAAAGTAAAGGGGTTAACCTTTGGTTTTTGACGATTTTTCGACCAATTTCGAACTTTCGAAATAAGGTCAAAATACGAAAGTTTATTGTATAGAAAGTAGTTTTGCAGTGATTGGAGTGGTTTTTCGGTGAAAAAACGCTGAATATTTTAGGTCGAAAAATTCGACCAAAAAGTAAAGGGGTTAACCTTTGGTTTTTGACGATTTTTCGACCAATTTCGAACTTTCGAAATAAGGTCAATATATGAACGTTTATTGCATAGAAAGTAGTTTTGCAGTGATTGGAGTGGTTTTTCGGTGAAAAAACGCTGAATATTTTAGGTCGAAAAATTCGACCAAAAAGTAAAGGGGTTAACCTTTGGTTTTTGACGATTTTTCGACCAATTTCGAACTTTCGAAATAAGGTCAAAATACGAAAGTTTATTGTATAGAAAGTAGTTTTGCAGTGATTGGAGTGGTTTTTCGGTGAAAAAACGCTGAATATTTTAGGTCGAAAAATTCGACCAAAAAGTAAAGGGGTTAACCTTTGGTTTTTGACGATTTTTCGACCAATTTCGAACTTTCGAAATAAGGTCAAAATACGAAAGTTTATTGTATAGAAAGTAGTTTTGCAGTGATTGGAGTGGTTTTTCGGTGAAAAAACGCTGAATATTTTAGGTCGAAAAATTGGACCAAAAAGTAAAGGGGTTAACCTTTGGTTTTTGACGATTTTTTGACCAATTTCGAACTTTCGAAATAAGGTCAAAATACGAAAGTTTATTGCATAGAAAGTAGTTTTGCAGTGATTGGAGTGGTTTTTCGGTGAAAAAACGCTGAATATTTTAAGGTCGAAAAATTCGACCAAAAAGTAAAGGGGTTAACCTTTGGTTTTTGACGATTTTTCGACCAATTTCGAACTTTCGAAATAAGGTCAAAATACGAAAGTTTATTGTATAGAAAGTAGTTTTGCAGTGATTGGAGTGGTTTTTCGGTGAAAAAACGCTGAATATTTTAGGTGGAAAAATTCGACCAAAAAGTAAAGGGGTTAACCTTTGGTTTTTGACGATTTTTCGACCAATTTCGAACTTTCGAAATAAGGTCAATATATGAACGTTTATTGCATAGAAAGTAGTTTTGCAGTGATTGGAGTGGTTTTTCGGTGAAATTACGTGGAATATTTTAGGTCGAAAAATTCGACCAAAAAGTAAAGGGGTTAACCTTTGGTTTTTGACGATTTTTCGACCAATTTCGAACTTTCGAAATAAGGTCAAAATACGAAAGTTTATTGTATAGAAAGTAGTTTTGCAGTGATTGGAGTGGTTTTTCAGTGAAAAAACGCTGAATATTTTAGGTTGAAAAATTGGACCAAAAAGTAAAGGGGTTAACCTTTGGTTTTTGACGATTTTTCGACCAATTTCGAACTTTCGAAATAAGGTCAATATATGAACGTTTATTGCATAGAAAGTAGTTTTGCAGTGATTGTTGTGGTTTTTCGGTGAAAAAACGCAGAATATTTTAAGTCAAAAAATTCGACCAAAAAGTAAAGGGGTTAACCTTTGGTTTTTGACGATTTTTCGACCAATTTCGAACTTTCGAAATAAGGTCAAAATACGAAAGTTTATTGTATAGAAAGTAGTTTTGCAGTGATTGGAGTGGTTTTTCGGTGAAAAAACGCTGAATATTTTAGGTCGAAAAATTCGACCAAAAAGTAAAGGGGTTAACCTTTGATTTTTGACGATTTTTCGACCAATTTCGAACTTTCGAAATAAGGTCAAAATACGAAAGTTTATTGTATAGAAAGTAGTTTTGCAGTGATTAGAGTGGTTTTTCGGTGAAAAAACGCTGAATATTTTAAGTCGAAAAATTCTACCAAAAAGTAAAGGGGTTAACCTTTAGTTTTTGACAATTTTTCGACCAATTTCGAACTTTCGAAATAAGGTCAAAATACGAAAGTTTATTGTATAGTAAGTAGTTTTGCAGCGATTGGAGTGGTTTTTCGGTGAAATTACGTGGAATATTTTAGGTCGAAAAATCGACCAAAAATTAAAGTGGTTAACCTTTGGTTTTTGACGATTTTTTGACCCAGTTGAAAGTTTCGAAATAAGCACGAAATATGAAAGTTTTGGCCGAATAAGATAGTTTTGCCCTGATTTTAGGGAGTTTGCAGTAATCTTTGAGATAATTTTTGAGGTTGAAAAATTTCATCAAAAAGTAAAGCGGTTAACCTATGGTTTTTTACGATTTTTCTACTAATTTCAAAGTTTCTAAATAAGGTCGAAATATTAAAGATTATATTAAAGAAAGTAGTTTGGCATTGATTTCAGTTTATTTAAGGTAAAATTGTGGTGAATTTTGTAGGTCGAAAAATCTCGAGAGAAAGTAAAGAGGTTAACGCACGGTTTTTGACGATTTTTCTACAAATTTTAATGTTTCGGATTAAGGTGAAAATATGAATTATTTGACGAAAGAAAGTAGTTTGTTATGGATTTCTGTTACACTTTCTGTTACACTTTATGGATTTCTGTTACACTTTAACTTCCTCGACATCACGTTCAACCTGATGAACGGTGACTACCGACCTTACAGAAAACCAAACGACGACCCACTGTACATCAGCAGCCACTCCAACCATCCTCCATCAATAATCAAACATCTTCCAGCCTCCATCAATTCTCGCATTTCACAATTATCATCAAACCAATCAACCTTCGACTCTGCAGCACCTATATACGAAGACGCACTAAGACGTAGCCACTTTAACACCAAACTCCAATATATTTCCGACAGCGACAAGACGCCCGAATCTACATCGTCCCAAAAACGTAGACGCAGAAACATAATATGGTTCAACCCACCATATAGCAAGAACATCAGATCAAAAATTGGCCATAACTTTCTAAAATTAATTGACAAGCATTTTCCTGAGTCATGCACTCTGCACAAAATCTTCAACCGGAACACAGTCAAAATTAGCTACAGCTGCATGGACAACATGAAGACTATGATCACCAAACATAACTCCCGAATCCTAAATAAATATGAAAATAGAAAGCTTCAGAGAACAGATAATTGTAACTGCAGAAGAAAAGAACAGTGCCCGCTCCAAGGGAACTGCTTAACTGACAACATCGTTTACAGAGCCGACGTAACCACGACAGACACCGGAGAGACAAAACAGTACATAGGAATGACTGCAAACAGCTTTAAAGAACGATACAGAAACCACATCAAATCCTTCAAAGATAGCAAGTACTCCAATGAGACTGAACTATCAAAATACGTATGGGATCTAAAATCAAATAGCCAATCTTTCGATATAAAATGGACGATCGTGAAAAGAGCCGCGGCCTACACAAGCGGAGCAAAAAGATGTAACCTTTGCCTGGAGGAAAAGCTTTGCATCATGAAAGCACGCCTAAAAAACCACCTAAAGAACCTTCTCAACAAAAGATCGGAGATCGTCTCAAAGTGCAGACACCGGAACAGATTTCTCATCTCAAAGACAAGCCACACGAGGACAATAGCGATGAGTCATCCAACCCACGCAAACCATGACGTCAATGAACAGAGAAAAAGGAGACAATGAATCGACGCTGTTTCAGTTGCCTGAAGATCGCATCCGCGTGAAACTCGGAGTAGCAACCATATACTCTTAAGCAAAACCTCATTACATTTAAGCTCTGCCCCATATGGTATCGAGCACTCTTGGATCCATCGTAAACATCATCTCAGTTATATATATATATATATATATATATATGCATATATATACTTTACCAGAATGACAAGAGAAAGAAGTATATTACTGCTACGTTGCCAACCATAACTTGTTATAAATAATTACTTAAACGATAGACGTGAAAAGATCTCAGAAACAGCTTTAACGTTGAACGTTTTCCTTGTATTGAAACCGAGCCTAAATTTTCTCTTTCTTTGTACGTGTACACATGCGACTGTGTCGATATTACCACCTGCAATTTGAAAAACAAGAACTTCGTGAGGTCACAAAAGCTTTTTTCTTTCCAAAACTATACCTGTAACACTGTTATCATTTACCTGAAAGTTTGACTTACCACAAGTTAACCTTTAGTTTTGTATTTCTTCTTCCGCAAGTTCCGCAACAGAATGATTCTTAATCAAAAGAAAGGGTCAGAGATATTTTGCTCTCACAATGATTCCTTTCTATTGCGATGATGGGGTTTGAGACGAGAAAAAGAGCAGCCAGTCTATTGGATTTTGTAATATTTGCGATTTGGTTACTTTCCGCCACTGGGGTAAGATCAATTTATGTTCCGCAAGACAACCAATGTAAGTAAATAGAAACTTTGTTGGGAGTCAATTAAACCTGAACAGTAGTTGGTAGTCTACGATGTCAATTTTTTATGTCACGATACCAATAAGTAAAGACTCGTAAATAACGTTCGTCTTCTTTTCTGTTAGTGTACAGTTTACAGCGGTATTTCGCTTGGTTTTTGTTGCATAGTTGAAGTAATATAGTATAGTAATATAAGTTAAATATGAATGATTAATGTCGTAATATGATCAACTTTGTGCACGTGAAAACTATGTTGCTTTCCTGTCTGCTATGGACGTGTTGCGGTGTATAGATTTAGCGTTATTGATTAATGTATTGTCGCTATTTTACTTATCTTTTGTCGCTGTTTACGTATTTTTGTTTATGTATAAGTATAGTAAATGTACAGTTATAAGTTACACGGTTCTGTGCATATATGTGTATAGTTATATGGAGCTATATAAAGTTATATATATAGTGATATATATAGTTATCTATATATAGTTATCTATATAGTTATATATATAGTTATATATATATATATAGTTATATATATATATATAGTTATATATATATATAGTTATATATATATATATAGTTATATATATATATATATATATATAGTTATATATATATATATATATATATATAGTTATATATATATATATATATATAGTTATATATATATATATATATATATATATATAGTTATATATATATATAGTTATATATATATAGTTATATATATATATAGTTATATATATATATATATATAGTTATATATATATATATATATAGTTATATATATATATATATATATATATATATATATATATATATAGTTATATATATATATAGTTATGTAAATAGTTAAATATATAGTTATATATATATATATATATATATATATAGTTGTATATAGTTATATATATCTTATAATATATATATGTTTGTTTTGTATGTGTGTGAGTGAGTGAGTGAGTGTGTGTGTGTGTGTGTGTGTGTGCTTGCATTTATTTATATATATATATATGTAAGTATGTTATAACTAAGCTCTAAACTCATTAATGGGAATAACTTTCGACGTGCTTTAGATAAATGTATTGCTCTTCGGTTCCTAAACCATGCCGGAGGCAGTTTCCAAGTAATTTCGACAATGAAGCCCGAGGGTTACTCCATCAATACAGATGAATACAAATTGAAGACCATATTTAGACATTCCCAGTTGCGACAATTTGTGATCTTCCATGGAACAGATGAAGAAAACAGAAGAGAGATTTTTCTGGACGGTGAAAAAACAATTTCGGTCTCGCCACAATCTGACTGTGATCATTATGCCGACGTGATAGTGACGGCAAGGGAAGGTAACTAATTGGACTGCATACTCTCATTCACCTGTTTTGAAACACATAATCACATCACCACGCTTGCTACAGTGTGATCATTGTATTTTTATTACGGTAAACGAATTGCAGGGAATTTCCTGCAATTTCCCATTTGAAAGCGAAAGGAGAATTAGTATACCTAGGAAGAAGCCAGAATTATAATTCTCCTGGGATTTATTACACCAGCTGAAAAATTGACTTGGTGTAATACATCCCATAGGAATAAGAATTCCCCTGGGAACTAAACAATTTTTCACTTTTGACTTTAAGTCCCTTGGGAATTGGAATTCCCCTGGGATTTATTACACCAAGTGAAAAATGGAGTTTTGGTCGATTTTGACTTGGTGTAATAAATCCCATTGGAATTAGAATTCTCCTGGGTGTTGGATTCCTTACGAAGAATTCAGATAATGCACATAGAAGTTTTGTGTAACGATCGACTGACCCAAGTGCTGAAGTTATAAATATACGCGTTTTTATTACAGTGAGATTTCTATAAGAAACACAGGGATCACAAAAAAATGTCTAAAACTATTGTAACAATGTGAAAGCGGTTGTTCCTTTACCTGACTGTTGTCCTTCGCTGTTTAGATATCAACAATATAAACTCCCTTGAATCACAACTCTCGATCAGACTAGTTTGTAACCGGTTTTGACCGGTTACCTACAACATGAGGTAACCCGACCGTGGTGGGTAACCCTTGCAGGCTGATAGCGCCTAGATTCTACAGCGATTACTTGTTCAAATTCGAATTAATTTTAACTTTTGTGTTTCTAAGAATAGCCAAGAGTGTGTTCGCCCTGTGAGCTCAATTGTAGGCTCTTTGAGAAGCGCATTTGTTCCAATTATTTCCAACTTGAACAGGGAACCAGACAGTTACCAGTTCAAAACAAAGGAACCTGGGGTACTTCTGAAAATTTGAAAATATGTCCCAAAGTTTGATGGAGAATTCGACTTTGAAAACTCAATTTAAGTCAAGGTTTTCACACTCAGTCTCCACTTACCATGATTCTGCAAGAGAACAGAGTATTTTTTTGTAACCGTATCTTACCTTGCTGTCGTTAATTTTGTTTTAGCAGGTCCACCTGAACCACAGCGGACATCCATAACATTCTCTGATGCACATCTTCCACCTGATTCTTCAGCGGATCGTACGGAACAGTCAACACCAGTTATTTCAAAGACGTCTCCGTCGATATCAGCAAGTATGAATACTAATTAAACCGCGCACCATAATAAATTGGTAAAAATAACAGCTCTAAAAGAACCGAGGCTGCATATGTTACGGGCTATTTTAACAACAACAATAGATACTGATAGTGAGCAGACAAAACACAATTTAACGAGACTAATCTCATCATAAGATAGTGTTTGATGCCTGACTTAAATACACAACTTATAAGAGTAAACTCCTTTTTGACCAAACCACATTGTTATCTATTCAACTGATAATAACTCTCTTCCCTCAAACTTGCTTGCTAAAATGTACTCTTGCATAAAAAAATATTTCCTCGAATGAAGATGTTTAATAAACTCGATATTTTGTTAGATCTACCATACTTATGTTGCATGTTAATAAGATCGTTTCAAAATGGAAATTCTTCAGATTTTCAATTACGATGAGATACAACAGATTCAGACCAATACATATATGAAAAAATAACGTTTCTTTTTAAAATTCATGATTACGTTGGAGCTCAATTTATAAATTACTGACACATGTGTTCATGCTATATATGTCATAGTACGCTGCCGTCTAACTCAAGTCGCTTAAATTTCCCTTTATTTATAGCAATTTTGGAGTCAAATTCTAAAATAGAAGTTGCCGATAAAAGAGGTTTAGAGTTAGAATTTACTTATTTCTTAAATTGTCAACTTGAAAGAGGTTTTGGTTTGCTTTCTTGTTTACATAACTGAATGACCCTCTGTGTGTATCCGACTGAAGAAGTATACGGGATTAACTGAGGTCTTAGACAAAAAGATAATTATCTGTGGTATGGACTATGTGAAAGTACAGTACATTAAGTAAAATTATACTATATATTTTGTACAGGACATTAAGCAAAAATATACAATTTAAATTGACATTAAATTAAGTAAAATTATTGTACATAAATGTACAGGACATTAAACAAAACTATACCATACAAATTAAGAGTACATTAAGTAAAATTATAAATGTCTCAATCGTTTCTAAGGTGAGCCTAGTGACATTTACAACGGACACCTATACAAGGAAGCAGAGGAAAAGTCCAAAGACGTTCCGACGACTTCCGATCCATACATGGACACTCTCATTCAACAGAAAGGGAAATCTTCTGCACTGAGTTCAGAAATGGGTGAAAATATCCCAATACAGAACGACAAAACCCAACAAAATGACATGCCACGACAACTCGACTTAAGAGGACATGTTTTCGCGACAAACGACGATGACGGGACGAACCTGACGTACGTTGACGAAGATGAACAAGTCAAAGAACCAAGGTCAAACCATGACCTAGCTCGAGATGTGATGAAAAGTTCTCAATCTCACAACAAAGGAATATATGGTAATGAAATGGGGGCATGGAAGTTTCTCAGGGATGGAAAGAAAACGGCCATGTCTGCAAATTTAAGGCCAAGAAAAGAACATCAAACAAAAGATCAAAGAGAAGAAAGTGATCTTGTACAAGAAATGTGGCCATTACGTAGTGTATACCAGTCCCCCAAGGAATGGAAAAGTAAAAGTGTTGACCTAATGGCTGATGTCACCGAGTATGATCCCCAGGAGAACCGCAAATTGGAAAGAGTTATAAATAATAACAGCATTAAGGTGTTTCCTTGGCGTATTATAACCGGATTAAAAGATAAAGAAATGGTTAAAATAACGCCGAATGTTATGGCGAAAGATAAAACTTTTCCTATTATTTCCCTTTCACCTGACATTTCACATCTGGCTGAAAGAACCAGAAATACCACTGAACATAAATTAAAGGAAAATAGAACTTTGCAATCAATTAATATAAAAGGATCCCATCGTAAATTTATCCATCATACGAGCTTCATCCACGGAGACAGTAGACTCGATATTGTTAATGTTTTACCGGAGAAGTCTACGTCCAGTGTTAGGGAAAAATCCACGAAGACTAAACCTAGATTTATTCATTCCAAGGCTCAGGCAATCGAAGAAATCGTCAAAGCGCTTGGAAACAATAATAAAATTGTGAAAGATGCCAATGGGTTGTATCTGATCACTGGGAAACACGTCAAAATTATCCATCGCACGCCTGGACGCCAACTAAGCAAGAAGCAGAGAGAAACCCTCAATACAATGTCAGAACTTACGTCAAAAACATCTCCAAGATTAGTCTTTCACAATGTGAGCCAAAGCTTGGCACCGGTTCTCACGATAAGGACAAGGAAACCGTCAGAAACTCTACGAGATTTTTCCAAGAGTTTATATCATGACTTAAGAAAGAAAGTCGGCTTGCCATTGGCTAGTTACAACCTGAAGGACCTAGAAAAAAAGTTACGGAGTAAGTTTTCTGGATTATATATGTCAAAAATAAAGGATCAAAATAAAGATTCGACAAATTTTGAGATCTTAGATAAAAGAAAGACTCCAATTAACAAACCAAGTGGACAAGAAAATGTAGTGGATGACATAACGATGTTTGAAAAGATGGGACATCTTGGAAGGAAAGAGTTGGTCAACGTTGAACAACGTATTGTAGGCCAAAACGGTGGTCATGGCTCTAATATGGTTAATGGGCAGAGGGGTGACCACGGGGCAATAAAGGAAAGCGGAGGTAATGAAACCAGTGATGAAAAATTTAACAAGAATTCAGGACCTCGTGACGGCTTGAATGTGTCGGAGAAAAACCCTAAGAATGCAGCAGAGACAAAAAGTGAGATCAGGAATGTTTACCATGTTGATCATCAAACCAGAAGTTTTCTAGCTCCCAATAGTAATAATTCTAAGAATTTCCATTCAACATTCCAAGAAACAGAGCCACCTGTCCAAGATTTAGCATTAATGAGTGAAAATTATGTGCAAGCACTACCTCAAAATTCTCCTCTTGGAAACGAAAAGCACAATAGTAATGTGAGTGCCACAAACGATTCTTTTGTAACAGCACCACGTAACAGGTCACGTGACAGGTCACGAGACGTGCCGAAAGAACCTAGTAGGAGAAGAAACGAAAAACTAAACGATGTTCATGTTGAGATTGTGGAGGAAGAAAAACCACAAGATCACATGAATGACAGTTCAACCTTAGCTAACGTTGAACAAAAAGATGAAGATGTTGAAATTATCGATGAAGACAGTGAGCCGAAGACACAACCCGAGGGGACGACCCTACAAGGCATGGCAAACGCGCCATATGTACCACGGGACACAGGGTCACAGGGTACCAATGAGTCACCAGGAACGATTGGGTCATCAGTGATCGCTGGGTCACCTGGGCCCGATAAGTCGCCAGGAAGGACTGGGTCACTGGGAACCACAGAGTCACCGAAAATCACTCCGTCACAAGGAACCATTGATTCACCAGGTGCCACCGAGTCACCAAGACATACGAAATCAACAGAAACCAGGGAGTCATCGAATGTTGTCGAGTTGCCCATTGAGATTTCAGCAACACCCCCAACACTAGGCAGAAATGATTCAGTTGGTACCAACCAGTCAACCACTGCAGATATACCACAAGACATAACTGAATCTTCAGGCGAAAATGATTTCACAGAACCTACCAAATTACAAGAATCTCTATCGCAAGACTCTTCTCAAAACATGGGGCCATTGTTAGCGGAAGACATTCAAAATAATCTCCACTTGAGTGAAGAACCGGAACAAGTTATACATCCGCAGACTTTAGACCAGGGATCCAAAGATACCCCAGGAAAATTGAGCGATGATCAGGAAGATAGAGAACCGATGGTACCTAAGCGTATCGTTGATGCTCTTCTTGCCAGTATTATCAAAGATTATGAAGAAAGATCAATCCACAGATTTAAAGCTAATAGCATTTCAAACGGCGAAATACTGCGAACCCAAACAATCGGTAAGTACGTCCCCGATAGTTTTCCATCCAAACTTTCTCCTGGAGAAAACCACGAGGACAAACAAAGATTGGAAGAAGAAATTAAAAATCAAGGACTGACGGAAGAAGTTGAGGAAAAAGTTAAACATAGAAATGAATTCCAAATGACTCCCGAGAAAGCTTCAGATAACTCTATGCTGGACGCTTTACTGGAAAGATTTGTGAACTTACTTCACAGACGATTGAAAAAGTTGGATAGAGCACGAAAGCTGAAATCAAGAAGGGCTCACCGCGTATTTCCAGCTACCAAGACTCCAACTGGGAAGGCAATAGCTTTATTAAAATACCAGGAAGAATTGCTGCAGGGACAGCAACGAAGACTAGAGCATCAGCTCGCCGTTGAAGAAAAAATGTTGGCAAAAAATCGATTCTCTGTACTGATGAACGAGAAACAAAATGAAGATACTGGACCAGTATCTCAAAGAGCTCAAGGAGATCAAAGATTTGGCAAAAAAAATGAACAGCTCTTGAGAAATCTGAAGGCAAAAATACACAGACTTAATGAAGAGAAGCATCTTCTCTTGGATAAATTAAGGTCGTTGAAATTGAGAACGAATATGGAGCCTTATGAAGGCCTTACTGTTGGAGACGAAGATGTCGCCAAGATGACGAAGAAAGGTCGAGGATCATCGGTAACAGAATTCTACGATCACCTCAGTCAAGGAACTGATACTGCTCCTTATATGAACTCGAGGATTACATACAGTGAGATCAAAGGCGAGCGACCATACAATGAAGGGACGGTAGAACACTCCTATGAAAGTCTCAGACACCGTGAGACCGAGCAACCATTGACTGATTATGAAGAAACGACGACCGAACCCGAAGAACATCAGCCAGGTGTTGACTTAGAGACTGAAGTACATTCACACCAAGAACCTGAGAAGAAACTAGCAAACAACCACCATTTCATGGACCCAGGAGACTTAAAAGATCTCGACAAGTCACAGGATTTTCTCCCATATAATACACATGACAAACTACACTATGTTCAATTTCCACCCACATCCGCGGCTGGAAAGGAAACTTCTCAAGAAATCCCCACAAGTGGACGACGCCCCGAAGAAACAGCAGGTCAGACCTCGCAATCCAAGTTTATTACAAATGCTTCCCCTAACATTCCAGGTTCTCCTACACCATCCTTCATAAACAAAGAAGCAAATTATGCGTCCGATACAGCAGATATGTTCACAAATCAGATCTTAGATCAAGATACTCCACACGATACGAATTACCAAGGAACTGTGAACGAACGCAGTAAAACTCTTAGTTTACCAAAATCGTTGTACGTGCAACAACCTGAGGCTGGATCAATGGCGAAAGATACCAGCAGCCGAACGCAAAATATATTCCCAGGGATATACAGCTACGGAGAGGATCCTACTGGACATCAGGGGATCCCTCGAGCTTCGCAGTGGCAACGTGAAGATCCTCTGTTGATGAAAGAAATGCCAGAGTACTTTCCTCAAGATAACACAATAGAAAGCAAGTTCCTACCGGGCCGATATGCCATATTTTCATCACAAAAGCTATCAAGCGTTCGACTTAAGTCGCCGTTCACAACTACTGCCGGCCCTGAGGATGAAGAAGAAGAGGAAAAAGATAGTGGCCGAGAGGAACACGAAGATGTGAGTGAGGAATTTCAAAAAACGACGGAAGGTAAACCAGATAGCGCCTTCGAGGTTGTAGATGAAGAAGACGTTCCAACAATGAGAAGAAAAACAGACAACCCAGAGGACGGAGTGGAAGACAAAACCTTCATCAACGGAGATGAATACCATTTACAGAAAAAACAGGCCATTGAGAAAAAGGATAAAAAGGATAAAAAGAAGGGAGCATCAAAGAAAGTTAAGATGTAATTTTTTCACTCAATTGAGAGACGGTTTTTCTGTCATATATACGGTTAGTTTGTGCCCCATAATGAAAAGTTGTTTCCGTGAAATTAAGTCTCTGTACAATAATCCCAGATCCCAAACTGAAGTCATTTTCAATTCAGTTATTTGTCTATGTGTTATATGTATCATACGTGTTAGTTCTAGCTATCATATGTAGTACGTATTAAATAATGTACAATTTAGTTTACAGCATATTTGGAAATAGCTGACATAGTTTTCAAGAAAGAAACAATACCTTTACTATGATGACATGATGTCCAAAACTTTGCCATGTCTCCTTACACAAGGTGCTGATTATTGTGATGTGGTTGTCTTATTTTAAGTCTAGAAAATAAAAGCAAAAGAGTTTTCCATAATCTCCTCGGTATAATACATTATCTCTTAGGATGGTTCCTCAATGAACTAATAATGTCTGCCCATTGGAGTGCCTTTAACGTACTTAGACACAACTCGTCAGACAATATATACTGTAAAGCAGTACTTGAGCCTGTCTGTCGATGACCTACCTACAGCTAGGTACGACCCATGTCTGCTGATACGCTTGGCACACGAAGGCGCTAAAACGTTTGAAGTGTCAAGTGCAGTATTGCAAAACTAAGGGACTTAGCCTTGCCACAATGATCCTAAACTAACGCGGTTATCAAGCAGCAAATATGCTTCCATAAATCGGCGATGCGGTTTTCTCTATGTTGCTTTGGTGTTTTAAAGCTCTCCTCTCAAAAAGACTAGATGGGGACTTCGGTACCACTGGAAATGTTTACTGTGATCCTACTAAAAATGCACAATGATTATTAACCTTTCACCTGAAATTAAATGGGAGATTAAAGTCTATGATATCTGACTTCAACTAACGGAAACCAAATCTTTAAAAGATCTCTGATGAAAGACTACTGGTGAGCGATGAACGACATTACGTAACGAAATGACGTGGTTCCACGATCGTTAGGGAACAAGGAACATACCTTACAGTAACACATGCCGGTACGATACGACGTGAAACGAAAACTGACCGGGATTGACGAACCTACCTTGCCATACGACACGACACGACAAGGCGCGATGTGACTCAGTAAAGACAGACAGTGATATGGTCTGGTTATGTGCAAGTATGACTTCGTACTCTGACCTTGTATGAGTTTTACGTAACCACTTCCGTTGATTAGTAAACTTTTCTGACGCATGTGCGCATGTTTTTAGGATGTCACGTGACCCACGGTGGAAATGCGGATGGAGCTTGTTGTCATTTCCCGTTTATTTACCGAGATATGGTGTATGATCGCTGCACAAAGTCTGGCCGAGACAACAAGATTTGGTGCGCAACCACTGTGGATTATGACAGAGATCATCAGTGGGGATACTGTCAGGGTAAGGCTGGATCATACGAACTTTTATTTCCACGTTTAGATAATGTTTTTATGATATTAATTAGAGCTGCAACATTGGTGACGATAAACGGTAAACAAATTAACAGGGGCTGCGGTCCGTATCAAACTTTTAAATTTTACTCTGGCTTTTTCAGTCTAAAGAGTCAATTCAGATTTTTGACGAAATGTCAGTCTAGGGCCAGCAGAATCACTATTTCCATTGGGTAAGCATGTCGTTATCTTTCGAGCTCAGTTTGTTATGGTGACAATCCATCAACTTGAAGTCAGGGTGAAAGGAAAAAGGCCCGTCACACATTGTACTGTAAAAAACCATAACCAGCCGACAGTTTTAAAAAGTAAAGAATAAAACATAATCCGAAAAACATCATCTTGTTAGCTTGATATTTAAGTTATAACGAGACAAGACAGAGACAACTTTGTCTGTGCCTTGTCTTGTTTCATAACTGGAATATCAAGCTAACAAGATGACGTTCTTCAGATTATGTTTTGTTCTTTACATATTGTACTGTTTACAAACCATATTATCTAGATTGTATCAATACTAACGGAGGGAATGCACACGGTGGATGTTGCCAACTACCTTTTGTCTACAAGAAGAAATTACGTCATCACTGTGTGGTTGACCAGTTTTCCCGACCATGGTGTTCGTTAACGAGCGATTACGATAAAGATGGCGTCTGGGGATATTGTGTGGGTAAGACATGTTTAGGTTAAAAAAAGAACTGTTACCTCGTAACTATTTATCGATCTTCGCTCTTTGTGTGGTCAGTCTTGCTTTCCTTCAGAGCAGCAGGGTTAAAATAATGTGAACACTTACATTGCCACCAGCATACACTACACAACACAGTATTCATCACACGTGTTAAGACTGACAATGCTGACAAAGAGAAGTTTGGTATCTGCAGCAGATGGGGTACCACTAAATTATCTTATAATATGTATTTACTTAAAATCTAGTTAGTTGATATTTTCTATGGTTCGAATGAGAGTTAGTTCGATGAATTAACTTCTTCATAGAAGTTCATTGTGTGTACATTTGATAATAAAATTTTATTTCACAGTTTCTAATCGACGTCCAATTATTTCCTCACTTCAACATAGTTTACTGTATAACCGACAGTGGTTTCTCTCACCATTTTTCACCTTACCTTTTATCTTTATCAGGCAAAAACGTTCGTATCGTTGCTCATAATACTGCCAGCTCATCACATGCTAATGGGGCAGAAGCAAAACAGATATCCGAGAAGTCCGTACTTCAAACGAGACCACCAAGTGGGCCTAACATGGACGACACTCCTTCAACGTGTCCAGCGGAGTGCCAAATTCGTTGTACTACAGTCTGTCCACAGACGTGTTGCCCTCTTCATCAACCAACACCAGCTGAATCTTCCTCACCATGCTCCGACATTTGTACGCGCAGCTGTATCGGGGAATGCCCAGTGAAATGTTGTCCAGATATCCAGCACCTCCTACAAGATGGAACGTCTCAGGATTCCTTACCATCGTTGTCTTCTTACGCGTCTGCAAAAGCGAATTACTACACCATGCCTGCAATAGATAAGTACTCTGCTTTTTCAAATCCATCGCCATTGTTTCACTCATCACACATCGGAGTTCCAGGTACATCTTCCCCATCCCTATCTCCTCTACCTGCGCTAATCTATCCTTACTTTCAATCAGTTCCTCCTTCTCCCCAACCATTACCCCAACCTCCAACCCCTCCTCCATCCCTACCCCTCCCTTTATCTCAATCTTCTCTTCTACCTCCATCTCCTCCACTTCCACCACCTCCAGTCCCATCCATGCCCCTTTCTCCATCCCCACCTCCACCTCCGCCCCCATCACCTCCTCCTCCACCCCCAACAGTTTATTTCCCTCCAGATTCAAACCCTGCCCTTCCTGATGTGGTTTCCACCTACTCCTGGTGCCCAACAATATGTAAAGATCGGTGCGTAGCAGTTTGTCCTCAAGTGTGTTGCCATACCTTGGTCAAGAAGTCTCAGAGACCCTGTCCGCCAGGCTGTGCGAGGTACTGCTACCCATCATGCGACGCCCATTGTTGTAACGTGAACCCAGGACGTCAGCCGGCGTCACCTGAGCAACCTGTACCTCCGGCAAACCCATGTCCTTACAGTTGCCGGGTTCACTGCACGTACCAATGCCCATGGCATTGCTGCTTCACAAGAAGAACATTAATCCCACAGAAACCATTAAGAATAACTTCCAGAAACTTACCGATCATCAAAATCAATTCTCCTAAACATGTCCCAACGATTAAAAAACTTCAACTTAAGTCAAAGAAGAGATGTCCACCCTCCTGTAAAATTCATTGTACAACACGATGTCCCCCGTCCTGCTGTTATCTTCCCTACAGAGAGCTAACGGGACAAGTCAGTCACACCAATTCAGCCAAACCTCGTAAAATGCCCCCGCAACCACTCCATACATTTAGATGCCCACAAATATGTCGGCTCATTTGTCGAACAGAATGCCCACGGCAATGTTGCACACATTCCCCTCAGAAAACGGTGCAAAACTATGCCGGGAGCTTTATTCTCGTAAAGCAAGTTCCCGGGGCGTGGAGGATAAAGCCATTCAGATGTCCTGATGAATGCAAAATAAAATGCAGAACTGACTGTCCCTGGAAATGTTGTGATATTCCATATCGACGAGCGTGAGAGAAACTAACAGGTTCTGAAGATGTGAAGTATATGACTGTGAATTTGTAAAATGCATGCCAGTGTCACCTGTCTGCCAGTGGTAGACAACAGTTATGGTGTTGTACTTTCACTTCACTAGTTCACCAGTTATGAGAACATTTGGCTATATTCTTACCCACTGCTCTTACCTATTTTTAATATTCCTGAGCTTCGTTAAAAATAGATAATTGCATGCTATTTTTTTTTTTACTTCTTAACTAAGGCCGGCTTTGTGCAGGTGGGTGATAATAGTCGTTTTGGCTGTTTTTTTTCACGCGATAAAAACGTGGAAGGTGCTCCTGCTGTGCCACTGCCAGGAGAGTACGGTTGGGTGATTGTAAAAACAAACGAATAAAAAGTGAACAAACGAAACTGACCAATAATAATCACGATATATAGTCGCAAGAGTTTGTATAAGCCACATGACAACTCGTGATCGAAATTATCACGACGACATTAAATAACCGACGTGTCGCCTGATTGTGCGAGAGACATTGTCATTTCTCGAGTGCAGACGTTTTTGAGTAACCAAGTGAGGAAACAATCCGTCGAGAGACACGACTATTCTCGGAAAAGACACCTCTCGTGCACCTACTGTAAATAACGGCGTTCACATCAAAGCTAATTTATAGCTCTTAATATTTCATGGACACTAATTTTACCTGTAAATTTATAGAAAAATAACTTAATAAATACGAATTCGCAGGTATAAAATTTAAGTTACATTTCAGTTAATTTTTTTGTTAATTTTATTGAAGGTTACACCAAACAAAATATTATTTTATACAAACCCATTTATTGTTATTCAAGCTTATCGTTTTAACAGCTGTTCACATGAATTATATTTTAAAGTAACGTTTGTATTTTTAGGTAAATTTAAAATGTTTAAAGTCTTTTGCAAAATAATATGTTAATTAAACCGTCACTGACAACTGATGTGAAGTAATAAAAAAAAAAGGATTTATAATAAAAAATTAATAAAAACCATGATTAATGAATGAAGGAATATATACTGGAAATTTATATTTAAGCTTATCTCGCTCACATTCTCCCTCCGGCCGTCCTGTCAGCTTTGTCCTTCAAAATATCTCCTCTACCTGTACGAATGAAATACGCAATTGTTTAGTAAAAAGACAAAAGACTTTTTGGTAACTTCATGATGTTTAATGAAAATTTGCTGACCTTTCGTCCTGGAAACTCGGGACGTCCTAAGAGCAAGACTGGAGTTCTTAAAAATTAAAAAATATTGAAAATTTCAGTCTTGCTTGGAGGACGTTCTGAGTTTCCAGAACGAAAGCTCAGCAAATTTTTACTACGCATCATGATGTTACTGCCAAATGAAAACTTGTGTCTAATTATTAAACTTATCATCATGCCAAGCAACAAAACTCTCAGGCAATTGCTCATGACATATCCATGAAAAAGTACAAATAACCAAGCTGTTTAAAGTGTATATGACGTTAAAAATTAGGTTATAGAGAAACTCCTGAACTCAATAAAACGATTTAAATTATAAACATTGGTTACTAAAGCTCAAGTCAGTTTGGAGATTGTAAAGATCTATTTGGTATGTATACAACACTTTGTACACGTTTCTTTGCATATAATGAGTGAAAGGTAAATCACGTGTACCTTTGAGATTATTTATATAACGCAGTTGAAACTTTGTTTTGTCACGGGACAAACTCCCCTTCACTCGCGCGGTCAGCGATACTCTTAATTTTACAGCAATTTATTATGCACGGGATGCATGCAGGGTGTCATAAAGAAGCGAAGTTTAAAAGAGCAACATTAGCATTGAGGATAAGCGTGAAATAACGGCAATTCAACATTGCTTCATTGAAATTGAATCAATTATTGATCCAGAAAGACAGATTTTAAAGGCGACGCAATAATCAGTTTGAGTCAATTACCTTCTGCTTCTTTGCTAAGCAGTTCAAATTTTTTCCATTGTTCGTCTTGCTCACTTTCCAACTTCTTCTGTAGCTCTCGCATTTTCTTCATTAGTTTCAACTGCTGCAACATCTGGATCTGCTGCAATTGTTTCATTCGGGAAGATTTCATAGTTTTTGCTTGCTTAAACAGTTTCCTTCCAGCCCCACTGAGCTATCAATATAAGACAATAAACGTTTTATTTAAAAAAAATTGCTGTCATTATGAGCAAAAATTTATCATTAGTAAAAACAGACACTTTAAACAAACCAATCATAATTTAGAATTTAGAAGAGTTTTAACTATAATGTATGAGAATTTTACATAAATGGAAAAGCACAAAGATCTTGCAATTAAGGACAACATCAGTTAGACACAACAAGGTAAGTGTTTGTCGAAACGTATCTAGTTTATTTTGGATTAGCTATATGGAGAGAAGGTAACAAGACAGTATTCGATGGAAAGGATGGATAGAATAGAACTGCCGTAAAATGGTTGGGTAAACGAAAGAAGGACTTTTCCCATACAGTATTAAAGGAGAGAAAGCATAAAAAAAACCCTGCATAGGTTGAGTAATATAGTCTAGTGGTAGTTATCACAAGGATTAGATAAAATTGAGCGCATTATCTTCCACCGATTCCGCTTACCTTGCCAAACATGCCCATCCCGAGACCTTGAGCCTGGCCTAAAGCTCCCATTCCGGTTTGCTTCAGTTGACCCAAGGCACCCATGCCCAGTCCTTTGGCGTTACTTAAAGCGCCCATACCTGTTTGCTTTAGGTTATTGAAGGCACCCATACCAGCACTTTTGGCCTTATCTGTAAAAGAAGAACAGTTGGACGTATGAACGAAGGAACGAGAGAATGAAGGAATGAAAGAGTAATATAAAATAAAAAAGAACAGAAAGTTTGGTGAGAAAGGAAGAAGAAAAGAAACAAAGAAACGAACCACAATTGACATAACAAAAGACGGACAAAATGGGGTAAAAAGTAAACAATGAGTACTCTTACTTAAAGCATCCATTCCTGCCTCTTTCGCTTTATTTAAAGCTTTCATCCCAGCAGCCTTTGCTTTGTTCATGGCATCCATCCCAGCAATCTTCGCTTTGTTGACAGCAGACATACCGACTGATTTAGCCTTGTTAGCAGCTTTCATTCCAACGGCTTTGGCCTTGTTTGCCATATTTTTTCCCACCGAGGTTGCTTTCCCGGCTACGTTCTTGCCCAGGTCTGTGGCTTGTTTAGATGCTGAGTCGGCCTAAATTGAAATGAAACAAAGGTGGCACCCGGTTCTAGAACAGGATAATATTTGCCATTAATGATATAAGAATAGAATACTGCGTAGACTGATAAATAAGGTGAAAAATTTAAAGGTTGATAACTGCCGTGACTGATCTCAATTTGAAATCTTCGAGATCAGTCACAGCAATTATCAACCTTTAAACTTTTTAAAATATTTGCCATCACAGACAAACGGACAGACGTGCCACACCTCTTTTTCAATTTCATCCTTGGCTTCTATTGCTTTCTCTAAACCTAATTTGAAATATTTCATCCCCAGTCTCTCCATTTCTTCAATGTATCCAGATATTTTTGGCCTTGCTTCCTGTACAAATTCGCGAACAGAGACGGGATCTACATCGTCCAGTAAACCTTTTACATCGCTGGCATCATATTCACTGAATGTAGTGATCTGTTGTGTCATGTCACTTGCAATACTCCCCATGGATTCCATCAACTTAGCTTGGATATAACTAATACCTTTCATAGTCATAGCGAGACCATCATCCAAGTAACCTGAAGATAAATTCATGGCCTTAGTTAAACAATATCAAAGAGGTATTAAGAAGAGCGTGGTGCGCGTGAGAAAGTATTTCCTTGTTGTTTTCGTACAGAAAGAGAGACGAAGGAGCGTAGCCTGTGGAAGAAACCGAGGGCAAATACCTTCCTGTAAGGACCAAGCAAAGAAGTTAATAAGAAATTTATCAAATATTTTCTGGTCTAATTTCTTTAACTTTTTTTTATCAGTTTTTCGTTTTTAGGGGAGATTATAGTTAAGTGAAGAGCAACTGCTCCCTCTCCTGGCCCTCGCAGTATGTCATGGGTTGGTAACGGTGACACGAGAGCCGGCAAAATCTTGTAGAAAACATGTCGACCGATCCTGTCATGCGATCTTGTTTCTGCAAATTTATCGTAGAAAACCTCAATACGTTCCAATTTCAAAGTCGACATGTCTGTTTTGTTAATGATGCCAATTCATTTCGTGGATAATTTTTACCAGATCTGGCAGGCTCTCGCGAAAAATGCCTACAACCTTCCCATGACACATTGTGAGGGCCTGAGAAAAAGGCAGGGAAGTCAATCCCGAAGGGCACTAGTTCTGAGGTAGTGTTAACTGGCAGTATTCCAGTTAAAAAAAGTAATTTCGACAAGCTAAAAAGGATGATTCTGGCTAACATACGTTTTCCCGTTTCTATATAACCTTTCTTCTTAAACTTTTCCATTTCTTCCTTTCCCATATTCAGATATTCCTTGGCCTATAAACGTAAATTCATTTGAATTTTAACGTTTGAAAGGTTTGCAACGTTCTAAGAACGATAAAAAAAGTTAAAAATCACAAATTTCAACCCCTTTCCTACCTTACCTTTTTCAAAATTTCTTTCAACTATAGTCAAGAAAAGAGGAAAAAAAACTTAAACAGAGTGTACAACACTTTCCGACAATTTTTAAACAAGTATTCCAATTTTACCCATAACCATGGATAAAGACGCTTTCTGATCATGATTTTACGTCATGTTGTAACCAGAAGATAATCATACCTTTTTTTTAAACTTGTCTTGCTGCTGGTTCATTTGTCCTTGCATATCGGTAACCACTCCCATACCTTGTTTCTGCAAGTCTTTTGCCATTCCCATACCTTGGCCTTGCAAGTCCTTGGCGAGCTCCATACCTTCAGGTGCACGTTAAACAAGAATAAACTTCCTTTATTTTCACGTCTTGTACTTGTTAATTTGAAAAATAAATTTGATCATCATTATTACCACATTTATATTGACCAGGTAAATGCAATGCGACTAACACGATGGCGTCAAAATGTTGTCATTTACTGGTTGTCGTGTTTTACAATGGTGGTATGATCGC
Organism: Heliopora coerulea; assembly: GCA_030142905.1. Taxonomy (NCBI): domain Eukaryota; kingdom Metazoa; phylum Cnidaria; class Anthozoa; order Scleralcyonacea; family Helioporidae; genus Heliopora; species Heliopora coerulea. The sequence goes on from JASJOG010000038.1 coordinate 1,486,932, forward strand.
GACGTCAGCAAGAAGACATCATTATAGCTTTGAAGTTTTGCACACCCGTTCATATTAAATTTCACGCATTCTTTGGATGTAACAAACATCTTTTGGCTCGTTGTGATTGGAGAAGCCTCGTTAGTCACTCGTATATCATAATTTTCAATTAATGTTAGAGCATGACATGAATGGAGAAAGCTTTGTAAATACTTACTGATACTGTATAACAAATGGGCAATACGAAGTTAAAATAAAATGCATCCTTCTCATTTTCATTTTCGTACTTAACAATTGCACAATTGTGCTTCACCGAACAGTTTGTACAAGATTGTCATAAATAAACTTGAAAATGTGGATTGTTAAGCGCATCAATTAAATTGATTTAGTAGGCATGAGTGGTCACTAGGTAAGATAAATAGACAGCTTTTTTGTTATCTTTGGATCACCGTAGGCTGTCATCGAACCAACGACCAATTTGCCCCTAGAATATTCAACTCACTTTGTCCCTTCAGTTTATTTGCCATTTCCATTCCTTGTCCTTTAAGTTTATTTGCCATTTCCAATCCTTGTCCTTTCAATTTATTTGCCATTTCCAATCCTTGTCCTTTCAGTTTATTTGCCATTTTCAATCCTTGTCCTTTCAATTTATTTGCCATTTCGAGTCCCTGACCTTTGAGCTTGTTAACCATTCCCAAGCCTTGTCCTTTCAAATTGTTAAACATTCCCATACCCTGCCCCTTCAAGTTATTCAACATTCCCAGACCTTGTCCCTGAAGGTTACTCAGCATTCCAAGTCCTTGTCCAGGAAGTTGGTTTAGAAGTCCAGTACCTATATGCAGGTTAAAGGCAAAAGTAGTACAAGCACAAAAATGATTGAACATGCAGTCAGTCATTAAAAAATACGCGAAATTCGCTCATTTATTTGAGAAATTGCCAGTAGATACTGCTAAGGTGTAGTTGCTTCTTGCCGTAATGCTGTTCAGGCTGAGTTAAGACTTCTGTACTCAGAAAAAAACTGTAAGAAGAGACGAGATTCGAACCTACAATGTTCTGATTGCTAGTTTACCCCTTTAGGCAAATAAATAACATCATCTGACTGGAGATTTACCGACATCTAAGGCTTACAATCCAGCAAGCCACTGTCGACTGACTCGCCCAAGTTTTAATAATCATAAGGAACCTTGCTCCGCTATTTGAGTGAACTGATTGGTTAGAGCTGGCTGAATGGTTTGAGCGTCTAGTTGGCATACCGAAGGTGGCCGGTTCTAGTCCTGTCACGTGCTCAGAAATTTCTAAGAATTTGAAGGCTTGACACAGCAAGGACAGCATGAAACAACATCAAATTTATATTTTAGAAGTGTGAGAACTTGAACAAATCTTGAGATGATAGATGAACGATCGTCAAGCTCTTTCCTCAGGAAAACGATTTCTGAGCACCAGACGGGGATCGAACCCGCAACCTTCTTCTTACAATCTGAGTCTTGGTAAGTTCAATGGTTAGTGCGTCTCACCGGTCATCAGAAGGTTGCGGGTTCGATCCCCGTCTGGGGCTCAGAAATCGTTTTTCTGAGGATAGAGCTTGACGATCGTTCATCTATCTACTCATGAAACAACATCATTTTATGGATGTGATTCAGTTACCTAACATTCCACCCATTTGCCCTAGAAGTCCTCCAGGGATGTCATTAACTTCTCCAGTCTTGTCAGTGACTGACCCAGTTTGAAGACTCTCAGCGATATCTTCAAGACCTAACTTCACGATAGTTTCGGCTGACAAAACAGAAAAAACCCAACAAAACAAACAAGTGAATTCATCATTTCATGAGAATAGGATTTCGAGTGATTTAGGTTGGGGTTATAGTAAAAGACAAGGTTAGAGAAAGGGATGGCGATAGCCGTTAAAATTGAGATGAAGATACAGATAAAAGTGCCGAGGAGTATAGATCTGGAGACGCAGGTAGGTATAGCAATAGAGGTATACATGTCGACACATTCAGACACAGATATTGATACAAGTGCGGATTCAGATAAGCGTAAATATAGGCATCTTTATGGATACTGTATAATGCTTCCTGCTAGAGTTATATGAGACGTTGATATAGACAGAGTCGAATACAGATTGACATACAGGTACAGACACAAGCAGAGACATAGATACAGAAGTATTCAGGTACACGAGACATGATACAGACGGAAATGTTGATAGAGCAAGAGATACTGACACAGATATAGGTTAAAAACAGGCGCGAAATCGAGTTATAGTTACACATTTCAGATGGAGACACAGATGTAGATAGTTGTATATCAGGAAACAGGAACAGAGATAAGAATGAAGAAACAAATAGAAAAGGATAGGCGGATAAAGGTACCTATAGGGATAAAAGTGAAAATATAGATAAAAACAGAGAGAATAATGGTAATGACATTAACTTATTACAAATTACATTACGTTGATCACACCTATATTGGACAAAACCTCATTTGACTGCAGCAGAAATTCATGCCTTCCATCCCAGATTTAACAGTTCAGCGGTTCATCGAATAAGCCGCAAGGTCAGGTTAGCGATATGCTCAAAAAAGGAGGTAAGTTCCAGTGGTAAGGTAAGCTTAGAGATGACTTTGAAACTGGGACAACAAAGACTGCTGGGCAAGAATAAAAATGGATGTGGCATAAACCCTATGTTTGAGTCTGTGTTTACTTACCAATTCCAAGGACAGCCACCTCACAAAGGCCTAAAGTGCTGTCCTCTCGGGGGATCCGAATGTTTACAAAGCGGCCAAAAGTTCCGTTTTGGCAAACAACAGTTTTAATCTGTCCAGGATGCACTGTTTGTAAAGAGCTACATAGTGCGTTGTTATTTCCTTCGTTCTCCAAACTGTTACCAACGCGCACTTCAAAATCTCGAAGATCTCTCCCCGCTCGGTGACCGTGGTTAGAAATAATGATTTCTTTCACCTGATAAATTCGTCTAAGATCTATCCGGAGCCATGGGAAATTTTCACGATGCGTGTGGGAGCATGTGTCTAAATAAAAAAAAAATGAAAACCGTTTACAAACTTTGGATCGAAACAAAAAGAAACATGACTTTTGTGAATAAAGAGTGTTTTACTGCAAAGGGCAGACTATAACAAAATTAAGAGTGATCTGAAAGTCGATAAAAATTTTTCAGAACTACAAAGACAATTGAAATACACCTGCCTCCCCCACTGCTGGATAAAACCTGCATCAGTAGCGATCATTAGATAGGGATAAACCTGACCAGATAGACTGTAGCAGCAACGTTAGATTACTTCAAAGTTCCTACTAATGATATTTATACCTTTCCCACCTTTTATGAGCGAAATAAAAATTATATCATAGAAGTATAGGGTTTATTCTCGATGTCACCACCAAGTCTAATGCTAGGACAACTACGGGTATTATCGCCGGAAGACTTACCATTTGGAAGATCATGAACGAAGTCTCCGTCAACAGCTTTAGACGAGGTAAAGTTACGTTTAGTACTAGATTGCTCCGTTGGCTGATCTTTTGCCACATTCACTAAAAGCAGTTGGAAGAATATTGGAAGAAGGAAAACGTTAACTTTTTACTTAATTTTTCCCCCCTCTCCTTTCTTTCTTTTAATGTCTTTGTTATTCATATCTCAACCCCTACTTATCCCTCTCCAATCAAGAATGGAACATCCCTTCAAATAATTCTTATCTTCTGTTTTATCTATTTTATTTTGTGATTTAACTAGTTCATATAAACTCACTATCCAGTAACACTAGGTCTTATAATTCTGAAATGTGTCTCATCCTGTCCAAGTCTCTCTTGGCAGTCTATTTTCCGCCTTCAGCCTGACTTCCACAGGAAGCAATTTTTGGCAAAATTGCACTAGAAGTACTAGTCCTTGAAACTTGCGTCTTTGTTTTCTTGTAATTCTACACTTGTTTCCACGACACAACGGAAACACGAAAACTGTTTTCCGTTTCTAAATATCTCACAGCAAACTACAATTAGCATAATTTATAAAATATTATAATTTTATGTTTCAATACCAGCATCAGGATCACATCCCACAGCTTCAACCCTCATGCACATAAACTTTCCATGATTGGACTTGGGAATGAATTTGATAAACCTGGCTGCAATACGATTTGGAAAACTACCAACAGCAAATGAATTACGGTCCTTATTTCCTTTGAAAAGCTGAAAATACAATAAGAGTAAATATTTACTAATAGATTTATAGTATCGCAAACAACAAGTGATGAAAAAAAAAGGTAGCCTAAAACCACTTGTTTAATATACAAAACCACGCGTTTACTGTACAGTTAAATATAGGCAGATTCACTAACATGATAGATTACAGCTTAAAGTATCATAGGCGTTTGTTATTTAATCATTTTATCTTATATAATTGATCCTTCGGATGTAAAAACTAAGTTGACGTACACTCATAAAAACACAGTCTGTTATAACCCATTGCACCGTAAGGCCTGACTCGTGACAACTGGATTACACTGATACAGTTTTCCCATATCACATGTGTGAAAAGCCCGACGGTGCAAAAGGATATAACAATGTTTAGCGAGCCAGGGGAAGGTTACAAAATGTGTTATGACCTTAATGTGGCCCTGAATTCATTGTCCCCACATTAGTAACCGTACGAACTCACCCCATTCTGACCATTTTTTTGAATTGGATGCCACTTGCTCTTGTCACTGCTGTGTGAGACCATGTACTCCGTCACCCAGTTGTCTGAATCTGGTCGTCCTTGTGTTATAACACCCTCGATTATCTTTACGTGGCCTGAGGGTTGGAAAAGGAAGCAACAAAATGTGACATCGGAAGGAAATATGAAAATCAGCAGTGCGTTGCACCACAGATAGGACACAAGAGTTATTGTTATATATTTATAACAACTCATAAAACTTTACATTCTTTTGTTTTTTCTTCATAAATTATTAATGAGTAGTGTAAGTATTATAACACGTCAAAACAATATTGCATCAAAGAAACGCCGCTACATTTAACCCAATATTTGTCAAAATCATACCCAAATCAATAACTAAATGTTGTTCGCCATCATAACCGTCTTCACTAGCACACCATGATCCATCAGCGTTTCCCAGGCGACCGTCGTGAGCTGCTGTTAAGTTTCCTTTGATGGTGTAGCTTGAATTGGTGCCAGTCACTGTAGAATTCTCGGTCGCGTTCTGAGATGTATCTTCCAAACTGGTGTTAACCAACTTCAACATTTTACTCGTGTCGTGGTTTGAACTGGCAAACATCTGGTCATCTTTTATCACCATTCTGTTGTTAACACCAAGATAACCACTGCAGACTGAACGAATAAAGAAGCAATATCAAAATCTTGTAACTCATGAACTACACGTTCGATAATTTCCTAGTAAAAGTTATGCAACAACTCTTCAAGGAGTTCACTGTGTTCTTTCTGCTTCCGAGCAATTTACGATATCAGTCTTGTATTAAAGAGGAGCACAAACGTTGAATTCTTATTAGTGAAGACTAGTAATCCGAGTTGCGAGTGAGGCTTTTTATTTGTTTTGTTCAGGCTTTTCCATTTAGTTACCAGATCACTAAAAATTCTGAGAGAAGTCTATCATTGAATGACGCCGATAGATCAAAGACTTTAGAGTATATCAGGTACATCGGAAGAAAGTGTCGGCGGGGATGCAATATTTTTTTTATTTGCAATAAGCAAGATTACATGAGTAGTACAAACAGTATATTTCATATCTGTAAATGTATCTTTCGTACGACTAGCAAAAAGAAATGCTTGATGTCGTTTGGTGTTAATGGTGTCCAGAGCTGGGATGATATTATGGGAGGCACTGCCCTGTGTGCCTCTTTCCAGTCCCAAAGTCTTTACTCGATAATGATGAAAAATGACAGAAAAATTCCAAGCTTAAATTTTTCTCTCAATTCTTTTAAATCAGATTAAGAGCAGATCTGGCTTATTTAAAAACATTTGTTACCTGGGAACAGGATATCACTCGGCCCATCTTCTTTTTCCTCTCTAACTGTGGACTGAACCTCAGATACATTCAATGAATACGTAGCTTTAAAAGAGATGTGAAAACAAAGGAAGCCTTAGAAGTTTAGCAGCGGTAATCAGAATTTTCACAAACAACCAGGATCGAAAGAACCACTTCAAAGGAGTAAGCTAAGGTTGTTAAGTTATATATAAAGATGTCAGACAACCAGCTAGTAACTCGAAACCCGGGATTAGCGTATAAAACTTTCTCTACATTTCGCTCTTCTTCACTTTTCGGTTAAACAGGTGAACATCGATCGCTTATATTGCTTTTTTTCTTCCATCTGACGGTTCTGTCTTAGTTTTTCTGACATTTTCTAAGTTCTTTCTTTTTGTTTAAAAACTGCAGGAATAAATTAAGGCTCTACGCATGTCTCAAAACCGCAAACCCCCGCGGTTAGTTTGACAAACGTGGCATGAAACTTCTAAAATGTTTGGAATACGTTTCGGATATGGAAATAACGATTGTCATGATCTAATTTTTTTGATTAGAAAAAGTTGTCATTAAGTTTTCAATCGACAAGTCAATTACAAACGGTAGTACCATGAGATTTTTATCATATATTCGTAAATATATCTCCTGAATGTCAGTGAACTAAAAAAAAATGACTTATTTATTTTATATCTTATCGACGAGTAAGACATGACGATTACTCTTAACATGTACATGAAACTTTGTTTGCTACACCGTAATACCCCTCAATGTTGCTGTTTTCAACCTCTTGACATAAAGATTTAAAACTAAGAATACCAAAAACTTGGGTAAATAATTTGTTCAAGACTAAAAACAAAATCTCCAAAGCTTGCATACAATGCACGTTTCACTAATACTGGTCCGTTCGGGAAAATGGGTCGGAAACCTTTGCACAAATCAACAGTAAACAACGACAAAAATTATCTTGAATCGCAATGATGAAGCAGACTATCGTCAAACACATCATGCCAACATAAAATACTTACTGTTCGTTCCATTTGTGATTGGCATACAGCTACTTCGATAAGCGTAAGAGGCCAAGAGTATCACCAGAACAAAAAGAAACGTTTCCATATCTCGCTCTCTTCTCTACCGCGTACGCACCCCAGATGAACGCCTTCTGATCAATCCACTCTCCCGTAAACTGAGGCACTTAGATCTCGAAAGACGCACTGACGAGGTCTGTTCGCGTCGAAACCCTTGCGGGTGGCCATGAATTATGAAACAAAGTACTTAAATAATGTAATATGGCACATACATGTATTACAATGTACGAAGTGCTTCCGCCCTACAAATATTGGCACAATAAACAAAAAAAAATTTAAGATATAAATTCGGGTTCTCTAACGAACCTTATAATGTCATTTATCACATTATTATAGAGATTAAAGTTTGATTAAGAAAAATGTAGATGTCAAGGTAGTTCAAGTTGATAAAAAATTTCACATTTTCTTTTCTTATCTTCTTTGCACTAAACGTTTTATTTTGGTCCTCAACTGTAAAGAGAACTTGGCTGTGTCGTCACTCAAATGTGCGTTTGCGTGGAGAAAATACAAACGAAAATAGGAAGGAGCTAGGGAAAGAAAGTAAGGAATGAAAGGAAGAATGGAAGTAAAGTAAAAAGGAAAGATTGGAAGTACAGCAAGTAAAGAAATTAAAGGTTGGAAAGAAATAAAAGAAAGGAAAGGAAGAAAAGGAAGAAAGGGAAAAGGAAAAGAAATGGAGTAAGAAAAGAATGAAAGGAAAGAATGGGAAAAACTGCCCACAGTAAAATATTTAACTTAATATAGGCTGTCTTAGGTGAAAACTTCTGTTGAGAAGATATAGAACTAGAGTAAGAGCAATTAAAGACAGGTTGAGGGTGGGTAATTATAATTATTTATCTAACATTGTTACCTTTCTTGCTTGGCTAAGCGGTCTAAGAACGATGTTACGGATCAAAGAGCCCAAAAACCCACGTACTGAGAAGTAGTCAGCCAACCATAACCAACAATGTCTACTGGCAGCGCCACTGCGAAATAAATTTACTCAAGCGTGATTAAAATTTACATCACTATTTTTACCACTTGTTGAAGATGCCAAATGATTTCTCTTCCAGATTACTGCTTGGTTTAACTCTGGTATATTTTTCTATAGAAGATAGCAAAGGTAAGATACAAGGGAGAAAATGATTAATTTACTCAATTTTGAGCAATGGGTGCCAGTGTAGGTAGTCAAGGATAACAAGATGTGATAACTTTGGGTGAAGCAACTACCTGAAATATACGAAAAGAAACTTCAAAAACTTTGTGTATTTCAGGTAGTTGCTTCACCCAAAGTTATCGCAACTTAATTTACTCAACTCTTTTTGTGCGGTTTTCGCCGCGCTTTCAAAACACAGATGTTTGGGAAAAACGTTACGGTGAAACATTCATAAATCTTCAATGGTAGAAGATTCTGGAAAGTGCAACTTATTTCTATCGGTAAAAATGCACTTCACAGTTCCAAAGCAAAAGAGCATTAACTTAGAAATTCTGGCGAAAAATAATTCACATGCAAGTGTTTTAACAATAACTAGCAAACTTACTGATTCCACCTGCTTGTCATGTTTAATTTTTCCTTTCCAATACATTTAATCGTTAAGTAAACCTATCGGACACTTCACAATCTCAGGACAAGAGTTAACAACTGTACATTTCAACATCATCTGAACGTGTAATTTAGGAACTCGATATTAAATCGCCCCCAGATGCCATTTCAGTATTAAGAGGTAGCGCATTAACAAAAAGCAGGAATCAGCCGAACAAACCGCAATCATGATGTACTTACAGGAAATGCTCTGGGTCATGGAAAGGAATTTACAAACGTTACCAGAAATACTATAGAAGATTTACGTCAAAATCTGAAGAGAGTTTTACACTTCATTAACCATCTGAGTGGAAATGTTACTGGAACAAGCAAATTACCTGCAGGTAAGGCCAACTTGGATATCATAGTCAATACAGTTAACACTCCCTACTATCCCCTATACTACCGTATATCTAGCAACTAGTCCCCTTTATACTGCTGTCTTCTATATCGGGTAAATATAGTTGGCATGTCAACTATCTCGCTGATTTGAGTCCAAGTGTCCCTTAGTATTTTATAGAAAGCTGAAGTTCAAAAGGGTCAAAAGAAGAGATTTTTCTTTGGCACATCACGGGGAAATAGAAAGACCGCTGGAACATTTTAGATGTAATAGGAAGTGAACAAAAGCGGCAACGCCGACATCATTGAACAAAGTACTTTAAATTTTACCGAATGGAAGGAAGCCATACTTGCTTGACTAGGCATCTTCTTTGTTCTGGTGCTAAGCGCTTCCAAGCAATTCTAGTTTGCTCGATTGTTCAAGGTTAAATATAGCCCATAGTTCTTTAGTTTTTTGACCGGACGGCGTCGTCCAGAAAACGGAGAATGCTCTTCCACGCATCTTATATGGAGCCAAGACAGTGTGAAAACTTCAGGAACCCCGATGAATTCGTTTCTTTTGTGATTGGAAGAGGAATCTCGTTGTAAGGCCGCATCGCCCATGTCGTCCACTTCGTGTTTTTGTGAACTTCCCTAACAAGTCGTTAGCATTTGGAATGTTGGTGTTTCAGCTCGTCGACTCGCGATCACTTTAAAGTGACAAAGATAGGCTGGAGAAAAAGAATCCAAGTAACCATACTGCTTTCTTTTCTTCTCTCTTGCTTATTTCCCGAGATTTTACGGCAGACCAAAACTCTCAGAAATGACTTCAAATATTCAGTTGTAAAACCCATATACATGTAAAACGTCATTCCAAAAATCTTCGATGGTTAACCATGAAAATATTTTTAATTTTGAAGGTGATAAAAGCAGATCAGCCATCCCACCACTTGGGGTAATTGGAGCACAGTGGCTAGCTGACGAATCTGTAGTGAAGGCAACGGCTAAAAAAGCTGCAAAAGCAGTGAAGGAAAGCTTCTCGGCCACACTCAAGACTCAAAAGGGAATGCAGCGAGTGGCTAAAGGACTTGTTAAACTTAAGAAATGTTTAGATACGTTTGAGAACACTATTCAGGTCTGAAGTGGCCACGAAACCAATTTGTAATTAACTGTAAGTTTAATCAAATAAAATTAAAATAAATTGAATGTGACTTTAATAAATTAAATTTATTATGTAATTAATGTGTACGATATACTTATTTTTGCTTACATTTATTAAACATTACAGCATAAATTATCATTGTAGAGATATACAAGACAAGAACAGCGAACCAAAAAACTAAATGAATGCATGTTATAAACTAAATTAATAATGTATACAATATAAAATTATAAATATATATTTTCAAAATTATAGCATCAATTGCCATCGTAGAGATACGTGAACCCCAACAACAAAACAAAAACTAAATGTATACAAGTATCTGAACGGTTTTTATTTAAAAATTTATATTACACAGTATATACAAAATAAATATAGGTTATGCTCTCTTTCAGAAGTTACCAAAGAAAGTATACATCAATCTACAATTTCCAGAAACAAATGATACGAACTGGAAATAACCTATGTTAATGAAAATTCATTCGCCGCCTCACAATCATTTATAAAATCACTATCATCATCAGTACACTGATTTAGAAGCATCGGAGGTGATTTGGTACCTTGGTACGAACAATTTACCACGAGTGATTTTAACCTCCGACTTTTTTTTTTCTTAATTAAAGCACATCGAGTAGTTTAGTATTGCGGTGCGGAGTACTCGAAATTTGCGGCTAAAATGTGTAGTTTAACAGTGAAATAAAATATTTTTCTCGACTTATAGATGGGATTGTTACCAAAGAGAAACGGTTCATAAATGGATACGAGCCTTTTACCTAACACTTACAACTGTCAATACGCAATTTGCCCAATAAAATTCTTTACTCGCGTTGACCTAAAATTTCGCTACAATATCTGGAAAAATGTTAGGAATATATAAACAAAAATAATTATCATATCTCACTTGAATTCTGAAGAAAATTACTCTAACTTTCAGGACTGGAAAGTATGCCTGCGCAACCCATTTCTCTCTGACACCAACCACAGGTAAAAATAAAGAACGTTCCTTGATAAACAACTTCGCTATCATCCAAATCTTGAAATGCATTTCGGTTTAACCATGGGAAAGGGTATGGTTCTGTCCTGCTCGTAGCATGATACATATGAAACCTATCTTTCTGATTGAGAAGACGGGCCTGACTTGAGCCCGTTGATGAGAAACTGATGACTTAACGCCTGGCTAGCCGTTATTCGTGATTTCGGATTCAAATCAAGACATCTTTCAAGTAGATCATATGCTGAATTGGGCACATATCGTGAGCATGAACCACAATAACAGTGACAGCGAGTTCCGTCTAAGTGCTCCCGAACTGAGTCTTTTCCTGAAGGTCGAAAACTAACTCTCGCTGAACCGTCAGACGGTACGGAAAGGCCAGTGGAAGGAAGTCTTACTTTTGTCTTATCAGGTGAAGTAAAACAATTTGAAACGCTTCCGGAAACAACAGTTGTCTTAGACTGAGCATTTCTCGAGGTCTCTTTCTGTTTATTTCTTGCCTTCTCAGTCTTTTTTATTTTAGTGCAATTTTTACAGCATTCGTTTGTGCTACATTCGCTTTCCTTTCCAGCACACAAACGCAACCTTTGGCACAACTTCTTCAGATCAAAACCAGTCGAGTCCTTTTTAGATACCATGTATTTACCTGGTCAGACGATAGAAAGCAGAATAAACAAAAAAAGGTCTGTGCTGCAGATGTTATTATAAAGAAAGCACAAGGCAATCATACAAAATAAAACAAAATCGGAATAAAAACATCTTGAAAAACCGGATATTCTACGAATATCAAGATAATTGAGGGTATTAGTAATATTTCGACTTTATTACAAAGTCATCATCAATTTAGTCTGGGATACTGCAGTGCTCTTCCAAAAAACTTGAGAACATGTTAGTAACGTGTCGAACGAAAGCCCGTCACCACCATACGTTTTACTCTGTAGAAGGGGTATTTTTCAAAATATCAGGAATTACTGCTCTCATTTTTTGGCAATGTACTATCTTTAAATTTTTTTCTGATACGTGTTGATTTAGTCGACCCCAACGAGATTGACAGTCCTTGCTTATCCATTGAGACTCTCTCTTTACATAATTTAAAAACGTGTACTTTAGCTCGTCTTTTGGCGTTGATAACTTACCTAACTGCTTCGTACTATCAGTCACGCGCTGTTTACCAAACAAACTGATGATTTGAGCTAAAGCCGTCATGTCATCAAAGCAACGAAAGAACGGATATCTTCCACTTAACAAACACAACATGATCACTCCAGCCGACCAAATGTCCACCGCTGTATTGAGAGTAAGGTTTGGATGGAATATGCGGAAATAAAAAAAGTAACTGTGGGTTACACAGGAATATTGAACTATACAGTATAATACAATGTTCCATACGGTAACTACAGAAGTGAGAGTTTTCATTTTGTGTAGTATTTATAATTTAACACAACATCAGTGATCATAGCATGAATGGCATAACAAGTGAACGAACGAATTAACGAACGAGTGGTTTGTGGTAGACAATAAGAAGGACAGGGAAGGGGACGACAATGGAATAGGAGGGACAAAGAGAACAAGATGCACAGACAGACAGTGAGGTAGACTTATGGAAAGATGGTTAGAGTAATAAAAGAAAGAAAGAATGAATGAATCAATACACGTAGAATAAAACGAATGGCAGTGAATTGATCTAACAAGTGGATAATTGAACACTTTTTATTGCACATTCAAATTAGTATTATTTGAATGAAAAAACGAGGCAAACTAGTTTTTACAAATGTAGTTTTATAATGGGCTGTAAATAAAAAATATAGGTATGTGAGCCATCCACAGCCTAAAAATGCAAGAAAAATAAAGGATAGAACAGACCTGTGGTTTGATTTGGGTGCTTCAGTAGAACCTCTGGAGCACGAAATCCTGACGTACCAGCCCTGGGAGCAACTTGGGAACTCCTATAGTGAGAAATTAATCGCAAAAAGCCAAGCAAAGATAAACTAACTGAAGTAGCTTGCAAGAAAATCAATTGTCACAATATTATGAAAGAATTTACATACAAAATAAATGAATCCGATAAAACTCTAATAATTTATTATTATACACATTAAGTCCAGCCTTAAAAAGAAAAAAACTTTTTAATCGCGTCGGTACCTTTTCATACACAAACTACAAACATCAGTCTTCTTATGGTGGGTTTCACACAAGCCTGAGCTTGACTTTAAAGACTGAGAAAATGGTTTCTCTTCATGGCTTGGCAACTTGGTAAATGGCTTGCCATGCTGTTTCATATCCATGTCAAATTGCTTATTAGAAATGGCATGACCTTGTTTGAGCGAGCTTTTTAAGGAAGACTTTGTTGTAGCAACTGTTTGTCTGGTGAACTTTTGTGATGATAAAGAAAACCTTGGACTGGTTCTTGGTTTTTTGCTAGCCTGGGCTGCTTTAGCACTTTCTGGTGATAACAATCTAACACTTTTTCTGGCAACGTTTTTCACACTGCTACCTGATAAAAACAAGCATACTATTAGATAAATTACTAAGATTTGCATACTGTTAGATAAATTACTAAGATTTTTTTCATAATAAGATTTATGAATTCAAAAAAATTATCAAATACAGCAAATCTAGTGACATTGGTAACAGGCATTGCACTAATCTCTTGGTTTACGGGTTTGGTTTGTCTGTGCACCAGTCAGGTTAGCATGTGGGCAAGTAAGTATGCAGGTGTGCAGTTGGATGGAGCCTGGAGGAATGGGTGGGAATGTGGAGGCAAGGAAGTCAATGAGAGGCAAGTGAGTGAGTGCATGGATGGTTAAGGTGAGTGATTAGGGGGGCAAGTTAGTGGATAAGTTGGTTAGGTAAGTGTTCAAGTATCAATACATCACTGTGATGTTGATCACCAAGGATAAGTACTGGTCATCCCTACTCCATACCCTATCAATGATCAAAAAAAAAACAGCTGTCAAATACTAAGATCCAGGGTACATTACAATAACAAAACTAAATAAAAATACCTTTCTTTTCAATGTTCCAAGCTTTGTCTGAACCAGGTTCATGCATTGCCAATCCAAAATCCACCAAATTATACCTTAAGTGAACAGCTATGATCATACAACAGTTTGGCTTTTGTAAACATTATTAACTCTTATGATATTACTGCATGTCAGATTGACCTTTTAACTAGCAAGCCTCTCCTCCCCCCAAGAGTATTGTTCCAAGTAAACTGTAACATAATTTTCAATGATCCCCAGAATGTAGAAAAGCAAAATTTTGAAAATCAAGCATTGGTACATGAACTCATTAAGGGGCAAGGGTTGACCTTGCTATTTTACTGTGGCTAATCCCAAACAATTTTACTTGTCACAGAGATGAGCCCTGGGTATGAATATAATAATGTTGGGTAAGAATGCTGGACTTCAATTTATGTTCAGTGTTTAACCCAGGCCTGTTAATATCACTGTGTCTTTTGGATTATTTAGTTTATTTAATTTTTTAAATCTATGGCTACTGTAAGAACCACAGAATGACAGAACGTTTCTTAAATAGCTTGAGCTAGAACATCAACATGAAACAAGTTAGAAAAATCCCAAAATACATCAAATACAAGATTTTCTTCACCTTTGCACCTAAAACTTTTGTTTCCCAATATTTACCTTCGAGAACTTCTTGAATGCAAGAAGTTGCCAGGTTTAATATCCCGGTGAATGACTGAAAAGCAATGGACATGCTGCAAGGCTTGAAACAGATTTCTCATGTAGTCTTGAATGTCTGATACAGTCATGTTCTTGAGGTAATCCTATAGAAAATAACAAAAAATCCAGTAACTTAAAAAGGTGTACCAGACCCTAAGGATGCACCAGCATCAAAGCTAGTACACTAATTTATTTACAGAATAACAAAATATGGTTAATATTTAATTAGAGTTTACAATGCAAATTCTAAGCTGCACAAACACCTCAGACATGACAACAAAAACTAGCAAACTGTTTTTAAGGTCAACAAAACACTAAAATAAAATGGCCAGACTAACATTATATGCACTTAGATTTCCTGTTTAAGGGCTTCTTGCTCTGCAAGATAAAAACTGAAAATGACCAAAGCAGTACAGTAGTAACCTCTGAAATCTAAAGTTTATTTCCTTTAATGTTCAGTTTTGGGTAGTGGGGCTCATGGTTGACTGAAGCTTAAGTTTTGAAATACAAGGAAAAAATAACTATGTTAAATTAAATGGTTTTATTTTAGGAAAATAAGTGAGAAATCTGATATTGTATACCTGAAATTTATCATGAGGAAAGTACGGGAGAATAACAGCAGAATGATCATGGTTTCGTACTGTTCCCTTATATCCGATGACATTATTCACACCTCTAAAAATTAAAAAAAAAGTTAATATAAATTCCACAATTTTAGTCCTTTTTGTAAACATGTAAATAAATAAAATTTTATCATCAAATGTATACACAAATAAACTTCTATGAAGTTAATTCATCAAACTAACTCTTATTCAAACTATAAAAAATATCAACTAATTAGGTTTTAAGTAAATACATATTATAAGATAATTTAGTGGTACCCCATTTGCTGCAGACAACGAACTTCTCTTTCAACTCTCTCAGGAGAACTGGTTGGGATGATATGTTTAATAGCAAACAGTTCATCAGAATCTTCAATAAGCTGAACCAAATACACATTGCTGAATGTGCCTGTGTTTGTGGAAAAAAAAATGCAGTGTACTTAAAAATGAAATACATGAGAAATCAACTGTAAAAGATTAGCACACTAAATTGTAATTAAAGTTTTTTTTTCAATATATTACTGGTAAACAATTCTTTACATACAAGTTATTAAATTATATTGATGAAATCTGATGTAGCCATTAGGATTAACACAATCTCCCTTGTTTTTATATAAAATATTTTTCTGGATAGTTGAAGTCAATTTTTGAAGGTACTAAATTTGGCACCTTGTCAAAATCAAGACTTTGCCATGGCTATTATACCAGAAAATTCTACTTGCTAAACAAAAATCATCTACTAGTAGGCACAATTGGGTTAAGAAATCATCTCAATTATACCACTCTTGTCTAGATGCTACTTATTAATTTTAATAAATATTAGGCATTGACACTTGATTGCATGAACTGGAGTTTATACAGTATATAATAAAGGAAATTTTTGAGTGTCAGTATCTTTCATTTCATGACCCAGCTAGGACCAGTTATGAGAAATGAAAGTGTTCTACCAACTGAGCTATGAAAATTAAGAGTTCAATAATGGATTCTGTATCCATAGTCTGAGGCAGTAATGCTGATGTAATTATTTACTGAATATTTGTCATTTACACTCCATGGTTGCAGGCTTGATTCCACTTTAGAGCTGCATTTTTTTTGCAACTGGACCCAGTCGGGTTTTAAAATATATGATTCTAATGCTTCATAATTTTCTTCACATATTAACTCTTCCATCAATTTACCATGGTAATGCAATCGGGGTAGTAATGGGTTAAACTGAATGATACATGTATTAAAGACTCAGACCGTTAAGATGTCATGCACAGCCATTATGCTGTATCATTTATGATCTCGGAAGGGCCAGAGACTGAAAGTTGTTGACCTACACATCCTTCAACATCCATGACCAGCTGACAGCTTTAAAAAGTACGAGATAAAACATATTCCAAAAAATAATGTCATATAAAATCAGAATATCACCATTTCACTTTCATCTCTTATATAACTTCAGTCTTGAGTTTACAAGATGACATTATTTTTCGGAATATGTTTTATCTTTTACTATATCCTTCAACATTGCCCTCATTCACTTGCTGGCAATCCCAAGCAAGACTGGAAAGCGGACTAAGCCTCCCCAATATACTGGCTGCAGCCCCCCTGTCCACTCTTGCACTTCTTACTTTCATCATTCTGTACATACTGTTAGGTGATGTACAAATTTTGGCAGCTCACAACTAACGTACTATTACTTACATAACGCTCATTAACTGCATGTAAGTCAGACAATTTGAAAAGTGTTTACTAGCTTCATTTTACCTTCTCCAATTTTGCATTTGATGCGAAACACCTCCTTGAGTTCAGGAATATGCTTAAACAATTCTTCAACGTCACTCTTGGTTAATTCTGTCCAACAGAAAAGAATTTCTTGGTTGATTTTCTAATAGACCATAGTGCTGCTCGAGGGAAGTGGGTTGAAGTATGTCCGACTGATCAAATGTTCGTTGTAAAAAGTACTTCTCTCATTGAATTTGAATAAGTCATCGAATATAATGATGAAAGTGCATTTGCTGTATCATAAAACACAGAGTATAATGACTCGTTAAAGTCTAAAATCTACCTTCACTACGCTTTGGAGATACTAATGCCGCTCCTTCTTCATTAATTTCCTCTTGCTTGGCCACAGGGAAGCGTAATATGTCGCATTCAACAGCAGAGTTACCGTTTAAAATTTCATCCTTTCTGGCAAGGGCTTCTGAACGACATTCTTCATCTTCCATTATTTTAAAAGAACTAATTAGGAAGCCCTTTGCTTGCAATCTTGGACTGATGGACAACTTTCTAAGCTGCAGCTATATAAACAACATGGCCGAGTTTCCCGCGCTTTATTTCTGTGTCGATCTCTTTAAATCACGTGAGCAATTGCCAACTTACCGGAACTTGCTGGGACTTCTTATTTCAGTTTCTAATCCTTAATTTTAATAGCAAACCAGATACACATATAATTATATATACATGATATATTATATATTATACATATATGCTTGTGTGTATGTGAATTTTTCAAGACTTTTTCATACTTTACTTCTTCAAATGTTAGGCTGGTTATGATATGTACAAAATAACACATCCACTTAGAAAAGATATAATACATTTCATTTATCACTAGAAAATAAAATATTCTCAAAACCTTATTCATAAATAGCCTCCAACAGTAGTCCCTCGAATGCATAAAAATAGACCAACGAATCGTTACGGCGCTATGAAATCTTGGAGGTCTAATTTCAAGGGCACCAAAGAATCTTGAGTAAGCGGCCAGTTTTAAATTAAATGTACAATTTGGAGAAAGATCCATTTGGTCAAACGGTTCTTTTTTTCATTTCTTTTGAGACATAAGGTTTGTTCTGTGGTCCACTAAAGTCAACAAATGATCTTGAAATCTCTAAGAAGATGAGGAGAAAAAAAACAAAAAAAAAAAAAAAAAACAAAACGAAAATCAAAAAAAGATAAAAAAGAAAAATATAACTAAACGCGTAAAACTAAGAGAAGCGCGTAACTGCAGTCCGTAATGAAGTAATAAATAATAAAACAATAATAAAAACCAAAACCACGTGACACTACGTACATTTTGTAAAAAGCGAAACTTTCGTCCTTAATAAATGTGCAACCATCTTAATGTATCCTCACACGGCAGACGTCAAAGGTTTGACAAGAACCATCGTTATCACCCATCAGCTACTAAAATCACCATTTCTGTCGCGGGATTTTACAATATTACTTACCGCTAATGTTTCGTCAAGGTGCGATTCCAGACCTTTCATCGGTGATCTGTGCCTGAACGAGTCCGAAACCTTTAAATGATACAAGTTCAAAAGGTGTTAATTTTATTCTTTAGTCTACTTATTCGTTCGTTCACTCGATCATTCGTTTATAAATTAATTAATTAATTAAATAGATCTATTTATTCATATTCATATATTTGTTATGCTTGATACGTTTATCTATACATTATTTAGGCTGAGATTCAAACGGCAAGATAGCGTCATTACTTTCCTGCAACAAAAACTTACTGTATGCTCCAAATGTTGAAGATCAGAACGCAATATATTCAGTTTATTCTAAATTAAATATGTGGGAATAAAATTAATATCCAAATTAAATTTAGTGAAGTGAAGAGCAGGAAGTAAGGTGAAGTGATAAGGCTGAGCTGAGGTGTAGTGACGTGAAGTGAAGTAATGTAATGTAAAGTGAAGTGACGTGAACTGAACTGAAGTGATGTAAAGTGAAGTGAAGTGATGTAAAGTGAAGTGAAGTGATGTAAAGTGAAGTGAAGTGATGTAAAGTGAAGTGAAGTGATGTAAAGTGAAGTGAAGTGATGTAAAGTGAAGTGAAGTGATGTAAAGTGAAGTGAAGTGATGTAAAGTGAAGTGAAGTGATGTAAAATGAAGTGAAGTGATGTAAAACGAACTAACGTGAAGCGAAGTGAAGTGAAGTGATGTGATGTGACAAAGTGGAGTGACGTAAAGTGAAGTGAGGTGAGATGAGGTGAGATGAGGTGAGATGAGGTGAGATGAGGTGAGGTGAGATGAGGTGAGCTCAGGTTGAGGTGAGGTGAGGTGAGGTGAAATGGAATTAAGTGAAGCAAAGCAAAGTAAAGTGAAGGGATGGGAACTGTAATAAAGTAGAATGAGGCACAAGTGAAGTGACGCAAACAGACGTGAACTGAAGTGAAATGGTGTGAAATGAAAGTGAAAGCGGTGCAGAGTCAAGCGAAGCTTAGTGAAGTGCAAGAAAACGAAAATAAGTGAAGTAAATTAAAATGAAGTGATGTGGAGCAAGCAAACTACCTCTATTCTTTGTGAAGACAGTTCACTATTTGCTGTCGCGAGTTTTTCCTCAAGATTCATCACATCATCTTCCTAAATATAAATATACAAAGTTTTAAGGGTCGTTTTGAGAAGATCTATTTGGAAATGAACACAATCTCTTACCAAATCCTCGTGATCTGAAATGTTACAATAATCCTTCTTTCTTGGCTTTTTTTTCTTCAAGTTCGAAGTTATGTCACCATTTCCGTAGTGGTGATGGTGATGAACTTGATCAACGGCAGGTCTTGTTGATACTTCACCTGGATCACGTGCCACAGTATATTCCCTTGTTTGTTTGTTGACAGAAGTGTTGTCATGGTGATGATGAACGACAGTCTGTTGAAGGCTGGGGTTGACTGGAGTGCTGTGCGTGTAAATGTGATGACGTGTTTTTGGGGTAGCAATATCACCTGAAAAGTGAGCAATGTAGTTATGGCAATGATCCCTTATACTGCAATACACAAAATTCATTGCCAACCGACAATTTGAAAAAAAATTAAGACAAAACATAATCCGAAAATAAACATCTTGTAAGTAACAAGACATGAGCTTAGGAACAAGACAAAAGTACGGGGATAGACTGATAATATCTCGACTTTATTTCAAAGCCTTCCTCAGATCATTTCATTACACGCAGTATATATGATCCTTAAATAGTCGCAAAGTAATAAGATGATCTGACCAAGGCTTTGAAATAAAGTTGAAATATTATCACATACTTTTGTCTTGTTCCTGAGCTCATATCTTGAACTGCACTACACGATAGCGCACTAAAACTATACAACGAAATAAAACAATTTTGACAACACTCTCCGTCTGACTCCGCAGTCCACTCATATTACATAGCTCAGTGGCTGTACTGCTTGAGAAGTCGACACAAGCCAACATGATGTTCAGTCACGTAATATTAATACCCTTACCTTCTGCTGTCCTTTCATCAATCCTACTAACAGCACTTGCCAGTTCACGGTCACGCTGAGCTAAAACCTTTCTCAAGAACTCTAACTCTTGACTCAATGCTTCAACGGTATGGTCTGTAATACATGGAAATGAGATCAGTTTCATTTTACAGTGGAGAAAACTAATAAGAGGAGTAAAGATCCAGTCCGTCTGACCGTGAGGATAAATACTGGGAAGAGTAAGACAAAGATCCAGATCACTTAACCGCGAGAAAAAAAACTGATACGAGAATAGATCGAGCTCATTTGAACGTGAAAAAAAGAAATTGAGTCAGGTAATGATTTAGTTTAATTTTGCATGAGGAAAGGTATTGAAATGAGAACCAAAGTAAAGTATGTTTTTAACCAAACTAAACTCTGTTAGTACTTTGGAAAGGAATACGCTTGTTATATCTGAAAGTCTAACTACCACCTTCCAAGCTGTTATGCAGTAAGGCACTGGGAGTTATTTTTTAAATATTTTAAAATCTACATAGGTCTTTTATCATTTTACTCTGGCAAATGCTGGTCGATTTTACTCGCTAAATATGAACCTCGTGGACAGGAAGGAGTTTGGTCCATCACTATGGACATTTTTCTCCCCAAGTAATTCTTGTATTATTTTACTCAGGCTAACATTAGACGAATTTACACGGCAAAAAAGAAGAAATCCGTGAAGGTGAATCGAGGATTTGAAAAGAACCAGGTCACCTGAGGAACACGAAGAACAATCTGTAAAGATTACCATTTTCCAAGCTTTGCGTTCTCGATGTTTGAATCTGTTGGTCTTTAGCGTTGAGCAGTTTCTCTAGATGACGGATCTGGTGGAGTAAGATGAGAGAGAAAGGTGACGAAATAAACTGAACAAACGAACGGGCTTAGAGAGACAGAGACAAAGGAACAGAAGGTGACTTACAGAGTCAGAAAGAAATCAGTGACTGGAAGGGACAGGGACAGAAACAAAGACACCGATGGAAAGGGCATCCAACGAATTGACGGACCGACTATAGGGCCAACTAAGTGGTGGGCTGACCAACCAACCAACCGAACGACCGACTGATCGACCATCCGAACCACTGACCAAACAAACGACCGACGGACCAACTCAATGATCAAACGACCGACGATTGACCGACCGACCTCACAAACGAATGAACGAACAAACTGAATAACGGAAAGTCAAGCGAACGACTGAGCAAAACGAACCAAAGATCAAAGAGCACGTTTATACCTTATTTTCAGCAGATGTCAGATCTGCACTCACTCTTCTTCTGGTCTCCTCCAGTTCACGTTTGGTTCGCTTCATTTCTAGTTCTTTGTGGACAGCATCCTGTGCAGTTAAGAACCTTGTTACTACAAGATCACTGGGCATGAATGAGATCAGCACAAGAACCTTGTTATTACAAGATCACTGGTTACGAATGAGATCAGGTGTCGGTTGTTCAAAGCACAATTAGCGCTAATCCAGGATTAGCGTTAATCCAGGATTACCAGTTAATCTGTGGTTTTGGTTTCGTTTATTTTGGTTGAACAATCTAGGTCAGGTTTGCTGCTAAAAACTTTTTAGTACACACCCAAAATCTGTAAACAAAAATTCCAACTATTCTCAGCAGCATGATCGGACAGGTGTCCACAACATTTCCGCTAATCCTGCATTAAGCTAATCATATTTCGAACAACCGAGGCCAGCACAACACAAACCGCACCTGGGTAGCTCTTGTTTGATTGGAAACCAGACGTCTTAACTTTTCCAACTCTCGATGAAGATCATTTGCATTCTTGTCTTTCTCGTCCTAATATAAGGCATGGGAAATCACAAGAAGCTTTAATTATAATAAGCAGAACTTCTTCTGTTGCTTGATCATTAATGAATCGCGCCTGCAGTTCAAAGGCGCCAAAGAGTTCCAGTCCATGGCATGAGTTTCTTTGTAAATCTCTTGCAGATTTTCTTAAAGTGAAATTAAAAAATTGTGATTCCAAATTCAAAATTAAGCGCACGAGGATTTTACGTACCCTGAGAAGTTTTTCTTTTTCATGCAGCAAAGCCTCCAACTCCGCGACATTCTCGTCTTTTCTTTTTAGCTGTTAAAAATGCCGCAGAGATTTTATCAGTACCAATTGTGCCTTAACAGGTTATTTTACACAATAGGGGACGCAGTTGCCTGCCCAGTAACAAAACAGGAATAGTTGCCTATACAGAAACAGAATGGTCAAAAAATAGTCAAGGAAAATTTCAAAGCAAATAAGAAGACAATTTGTGTAACTATACCATCACTGCACTGATACTGACATGACGAAAACAAATTTAATGTAATGGATCAAAGGTGCGCCGGACACCAAACCAAGTGATAATGGCAAAATACGTAGATGAGCTTCAACTAGTAATGCAACTTGGGATCTTGGGCGAGAACCCAACCCAGACACCAGGCTCAAGTATACTAATGGATAACTTGTTCTGACATAACGAAGACTTACTTCTTTCCAATGTTTATCTTTAAGATTTTGTAGTTCATCTTGTAGTTCTTGGATTTCATTTTCTAAGCGATCTTTTTGTTTCCCAGCAAGTGCTCTCATTTGATTCAACTTAAGAAAAAACCATTTAAGGATAATTAAATATCACTGTTGCTGAACT
The DNA here is from genome assembly GCA_030142905.1 of Heliopora coerulea. Lineage (NCBI taxonomy): Eukaryota > Metazoa > Cnidaria > Anthozoa > Scleralcyonacea > Helioporidae > Heliopora > Heliopora coerulea. Next base: position 1,510,166 of record JASJOG010000038.1, read on the forward strand.
GATAAAGTCAGTTGCATGATGGAGTATCCATCTTCTTTCAAGATTGCTCTTTCTTACTTCACTGCATTCCTGGTCACGTTGATGCTCTAACTCGTCCTTCAGTTCTCTTATCTCGTCTTCCAAAGCCTGGATTTTAACTCCGTAAACAATTTTATCTCTCGCACGCTTGTTACCCTTAAGAAATCAATAATAAACCATATAGTAACCCTTTTAGCGTAGACATACTGTACAACCTTTATGACATTAATGCGATATACGTTAGAAATGTTTATCGCATTAATATCATTAATATATCGTGGTTACCTCATCCTCAGCTTTGTCTAACGCAGACCTTAACTTCTTCTGCAATCTGTTGACCTCGTCCTCCAAGTCTTTCAGATCCGCTTCATGTTCGGCACCCACGCTGCTGAGCTGCGAAATGTAATTGGAAAACATTTACTAAGAAAGAGTGCTTAAGGGTGTATCTTTCATGTGAGTGCTACGATGATTGCTGATTGTACTTAGGTAAGCTAATGCAAGAGGAAGGTGTGTTTTTACATCTCTGAACTAATTAGAATGTTTACTACGATTAACGCATGCTCCTACGGGTGTTTATGTGTATGTGTGTATGTACTAAAGGCAATCGCCCTGGCAAGCAATTAAGTGCGTGTGCTTTCCTTTCATCCGTGCTGGTCCGTGGGCTCCAGAGTGAATTATATCCTCTAGGCTTTCGCTTATGAGTGCGATTTTTTTTTCTTTTGTTTTTTTATCCAACCAACCTGAGCCAAGGCACTTTCTGCTGCATTCAGCTGACTCTGAACTTGAGCAAGTTCGGCCTTTAAAGCATCAATAGTAGCTTTTGCCTTGAAAAGAAAACATAAACTTGATTAAGACGTAATCAATAACAGGATTTGCATTCGACCATACCACGTAAACTTAATTGCACATCTTCAGATTTTTTTACTGAAGTCAAAATGAATTAGTGAGGAGAAAGTTTATCCAAAAACTCTGTGATATAATCTGTCAATGACTTCAGAAACTGTGGTTCTGTGAACCAATGAAGAAACAAGCAAACGAACAAACGACGAGATGGAATAAGTACAAGCCTTTGCGCAAAGGGTGGGCTTGTTCTTGTTATTGAATGTACCTGTTTTTGTTTCAAATTTCCATGTTGTTTTTCTTTCTCCAATTCGTCAACCAACTCGAGATACTTCTTATGCACATCAGCTAAACGTTGTCCAACGCCATCAGTTTGATCCTCTGGCTGTTTCACTTTCTTATTTCTATTGTTCAAATCATTCAGTAAGTCGTTTAACCTGTGTACCAGAAGATCTTCATCAGCAGAGTCTTTCTCAGTCTTCCTCAGGTCGTTTTCTGCTTCTTCCAGGCGATCATTCAATGCCTCATTGGTCGCCTGTGATAAAATAACAAAAATATGCTATGTAAGAGACATGAGAAAACGAAATAAGATTTGTTAACTATTATTATTTAAAATTCTTTTCCAACGGTAGCCTTTCAGAGAACAAGTATCTGTTCTTCAAAGGCCCGTATCCTATTACTACAAACTATAACTGTACAATCAGAAATTACTAGGTAAGATTTAGCCGAACAAAATATATTTGTTATACTTACAACTTTAAACAAAACCTATATGCTCCAGTACTTTTCTTAATTTATTTTTTACCAGTGAGATGAGATGAAGTGCAATAGGGTGGAATGGGGTAGGATGAGAAGGGATGGGGTGAGGTAAGGTGAATAGTGAAGTGAGACGAGGCAATGCGAGGTAAGGTGAGATGAGGTGTGATGAGAAAAGATGAGATGGGATAGGAAGATATGAGATAAGGTAAGGAAGTATCTCATTGAGCTCTAACTGTTCGAACTAATTCCCTCAATGGTCCGTTTTCAAGTAGAGTTCACAGCCTTTATTCCTTTTGAACTATATAACTTGTTCGACTCGCATATATTCCTACCTTTAAGGCGTTGACCTGCAGAGCTAACCCTCTCATTTCTTTCTCCTTATCGTCAGCTTTCCTGGCTGCCTCCAACGCTTTTGCGACACGCTCCTGATCTCGTTGTACACGAGTTCTCGCCGCTTTTCTTTCGTTCTAAATTGACAAAGGTTGGTACAAAACGGTAGAACTGGACATCTAAAAAAACTTATGAAATGTAATGGAACGTTGTGTGCCAGGATCAAACTTTCTGTATACCAAAGCAATTCTTAAATTTCAACCAACAAAATAAAGTACAACAGGGCAATTATCAGATGATGATAACGGGAACGATGAACTTGATTTCTGTGATGATGATGATGGTAATGATGGTGATGATGACAATGATGGTGATGATGACGATGATGGTAATGATGACGATAATGGTAATAATGGTGGTGAAGATGATGGTGATTACGATGATGGTAATGATGACGATGATGGTAATGATGACGATGATGGTAATGATGACAATGATGGTAATGATGACAATGATGGTAATGATGACAATGATGGTAATAATGACGATGATGGTAATGATGACGATGATGGTAATGATGACGATGATGGTAATGATGGTGATGATGGTGATTATGATGATGATGGTGATGGTGATTATGATGATGATGGTGATTATGATGATGATGGTGATGGTGATGGTGGTAATTATGATGACGATGGTAATGGTGATGGTGGTGATTATGATGATGATAGTGACATGTTTGAGGAAGTTGATCGTCCAGGTTAGTGTAGTCTTGAGAAAGACGGTTGGTTGAAGTGACTGACGTTTCGACAGCCTTAGCAGCGGTCATCTTCATGGTCATCTGCTAACGCTGTCGAAACGTCAGTCACTTCAACCAACAGTCTTTCTCAAGATTACACTAACCTGGACGATCAACTTCCTCAAACATGTTACGATTCTCCCAGGTTCAAACCATTTACTTTATGATGATGGTGATGGTGGTGATTATGATGATGATGATGAAAGTGATGATGATGAAAGTGATGATGATGATGATGATGATGATGGAGATGATAATAGTGATGATGATGGTGATGATGATGGTGATGATTGATGATGACAAGTGAAGTAACGAAATAGCACCGTAGTTTTTAAATAAAGATTACTAGAATTAGACAACAGCAACAACCATAATAGTAATGTAATAGTAAATAATTATAGTATAATAGTTAATACAGTAACAGTAAAGGCAATAGTAACAGCAACGATAATGTTCTTTCGCTGAGCGAAAGATCAATAAAAAAAAAATCTTCAAAAAATGTCTCTTTTCGTAAAACATCTATGATCAACACAAATACAACTAGTGGCTGACCTCAATTTGGTCTTCTAACTTCCTGACTAGACCTCGTAGACTTTCGGTCTCTTCGTCGGCGTGTCGTAATTTCGAGCGCGCCTCTATGAGATCAAGGTTACTATTTTTTTCCAGCGCTGACAATCGATCCAGAAGCTCTTTCTCCCTTGTCTTGAGGTCTTGGCATTTATTTCTTTCATCTTCCAGGGCCGAAGTTGCGTCTGAGAAGAATAAATCAAACAGCTGTTTTTCGATTTCTTTCTTGGGAACTGATTTCTCCGTTCATGCAAGGTTTATCAATCAACACAAGTGTCTCACCGTCGAGCTGCCGTTGAAGACCATCTACTTCACCTTCAATCGAGTTTCTTTTGCTAAGTTTTTCTCCAAGAAGGTCTCGTTCTTTCTCTAAATCATGAATTCTCGCTTCCATCTCTCTAGTTTGCTTTCTTGACTCAGCTAAACGTTGGTTTAGTCCTTCCACAACTTCTTCCAGCTCTTGCTTTAGTTGCCCAATGGCCTCCTCAGACATACTCACACCTTTTAAGGCGAGACATACAACAGAATGAGCGTTAAAAAAAAAATAATGAATGGAAAGAATATTCAAACACTGAAACCCAAAAGACGAGCTGATAAAGTACTTCAAAACGGAAGCAGACCTTCCATTTTTTTTGTTTTTGATTTCAGAGAATTTGAGAATGATTCTAATGCCGGCGGCGAGTTTGGAATTTCCACCTTGTTCAGCCTAGTAAAGAAAATCCGAAATTTGTGACGTCATAATTGGTGAGACTCGTTTTCACGTTCTGAACACCATCATATCGAGCATATATTATGGTCATTATTCCGTATTTTGTACCGAAGAGGGATTTTGAGTGTTATCTTTGAAAATTTCAAGATTAAATCCCATCATTAAATATGATGTCACAGATTTAAGATTAACGATCCAGATCTCTTCGCAACGAAAAGTTGTGCAAATCACAAACGTTCTCAAACTTATGTAAATTAAGTCTCGGATCAAAAAAACCTCAAAAACCTGTAGTACTTGACTTTGAAAAACCGCTCATACGAAGAAAGGCTTTCGCAAGTTTCGACAGTTTCCAGACTCTTTTGGCTTTTGACAACACACCAAACACTGCCAGAGCAACCTTCTACTTTTATACCTCTTATGACGTCCCATTTAAGGACCTGACACAGCTCGCCCAATCTAGTGCCAGCCAATCCCTCTCTGAAAACCAAATACACACGCCTAAAATCATTTCTATAAAGCACTGTTAAGATATTCAATTCTACTACTGGTATCTTTCTGAGAAACTCCGCGGTTAACCAACTTTTCTTTCAACGAGCTATATTAACGCAGCTATACCTAACCACTCTAAAGCTTCGATTCTTTCAAGTGAATTCCTTGCATCGTTCTTAGCACTCTTTGATTAACCAATCTTATGTCACATGGTCTCTCACCAAGTCATATAGAGGATTGTGCCAGGTTAACCAACCTTTTCCAAGCTGTTTCTTCAATATTTCTACATGGGCTTGCTCTTCAGCAATTCGATTTTTCAGCATTTCCAAATTTTCTTTCATTTTGGATAGTTCGCCGTAAGCATCTCGCAGTTCGGCTTGTTTCGAACCTAGCGCCCGGTGAAGATCAAACTTGAAGGAAAGAAATGTGTGACAAGTTGACAACTTTTTCACTTCTCCTCTCCGCTCATCACAGTTATTGCTATTGTTATCACTATTGCCATTGTTAACGTTATTATTATCATCCTAATCGGGAAGGCGATCGTCACCAGGATCTTCATCGCTATCGTTGCCGTGATCGTTACCGTGATCGTTACCGTTACATTACCATTATCGGAACTCTAATGCTTATTACTATTGATATAGTTATCGTTACAGTCGTTACATTACCATTATCGGAGCTCTAATGTTTACTACTATTGATATAGTTATCGTTACAGTTGTTATACTATGTTATCATTACTGCCATCGTTATCATTATCATGGTTACCGTTTTCCTTATCTGGAATTAATCCCAGCCGGGCTCGTACCGAGGTGTCACTGGCAGGGGACCAATGGGGGTCGATTTTTTCACACATCACCAGGTTCACGTAAGTTTACAATCTCCCCTCACATGTCAAACTACTTTCCAGCAAATTTTGTTACCCCCAACTAGGTGCAGGACTTACACCGATGCATTCTGGAAACAAACTAGGTGGCTTACAAGAAAGGCATTTTATCAACTGTGCCATTAACGTTGCTCAGTATTTACATTTGGGTTACCTGTGCATCATCACCCGTACCAGATCTCTCGGCTTTTTGTCTCAGTTCGTCCACTTCTTTTTGCTTTTCTGCGACATCATTTGCAACGATTTCCATTCTGCGCTCGATTTCTTCAGCAGCTGCCTGCAAACGTTTGATCTACAAAACCAACAAGTTAATTTAATCCAAGGTTCCCCTTTTCCATTCTTTTTATTCCTGCTCTCTCCAATTTCAAGTACTCACTCTTCCGGTTTGTTCGATCTTTCTCACTTAGTTTCACACGTTTCATCCTGTTTTAAAAGTTTCCTGGCCTTTTCTCTCCAATACTTTTCGTCTTCATCGTCCTTTTTCCTCTAAGGCATTATGTTCTTGTCACATCAAATCATATCATATCGTATTATTATTATTATATCAATATAAATTTATGTCATTATTGTAGTTTTTCTCCCCTCTCTCTCTCTCTCTCTTCTCTCTCTCTCTCTCTCTCTCTCTCTTCTCTTCTCTCTTCTCTCTCTCTCTCTCTCTCTCCTCTCTCTCTTCTCTCTCTCTCTCTCTACTCTTCTCTTCTCTTCTCTTCTCTTCTCTTCTCTTCTCTTCTCCTCTCTCTCTCTCTCTCTCTCTCTCTCTCTCTCTTCAATTCCTCCTTTTTCCTTATACCATTTTGAGACATTTCATTAACTTAGTATTTTTTTCACTTCTAAAATAATGTAAACTACCATTTGAACAATAAAATAACGGTAAATTTGGATTAAGCCGCCGTCACCCGCCGATCGTTTGCTTACAAATTGAATCTTCTCCTCAAGTTTCTTCTTTGCCTCTTCGTTACCTTGACCTAAAGTAGCCATCTGAAACAAAACAGAAAGTGTTTTAAGTCCAAATAAACTCTGCATGCTCCATCATGACGTATTCAACTGCATTACTTTCAACCTGGTAAACTGGAGGCACTAATATACCATTAGCAAACGAACTCAAACCTGACTAGCTAGAGACAGTTCGACTGAAGCGAGTTTCTCAGACGCAGTCCGTAGCTGATCATTCTTTTCGTCAACGTCTTCAGTGAGTTCATCTAACTGTTCTTGCACTAAACAAAAACAACAACAAACAAACCAAGTACACACACGTTCGAGGGTGGATTCAACCTTATCACCACCGGGCATGTCTCTTCCATGAGTAAAATAGTAGTCTGGCGTTAGCAAGATTAAGATTGTAGGGCTCGTCCACTGTAGGGAGAGGGTTAAACGTGATTATCTTAAACTTACGAAAGAACGTCATTGTGTTTATAAAAAAAAAGTCTAACTTACATTGCATAATTCTTTGCCTTTTGTCCTGCAATTCTCGATCCAAGTGATCCCACAGTTTTTTATCTTCTTCATACTTTATCCGAAACGCTTTCATGCGTGCAATTTGTTCTGGACTAGAGAAGTTGGATTCTTGGATAAATTTATTAGCTTTAAACGTAGCCTTTCCGATGTAGGTACTATCATCCAAACCTTGCTCTTCATCTACCTACAAAACAAGCACAGTAAACTAAAATAGCTGAGTGGATTGGAATCCTAAGCAGAGACAGAAAAAAGATCTGCACTTTTCTGAGCACTTTCTCCTAATGAACAACTTGACTAACCCCATGGATTCAAGACAGATACAAAATGCTATGGTACATCCAAGGCTATTGCTGCTAAAAATGAACTACGTTCAGATTTAACCAACTGTGATGCCATGGTTACGTCAGGACAATGAAGTTGTTCGTGACTTATGAAAATCAAAAGTGCTCGGACATAGACATCCAGTTGCAGTTAAACCTTGCTAAGTCCTCGGTTACCTTACCTGTGCATCATCCACGACAGGCATCTCACCCAACATTTCAAATTTGGCATCCAGTTTATAAAACGCCAGTTCTTGTTCCAGCCGATACTGTTTCTCGGAAGCTTTTATCAAATCTGAATTTTTTGCTTTCAGCTGTCAAACAGAAAGCATGTAAACGTAAGAAAAGGACCTCTGACAAAAAGCTAAAGTACCGAATTAATGGAAGAACCACTTTGGTTTCTAAAACAGGATCGTAGATTGTCCAGTAATTCCTTAAACATTAGAGTGCGAAAATAGTATACTAGTATGCAACCATTTTATCTATTAGTATAACGTGCAGGGAATATTGACATAACTTGTATTGACAGCACGATACGTTATGGTGAAGTCATATAAAAACTCTCGTCTATGAAATTACAAAAATCCGTCTGCACCGAGGTTTGTCAAGTTTAAATCTTCCAACGAAAGTTGAAATATGAAGAGACGTTGTTTTCGTACTTATTTTGAGTAGATCCTAAACTTCGTCACCGCAGCGTCCCGTGGACATGGAGAACCTATCCTTAACAGAAATAATGCCACCCATGATTTCCTCCACGTCGTGGGAACAAATGTTGTCTATAAATTTTAACGACTCTGTTGGACAACGCAACACTAAACAAAAAACAATTGTGCTACAGCAGTCGTAGCAGTAGTTGAAATATAACTCGATCATCGAACTACTGACATGATCGTTCAGCCCTAATTATAAATGAATTCACAAGACTAGTGTGTAACTAGAAGGCTAGTGTAGGTCAGTGCTTACCAAACCATTTTTTGCTTCGATATCTCGTTCTAATTCCTTAATTCTGTCCGCATGCTTCGCTTCTTTGGCTTTCAGGGCGTTTTGAGTTTTCGTTAAATTTTCCACCAATATCTTCGCTTCGTTTCTTTCACATTGAACATTCTGATAAAGTTTTTCTTGTTTGGCGATTTCTAACTCGAGTCGTCGTACCTCCTCTGAGTGGGTAAAAAAGAATTATGTATATAGGATATATCATTTAACTCTTACTACCATTTCTCCATCACCCCGTCTCCTCCCCCACCTCTTTCCCCATCTCAGGGTCTTTCTGCCCACATCATTAGTCTTATCTCTGCAGCAATCTCTCTTTGTATTTGTCTCCATCTCTTATTTGACCTCAAGCTACGCAGCTTCGTAAAATAGGATTGAGTTAACCAAGTCAGTGGACTCGTTACGAATTTTCGAGAAATAAGAAAATTGGGAAAGGAGGAAGCATTCTTGCCTTTTTCATGGGCTTTTTGTATTTCATAGCTATGTATGCAGTAGAACCACAGTACTACGGACCGCGGAGCGTTATCAAAGTGGGCATAAAACATCCAGGAGAAAAATCGGCGAGGAGGGAAAGTCAAATTCTTCTTCGCACAATCAAGACGCTTGTTCACCAGTTTGATTAGCACTAGCTTTATGGAGGGGGGAAGAATCGTCGCCAAAAAAGTAGGGGGTGGTGGGGCAATTGACCCTCTGCCCGTGCAGCTCCGAAGTTCTTCTCATAAGTCGGTGACCCAAAAGTCCTAGTTACAATTCTGCTAGATTGTTGTCCGTTTTTTTTCCCCCCAAGAAATCTTGATATAAATGTACCTTGAGCAAACCGTTGATTTGCTTGCAGACGCTCTTCCTTCGTAACAGCTTGATTGTCCAGTATATCGAGGCTTCGCAATTGAAAAATGACGAATTGACGATAGTGCGGTAGGTTAGTGAACGGATTGCCTTGGAGGTCAACGTTTGTCAAGTCTTGCAGTGGTCTTAGTCTAGTGATATCTAACAACTGAATATTCCATATATAATGACTGAATTTCTCAAAATGGGAAGAGATGAAAGAGGAGTATGGGCACAAAGATGAACAAAAGAATGCAAAAAAAGAAAACAAAAAGGGGGAAAGGACAAATAGTTATACAGAAGAGAAAAAAAGGAAGGAAGAAAGAGTTATAGGATGGGCTAATAGAGAGATTGATGGTAGAATCTAAAAAATAACTACATGTAATTAAGGAAGGAAGGAACAAAGGTAGGAAGACAAAAAGGAAAGAGGGAAGGAAGGAAGGAAGGAAGGAAGACTGGAAGTAAGCAAAGGAATGAATGCAAGGAGAGGAGCCAAAGGAATGCAAGTAAGTAAATGAGGGAAAAGAAGGAAGGAAGAAAATAAAGGATAGAAGGAAAAGGAAGGAAGGAAGTAATGGAAGAAATGGAAGACAAGGAAGGATAGAAAGGAAAGAAAGGAAGACAAGTAGGAAGGAACAAATGTACATATGTATGGCAATAGTCACTCATGAACAACCTAAAAAAATGAAAAAACAGATGAAGGAAGAAGAAAAACAGAAAAAGAAGAGTAAGTAAAAAGGAACTAACAAAAGAAAAAAGGGATTCAAACTTCAAAACTACTGTTGCTCTTACTGTTTCCAATTTGTTATGGGAAAGTTTTAGAACCTTCAAACAGCGAAGCTTCTTGATGCCTGGTCCAGGAATGGATGTAATTTGATTTCCACTAAGATTTAGTACTTGAAGTTTCACCAAATTGTCAACACATTCAATCATTTTTATATAGTTGTTTGCCAGATTTAGTTCTTTTAGTTCCACTAATGATTCCAGTTTCTGCATTTTTTCAATCATGTTGTCACTAAGGTTTAGGGACTGCAATTTTTTAAGTTTTTCCAAATTCTCAATGTACTAAAAGGCAAAAGGAAAGTGAAACAGCAGTTTGAAATGGGACATTATATTACTGATCATCAGATTGTCTTATATCCTATCCATGCTGCCACACAACCATCTCATCCTCATTACGGTTTGATAAATGCTTGGATTTTCATCTGGAACTAATTTGGAAAAATGTCAGTGAATGATTGTGAGCATTAAAGGCCTAGATGATAAGATTTACATCTTGATTTGCATGCCATAAAACAGTATTGTTGCATACCTATTCAATGAGCTATTCAGTGTTGATGCTGCTATGTGAGTTTACAAGATTCACTCCATCAAAATTATATATTTGATCAAAAATAAATGTACCTTTATTTTCTTATTCATGTCATCCTTTGGTAAGTGAATGGTCAAAGACTTGATTAAATCAAGCCTCTGTTGTTTGGTAATCTTCATGATCAATGTTTCTGATAAATAAGCCATAGAACTATTGCTTGAACTACCACCTCTCTCACCAGTTTCCTTTATATCTGAGCTGCTTGTAATTTTCTCTGAAGAATCTGAAATTCAAGTAACAGAATAAAACATGCTAAAAAGACTTCATTCAGAGGTTGGCTGATGGTTGTGTCGGCTCCATTTCTGAAACTAAACTGTATTGTTCAGGAGTCATACATGCAGGCTTTAGATGTTGAAACTTCTTCACATAAACTGTGGATCTCTTAACTTCTTTTCTCATAGTATGCTTGACAGTATACACAATAGCTGATCTTAAACAGAATTTTTTTATGCTCTTTATTGCAAACACAGCCCCATTTCAATTTACAGATTGACTTGCCTCTGTCACTCTCTTCTGGTGTTCCATTTTTAACAATTGTATCTGCTTGGGGAAGTTTTCCACTTGTTTCTTGTTCAACTCTCTCTATCGGCAATACCTTTCCAGCTCCATTTACCACCTTCATGCCTTCCATCACGAAAAACACCAAAAAGAAACGAGTGTATACAACAGTTCAAACACACAGCCAGTTTCAACACCACCGTAGTACGGTCATGTCTTCAGTAGCCGTCTCATTCTCAGTTGTTGTACACTGAAGCACTAGTAAGAGCTGCATCGAAGCACATTTTTTTCACGAAAGCACACAAATATCCTAAAAAAAACTTGAATGAAACCTAAATTTCACCACAGGTATTGACTGCTGGAATAGACTAAATGAGTAAATGGTCAAAGTGGTCAAATGGTTGTACGCCTAGGAGCCCGTAACTACATTGGGACAGCGGCTAAACTTTTAAATTTTGAACATTTTCAGCTTAAGTAATCCCCGATGGTACCGCTTAGATCAAGATAACTACAGTTTTGTTTTGTATTTTTTTGAGCGCTTTTGACAATATGCTAGTCTTTTTTAATACCCTCTCCACTACTCAAAGCCATTCGCAAGAGAAGACCACTGCATTTGATCGGAAACGTCCTTCCAAAAGTTGCGTAAGTTGGGACATCAACGCGGGTCCAAACAATACCTGTTCGTGCACGTTCCTAAGCTCCAACTTTCAACCAAACAGGTTTCCATATCAAAGATTTCTTTGCAGTTCGACTAACATACGTCCTTCGGTCTGTTCTTCAACTACCTACATCATTTTTGTACCAGGAACAACCCAAATCATGTTCAAGGTACAAGAATGTTGTTACTTTCCCTACCACTCTGTACTGTCACCGAAATCCTCATCCAGCACCGACATGTAGTACTCACACTCACTTCAGGATTGTGAGCAAGATGTATTAAGATTGATCACAGTTTTACAGACCATTTACAGACATACATGTAAGTTCCGCCAAGGTTTTAAAATATTAAATTCTGGCACTTACTCGGTCGCAAACATTCATCAACCCTACGTTATTGCATAAGAAGGAAAATACCTCCTTGGAGTTTTCATTTGACATGAAAAAACTGTCAGAACTTTGAATGTTCGGTTTATTCGATGAAAATTACCCAGTTAAATTAAATACAATCAAAAGATTTAGGTTCAAAATTCAATGTTCACCATCTTTATCTGACCACCATCACAACGGAGGTAATTGTGTTTGTACTAAAAAAATAATAAGTAATGATTTACTTTTGTTTTCTGGTTTTCACTGCACATGTTCAAGTTTCAGTCATTGTCCTTCAATATTCTTCTGTTTATCGTCGCTATTTTATTCCCGAATTTCGTATTACGCGAAAAACTGACAAAACCGCTTAATTTCAGACGGAGATGAACAAGTATGTTAATAGACAATACAGTAAGTTAAATCAGTAATGGCACTGCTCTTAGGCTGGAAAATCCTTTCAAGTCACTTGGCAAAGTACAGTATTTAGTGAGGGAAAAAAATATGTTATGTTTAATGAATACCACTTGTTTCTTTGTTTCCGTTCTGAACTATCCCCTAGTGTCAGCCTTCCGCACTTTATGAAATTAGATAAAGGATTTTTTTTTTCTACCTATTTTATTCTATATTTGCTCAATTCCGTAACTAAACTACCCCACGAATTTCATTTTTTGTCACTGTTTCTGCGCAGTATAAAGTCCTTTTCAGAGTTTCGCGGTGATTTGTCCTTTCAACAATGGACGTAAGTATTTTTCATAACCAGGAGGGGTCTATGGAAAAAATAAGAGAGAATGATTATGGGAAAATACAAAGGGAAAACCTAACTAATTAGTTAATCAAATTATTAATTAGTTTAGATATTTAGCTAATTAATTAATTGACACATCAAGACATATTTTGAAATCATAAAATAAGTACTAAGAGCTGTTCTCTTCATTTCCCTTGAATTTTTGAGAACAAAAGTCAGGAAATGTTCGTTTTCTATTACGTTCATTTGACTTACCTCACGACGGTTCATCGGGCAACTTTCTGCCCACTTCATAAGATGTTCATAAACATTACCATCATATCTCCCAAGGACTGAATTAAGTGACTGGTCTGAAAAGCCAAAAGCGTCCACGAGACCAACAGCATTCGGCCTTTAAACAAAAGTTGCACTTTGTTGTCAAAACGTACATCAAATTCACAAGAAAATGACAGGAATATTACAAGAACGCAGCACAATATATATATTGACCTTAGTTCTTCCAATAGTTCCATCAAGACATCACTAGCAAGCCTCATCTGTTGTCCATTCAGGTATTGGTCCTATGTGGAAAAATTTTCGATGGAAGCTGTAGTCAGACAGTCGAAAGCTCGAATTAAAGCATTGTGGTGTGTGATTGGTGCCTGTCTGATAGTTTATTTCTGGAACAAAACACTGACCTCCAAAAAATCTCCTGCATTTTCCACAATGCCATAAACGGCGTATAGGTTGAACAATCCTTTCAGGACAGAACGCAATTCCGCGCTAAACTTTTCTTTCTCAACGGTTTTCGCAAAATGATCCACGACGTATAAATGGCAATAGGCCTAATTGTAAATAGTTATAATTAGTTGTACACATAAATATATCATATAGTAGGTTAATGTAGTATATATAAGTTTTACACACGGCCCTCTGAAAATCAGACTTCCTGAAAGGCTACCGTGTTTTTAAATAACATTAAATTCAATTAAACTCAATTTAAAGGGAACCGGTAATTCTGGGAAAACGCTGATAGGCGTTAATAAAGGCTTTTTAGAGCTATAATGATGACTAGACTTCATTTCGAAAAATTGATTATTGAGAAGTCTGAACGTCATTTTACAGGTGTGTCTGGTTTCAGCGAAGAATGAATGAATGTATAAATGACTAAACGAACAAACGTTAGAACGAACTACTGGACGAACGGACGAACGAACGGATGGACAGACGAACAGACGGACGGACGAACAGACGGACGGACGAACAGACGGACGGACGAACAGACGGACGGACGAACAGACAGACGCACGGCCCAACAGACAGACGAACGAAAAGAGGGACAAACGAACGGACGAACCAACACACGAAGAAAAGAACGTACGAACAAACAGTCTGACGGACAAAAGAACGGACGGATGGAAGGACGGACGGACGAATATGGTGCTCATTCTTTACACCTGAACGCAAAAACTCAAGTGATGGCACTAATCCCTTGTAGTAACAGATCAAGTAATCCCTTTTCTTTTATAAATATTAACTACGGAGTTCTTCCGCATCTTCGACTCACTGAAAAAACAACTTGAAGAACTTAGTATTAGAATTATTTTAATATCACGTACTTCACGCTATTACAGCTCACCTTGGCCGCTCTGACTAAATCAATCGATACGTTATTCCAGGCGTCTTCTGGTGTCAAGCCACTTGAGATCTTTTCTTGTAACTTCTTGGAAACAAACATAACTAACCTTTAAGGAATTAAAATTTTACGTTGGTTAATTAGTAACCATAAAGAGTGAAAAACAGTAAGAACGAAAAAAAGATTATATTATTAAATACCGATGAAATCTTCACTAAATAATTAAATTTGTTAAGAAAGCTTTGGGTTTCGCCCATTTAATTCATAGTAACATTTTAACTTCGTTCCGCTATAGACCACTTGCATTTATTCCCCTGTTGGAGGAACAATACTAACAAACAAAAGAACTTCCTTAAATTAGTCGACCTGTTGAAAGTCTGAACTTTGAAGTTGTTCTCTAAATGGATTGTTTAGAATATAGGCGCAAGTGGTCTATTGCGAGAGATAATTTAAGTTTTCAAAGCATCGTAGTTAAATACATGGCCATCATCTTTTTCAATATCGTTCATTAGTTCTATAGCTGACAACTAAAACAGACCTCTGGTTACAAATTTAGGTTGGGGAGGAAATTGATTTACTATTTTCACGTTTTATTGGCATTACTTCACCTTGCCGCTCGGTGTTTGTACGCTTGGATCAAAGTCTGGGGGTCTTTAAAGTCCTCCGATGTAGTCGCTGGGCAAGCACTGTCCTTGGTAACAGCGGAAAGATACAGAGTGGTTGAAGATGATAGAGCTTCTCCAGATGTTAACTTAGCGTAGCATTTTATTAAGTACCTGTGGAAAAACAAGACAAGATGCTCTACCTCATATAAAATACATAAGCATTGACTTCGACAGAAACACAAGAAGGCTAAAGGAGCTGTCCCTTACATATGAAGATAGTCCGAAGTACAGAACTGAAAACAACATTTGTGAAGAGAACTGAGGGAAGTAGAACTGATTTTATTAAGACTGATTGGAAACCGCGTTTCAAGCCAACGAAACACTTACATCGTGTTCTTCGAAGTATTCCTTTAGTATATCGGAGTCAGATACATTTATTTCCCGAGTCAAATATTATCATGTTAGCACATACCGCGAATCATTTGGAATGTTTCGTCGCAAAGCTTGCAAGCTTTGCGACGAAACGTTAGATCCATTAAACAATTTTGAAATTTACTTGACACTTTTCTATTTAAAATGCCTATCCTTCGTATTATATGCTGGGCTTTGATATTTGTTACGCGCTTTTTCATACTGTTTCACTGGCTCTCGAGTGGAGCAGAGTGGAACTAGAATTTAAGAAATGACAAACTAAAAACTTTCATATGGAAAACTCACCGCAGGAGAACCTATCCTTTTGAGCCTTCCCAATAGAGCTTATAGCGCCGACAATATAAATAAACAAAGTTAAACTAAAGCGTTTTACCTTGCAGTCTGTAACATCATAACCATATTCTCACCCTCGTACGTACACGCAGGCGCTCCAACATCAGTGTACAGCCTAGGAAGTCCACTGGACAGCGAATAACCGTGGCCACCGCAGCGAAAGCGACATGTCTGTCAAAAAAGACAACGAGATATTAAAAATTATAATCGTAAGTATTCCTTCCAGGGTTGACACCATGTCTATGGTTGTCACGCAACGTTCATGTCCACGAGCAGCTACTAACTCGTGATCAACATTCCTCTAGTTTGATCAACCGATTATCGCTTGGTTCCCAATGTTCGAGAACTTTCACAAGCACTTCTACGAGCAGAGGTTCACACCAAATTTGAGGAGGTGATCAGCTAATGGTTAACAATGTTCAAGGGAATGCTACCTGTACCCTCAGGTTACCAGATGGTCACATGTGACCTTCGTCGTGGATACTGAACTACAGAACATGGTTTTCCACCCAAGCGGAAGGACAGATGAAGCAAATTCGTTTCCAAAATTCATGGGAGTTACAAAGAAAAAAAAACTTACCTCAATCCCAGTTGCTGCAATTTGGGTTGTAAAGGATTTTAAACCAGCAGAGGTAGCATGCAACTAGTGAAAGACACCACCACAGTTAAACCGACATGTCATAAATTCCTGTAATTAAACATCGTATTTGATCAATTTTAAAGACTATTACAACATTTGCAAAGTCTATTACAGGAAAAACTCTGTTGTTAACTTTCATTAAAAGAGAATTACTTCTTATATCAACCAAGAGAATCAAGGCTTTTACGGGACAGTGAGCCGTGCAGGTTAAAATTGTGGGAATTTGATATGTTGCACCTTTCCGGCTACTCACCTCCGTTCACTTTTACCCTTCAATAAATCAGCTTCCTTCCAGTTATTATTGAGATGAGAGATTGAGCCAAAAATTGGAAAACATGGGATAAATTTTCCATTTTACTGTATCATCTTGGCTGGAGTAAATGATAGGTTTAGGGGAACATATAAATGTAAAAGCGACATTTCTTAACAATTGTTTAGTTTTAAAACTACTTACATGGAACTCATTGGGTACTAGGAGTAAGTATAGCAAATAAAAACTTCAAGTGCTGTAAATGAATAAATACCAATAAAAAATAGCTATTTTCTTCACTTCATGAATACACCTTCACACAATGATGTGGTATAGCAAGTGGTGCTCCAGAGTACTGCTCCTAAGCATTTTCTGTTTGTCAAGAAATTCAGATCTAAAATAAAATGTCTTCATCCCACTTTTTTACCTCTTGAGTATGGCTGAGATTTCCCATGAGGATTTCCTTCTGCACTTGAAGAAGTGTCTTCCTAATCTCAACTCCAGTGAACCAAAATGCATAAGAGGTGGCCAGGAATGGTAACAAGGAATATTGTTGGGTTTTGTAATCCAGTACCTGTAGTTCAGGTTTACTGATCAAAGAACAAGAAAGATGCAAGTGATATTAATATAAAAACATTCAGTACACACTTCTGGTTATGTTCTTACATGAACAAACAGAAAACATTTACCTTTCATCAAGTTTACTCTGTCTTCTTACAGCACTGTATCTTATTGCAATTGTGCAAGCCTTGGCCAAACCAACTGCTGAATAGTATGCAAGATTAGCTCTGACTTCCACCATTGCAATATAAGTAAGTTTTTCACTTCCACCTTTCTTTCTATAAAGGCCTTCTGGTGACACCTACAGTATACAATATTAAACATGAAGAAACAAGCCTAAATTATAATTCAAACAGTGGGTTTGTATGCATGGTGTACACTGTAGTTCAAAGCTTTTCACACAAACAACTCAAAATATTAAAGCTGTTTACCCAACTACTAAGCAACTTAAAAATGTCCTACTATGCTGCTACTTCCTTTGAATGAGTTCAAAACCCTGAGCTTTTTTGACAAAGCTTAATGGTCCATTTGATGTAAAGGGTGTTGGTGAATTATTCCAACCAAAGGCAAAGAACACTGCCTTACAAATTCACTGTGTATTGACCTAGCATAATGGATTCTGAGTTCCATTTCCCACTTCTGAAAGTTCCACTTTTGGATAGAGTTAAAGAGTTTGTTCTGGTACATCATTTGAAATATTAACTCATTAAGAGGCAGGGCTCATCCCTTTGATGAGCAAAAGTATCCGGCATTAGCTGGAGTAAAATAATTTTACAGAGATGAAACAAGTATATTTCAATATAACATACAAATACATCAACAGACACCAATGTACAGACCTGGGAATATTTCATGAGCATATTCTCTCTTGGTATTTGGACATTATTAAACAGCAAATAGCCATTGTCAATATTATTTAAACTCATTTTTGGACCAATAGAACCCAGTTTTCTTCCTGGTAAAAAATGATTGAAGTTCATGTTAACTGAAACTTTCACAAATACTGTTTATATTTAAATTCATAACAAAACAAACAGCTTGAAAGAATTTGGCAGCATTAATCAGCTTAAAAAATGACCACCTAAAATTCATACAGTATCAAGTTCGTATGGTTATCACTGGAGAATATAAGGAATCATTACTACCAAATTAAACAATTACATCAATGATTACACATACAGTACACCTTCAAATGAACAATTCCTGACTTTTAGCTTAATAATATAAAACCAACAAAAAACTCCTCTTTATATGAATCCTTAGCAGACAAGGGGGTTTGAGTGGTATTTAAACTAAGTGTTTATGGATTAAATTTTACTGTACTGGTGTCTCAGAGAAATTAATTTAAATGTAGGAAATGATCACTTTTATTTTGACAAATACTGAATAGACAACTTATTTCACTTTCATGGATTAACTCTGGTAAAATAAAAATTAGCCATTTACCTGGTAGGACACTGTGGTCTTCAAGGCTGCGAAGCTGAACAATGAATGGATGTATTCCATAATCTTTGCCCAGGGTGACAAGTCTTGCTAGGACTACAGCATGAGTTACCACATGACCAACTGAATGACAAAAAAGGATATATAAAGAAAATTAATATTAGTTTTACCTTACATGCAGATGCCAATTTGTCAGGATCAAACCTTACTTTTTTAATTTTTAAAAAAAGAAAAAGAAGAAGGAAAAAACATACGTGCTCCAGGCCACCATTTAGCTGCTGTTAAGGTTGGGCTATGAAGGTAAAAGTTTTGGCTTCTTGGATCATAAGTTGCAGTGGTTTCCAAGCCTCGGACAAATGTTCCTAGTTGCAGACAAATTATAAATTTTGGGGGTGGGTACAAAAATCCAAAAGTGTAAATCTGAAAATTATTTTTTTCCCTTTAAAGGGCAAATGTCATGTCAATAAAAAACTTAGTTCCATTGAAATTCAATTGAGTTTACTTCACTTTCAAGTAATCTCAGGCTGTGACAAAGGCTAGTTCCACTATGTCAATTTAACTGTATTTTATTTATAGATGTACTACATTGTGTGAAACTGCAATATATGATATGAATTAGTTGTGTTTTACATTAACTGCAATATATTAATTAAAATCAATTAATTGATTAATTTATTCATTCATCTATTGATCAATAAATCAATCAATTAACTAATCAATCACTCACCCAAACAGTCATTGATCAATAAACATCAATTAATTAATCATTAATCATTAAAGAATCAATAATTTGCTAAAGAATCAACTAATTGAATGAATGAGTGAGCAAAAACAAACAAAAATGTATGTATAAATGAATAAATGTGCTTAACCTTTGGTACTTGAAAAATGGCTTTAATCTTAATTAGATATGAGGATCTAACCGAAATGTCAAGTATTACAAGTGATTTACTTTGCAACACAGTCTTTTTACATTTGATAAATCTAGGGATGACCACAGTTTTTTGCTGAAAATAAATAATCTAGCATGGTGATATGACTGTTAACTCTGCATCATTTACAGCTGGCACAGTAGTGGGCTCAATTCAGACTATAATACACACCATGTCCCATTTCTGTCTGTGCATATGTGCCAATTATTTGATAATTCTCAATTAAAGGTAGCCACTTTTCAACTTGTTTCTCTGTTCCATGATTCTGAAAAGCCAGGAATAAAACTTGGAATGAATCACATGAAATTTTAGTTAAAATTAGCAAGCTTGAGACTCAAACTGTAAAAATAATTTGTCATTATTTACGAAAATGTAAATTGTTCTTGTTCATAGAAGTAAAAATTAGTCAACCAGAATTTCAATATTACCAAAATGTCAATATATAAATCAAACTAAAAATCAGGGAATAGTTTCACTTTACTAATATGAAAAGTATAAAATTTTGTTTATGATTCTCTAGCTCTTTAAGATAATTCTCATTTTTTTTTTTTTTTTTTTTACTCCAGCAACCTGTATGGTCTTATATTTGTGCAGGAAATATAATTTTACATGTAAATTACCTTTATTATAGATTTAAACATTGATTCATGAATGCCTAGATGAGAATAATAGGGGTTCATCATCCTAAAAACATAGTAAATGATATTAATCTCAGGTGAAATTCAGCATTTAGATAAGGGTTAAAACAAAGTTTAAAAAATCTACAATGTTAAAATTTGATGCATACATAACATAATAGATCTTATGCCTACGGCACACAGTTCAAAATTGTTGGTCAATACCATTTGACACTTTTTGTTAAAAATGTTTCATTTATGAAAAACTAAGTGAGAAAAATTTGCAAAAGATCTTCATGTTGAACTGCTCAAAAGTAAACATGTTAAACAAGAATAAGCATATTTGGCTTTGAAATGACAAATCATGGTTTTCTGTATTAAATGAAGGTGACTCTTGGAACTCAATAAAAAAACCCCAAAATTAACAGCTTTCAGTGGTCAACACCATGCCTTTTTACAACAATTTACCAACACTTCAAGGCTTTCACGACTGAATTACTAATTCAGAAAAATAAATTGGGGGTTTGCGGCCCATTGCACTCAAACAAACGTGCTGCCAGCCAACACAACAAGCTCTCACTTCTTAACAATGTTTTGAACAGTGACCGAGAACTGATCCAACTTTATTTCTTTTCTCTTCTTTAAAAAATGAACATCTTGTCTGAGCACATCTTCATAGGCCTCCTCATCAGACAGGAAGTAGGATGCTGAATTATCAAAATCAGGATCCTTGTCCAGTAAAGATTCTAGAAAAGGTTAAATTGACAATTATTACTAAAATATCATGTATTTTAATCTTGGTAGATTTATTATTACGTAACAAAGGCAGTAAGCACCATAGGCCAAACTATTCCTTTGCTTAATTTCTTGCGTGGAAATAGTGTGACAAAAGATCCTGTATCAATTATTATATACCGCGACAACATCAAACTTCGGCTTACTAGTTACCGTCAATCTCGACCTACAGAATATCGCTAGTATAAATTAATCCACAGCTCACCGAGGTACTTGATTGCATTGAAGGTTTCCTGTCCGCCATAAAGAAATTCAGACAACTCTTGCACCTTAAAAGTGGTTCGGCTTCGTTCCTTGGCAAGATCTTCGTTCATTTTACAAATCATGCAATCAATTTTCAATAGTTCACTTTGTAATCTCAAGATAACCTAAATACAACGTCCATAATTCTGCAGAAGTCTTTAAACAGCCAAGTCCTTGCCAAGTCCAGGACTGAGACAGCGGCCTAGCCTCAGTCCTCTCTATTTTCACCGTCTTTGTGCTTCCCGAGGGCACGATTACACATTACAATCAACAAAATCTTCAAAATCAGTCTCAGAAGAGACCTGAAGTACAAAATTTTTCCAGAAGACTTCCTCCCAGGGTTAAAATTCTCCGTTCCTGTGCCTTGGATTCCCTCTAGGCCACCCTATTAAATTTGATAACGTGGCTGAAATAAAAGATTATAGTAGAGAAGGGGCACGCAATTTTAGGAAAAAAACCCGAAAAACCCCCCAAAGATCTCCAGAATTTGCAGTTTTCATTGTTTGTAACGGTGCGCATGCGTAAGATGTGATTGCACACACGATATCTCGAGTTCTGCTATAGCACAGAATAAATTATCAACACGAGAATAGCGGCAGTTGATGAACTAGGCGGAAACCATAATCCGAATAGAAAAATCAATGCGCGGCAAAACAAGCGGAATAAAGCCATATACATAAACTTTGTGTTTAAAATACTTTAATGCTCATTTGGTTGACTTAATTATTTATCCTGTGACCATACACAGCAAGCTGGGATCACGCACAATCACGCAATACCTCCACAAAAAATCACCACAACTCTGAAAACGTACATAAAAAAGAACTTGTATTCCTGGTTTTCTGAATCTTCAACCTTCATGTACCACGGAAAAGCTTTATCAAGTCATTAAGAAAAGTTTGGAATACAACATTTTCTTGCAGTATCTGCCAAATTAAGAGACCGGCATCAGCGAAAAACTTTTCTACTTCAGTACAAAGACTTACTAAATTACACAATCTAGGCGATAAATGCTTATACTTGGAAATCACTGATAATAAGTTGAAATGCTTTCGCTTATTTAGGAACGCGTGCATGTAGCTGTTAGTAAAGTATATCACGTCATGCACAGACTTAAAAGACTTAATTAAAGAAACTGTTTGACAAAAATCTCGATTTTGAAAAACTTAGAAACCTGGACTAGCCAGCTAGAGGTGTTCAATATTTTCCACAGTTCTTCCGTGATTTTCATACCTCAATTTCTTGGATCAGAGTAATATCGGTCATGTAAATGTTGAGGATGACTAAAGATTCTTGGTCCGGCTGGAACCAGAGGAATGAAAGATGACCATGGCAGCCCAGGATGAAAGGGAACGACGAACTGTGGTGGTTTAAAGGACATAACTGGGAAAGGTGTTGGTCTGGCTAGGATATGCTAACCCTAATGCTAACCCTAACCCTTGGGTTTATACACATTTTCAGGGCTTTTAAAGAATGAGCACCGTTTTTTAATATTCTTATTTGCAATCTCTGGTTGGTGCAATTCCTCCATTTAGCTTCATATCTCATGGTGAGTATCCGCCATCTTGAAGTGGGCGTAAAAAAAGTCGCCCCGGTGGGCCGGTGGATGGTACGTGTGGTATCAAAGTAATACCAGTAATATCAAATTATCACGATGCAGGTGCAAAATTGACCAGCGTTCGTTTGCAACGGACATGCTCATAGCGAAACCTGGTTCAACGTAAGTGAACGATACAGGCTCCTACACTAGATAAGCATTTCGTTTGTACAGAATTTTGAATTTTGTTTCCATCAAACAACTCTCACGTCGTTTTCATACGTTATGGATGGCGAGACAAAGAAAAAGCCTAATACATTACCATTGTGGGGGAATGAAAGGACGATGAATTTAAACAGTATGATTTTAACGAACATCCAGTCATCTCCCTACTTCAAGAATCAATTGTACGAATTGAAGACCTACCATGCGGTCGTTGATGAGATATACTACAAGGTAAGAGCTATTTGGCTTATGGTGGTTGTCCAAAAAGTCATTGGAAGATGGTTAAACTTGTACAGAGCCAGAGTCTCAAAGCACTGAGGGAGTTAAACCGAACGAGAGGCGAGAGACGCCGACAACTCCTGGACGATCAATGTTGTCAAATTACAACTTCGAACAATCGAACAGTAAGACTTCTTACAAGCAGTTCATTTTTTGTTTAATATAAGTCTTTTGGAAACATAAAATCTTGAGCGTAATAGTTGTTAGTGATACCGGTGTTTTTGAACAAGTAAAACGAAGTACTTGCCCTGCGAAAAATAGTCAACGACTGTACAAAACTTAGGGTAAAAAATATTTCCAATCATATGGATAGTTCGTAGAAATAACGTGTTGATTGACATGTAAAATTATAAACTGGATTCGTAAAATCCCGTTTTTATGATTTTAGTGCATTTCTAATTGTGATTATGTCATAATTTCATTGATTTTCAACTAAGTTGTTGTTGGTTATGGCTAAGCTACAGTTCGGCAGAATCATCCTGTCGCTGACCGGTTAGGGTTAAGGTTTCTATTGGTTACTGAGCTTGTGGTATGGTCAATGTTGTACTTGGATCTGCTAAACTGCAGTTGTATCCTAGTTATTAATGTTATATCTTCATAACTTATCGGTTACATGAAAAATATTAATTTGCAATTATAAGACTGAGGTACACATACAACATTTTTGGTTGTAATTGCTTTCGTTTTGTTTTCATCAACTATTCTTGATCTCTTCATTCCCATTAATCATTATCATAAGTTTTTATTGACAATGAAATGGTAAGTTTTTATTGATAAGTTTTTATTGACAATGACAAAGTAATAAGTGAAAAATAATGGGGTCATTGAATGGAGAACAAGTTGAATTAATAGTTAGTGCTTGGATGAACCAATGAAAGGAAAAGGAGTAAATTTATGAGGACAACAAATATTGCTGAAAGTAAAAATGAAAAGTGGAAGTTATTAAAGTACTGAAAAAAGTCAAAAATAATTTCTAGTTGTTAAGTTTTCAAGATTTCTATTTCCTTGTTTGTTTATTTAAGGTCGATCACTTGGAGCCATGGGAAAGAGGAAGTCGAAAAACTTCAGGTCAAGTTGGAATGTGTGGTGGAGTAAGTAGCTCACAATTACAACATGACAGTATTAGTATCTTATT
This sequence comes from Heliopora coerulea, assembly GCA_030142905.1. Classification (NCBI taxonomy): domain Eukaryota; kingdom Metazoa; phylum Cnidaria; class Anthozoa; order Scleralcyonacea; family Helioporidae; genus Heliopora; species Heliopora coerulea. The sequence goes on from JASJOG010000038.1 coordinate 1,534,439, forward strand.
ATGTGGGATAAACTATTATGTATTTACATGGAATAACACAAATATATACCTAGTATTAGTATCTTATGAACCAAATTTAATGTCTGTGCTGTAAAATACAAATGGAATCCCCCCCTGAAGTTGATTTATTTTCACATCTCAGAGCATGCCATAAGTTATGCCAGAAAAAATTGTTTATAATTACTGCATGGCTTGAGAAAATGAGGTTAACAACATCTTTATTTTATTTCCAAGTGAGAAAACTGTTAACCATCTGTAATCCACTTGTTAATGATAAAATTTGAGCTGATAAAGTTTAAGAACAAGAAAATTGCAATGGTTTTTCAAACTAGTTTGCTTATTCTTTTAGCCAGCTGTCACAAAGTTGAATGAAAAGTTTGGATACTTTATTATAGCTATTCATCATTTGCTTCTGTTCAAAACTAAAAATAATTCATTATTAACTTATTTGCATTTTAAAAATATTAATTTATAATTCACCAACATAATTTTAATGCAAGTGAAAATAGGACAGACAAGGTCTGTCAACATGTTATTACAATGGCTAACCACTAATAATGTTAGAAAACTCAATTGCCAATAAAGAATGCCCTAGGGTGAAATCAAAGTAGTGGGTATAATGCAACAAAATGGTCTTTTTAGGTACGTGGTGTTGGAGCTGGTGGTATTATATCCACTGCATTCTGCTTATTGTACAAGTTGTACACATTGCGTTTAACAAGGAAGCAATTAAATGGACTAATAAATCATTGTGATTCACCTTACATCAGAGGTTTGGGTTTCATGTACATCAGGTATGTGCAGGTAAAGTGAATTATCTTTTTGCTCTATTTCGTCTAAATATCTCATTTTACTTGCTACTAAACTTTACACATTGTTCAGAAAATTATAATTGTAATTGAGGTCTACCAACTTTTCATTGTAGCTTTTTTGAGAAGGTATGCCTTTACCAGCATGTGAACTAGTTGTACCATTCTAGATTCATCCCAAGAGCTAGCTAAAATTGCAGTGAAACCTTTGTTACAGTACATACCAAAATTCATGGGAATTGAATGCAGAACATTTGTTTCTCTGGGACATGTCATCATCAGCTATCTGCAGAAATATCGCTGACAAATAACAAGTTTGAATCGCAAGAAACAATTTTTGACATCTGTAGTTTAGTGGTATAGATTTTGTGCATAGCTTATGACAATGATCACTAGATATTAGATAACCCTGAAGTTGATATAAGCACACTGATCTCAGTTTCAAGCAGTGATCTTGTAGCTTGAAGGTTGACTGTGAAACCAATACTCAGATTTCAACTGATTACAGTATGTTCTTTTGAGTGTTCAGATGAGCCACATTCATTCTTATTTACTTTCTTAGATATGTTCAACCACCCAGTGACCTATGGGAATGGTATGAACCTTATCTTGAAGATGAAGAGGTAAACATTTAGCCAGTCTAGTCTGTCTTATGTATTTAAAAACATTGGGGTCCCAAATTAATTTGTCTCAAGGTAACTCTTGGATAGCTACTGTTTTACCAATAATCAAATTCTGAAATTAGAACAGTACAGATTAGTGGACTTGTCATTTCCTTCTCTTCTGTCTTAGTGTTTACCTGTACTTCATAATCTTTATGGTAAATGCCACCTGGAATGAATTACTAACAGTTCAACTACTCCTTGTGATGTAGTTAATGCCACATAACTTTGGCTGGCATTAGCCAAAGTAAAGTATTAGAGGACACCTGTACTAATCATCAGTTGGAAAAGGGCTAAGCATTATTTCTTGATGACAAATCAGAATCAAAACTTCTTGTACCAGTAGCTTACTTTGTGATTGTGCAGCTGTTATTGGTGCTCATTTTGACTTGTGTTGTACCTTTGTACTGCATACTACCATATTCTTTTGTAGGAGCTTGATGTTAAGGCAGGTGGTGGCTGTGTCATGACTGTTGGACAGATGGTTCGAAGTTTTTTGTTGAAATTAGACTGGTATGATTCACTATTTCCACGAATCCCTGTACCTATACAAAAAGACTTGCAACAAAAGCTCCAGGCCATGAACCTTTGTGATGATCGGAAGCGTAAGGCAGATGACGGATTTGGTGAAGCAGAAAGGTACTCAAGGATGATGAGAGAACGGCAAGACAGGTATGGAATGAGAATGTATGAGGTTTTGGACTGATGAGTGCTGAACTACAGAGGTGCTATTAAATATGAAAGTAACTTCTGTCTAAAAATAACCGTCTTTTTGAGTGATGTAAAATGTACCCAAGAGTAGGTTCCCCATCATAAGTAGCCCAAGTAGCCACTTGTTGGTAGTCAATATTTAAATCTTTATTTATTTAATGAGGGTAGCACATAATAGCCAAAGCTAATTAACTTGTGGCCCTCAAAATACAAAAATGAAAGTACAAAAAAAGAGGAAAAATTACAAACAATACTAAAATTCAATAGAATACTAAGTAAAAACAATTACAACTATATACTAAAACTACTTATGTTTAACTGTTCATTAAAAAAGTGTCCCCAAATTTTGTTTAAATAATTCAACCATCTCTGATTTTCTTAATGTCAGAGGTATTGGCACTCCTTGTCTATAACCTGCTTGTTTACAGTGTACTTTATTTGTAGCAACTGCTACCAAATACATTCTTTCATAAATTCTCTCTTCTTGAATGGAATTTTCATCATGAAAAATAGCCATCTCTTAAAAGATGGTCACTCCATTAGTAGCATAAAAACTGAGTTTGTCACAAATAGTTTACTGAACATTTTAAAGAAGAGTACATTTTGTGTTACTAAGTTCTTTCATTAATTTTACTTTCTTCAACAACTCAAAAGAGGTAAAAATTTTGACTATGTTAGCAGAAAAAGATGAGTTGTCCAAAGGGCAACCATCAATCAAAATTTGGTTGCCCAGAGAAAGTTTTAGTTGTCAGAGGCAACTGGACAATGACTAGTTTTGAATCCTGTATTCATTGATGGTAAGTGCAATATGGGTGTAAGCAAATGAAAAAACACCTTTTATTACAAATTGACCAAATTTAATAATAATTAAAATGATTAGAAAACTTCCCTAATTTTTTCATGAGTAATGGAAAAGCTGGGCTTTACCATCATTGATTATCTGAATATAGAAAACCAGTCTTGTCCCATCATTAATTGTACTATAACCAGGACACACAAATTTGTCCATGAACTGTTTCTGGGTAAAGATCTTTATTCTTTACCATATGAAATGCTCTTCCAGGTCACTCAGTCCTCATCACAGAGAACGACGGAGAGAACCTGAAAGATCCCGCAGAAGTCGTAGTTCCAGTAGAGACAAGAGGAAGCACAGAAGCCGTGACCGTTCTCCACAACACAGAAGTAGAGATAGGAAAGGAAGTTCAGAACGAGCAAAGCGAAGAAGTCGTAGTAGAGATAGAAATGGCAAAGACTATGGCCGAGACCGAAAGAGAAGTCATAGTAATGACAGGGAAAGAAAGCATGATAGTCATAGGAGGAAAGATCGAAGTCATACACCAACCAAAGACAAAGATTATTACTATCGTAGTAAATATGAGAGGTAGTAGATTATCTGGACAACTGGACAGTTACATACATTTTAGTACCATTTTTTAAAAATTACATGTACATAAAGTCTTACAATCAGGAAGCAGTTGTTAATTCATAATTGGATGTAGAAGCACCAACACAACTGTACATTTAGAAAAAATGCACCTAGTATAAAAGACCTTGCATTACTTGTACCTGTTGTCAGTCAACTGTAAAGCCTAGTTCACATTGGATATATGACAACTTGTACTTAGGTTCACGAGGAAAAAGATCACTTTTTCTTGGGCCAATTCTTGTCCCCAGATCTCTTTATTTTTCTCAGCAAAACCAGATGAAAAATTTTGGGACTATGGGACTCACAAACCTGTATTTAAGACATCTGATGTCTGTGTCTGATGTGCACCAGAAAACTCTTCATGCAGCCATGTGAGGAAAAGTTACAGGATCTGGGGACAAGAATGATGGTATAAGCCTGGCTTTGTTCAACCATTTTGTCCTATATGCCTTCCAGTGGAGCCACCTTCTAAATAAATAATGTATAAATTAATTTCCATAGGTTTAAAAAGTTCTTAGTGGCTTGTCATGACTGGAAGGGCTAATTTCACTTCAATTTACAGATGACAAAAACTACCTTTTAACCAAGGGGCACCCAATTCCTTGTTGCAACCAGTCAGGATAAAATTGGACTTTTAATGTCATATACATGGGGTAAAAATGACAAAGTCAACTGTAATCCAGTTGTGTTGAATAAATGGAAAATATGATTACTTCTTTTTCTTGGATCTTTTCCCCTGACCTACAAAATGTTTTCATGGTGAGTAAATTTTGGCAATGTGTAAAAATTCCAGACCAAATAAGAGGTAAACAAACCTTTGGTAGGAGCACCTTTCCCTCTTTCTCTTCTGCGATATTGCATTTCTTCCTTGAAATCCTGTAATTAAAGACGTTAAATTTTATAACGTAAAGATCTAAGACTGTTGAAGATCAGTGTGTGAACTTTCAACACAAGTCAAAACAGAATTTGGATCATCTTATTGCAAATTTATAGAAACAAAACTGTAACAATAGAAACGTTAATTCAAGATGGGATAACTTAGTGTTCACCCTTGATATTTGATGAAAGACATTAATTGGAGATCACAAGAATATGCAGGGTAGGTCCCATTGTATTATCAAGCATTATCCTACGAACAAACAACTTTATTAATTTGATGCGGTGCTGTTCCTTGTATTGTTAATTTCTGACAAAAATTGCTTACTTGTTCCTCTTTCAAACTTAACTCCTTACCCTTGTTTAACCCATTAAAAGGCAAGGGCAAACTTTATAATTTTACTCTGGCCAATGCCAGACAATTTTACTCATCAAGGGAATGAGCCCTGCCCCTTAACAAGTTAAAAATGTGAAAGTTCACATCAGTGGCATTGTACATGTAGAAGATGGTTTGTGGACCATATACCATCAGAACCATACAGCTATCAGTCTGTTATATCAAATGGTCTTGCAAGAACATTGGAAGCAAACTAGCTTCTCATCAGAAATAAATTTTCCAAGAACTGCTCAGCTTAAATTTTTGTTTCTGGAGCCCAGGAGACTACTTGTACTGTAACTTTTACAGGTATATATTAACATGAAACATACCAAGTGTTCATCATGGTACAAGCCCAGGTGCCTTAACTTGAAAAGCAGGGACTGAAACTTTTTTATTGGGGGATAGTAGTTAGTGACCTGGCCTGCTCGAGGGCAACGTTTGAAATAATCAACCACTTTTTGTCCCCTGCAAGGAAGATACAATACCATCAGTAAAAAATAAAGAATAAGCTGTTGAAAGCAGGCATTCATTTGGGGGTGTCTGAAAAATAGAGTTTCAGAGTTTCTCCTGAAAGTAAATTGAACTCAACTTTAACTGGCATGATATGATGATAGTCTCCCTCAGTGTTTTATAATAAAAATTAAGGCCCAGCATAGAATGCATATAACAGCCATAGGTTGAAGTGTTTTAAAACTGTTTTCCGCCTGGTTCATCACTCCCTCAGTGTTGTTGTTGGGCATTTACCCAGGTAACCACCAACATACCTGAGAAGATCATTTTAAAAATTGGATTTGTATCCACTGAAGGGCTTTTCTCTATGCTTTGACCAGTTAGAGAAACATGTTTTTGCAAGGGTAGCACCTTTACCTAGTAACTCTGGGAAACCTTGGCTTATGAGAACCCTGTATGTGACTTACAGTGTGTATGAGCAGTACACTTGGTCATTGTTACTGATTGAATAATCTTTAGTGAACTCATATACAAAGAAGTTGTGACTAGCTGTCAGGCTAATTGAAAAAGAGGATAGACAGGGCAGTTCAAACGACACAATACTCCCCACTCCTTACATCAGCGTGGGCAAACGTTTGACAGAATTATGAGGAGGTCTTGCCATTCTGACAGAAGTGTTAATGAATGCAAGCGTGTTGTATTTGAGTGGCTTAATTGTACGTACATTATAAGCGATTATTACACTTAATTCCTTCGTCTCTTTAAATAACTATCGCCAGTGGCCAACTAGGAAACATGTGGCTCTGTCTGATATGTAGTACCTCGTTGTTGTAGGTCTCACCAGTTGTCCAAATATTCTTGCTTGAAGGACGGCCATTTTGCGAGCGTAGTTCGAACTCATCTTTGCTGACATTAACCAACCAGAAAAGGCCAAATTTAATAAATTCAAAGTTGGCAGAAGTTCGAAAACTTTTCAATTGACCTATTTCCCAATTTTATTCAATGAACTCCATGGATTTTATTTGAAAATACTGGGTAAGAGATATAGCTACAAAGAATTTCCTTTGGTCTCCTTTGGTTCCTCTGCTTCCAGAGGTACACTCACGGACACCCAGTCTCAGGTCATGAGTGGGACAAGAAAAGTTTATGTAAATCAATATGTAAATCAGTATGTAAATCATTATTAAATATTGGTAAAATTATGAGCATGAATAAAACAATATTCCCACAAAATAAGGTCAAGGTTCTTCGTAGTCCTAATACATATTTAAGATTCAAATTTATCACAAGCAAGCTAATGGCTTCAGATTCGAAATTTGGCGACGTTTGAGGCGACATATTCCTGTCCATTCCTGTCAGTATTTATAAATGAAGCAGCTGGCGCACACTTCCGGCAAATAGACATTTTCCCGCTTGTTCAAAATAGTCATTTTAGAAGCAGTATTACTCACAAGACTTGTCAACATTGTATGACGTTTTGAGCGCTTGTTGCAAATCAACTAATTTGTCACAATGTGAAGGAATCAATTCACAGTGAGATGATAGAGGATAGGAATCTTATATTAAACGGGATGGCATACAGTGATTGCTGGTAAATGATGAGAAATATTGCTGTTTCGATACTAAATTGTGCAGCTGTGATTTTGTGGACCAGTTTTTGACCATCGAAGAACTTAACGTACCATTTGATGAAATTAAAACTAATTGGTTGACTTCTTGGTAATTAATATGGAAAACAATGATGTTAATGAAAACCCCAAAGTTGTCAGTGGAACAGGATCTAGAAGAAACAGTTCAATGAGTGAACTGCTACAACAACTTGAAGAGAGAAACAGGTGAGGTAGATACAGTATTGACTGGTTTTGAAGTGCTATCAAAAATAAAATCTCAAATGCTTTCGCTTCAAAGTTTAAGTGGTTTGGCGGTAATCAAAGTAAGGGATTGCTAGGAAAATCTTTAAATAACTTGACAAAGCTTATCGAGTACACGTAGCTGTAACACGTTGACGCAGTGACCTTCATCTCGACATATTTTTTGTACTCAATTCGTAATTTAAGTTGAGATAGCTCATGAAGAGAAGATTGTTGTAATGATCTGCTGCAAAACGTTATGCTGTAGATGTGATGTATATTTTTGTAGACCCTTATCTACATTTAACACAAAGAGTCGTTATATATTAAGCAGACATAGAGTGACATTTCATATCCGGTAATATCAATAGTGTTCTTGTTCAATTTTCTGTCATTTGAAGAGTTGTGCGTCCGGTGAATCGCTTTAACGGTTTGTTTTCTATCACGGGAACTACAGCAGATGATAGTTAGTTTTCAAAGAGATCGCCGTGTAAGTATCTGAAAATATTTTCCCATAGATCTTGTCATTGAAGTATGGCTTTGATAAAATATCAAGTTCATTTTCGACATCTCTGCCAGATTTATATTATTTGCTTGAACCAAACGATGTGATCGTTGACGTCAATGAGGGAACGAAAGACACGATTAACGCCATGTAAATCCCCACAAGGCTGTTTCGATCAATCCTAAGGTATTACAGGTTTACGGGAAGATGAGTTACTTATTTGCCATGTAAAACAATAGCCATTTTCTTGAACATTGTATGAAACCACAGGATACGTTTGCCAGGTTGTAACATGGCCTATTTATGGTATACTCCATGAACTCTCTTTAGCCTGAGAAGACAAAGAATGTTGAATAAATAAGTCAAATATTGACTGAATTTTTGTTTTTACAATGCAGCAGATAGAATGTCCTCTCTTTAATGATTTTGTTCTGTCTGATACCAGACCACTTTATTCATTAGAGCCAAAGCTTCAGCCAAATAGTTAATCAACGCTTTCTCTGATTGACCTTTTGAATGCCCAACACAACTTTTATCAACTTTAATTATTTTGTTCTGGCTCATACCAGACAACTTTATCCAGCAAAACAAAAGCCTAGCAACAGCAAATGGGTTTAAATGTGCATGCAAGGAAAAAATAAGCCTTCCATTTTTAATGTCTTTCAAAAGTAGCTTCTGAATAATCAGAAATCACAAACTGGTTGGATAATTTTGATTCATGTTGCCTTTTTTGTGCCAAAGACATTATTTAGTGATCATTTCCCACCAGAATTATTTTCCACAGGATTATTTCCCACCAAAAAGCCTTTAAAATAATTTTTCATTGCATGTTCCAGTTGGGTCAGGTGGAAGGCTGTTGCTCATTTGTTGTTCACATTTAAAGTTTCATATCCAGAAATCTGATCTACTGACCAAGAAATGGTTCATGCTTTTTTGTGCTCAGTTAAGTTATGAATGCTCACAGGAAGTGGCAATGAAAGTATGACAAACACCTTTGACAAAAATGTCACTTAAGAAAAGATTACATTTATCCAATTTGCCAATGTCAACAAAAGGCAGAACTTTGTAAGAACCTGTAACATTGCTCAACTGATGATTAATCTTTCAGACTTTAGCATTATCGTACTCACTATTATTTTCCCCTGGATTTTGTGTTTGCTTTTATTCAGACAGCTAGAGAACGACCAAAGAGCAATGTTGGAACTTTCTCCAACTTCGAGGAATAATAACATGCACACATCTGAGTCAGTAGATAGCAATGACTCTGGGATCTTATCAGCCAATGGACTTGATAAATCAGATGGATTTGATTATGAGACATTCCAAGTATGGGGAGAGATTATTAGGGATTGGGATGAAAATATGAAAAGAAGACCAAAGTTTGTCAAAGACTTGACCCACAAAGGGATTCCTGAAGCAATGAGGTGCATAGTTTGGCAATACTTCACTGGAGCTTGGGAATCATCACTTGTGGGCCAATATGCAAGCCTTATTACAGTAAGTTGGCATTCATATGCAAACCTGAAAACTCATGCTGGAAACATGTCTTAATATAGTTGTATGACTAAGTTAAACTGGTAAACAGAATTTCAGTAACACATAGGCCAGGGGATCTGTATATTTCCTTGCACACAGAACAAAATATCATGAATTTCTTACTTTCCACCCTCATTTATAACTTTATAGCATGAGCAGTAACCATCAATTTTTGATTATTGTGAATCTAAGTCTCTGATTACTGTATTTCCATTCATTTCCTTTCAAGTAGTTATATTGTGCAGCAAAATGTTTACATACTCTACAAATTAATAGCACTACTATAGGTCTTGTTTTGTTACAGTACATATTGCCTAGTGTGTTCCAGGAAATTTATGTGGGCAATAATTAGGGTTCATTTGTTGAAACTTTTGCAGCAACAGTCAGCCTGTGAAAGAATGATAAAGCGAGATATTGCAAGAACATTCCCAGAACATCCACGGTTTCAGAAGGAAGAAGGCCAAGGGCAGCAGTTACTTTTTAATGTAATAAAGGTAATGTGTTTTACCATGTAAAAAGAAAGTGGAAAAAGACATTATAAAGGGGGAATGTGATGAAGCTCAAAAAATAAATCTGTCAATTTTTCAGGCCTATTCAATTTATGATAAAGCAGTTGGCTACTGCCAAGGAAGTATGTTTATTGCCGGCATGCTACTGATGAAGGTAAAAATGAGATACAATCTACTGACTAACTTTGCAGAAGTTTATTTTCAATAGCATGGTAAATGTTTTCCTACTTTACTTTCCTTTTCTTTGCTTTCCTTAGATGCCTGAAGAAGACACATTTTGTGTTTTTGTAAAGTTAATGGAAGATTATGGCATGAGAGAGCTGTATAAACCAAACATGTCAGAACTAGGACTCTGTATATATCAATTAGAAAATTTAGTTGAGGTGCTACAACAACTGTTATTCTGTGATTGATATACTGAATACTATAATAACTGGTATTGTACATTCACATGACAAAAAGAATATGCTAACACTGTCACATGTCTTTCCATATGTACTGTCCTGTTAATATGTTAAATCATACTGGATAAACCATGTGCTACCATATTTCAGCAACCAGACCTTGAAATTTTTACTGAAAAAATGCCCCTGATTTCCTTCTATTGGAATATTTAATTAATTGGACATAGGCTGCACATCTTACCCTAGCCGTAACTTTCAGATTTTCTCATGTTATCCTGAATTTTTCATGTTATAATCAAAATTTTATACTGATTAAGATCATATTTCAAACCACCCATTGGGTACTGATTTCCTTTGTATTTTCTTCATGAATTATTGATGAGTTTGAGGATTTATTATACAGTGAACTGATCTTCATTTTTAGGAACATCTGCCAGAATTACATGGACATTTTAAAGCCCAAGTAAGTTAAACCCTCTTTAATAGTAATACAATTTTAATATTTAAATGATTTACACACTTTTTACATTTCTTGGAAATTGGGAAAATACTTGCAATTTTGCCTCCTTGTTGGTCTTCAGAAGTCCTTGAATGTCCTGCTTAATCTTTTTTTTTTGAAATTACTGATTGAAACATGTACAGTAATTATTTATACATGTATATGTCCAGATATCTTTCAAACTGACATTTTTATATTGATGAAGTGCAATCCCTGTTTTATTTTTTAGGGTTTTCATACGGCTATGTATGCATCGTCTTGGTTCCTAACCTTATTTTCTACAGTGTTTCCACTCAATGTTGCATTTCGAATAATGGACATGTTCATTTGTGATGTGAGTAAAGACTTGCTTGACTTTTACGGAATGTTCATTCTTTGTAATCGTAGGGTAAAAATCAAAGCCCAGTAAAAAATGCGGAACACAGATATCGTAAAATAAAAGTTTAATACAGTTCTTAGGTTTCTTTGCTTCTCACAACATCATTCTCTGATTATTTTTATCCTACAAGTACGTTTTCCGCCTGGTTCGTCAATCGCTTCGTTCTATGTATTCTATTTGAACGAACAGTTGTTAATACACATTGGCATGTACAGTAAGATGGATTTATAACTCGTTGGGCCTGCCTTGATGCAAATAATTGATAATTATTGCCATAATATGCTAATTATGTTACCATTTTCGCCAATGATAATATCGCCATAGGCTATGGAGGTGACGTCATTATTTAAGCTTGTGAAGGATTATTACTGCATAAAAATATGAGTGAAACATGGATAATGTTACAAATATTCTTGCTAGAAAGTTATTCACATTAGCGGCGGAAATGTTTGTGATGACTTGTGGCCTAGATAAGAACAGATCACTTTTTAAACGGCTGCGATTTTTTGTCTTTCTTCGTAGGGTCGTGAAATATTATTTAGGTTAGCTCTTGCATTGTTAACATTGAGCGTAAATCAACTTCTCAAGAGTGACATGGAGGAAATATTAGAGGTATTGACAATGAACGAGTTTTACGAAATAATCTTTCTCGCTCCTTATTTCTGGAAATCTCCGCGCGTTTTCAAAGAATAACGTATGTTTCATGTTTGTTCCGAGGATCGACCAAACAAATATCAAGAATTAGTTCTGTCGTAGCAAGGTCTGTACTAGAACGCCATACAGTCTTCATGCGGCTTGCTAAACATATAATCAATAAACACCATGTACAACTTCTTGTCACATTTAACTTCTTCGTGTTTTTACACGATATTAATATTTCGCCTTAATTACGCATATGCTCAATTTTTTTAAGCACTTTCAAAAAACCATGCCGGAGAAATATTCCGATAATTTTGAAGTAGTCGTGGAAGAAGCTGAAAGAATGAAATACAACGTGAAGAAGATGAAAAGGTGGTATAATCTTTTCGTTTTAATTGGGCCTTTTTGCGTTTATTTTTGGTTTCGCTCTCATTCCTTTGCTGTAAAAAGTTGAGCGATGTGTAGGCAACGTGAAATGATGAATAAAACGCTAAAAGGTTAATCACCTTTCGAAATTGAAAAGTCGTGTTTCAAATAAAGGCGATGCGTCTGGGGTTTTTTATATCCCGTCATTCTTAATGACAACATTTCTGTACTAACTCCGTCTGATTTGCGGAAATAATTTTCATACCCCATACTCGCTCTAAAATGATAACTAGTTCTTGAAAGAAACGTTTTCTTAACTATAATATTCATATTGTTTTCTGCATCCCAGGTATGAGAGGGAGTATAGTAGATCAAAGTCAAAGGAAGTCGAAGACAGTGAAGAAATTCGTCGTCTGAAGACTGAGAAAAGTCTTTTAAGGCAACGCGTTGATGCGCTGGAAGAAGTAAGAAGAAATGTTATTATGAGCCTGTTCTTCTCAGGTTCACTGCAGCGGGAAGGTTGAACAGAAGTAGATACCAGTGCGCATTATTTTTCTCAGTCCGTATAATCGTAGCAAATTACCCTTTATATTAGCTAACGAGCGGTTTTTACCAGAAGAGTACGGACATGATTGGCTAAATACATCAGGAAAAAGTTTTACTTTAAGCAAAATAGTTTTTCAGGGAATAAAGAAGTTATTTTCCAAACCTCCTGTTTGTTTAAGAACGTATATTTCTTGAGTTTAACACTATTCTTCAACAGTGTTTGAATTTCAAGGTGACGGATTTTCGAAAAGATTAGGAAAGATGTAGCACTGAGTTGATAAGAGGTCTATATTCAATCTTAGTTTCATCTTTCTTCTTTAAGGAATGTGCGTCGCTGGCTGACAAATTGATTCAGGTATGGTAATTATTACTCCAGAGAGGAGCCTTGGTCCGGTTGTTCAAAATGTGATTAACGTTAATCGTGTGCTTAAATTTGATCGGTTTTAATCTAAATTTAAATAAAGTTAATCAATTTTCTAAAAAAGGTTTACTATTTTTAGTAAAATAAATTTAGTAAAAAAAATTTTGGCGAACGAAACTACATTTTTGGAGAAAGTTGGATTGAAATTGGGTCATGTTTTTGTAATATGTTCGTTCAATTTCAAACTCCACTTCATGGTATTCAGTTCTTTGTTTTTGGTATATAAATTGTGAATAACTCTGATAACGTTATCTGACTTCTTGATATTGAACAGCAGGGAGAGTTTATACGACCAATTTATTGGCACTTCTTTAGGGACAGGTGACCAGAGCCCAAGAACAAGAAGAAATGTTCGTTATTAAAAGAGAATTATCAATAATGCGGAAGCGTTACGAAGAGATGAGGCTAGAGTTGGAAGAATCGAGAAGGAATGAAGCTGATTTGCGACAATTCAAGGTTGGTTTTCATGGAAATGAACGCCATGTAGGTGTAATGCTTATTACTTCTAGAGATCTCAAACGTTGCTTTCTTGTTGTTTGACGCTATGAATATAAGCTAAATTTTGATTAATAAAAGAACTATTTCGTCGTGGTAACAAATTTAAACACAATTTTCTGGTACGTTATTACCATGGTTGGTGGTTATTTAAGATAACAATATACGCTTTTTGCCAGTCTCACAACATCCTGCGTGTTTTGATCAGTTTCCATAGATGAAAAACCCTCAGATATTCCATTGAACGGGAGTTTCCCGTATGTGGTAAAATACTACAGATATTTCCCGGAATCTGCTGGGGATTTTTCAAGCAAGAAAAACCGTAAAAGGGGTTTTTGAATGGGCCAGTGATCATTTGATGCCAGCAGTTCGCAAGCTGCAGATAGTTCGGTATGAAGCGTATTAAAACCTTAATATGAACCCATGCAATTGATAAAACGTTACGAATAATGAGATACATACTGTGTCATGTGAGCGCCAAATGTGACTCACCCGCAGTAGAAATTTCCCGATGACTTTTATTTTTCTGTATTTTCTAAATCGCTCGTATTGACTTACAGGAGGCAACTGAAGCAGCGAATAACCAGCAATACCAACCCGATAGAGGTAATCCATTTGAAGAAAAGCCGAGCTAACACTGGACTTTAGAAAGAAACAAATAAAAAGGCGTTTCACGCTGGCTCAGTCGTGTCACGACATAAATTTGCCAGGTTAGCAAATTTGTCTGTGAAACAGAAATCCTCTGATCAATGTTGATGTTATTTTCTGATGAACAGTTAACTATTAAAGACAATTTTTCTATGAATATTTATATGAAGTTGACAATAAAGCAATGTAATATCAAGAGAGGTAGTTAGTTTTAATGTCAGTGACCGTTCATTAACGTCTTAAAATCACAGGCTATAATTAGTGTATGTAATGAAAAAGTTTTCCTGTCATAGAGATATTTTAAAATGTAACTTGCTTTGATGAACCAGCATTCTGATTGGTTACTTAACACTGACGTAGTAATGTACAGTTAATCCAGAATTACAGATATATTTTATAGCAACTGAAAATAAAATAAGAGGTCTTTTACCGAAAAATTATATTACATCTTAACAAGAAATTGCTGACAAAGATATAAATTATGCCAAACGACAGTATACACTAAATAAATTTTCCCGTTACATCTGCATATGTTGTCCTTTTTGACATTTTATCAAAACGAGCCGGATTTTGTCGTTTTCCTCATACATGGTTTATTGGTAAACATATAGTTTAAACGGAGGATTTTGTCAGAGTTGTTCAAGTTTATAACGGTAATCAGTCTATCCAAATAGACTTTGAATGTTTGTTCTCAAACTCGTTAATGGTCACGAGGAAAACATCCAAAAATCATCACAAAGCCAAATCATCCGCGAAAGATGTTTTGATACCACGGTCAAACACTTGCGAAAAAATAAACGATCTCTTACCTCGATTTTTATGCCGTCTAACACTCGTGAATGTTGGACATAATATAAGGCGTATTCGTACTTCTTCAAACGGGTTTTATGGACATTATGAATGTTATTCACCATGTTTTGCACGTGGTAACTTAGTGTCGTTACTGATGATATGTGGAAGGACGTTCATCAAGTTTGATTACCCAGGAAGACGATTTCCGATGGAGATCGAGAGCCGATCCGCATGTTATGTACAATAAAGTTATCGTGTACAACGTTATTACATTCTCAATAATTAGTGGGATTGTAAGGAAACAGTGATCCCGGTCCAAATTCCCACCCTGTAACCCTAAACTTACATTCCCAGTAACTACTGGGTTACGATACCAATAATTGAGAAAGTTGCTGGACACAACATGAGGAATGAGTAGAAAATAAGCCGCAACCTTTTGATGACTGGTGAGACACTGACTAATGAGCTACCGAAACTCAGATGGCGAACTAAGGTATTGGATCGACACGTGTACTGCCTATGCCGTAAGTACAGTAGGATAATGTTAATGGACGAGATAAAGGAATACCAAAAAGAATTCGAAGCCAAGACTTCCTGATGACCATGCAACGACATATCTTGAGGTACAGGTGGAATCAGAAAATCATTAGTATAAGAGAAAAAGAGATGAAGTAAATTGTTTCGCCGGTATAAGGTACGTAAAATGACAATTTTAACGAGATGATAAACTGACTACTCAAGAAAAGTTCACACAGCCCCCCAAAAAAGTGACAAGTTCTTTTTCTGCTTGTTGACATTTTCACGTTTTTGAACTCGTAAACGACACGAGAAGTTTTGTCGCTTGACGTCATTTGTTCCTTTCACAATTATATCACGAACATCTGGGTAGATATGCAGGTGTATTGACCGGCAATATTATTTACATTGAAATTATTTCGTCAAGTTTTTAATCTCATGTTTTAATTTTTCATGACCTTTTTCATAAACAAAATGACCTCATAATAACTCTGTTTTAAAATTCTCTTTGACATTGTTTCGGTCGCTATTTAACAATAAGATTATTAATCGACCAACTTAAAGACAGAATAGTGAGAGATCTAAATTTATTAATCCTGCATAGCATTCTCCCTATGTATAAGACATCTTTTTACATATTCTCTCGATAGCCATGACAGACAGCATAGCTCATTGTAACTGCCAAAACTAGTTCACACACTCTCACGAGGGTGTTCACCACAAGCCAAATCCACGGTGAAGGCGTGGTGTGGTCTCCCAAGGTAACACGAAACATCCAAACTAACGAATAAACGTAGAGAATCGAACCAAAAAGACCAGAAACAACCGCAGTTGCTGTAATAGTTGTCACTTTTAAAGGTGTCCCATGTCGTCTGGTGGCTTTTGAAACATTCTCTCCGTTCCCAAGCTCACGTAGCCGAAATTTACTCAGGTTTTCCTGTACTTGACGCGTCCTTTTGATCAACTTTCTTCCGCTGAATAACAAACTTAAAGATATCGCCAAACATCCAGCGAAGTAATAGAAAGCGCAGATGATGAGCAGAAACCCCGTTCCATGAACGCAACTCGTAATAACCTCCGACGTTAGGACCGTTAGAAAATGTATGACCAGAACAGCCGCCACGCATCTGTGCTTGAACAAGTTTCTTGAAGACAAAATTTCCACTTTGCTTATCTGAAGAAATATGTAATGGACAAACGTGAACCCAGAGACCAGGCAAGGGAATCCCAAACCAAAGAGAATGCGTGGAATAACTGTGGGAAGGATTGCCACATTGTTCGTCTGTCCATACGGTGAAAAACTTAGAGCCAGTGATCGGCTTAACCCAAACACAATGACAAGCTGCTGGACTATGAAAACGTACCCTCTGTTTGGCATTCTCTTTCTTCGACATGTCCTGGAAAGTTGGTAGATATTGGACAAGGTGAGCAACGCGAAACAAGAAGCAAAACCAGTCCAGTGCAATCTGAAAGCAACCTGCCACATTTCGCCCACTTCTGAAACATCAAGTTCGGGCTCTGCATTGGGAAAGGCATAGTATTTTGTCAAACCAGTCGTTGGTTCGCTCTCTCGGAGGGATTCTGGGCTCGGTTCTGAGCTTGGAGTGGCTCCTGGTTCAGCCATTATTTCAAAGTAACCATCAAGAACATTGGACGCACGATGAACTATAGAAACCGAACGATCTGATGTCGTGGTGAGATGATCATTTATCACCTGTTACCCCACTGACCATATAATTTAAAACTCCTCCGCAATTGTTCCTTATGAACCGATAAAAAGCATTAATTTAAAGTCCCTACAAGACATAACTCAGTTTGTGTTCCTTCAAAGACCTTCAGTTAACTGAGGTATGTTTCGTTTCATGCAATGACTAACGACATATAAGAGTTTCATGGAAGAACCACTCGGATAACTTCAACACAATAGACCGTTTCAGGACCAAATATGAGACGTTGATTTTAATTTCCAAAAAAACATCTTGAATGCTGTTGAAAGCAGACTGAGTAATTAGATATGTAATCTTGGATCTCCTGAGGGGTTTCAAATAATACTGTCGAAATTACACAACTAATGGCAGAAGATGGACTACAACTTGTGAGTTTAGTTCACCAAAGATCAACAGCGCCACTTTTTCTTTCAGTATCTTGGATCAAAATCTAGTGCGTCGCTTTGTAATTAAATAATTACTATTCTAAGTTTAATCTCTTCTTTTTTCTTTCATTTTTTTTTCTTTTTCTAAAACAGAAGTTAGTAAAAAGTTGTTTTCAAAGGATTACAATTTTAAGCTTATTTCAGAGGGATTTTTGGGTAGGATTTTATGGGCTAAAGATCGTTGCTAAAAATCTTCCCGTTGATTAACTCCGCCATGGGGAGATTTTGCCGGCGGAATTGAGAAAACCAATTAAGCAATAAAACGTGAATATTGAAATGACGTCTTTAAGTGAAGAGAATCGGCTCACAGAAATTATCATGCATATATACATTTGAGGCAGCAAACTTTAGCGCGGCTGAGATGATTTAACATCTCGATCAAAAGCCTTATCTGTGGAAAATCTCTTAAAACATGGGATAAAGAGGTTTTGCCCGAAACGGTTGAAACTTTTCGCTAGTGGCTACATATACGCGAGTGTTCGTTAGACAGCTAACGTTGGTAATCCCATCATTTGAAAAATGTCGATTGTTGCCAACGCTATCTGTTTTAGTATACACTGATCACTGATTCATATATCCCAAGGTCCGCCGTGTCCAAGTTATAACGGTGCTAAAACCAGTCTTAGTCTACAGTTCTAATTATGGAGCTACTTACATCATGCCAGTCAATTTCGGGATGAAATCACCCGTTCCTACTGACCCGACTCATGCTTTATATGTTGTAGGAACATAAAAACTACTCACGTTTGGTACAGTACAATGTTTCGTACATAGTTGGCGATATCACTACATTTTCTCAAATTGCAAAGTTGACTCACAGTGTAGAGTTATTTCTGCTAATCTCAACAAGGAAAATTTAGTGGTTTTTTTAATGTGGTGCGACTTCGAGATCTCAGCAGGACACCAGTAGTCTGTTTCTTTCAACACCAAGTTTAATCCGGTGTCCTTAAACTCCTAACCCTTGTTCATCGCCTTTATATTTCACTTGACAGAGATAATGGTGAATTTTCATTCCAATTATCGCCTTCTACGAATTTTTGAAATAAATGCACATCTGAAAGAAATACGTCCTCACCGCCCACCAACAGCGGAGTATTTTAATGAATTAAAAAGGTGTTTAATTGAAAGAAGCACGGTAAATGGACCCTCTCTGGTGCTTTAAAATGCAAGAGTAAAGTTGTCTTTTTTTGGTGGGGGGAGGGTTTGGTGTTTTTTTTACTTAAAACGAGTTAAAGGCAAAGCACAGGAAAGACGAACATTTAGAAAAAAGTAAGACTGTAAAAAGCTTCATACGTTCTTACATGTGTTTATTTTCCTTATTTATTCAATGAAAGAAATGGAACTATCAACTTGCTCCTACAGCTGAAACAGCTAATTTAAACAGCTGTTTTTAAATTTTTTAGATAGATCTAATTAGTCAATTTCATGATGATGAAAATTAAAAAAACCAGTAGTCTGGTATCATGTAATGGCACAATGTTCATGCTGTTTATTCTAAATATCAGCAAGTACATTAAGATCAAAGGGATTCCGTAAATTGGAGTATATTTTGTGATCATAAAAATTGTGATCATAAAAATTTATTATTTTCTTTGCACAATACGTTTGCGTGGCCAAGAAAATTAAGAAATACTATGTGAAGACGCCATGAAAATTGATCAAGAGTTGGTTATTAGCTAAATCAGCGGGATGTAAAACGTCAACTTGTTCTGCTATAAAACTCCTCTTAATTTCCACTTACAATTTGCCATTTAATTACATCAGAAATCTTTGACAACATATTTCAAATGACGAACATCCTTGCACATCGTTTACTCGAAACTCTTCGGAGTGACATCGTTCATATCGGCAAATTCCGAGACCACTGTAGCCACAGCCGAAATTTGACCAAATAAATGGAAAACCTAGAACGAAAGCAGACAAAAATATCCTAAAGAATAGCGATATTATTTGATACTTTATTTAAACACGTATCACCTGACAGCTAAAAGCACGTAAAAACGTGTACGTCACGAAATAGTAATTATGATCACAAATATATGTTAAAAATCCATTGTTAGCATAATTATTAATAATTATAAAATAAGTACATTATATTTTATTACATTATATTATATTACATTATATTATATTACATATTATATTACAGGGGCGGATCTAGGATTTTGGAAAGAGGGGTCCAGGCAATTCGTGAGGGCACAATAATGTGGGCAGATTTTGTAAGGACGTATTTTCAGTAAATTACAAAAATGTTGATAAGTAGCATTATATCAGGTTAATCCTAATGACAAGAAGCCATTGGACTTGTTAAATTTTATGTACATAG
This sequence comes from Heliopora coerulea, assembly GCA_030142905.1. NCBI lineage: Eukaryota > Metazoa > Cnidaria > Anthozoa > Scleralcyonacea > Helioporidae > Heliopora > Heliopora coerulea. Next base: position 1,554,335 of record JASJOG010000038.1, read on the forward strand.
ATAATTGATGAAATCATAGGCTGTATTTTAGAATGACTAGGTTACTAGCGACCGGCGCCATCTTGTGCTGGTTGCTGCACGGTACGGGAATATCCGGAACGCAGCATCAGCGGGCAAAAATATTCGGGGTTAGAATTACATGCGATTTTTTTGTTTTCTAGAACTGCTGGCTACACATTTTGTCACTTTTTTGTTAGGAATTCAGCTTCACAACATCAAATCTACATACAGGCACTATTTTCACAACAGAAAATGTGATCTAAAAATTTTTGGATGACTTTTTAAAGGGGCACTTTGAAAATTAAGGGGGGTTCCGAACCCCCTGGACACCCCGCTGGATCCGCCAGTGTATTATACTATATTATATTATATTATATTATATTATATTATATTATATTATATTATATTGTATTATATTATATTATATTATAGTATAGTATATTATATTATACTATATTATTACACCACTTTATAATAAAACTTTCATCCTATTCTTTCCTTCTTCCATGTTTACTAGTTGGTTTATTCGTTCGTCATTTTTTTTCAACAATTTCGTCACCTTATCTCTTCCAGCCTCAGTCTATTTCTATATCGGAGCATGTGTGTAAAATAAATTCAAAGCCAAATCAAGGCGGGAGCCATTTCCATTAAGAAAACCGAACCAAAAGTTGAATTACATTACTGAATCTCTCCAGTCCACTGGTCAGACCCTATTGGACAAGTGAACTGTTCAGGAGTTGGGAAGAATGAAATAACAGAAGACCATGCTGACAGTAAGGTGTTAAGGACAATTTGGTACGACATTCACTCTACAACAAAAAATAAATTAAGAAAAACAGAACTCCTAAGGATATTCAAATAAACCTGAGTTTCAAGATTGGAGCAGAAACCCTTTACGAGGGTGAAATGCGCGAAATATCAGTTTCTTTCCACATCGGTGGTTTGCCAGTTCCACAACACTTTTCGTCTGTTGTTTAATCATATTGTCCACCTAACGCACAGTTTTATATCTCGTTTGTACGATATCAACAACGACCGATTAAATTTTCATTTCTGACGTTTTCAATTACAAATTACAAATGAAATTTATAAGACAACATCGGACTGCATGATAGACTTAGGAACATATAATAAATTATTTTCAATATGGAGTTACTCAAAGTAGGCAGAAAAACAACTCCAACTTACCTTCTCCTTGTTGATCAACACAGAAGAAGAAAACAACAGCAATTAAACTAAGCTTTGACATATTTGTTAAGCAGTTCATCTTGGCATGCGGTAGCTATGATTTCGCGTATGGAATCGTTCAGGAGCTGAAGAAAGTATTTTTCTAAAAATATTCATAGTGACATTCCCATCAGCATGAGTTTCCGATTATCTTTGACGATGACAGCCCAAATACAAACTAAATTACACACAGTGTTATAAATGGCCGGATGTATTAGTAATGAATTGATGTAATCTTGCCTTTTGTTCTCCTGAACAAGATGCAGTACGTACGCCAGCTAGGGAGCTGTGCTGACAACAGATGTTGACAAAGCTAGCGGATACTTAACTTATTTAACAAAAAATCTCTATCCAAAGTTTCAGGTGATTACATACGTTCGAGGGATACTTAGGAAAAGCGAAAGAAACGAGTGCCTGACACATTTTTTTGCGCAATGACTGGTGAACGATAACACAACGTCTTCCCTTCTTGAACGGTATTTTGCAATAATTTATTATATGCGTTTTACAAAAAACAAAGTCTGCACTAAGAGAAGTTATCATTTACCATTAAAGAAATCATTACCAGTGTTATCAGTTTTGCTTCCTTCGCCAGTTTAGCGGAGAGTTTCCAAAGATCCTTGCATCCACAGGTACAAAATGGGTACCCCCCTGCATGCAGTGTCCAGACGAACGGAAATGCATAGTATTGTTCTATTAAAAACCACATGATCTTTAAAGGATTGTCCTGAAAGTTCTTTACTCTAAATAATCTCATGGCGAGAAGTTGTTACACGCCTGTGTAAATTAGTAATATAACACTAACTTTTAAAAAAAATGCAAGGCTTTCTGGTTTTCACGTCAAACGATGTCAAATTGTGGTGCAACGTAGAGAAGGTTTGGGGAGAAAAGGCGGCATCACAAAGTGTTATAATAATCCAGGATTACTCAGGCATTATTTTATGACTTGAGATGGCTGAAACCAAAAGAAACTAAATATTTATCTTTGAGATACTTCGGGAAAGATTAGCGACTAATAGAAATACACTCAACCGCTTTTTTTCCTGCTCATCCCCATATGAAATAACGCCCCGAGCCTCCTATTTGAGAGACTCTTGGAATGAAAACAACGGATTTGCAATTCAACTGAGCATAATAAAATTAATGGGAAAAGAACTTGCTGTTTTAAGGAGGTGCCCTAGCGCAATTTTTAATAGGGTTAGGGTTAGGTATGCAAAGATGTCTCGGTACGCATGGGATAGTTGTGGTCTTGTCACCTTGGTGAGTTGTTCATCGATAATGGTAGCACAGTCCACGAGATGACAGAGCCAAAGTTTGTCAAAATTACGAACAACCTCCCCTGAACTTTTCCTGCGTTATTTTCCAGCAAAATATCTATCTTCATAAACAAATTACAGAAAAATTCACTGAAGAAAACTGCAGAAAAACGTTTACTCATTGCAACACAGAATACATCAAGACTGCAGTTAAATCTATCGCTTAAATAGTTAAATCTTTAGGGTTTTGAACCAATGGATCCTGATGGCTGTAATCTTCAAGACATGTGCGAATACCAATGTGAAGAGGATCAAAACATCCAAGTTTTTTAAACGTGCAGTTAAGGCAATCTTCGTCCTTCGAGCATTCTTGAAGGAAAGCCTCACAACCACTAATAATTTTTTGAAGCTCTTCGGAATCAATAGAATCTCTATTCACCTAAGAAGGGAAAAACGTACATAACTACACTGTAGCGTTAACTAATTACTTGCTAGTTCATTATTACATTTTTAGTCTCTTCAAGTCGTTTCAGATACTTACTACTTGCTTTTCTGCCCCATGCCCAAACTCGCTAGGGTCACTATCTGGGCTACCTAAGTCGTTTGAAAGAAATTGCCATTTGCCCTTTTGAAACGAAGCGGCCATGCTTGCTTGAAAACACAGGAAGCTGATCAGAACTATCAAAGTTCGCGTCATTTGCAGACTTCCTAATAATAGGAGAGAAAATATACTATGATGATTGACAGCAGAATTTTAATTCAGCTCACATTAGAAGTCCATAAATTTATTGTTTAGAAATTCACTACTCGCCTTGGAACAGTAAATGCAGTCCGTGTTTCAATGATTGTTTTTGGTGTTGGTTGAATTGGAAGGTTGACAGCAAGGATTTGAATGTGAAAACATCGTCGATGCAGATGTTCAGGTAAGTATATGTGACCACGAATTTTGGAACAAAGGATAAAATATAAACCGAACAATGTCATCGTGAGATAAGATATTCAAGATAAGATAACATACGACAAAATACATGTGGTGATATTTTGACTCTATATGTCTTTCATACTTACATTCAAACCAAATGACAAAACTAGCTAGGGTCTACATATTCATCAAATAAGATTATGTCATTGGTTATTTACAATGAAAGTTTCTGTCTACAATTATATCATGTTAAACTCAAAACTAAACAGAAGATACCGCCGTTATTTGCCTCACAGTAAGCTGAAAAATAAAATAAATTTACGAAGGTGAGAAGATTGACTTTAAGAAGAGGAGCTCTTCTCTGCCCTTAAGGGCATTGGTCATTTCAGGTTAATTTAAGGCTTAGTGATTAAGCTACTAAAATAAGTAACTGACTGGGACTGCTAAATTTACATGAATGAAATATAAGTTACTAATTATACTTGTATCAATTACAGTACATTACCAACCTTCTAAAACCCCAATCACCTCTTGAAGTAATTATTGAAATTATAATTTTAAGTCATTCAAAGTGGCCCATTTCTATACCTTTGTTGTCAATGAATACACGTCAGTCTTTAATATCACCATGATTTACCAATTCGCGCGTTCGTCGGAGTATGAAGGTCAAGGTTACGACGGTTCCTTTTGTTCGATATTTTTTGGTAATCTCACCTGCCATTAATTACCAGTTCACATCCGAAGTTAAGCGTATTCCAGACATAAGGTAAAGGGCTCAACAAAGAAAGGAGGAGAGAGGAAATAAACAACAACCGTAAGGATGTCTGACTATTCTGGTTTTATTTTACACTGGTAGAAACTTCTTTATAGTCTGGTGCAAACACTGCAGTCTGACGGATTATGCTACTTGACAGGTAATTATCAATGGATATTTACTGGCAGCGAGGAACGCTATAAGGTTGAGCTTTTCCAGTCAAAAACAGTGTTTACACCTTGCTTTTCATGATAAATTTTAAAAACTAACCTCAATTAGTTTCTACGAAAAAATTGTTATTCGCTCTTAATTTCTAAGAAATGACAGTTGACTGGAGCTTCGCCCTCGTCAACAATCAACTCATAGTAATTTCGAGTTCGTAATTATAAATTATGCTACATTAGCCATAGCAACAATTCCATTGACCATTGTCAATGGGATCATCATCAATTACCACCAGAATTGTTTATTTAGTCTCCTATTACTTTATATGGTTTACTCACCCCTTGATGAGCGGATTTTCCCAACGAGCAAATCCCCACTGGCAATTGAACAGAGATCCGCGAACTTACGGTTTATCGTCGTTATCTGAGAACACAAGTCCATTGGCGGATGTTGATGCAAATGCACCACATTGCCTTCAATTATTTTAAGACCACGAGCAGTGGGTTCTACAGAGGATCGGGCTGATTCTTCCTGCTGGGAATAAAGTGTAGTGAGCATTACACTAAGTAGAAGCACTAAAAGTATAACTCTAAATTGGAAACTCGAAGTTAGCCACCTATACAATCAATGGAAAAACGCGTTTTGTCGTTTTCAGTTGCATTTTTTTCAAAATACTAGAGCATGTTGTATTATTTTATTAGCATTATAAAGCAACTGACCGTTCGTCCCGTGAAAAAATAAATAGGAATCTATCATTTGGGCGAATATCTATAAAAACCACTTACGACATCACATAGGTAATATTAATTATTTATTCTAAATGTGTTTAATGTGAAGCCTTGGTTACGTAGTAGATAATAATACAAAAATAATAAATTACGACAAATGTTGTCGTGTACCGGTTTAGAGCTAGAGGTATTATTCGTTTGTTATGTTAAAACTAAAGTTTATATCTAAATGCAGTGCTACTTCTTGGACAAATTAATTTTTAACTGTGTTATCTAGCCATATTCAACATAGCGCTCAATCTTATTGTCATTAAGTGGCAACACTTATAATGACAGCAGACCTAAACATACACAGCATGTTGTGCACATTATTGTGAGATAACTAAGGTAACACGCAGTAACATTTAATCACATATCCTCACAAATACGTAGGAAATTGAATTCACTTTTTAAGACAACTAATAATTCAAAATATGGTATGTTTCAGTGCCAGGGGACACGAGCACTGCCGAAATGAGCAAACAAATGATTTTCCATTTGCTCCCTTTGTGTATTAATTGAAACCTATACATAATTCGTTTCTAAGGAAGAAGATTTTTCTTTTGTTTTTTGCTTCTTTCCTTTTTTCCCCTTTTATTTTACCTGCCAATTAAGACGTATCAGCTTTCGTATATAGGTCAGTATTAGAAGACTTATAGAGTTGCTTCCGAGGAAATATTCAAAGTATTGAATCTGAAAATATGATTGATTGTGCCAAAATATCTGTCAGCCATAGGTATGACTTTAAATATTTTTTTTGTTTGTTTGAATGTAAATGAAAATTATGACTTCTGCTTTCCACTTCGCACTTTCAACTCTGTAATGAGCCAAGGGAATCATAACGGTTTCAATGGATGGGCATTCAATCAAAATCAATCTCAATCATGTATTATGTTAATATTAGATATGTCACTGCCACACTCGATAATATAATGGAAAAGTAATAATGATAAATAAAGAAAGAGACATCCTGTGAAGCCCAGTTTTCTACTAGGAGAGATTTTACATGAAACGTCCGAAGAAGTAGACGTAGGTTTGACTTTTTCACGAGGAATTTTTCGCGAACCAATCGAATTGCTTCGATTCGCATTGACCGTAAAAAGCCTCCGTGTTAAAAAGTGGCTCAACTCTTCCCTGACAGGGATGTCTCCCACTGGCGATCAAATACTGGAAGGAGTTATGGCCCAAGTCAAACTGTTGTCATCTAATTCCGATGGCCATTTGGTAGATAAATTGAAGTTATGACCTGCATAGGACATATCCTTTACAGAGAAACTGTTTGAGTTCATAGAAAAACATTGGGTAAAAAACTCGTTTTGACAAGTTTGACACTTTGTGCAATTCGCACCAGACTTAATATAGACAAAATGTTACAGACTTACCAAGGTCTAGTTCCCTAAATAACTGTTTTTCATCAAACACGTACACAACATAAAGACGATGTTACATGAAATGATTTTTAGCGACGATTCGCAATCGAAGGTACATAGCACAAAAGATTGACGCAAGTAAACTATTTTAATTTGCATTTAAAATCGTCGTCAAAAATCATTTCACGCAACATCCTACCGAAACCTCAATGCATGTGCACTGTTCAGAAATACCAATTACGACCTCATTTTAAGTGGGGTTGTGGCAGGAAATTTTAACTCGGCAGTCCACACACCACAGTGGCCCACCCAAGGGGTGTCTTTGAGGGTTTAAGGCCCTCCCTTTAGCCACCACAAAAATTATTTCTATAAGCGGCCACGAATAAAAAAAAAACATGTAATGCAAAATTAAAAGCGTACGGTGAAGGAGGGGGTACAATAGCTCTGACAGACGACCACGAAATACTATAATTTCTCCTTCACCTTACTTGTGTGTTGTGTACAAGCACTGTCAAATCTTAATGCCAGAAATGGCCTTGTAGAGACTTTAAACATAACATATTCCTGCGAAAGCGTGCCTACAAAGCGTCCCCAAGCGGTGGCCCATTTAACATTGTAGCCCTCTTACAAAAACTCTGGGTGTGCGTTGATACCACAGAATTCTTGCTTTCTATTCGCTCACGAGTGATCCACGGGGGTCTCACAACGTCTTCTGAGCTGGCGACATCCATCTGCGTATCAATCGTAAGCTAAATCCGAGCCGACTTAAAAAGGCCATAAACAAGTCTCTTTCACGCCTTTTGGTTTGCAGAGCTAGAAATATTACTTCAGGAGTATTTTTAATGGATTTGGTTTTCCGTTTAAATTTTTTATTCGTATTTCGGAATAATGATCGTCTGAATATGCCCAAAACAATGTATGATACGAAATGTTCTGTGTTTCATACAATATTACAGTTTATATTTCGTAACCACAGGTTGCTTTTGCAACGCGTCTCTTGGTCTACCAAACATATAGAGTAGTTGACTTGATCTTCAAATTCATCGTAGCTTCGTCATGCTCTGATCTGACGAGTAATTTTAACTGAGGTCATATTTGAATTGTTGACCGACGAGAATTTGCTGCATCAGTAAGATTGATTTCAAAAAATTCAAAACGTTTAACCGATTTACACGTTGAAAAGATTGTAGATCCGACATAGGGAATCAGTAATAAAAAAGTAGTTTGATTCAGGTTCGTTTGTTGCAGGTATAGATCATCAAAAGCTTCCGTGTATTCATTTCGTGATCAATGCTTTGCATGGACCATTTCTTATGACGAAGAGCCTTCAAATACAAAGGAAATACAAACGGTCGCCAAGACTCCACGATGCTGTGGTTAACGACCTTGCAAACATGCCGTCTAAAACTCTTATTATGATCACTAATTCTTCCGTTGATAGGAAGTAATCCAAAACAATTGAGAGTAGTTGTAGACACGGGACTTCATACATGCAGAACGTTATAAGGGAACTCCATCCACAACACACTTGACAAAGCCTTATATCTAGTGTACAAACTACGGACTCCGTAATGAATGACTGGGCTCGAAGTATTCTTTCATATATTACAATACTTATGGCAAAAAGTCAAAAACAAATCAACAAAGTATGTATAATTAACCGAAATGTTAATCATGAAATTCGCTCTTCAAGTGTGTTTAACCCTGGGATCCTTTAAGCGTGTAAATCTCATTCTCAATGCTTTCTTTCACGCCAAAGCCAAAGGAACAAATTTAAAAAGTTTCAGTATCTTTCAGCGGTCACTTTTACCTTTTTAACGATGATAATGTTGTTCCGTGTTTAAAAGATCTTAAAAGATAAAATTTAACTAGTTTGATGGCAAAGGAAAAGGTGTCAGCAATTTAAACATTATTTACGATGAAAATCACTTCTAATGTTATGTATAACAACTCTGCGGCATGTAATTTGAAAGACTTTTAAAAACTAAAATGTTATCAGGAAACAGCTCAGTTCATTTCTTCCAAAATAACACAACGACAATTTTAGCAACTGTCTTGTAAGACCCTAAAGGTTGAGTTTTCCCACGAAACCTTCCCTAAACAGGTTAAAAATGTTTGGCAAGAAAACTGGCTATGGTTTAGTTTTTATAGGGAGATATGCAAGAGTTGAAATGCGTGAAAGCAAAAGAAACTGAAGTGGATTTCAAGTTCAATGAAATAAAAAAGTCGGGCTAAAAACGTGATCCAGAACAGCGGTATAAAAAGTAGCGTGCTGTGTAAGATGTGTAAAAGAACAGTGTTGATAAACTGCCAAAATTGAAATGAGAAAAAACCTGATGTTTCGTGCGACGACACTTCGTTACTCTCTCTCTAACGAACCACGTTCTCTCGAAACGTTACTTTTTTTCTCTCATTTCATCTTCGGGAATTCAACAACCTTTTGGTTTCTAACATCTCCGAACAGTGCGCTGTCCATGTATCATATATCTATGTCTGTTCATATATCTAAGTGTTGAGACAATGGGTTTAAACTAGTCAGGTAAGTTTTTCCCAATAACCTTTTTTCAGATCGAGGGTTTTTACTTGTCAAACTGAGACATCCTGCCAGCCAGGAAGGGATTAATCAGTTTTACATCTCAGTTATATAAAAACCAGTCCTAAATTAATAACCTATAACATAAAATCAGAAGCAAAGGAAGCTAAGAGGAAATTTTAAGGATGATAGATCTATTCTGGTCGACACTTGTAAGTTCTTTTTTGCAACATCTCACTAGGTGGCATTACATAAGTCACTTTTTAACCTTTTTAATATTTATAGTTTTCCCCTTTCGCTACTTCATCTTGGTCAGTTTTGATGAAAACCAAACGTTATTCGATATTCTCTATCAATTTGCTCTTTTAGTACTAGCTTCCATTTGTACCAGCGAAACATACTGGCGCCATTTTTAGTAAGAGCATCATCCAGTAAAGGATCGAAAGCTGTTTATCCTCAATGTTCTGAAACAGCGAAAATGAAGAGAATTTACGAGTGTATATAAATTATGAAATAGCTGGAAGTTTTTCATTTTACAAACAGATCTCGGGTTGGTCTTAAAAGAGCATTGTCTACAGGCGATCTCTGTTCTTCGCCTGACTAGAGCGGGTGAATTGAGCACTAAGGAAGTATCAAAGACAAATCATCTTGTTCCGCCTACGGACGTGCATTAATTAGTATTTTTAGTAAAAATTTCGAAAAAAGACATCTTTCAAACTTCCTATCAGTCTTTGATACCTCAACACCAACCATATCCTTTCCCACCTGGTGAACTGACGACGAAGAGGAGTGGAAAATGCGGAAATAAAGGTTTATTTTTAAAACTTTAGTAGTAATATCTTGGCAAACACTGTTATTTACAATATAGATTTAAATGTCCTAAAGTACTGATGTTATACCTTCAAATGTTTGAGGTGAAATATTGAAAGCTACATCATTTTAAAAAGTGTAAATGTTTCAGCTGTAACTTTCATTCTAGTCACAGATGCAGGAAACAGTTGAGTGACGATGGAGGAGTAATAGTGAATTGCTCCGTGCATGGGCGATAAGTATACGAGGTGCCAAATTGTGACGCCACAAAAAAGATTTTTTACAAAGATTTAAGGATTATAAGAATACAACAAATTTTATTGCCCCCAATGTTGTAATATGGTCGCTGGCGTCTCTTTTGTTGCTTTTTAAATTGTCGATTGGAAAAAGGGGCGACAACAGTTAAGTTTGCCCCTGGGGACTGTAGTGATTGGTACGTCACTAACAGGGAATTAGTACCCTTGAAATTGTTCAAAACTATTAGTACTAACTTTCCAATAGCTTTACAACTCATTCGTGGGAAATAGCAACAGTTTAAGATGTCCATAAGTGTATTATTAGTAACTTTCAAGTAGTTTTTAACAGATTTAGGGTGTAGCAGCCATTAAAATGTCCCGAAGATTTAGTATTATTACGAATTGTTTAAGAAGTTACATAACAAATGTAGTTAGTTACAACTATTTAAAAAGTCAACAAGTATTGGTACAAACTTTCAAACAGTTTCGTAAAATCTGTAGGGAAACTCAATTGTTTTAAATGTCGAAAGCCATTGATTACATATACATATAAGCATTGGATTCCAACTGCTGAACAGTTGAAAACCGATTTTTTTTTGTTTTGCATCTAATGCAACCTCTTTCCTATTTGTCACATAACTCTTTCGTTGATTGACTTTTAGGAATAACATCTTAATAAATGCAGAAACACTAATAAATGCAAGAAATTAATTTTTTTCGGGGGTAGGATAATTCGGGCCCAATATTTTTTATTTATTTATTACGACTCACTTCTCGGTGTTTGGAAATCAGATCAAACACTCTTCTCGTGTAGCCCTGTTTGTTTTCTAGCCCGTCCAAAGAATCGATAGAAATGTTCTTTACACATGAACAACCATTCGAATTCCATATGTTAATTGTCGGTCGTGTGAAGAACTGTAGTATACTTGAGCTAAGGAGCATTTTATGTTCTTTATCAGACCTAGTCACCAGGTATAGTCAGGTTTCTTTAATTAGTAGAAACAAAGTTGAAGCATACCAGTAGCTAAATCCAGATACTTCAATTGGATCGGCTGAGATTGGTTACTCGTTATCGAAGGACCAACAAAGAGCTAGTACCATTCCTCGAGCGGTCCAAGTGAGTAACCCGACTGGCGTGGGGTTCGTTTTCACGCAAAAGCAATGCTCGTGTTTCGATTTTTGCATTAATTTCAAAGGACGAATGAACACACATTAGTTTCTGCTAAAACAGATTATTCACTCTCAATTATTCGTCTTAGTAAAGTATATTAGATACTTGGAATTCTAAATCCTCTGTATATTAGACCATTTAGCTCTATCAAAGTTATTTAGCCAGAGTATCATATATATTGCAGTTATAACTTGTTCATTTCAATTTTATTTAGTATGTACATCTATAGAGCATCAGACTGGAACCAAAAACTATATAGTACCTCATGAATACGGATATCCCTTCTACACAAGCAAAAATTTAACATTTCGAAGGTTGTCAAAACAATATAATATACTTTTAGTACGGACATTGCAAAGATTTCATCATGTAATATTGCTTAAAAAACTGAGTCTTACTTCAGGAAATGACTAGAATAGTTTGCCACAATGCATGTATCTCTCAAGAGGTAACTATACTTCTTCAAAACAGAAACCATGAAAAAATGAAGGGAACTTCGTAAGGTTCGTTTTTCAGTTTGACTGACTCAACGAATTCTTAAGTATTGTGATAAATATATATAATAAACATGATTAAATGATGATAGACACTTTTCGTTCTACTATCATTTTAATTTGAAAAGCATTAAAAACATAAAACGCTTTTAAACAAAATAAACTAGCGTTGCCGAGTAACAATTTCGTGTCTAATTTGGCAAAACAAGACGATGTTGCTTCATGAATACCTACATCCAAAGTTCTGTAGGATTCCATCTTCCCAGCTACTGTTTAGCTGCATGACTTTACATTTCAGGTGTATACGGAGTTTTGAACCCTCTGGGTAAATTAGGAACTTTAATAGAAAAAATACATAAACTGGAAAAACATTTGCGTGCATGTTATCGTGTAAGACTACAGTCGCCGTTTTACCGAAAGAGTTCTTTTATAAACCACGTAAAATACTTGGTAATTGTAAAGATTTTTTGTCGTTATAAGAACGCAAAATGAACGAAAACAAAACAAAAAGCACCAAAGAATGAAGAAATACAGCATTAGGATGCCTTGGCATGTTAAACGTGTTGGACGAGGTGACATAGTTAGCCAGAAAATTAACAAATAAGTATAAAGACCTGATTTGTCATTACTTTGTATTGTTGCAAGAAACCGCACAAATGTGACTGAAGCAAATATTTAAATATTGCATCACTGTCAGAGAAGATTTAAATTTCCTGAAAAATATTACATGTTCTTTATCTTAGTAGCTCCGAAACGTGCCCACAGTTACATGATAAAAGCTTGTAAATCCGCCCCGCTCTCTACGCTAACTACGGACAACACGCAAATCTTTCACACGCCCACACAAAGCTATCTCGTTCGATCCATCAAGCCATAGATAACAGCAATTAGTTCAAATGCTAAAGATTTACTATTGAAAGTTATAACCAAGCCGTTAAGACACACTTATACTATAATGCCATAATGCCATTATAACAAGCAGGGGGGGTTAACGAATTTAAAATTTGACGGGTCGGACGTCTGATATTACACTCTCTGTCAAAGTTTAAAACCTGCATCACGCTAGTAAAACTCTCGTTCCACCAGATCAAAAACATTTTAAATGCTCAGTTTTCTAAATGAAAGTTTAATATCTTCAAGGCTCGAAAAGAAGGCAGGTTACAGATTTCAATAAGATACTTATATCGGTTAAATTTCAACGATGTATCAAAATTTAGTTCAAGAACCACTCAAGGTGGTGAACTCAATTTAGATTTTGGTTTGTAAGAAGACTATAATAGCTCCTCCGAACATAAAGATAATCTTTCATCGATTGACTTCTCCAATTTTGTTTGGGTTTTCAAACAGTCTCTTTCTTTCTTTTAAGAGACAAGGACGTAGATCAAGTAATGTTATTAGCTTACATAGCAACTACTGGATGAAAAAATAGCTATGAATAACCGACAGATAAACTTGACACAACGATAAAACCTAAATAATGTAAAATGATTATTAAGTTATAAACTTTTCAAGACATGACATCATGAAAGCTTGATAGTAATTTTTACTTTACCTCTGTTTTTGTCAGAGGGGAGGCAAGCCAGGTGAAGTAATTTTTAGTCAAGGTTTTGGCTCTTTCTAATATTAAACAGAAGCAGAGGCAGAAAGCCAGATAGTGGATAATCACCTCAAAACTGGTTAGAACCACGTTTGATAAAAAGAGCAAAGGTTACTAGTACATATCGGCCAGCGGTTGCTTTATATTGCTGTAACTTGTTTCGTTTTATTGATAGAAAAAACAGAGGTGAAAGCTGGCAATTTTAGTTTTTTTGACGTTTAACAACGTTGAACATTTAGTTTTATGATATTGGAGAACGGTTGGTCGCCCAACAAGAGCTGGCGAAATGTTTGTTTCTACGAACGCACATAGCATGAAGAATTTCAAATTTGGAAATACCATAAGCCGGAGATACTTACCCATCAGGTTACCAACAATTTGCCGGTAACGACAACAAACTAACGTTACTTGCGCGACGGAAATTGCTGAAAACAGTCATTAAATCGTTTTAAAATTAAGTGCTCCTTCAATGTGAATTCCTTACCTCCGGCGAGAAAACGTCAACAATACTCACACTGTAATTATGAATATTATTTTGGTGCCGCAAAGCCCGACCGCTCAAGGTGAGTGAACACTGAGATGTATATAAGAAGCCCACTTTGTCTCAACGAGCATCATTCACAGCAGTCCCAGCACTGAAGGAAGAAGCTCAAAAAATCGAAGAAGTATTGTTGCCCAGTTTTTACCAGTATGAAATTATTCGTAGCATTGGTCGTATTATTAACAGTAATCCATCTGAATGAAGGTAAGGTGAATATTTTTTTGTGAAGAAACCATTGTAGTATGTTTAGTGAACTAGTTGTGTAATTGGTAAAGCCTTTTGTAAGGCAAGCGCAATTAAGTGATAATGTATTATAGATAGTCTATTCTCTCAAGTCTATGCTACATTCACATATCAAATTCGGGATATATATATATATATATATATATATATATATATATATATATATATATGCTCAATCAAGAACCCCATATCTCAAGTTTTAAAAATATCAATAAATCTTCAAGATAAAACTTTCAAAAAAACTTTATTTGACATTTCGGAACACTGCACCTTTATCAAAAATTAAAAATGCAAAATAAGGAAGCTCTATTTATACATATTTTACAAGTATTTATAAACTCAAATTAAAATTATTTGTCAAAGAAAATCTCTAAGGTTCAAATCATTTGGCACAAAGGTATACAGTTTATAAATCTAAAATCCCCTCCCATATATATATATATATATATATATATATATATATACACACACATATATATATGGGTGGATTTAAAAAAAACGAAAACGTTTATGTGTGAAATAAAACGTTATTTATTTGAAACGAACAAGTGGTTATTCTACATTGATCTTCTTTTTGTGCACCATTTTCTTTATAATCGATACTTGAGTTCGATAATACTTTTGATACATATATGTGTGGGTGTGTGTGTATGCACTAGCTCTGATGGTTCTGTCCATTTTGCTACTTCGTATATAGGTTGTGTCGGTAGAAACCCCGCTGAACCAACCAAAAACCCAAGACTAGTTCAACACACCACACCTGCAAAAGTTGAAGAACCCACCACGCCAGCCAACGTGGAAGACAACGTATTGAGCCGCAGAGGGTGCAAAAATGCTTCTGGATCCTGTGTGTCGTCTGCGAGGTGCGATCAGAAGAAGGGAGACAGAGTTGGACTCTGCAGACGTGGAGGTGTATGCTGTGTTCCACCAACATCACAGTTTGTGAAGACTGAAGATGTTAAAGCAGAAATTACAACAACACCTGCCGAGGTCATCCCAACTGAACTAGCTGCTGAAAATACCACGACACCAACCGAGGTCATCCCGACTGAACCAACTGCTGAAAGTACAACGGAACCACCCGAAGTCGTTCGCACAGAAAATAATTTACCTGAAGTAACAGCAAATGTTGGTCTCCAAACTCCTCGTCCGCAAGCTACACGTCCTACCTCACCGTTTAATTTTAGAAGTAAAACGTTTGGTTTACAAAGTATCAAGTCCACCACGACATGCACAGATGTCGAAGGAAAATGCAGGTCTGAATGCCCCAGTGATGAGTATCTACGAGGAAGATTCGACTGCCCAGCTTTTGAAAATTGTTGTGTCCCACGATAAATCAGCAATCTGTGTAATTGGACATTATTGAGTAGTATGTTTCATGAAGCTGGATACTTAGTTAATATGTTTATACCTAAAAATATGGGAGATCTTCGCTGACCAAGTCACATTATATCAAATAGCTTATCTCTCTTTACAATACTCTGCACCGAGTGCTCTACGCCAGATCAGACCTGGACACGTAAAATAGGTCCAAATTGTAGTAAACTTAAGTACACTCATAAAATTACGTAAATACTTTTTATTAGCTGTGTTATATTTTCTTTAACTTTGTATAATATTCAGCTGATGTCAGTGCACATAGGAACAATTTTACTGTTTTGTGAATTATATTTTATAAGAATTAAAGTGAGACAGGAATAATTTATTCTATTTATGCATTTTATTAAACAAATTTAATTTTATAATTCAAATCAAGACATATACAAGGCCAAAAATAGTGCTAGCTGGACTAGATAGGCTTCGAGAGGACATCCTATAATTTATTTTGAAAATAAAGACTATTTAAAATCAATACAAGTGGAGTCAATGAAAAGTCTTACTCTGCGGCACAATGTAAATGTGTCAATACGGCGAATCTATCAGTAGTGACCCAACAGGAACCTCTTTCAAACCAAGAACTCCTTTTCCCTGCTTTAATTGTGACTGACCGATGTGTTCATAAAATACCTCATTAAAAACATTAGAGACAACGCCAAGGTACAGAAAAAATTATTTCCATAAGGGATGCCTCAGATCTATCTGCTAAGAGCTCCAACGTTTTACCCACAATACGTCTCGCCCTTCATGTAACCCTGGTTTCATAAACATAGCTCACCCCCAGCCTACCTTAAGCCAGGTCCGAGCGTCAGGATAACCCATGGGCCTTCTCCAAAAGTTATCAGCATTAAACTAAATGCCAATAGACTCTGGATGATCAAGAGACTGGGCGAAACTGAAAATTTCAAATGATTAAACCGAAAAACTTCGATAATTACATAAACAGTAATGGGTTTGGAATTCAAAATTATCTCCAACGAATCAAAGATTTAAAATATTTCACATCTTTTGCATTTATTTCTTAGTCAATAGAAATAACTTCAAAAGATGGACGATTTGTGGACGTTTGTCAAACTCGAATCTCAAAAAAAAACAAAAAAAAAACACGATAAGTTTCTTTCTGAGCCTTCGGGCTCGATCCCAGTTTGAAGATCAGAAATCGTTTTTCTGACATATGAGTCGGACGAAAGTCTCCATATCGTCTATGATATCACCAAGTTCCCACATGCAAATTGTATATGTAACATTCACCTCAACTTCAAAAGATGTTCGATATTTAAGACAGTTTAATACAGTCGATCTAAAAAAACATTAGGAATAATTTAGAAGGAAGTTTGCAATTCCCAAGTCCTATCAGTCCAAAAAGAATACAAGAAATGTTTCGAAATGATTTTACTTCAACTAAAACCAGATGATTTTACTCACGAGGAGACCGACGGACAGGAATGAAGTAATACTTTATTAGAGACAGCATTCTCGCCAGGTTCTTGTAGCCGTGCTAAAGAAAGATGGAACTTTCTTTGAGAGATCTAATCGGTAATATAAGAATACAATACTGCGTAGACAGTGATAAGTGAGGTAAAAAGTTAAAAGGTTGATAACTGCCGTAATTGATATAACAGTAGATTACTACGTAGACAGTGATAAATAAGGTAAAAAGTTAAAAGGTTGATAACTGCCGTAATTGATATAACAGTAGATTACTACGTAGACAGTGATAAATAAGGTAAAAAGTCAAAAGGTTGATAACTGACATGATTGATATAACAGTAGATTACTACGTAGACAGTGATAAATAAGGTAAAAAGTTAAAAGGTTGATAACTGCCATGATTGATATAACAGTAGATTACTACGTAGACAGTGATAAATGAGGTAAAAGGTCAAAAGGTTGATAACTGCCGTAACTGATTTCCTTGAAAGACTTCGGCTGGGCTTAACAAGGCTTTGTGACGAGTTTTGAACTTGGCTGGTCCAACGAAATATACAGAATTGAAACAACAGATGAACTGATGACTGATATCAGTGATTTACTTTAGCACGTACTGTAGCTTCCTCAGGACAGTAAAGTAACTTTAAACAGTTAACTTTAATCTGAAGACTCCACGAAGCAAAAACCAAACCCGAGCAACAAGAGATGAAGACACGTGTACCAAACACTGTCGCCACCACATCTCTTGTTTTATTGTTGCATGATATATTTTAAACTGGTTAGCATTAAGCGTAAACAAACGTTAGCCTGTTTTCTCATCTCGAGATATAACAACTTAGACGTCTATCCTAACTCATTGTGAAGATCACAGAGCACGTTTTACCTTTGTAACGACAACAAAAGCAAATAATGAGACTCTTCAATTGATTCTCAAAAAAAACAATGGAAAATCTGATAGTTACAAGTCGTCAAAACAACTGAGAGGCTGCTTCAAAAGCGTTAACGAAAACACATGAACAAACTTTCCCTTCTAACAAGAAAGCAGTATAAAACCTTAGCTAGCCTCTGACCTAGGGCTGAAAAAGTGAAGGAAGTGGAAATTATAACATAAAAGCAATAAACGGTGATCCTTCCGATACAGATAGTAAAATCTAGAACCCTCAGAGGTCTAGTACGTGTCTTTGTTTTATCACAGAATGATGAAATAACACTTGAATGTTTAAGAAGCGAATATCCTGGTACTTGGAACAAGAACCCAATATCTATGTCACCGGCTGGCTACAAAACGGTGCTGAATTCAAGAACACTCGTGATCAGTAAGAAGACAAATTGAAGAAATGTACTTGAATGAACTGATATGTAAAAGAGACAGATCGTCGGAAAATGTCACCAAATTAGACAAAACATACCAAATAGACACGTTGGCAAGCGGAATTAAGGCCACGCAATCACGGTCAAACTGTTCTTCGTTAGATATTTTCAACTGATGAAGTCATCTGATCAAAATATCTTAATCCAAAGATGCACAGATATCTTCGACGAAAAGACCAGATGCATGTTGGTGATGGTAGATTGTCAAGGTTGGTGTAGTCTTTAAAAAGACTGTTGATGATTGATGTTTTGAAGGCCTCAGAGGTGGTCATCTTCAGGGTCGAAAAAGATGACCACCGCTGAGGCCGTCGAAACGTCAGTCACCAACAGTCTTTCTCAAGACTACTCTAACCTGGACGATCTACAATCACCAACATGTACCGATTCTCCTGGATTTAAACCATTTAATTCAGAACATAGATATATACAACAGCGCTGCGGAAACACGACACTAGGTGAGACCAGATCTTAAAGTTGTTCGACAGTAGTACGTTTCTATGGGAGGTCTGGGGTGTGATGTTTAACTTTCTAAGATGAAGCAATATTCTATGAATTTTACTACTCAGATAAAAGTAAACTCTCATTGATTTGGCCTGGATAGACCTTGAGGTTTCAAAATATGCATACAGGATGTAAGGGCATAACGTCAACGTGGAAGGTCGTGGTATTACACTGACGTGGAAAAAAGAACATGTACTTTGTTTGTTTTGTTCATCTTCAGTATTAGGAAAAATATACGTTAATGTATAAAACAGCGGCGTTCTTGAGGTTGTACACTATCTAAAAGATAGAAAAAAAGCTTCTCGACTTTTCGAGCGAAGGCCCTTCGTCAGGAGATTTGGCTACTAATCTCCTGACGAAGGACCTTCGCTCGAAACGTCGAGAAGCTTTTTTTCTATCTTTTAGATAGTGCATAACCTTTAGAACGGCGCTGTTTTATCGAAGCTATCTACACTGGACCCCCGCGCCTTAAAATTCCGTTAATGTATAAACCATGTAAAAGAAGAAAGGAAGACTACATATCATCCCGTCAAGCCTAACCATTTACACAAATCTTAAATTGTTGCTTCGTCAACGACTTTCCATCGTGGAGGCAAAATATACTTTTGGTACGAAATTTCCTTCCGTCCAGTTGATTAAAAGGTGACTTGCAAAACCTTTAAGAAAGAGGAAAACCAATTTGACTTTTTTCATTGTCAGCCAATACTCACCTACGAGATAAGGGGATATATAAGAATTTTTAACCCTCAGTAGATCGAGGTTAAACAACTCTATTTTTAAGAGCAGCTTTTGATTGAAGTTAGTATTTATCAAGCTCCCATGAAGGAATATTGATCACAGTGATTTAGTTTCTCGGGGACATGATTTCTTGTTTGTTTGAAAATAAAGTCTAGCATCGGGTTAGCCACCACATGCGGCTTTTTCAAAGTTTAAAGTGCGGCTTGTGGAAGTTATTTCTTTTAAAAGTCACTAGAATATCACTTCAAAACTTTTTGTCCGATGTAATATTTTTAGGTACTGTTTATACGAGCCGGGCCGACATCAGTCACGAAAATCTTTCAACGGCCTTAAAAGATAATTTGAGTTAACCTCGGACTATTCCTACTCTTCAACTAAGGCAATTACACTTTTCAGTTTCATTTTGAAAACATTTTATGACTATGCTATGATCTTGATCGGACGTGTAGCTCATATCAACAAACCCTTAATGACCATGGCAACGGGATTGTCAACAAATTTTTGTTATCTGGACATGTGACTAAAACATGGATTGGTCTTCCGGTTCTTCATCTTGTGATGGGTGTTCACACAAAGGTTCGAGGATCTGTAGATTCAGAGGTTCCTGGACTATTATATATTACTAAAATCCACTCTCTGAAGAATCAGCTCTCAGAGCAACAGGGTTAGCGCCAAAACAGGATGATTTACCTAATATGGTGTCAGAAAGTGTACATGCTTCAATAGAGAAGGGAATTATTTAGGTAAAGAAGGACTTAAGAGGTCTTCATGTATACTTCCCTATGAAATGTTTGGATTGTAGATGTCGAGAGATCTTCTACTCAGTTCCTCTTTTACCGTATAGAGCAGCACACGGAATGTCTATAATCACCGAAAGAATGTAAAACGTACTATTAACTCACCAGTTATAATTTCATTGTTAAAAGATCGATCGGAATGGGATACTGTTTTGATCGTTTCTAGTTTGGCTTATTTCCTGTATTCGTCCAAGTCCAAGACAGATGTTTTACGAAGTTGGAACTTCGGTTGCTATGATTTGCACATTCTAAATAAAGCTCTGGGTTAAAAGATCAGTGACAACTCGAGTGCAAAAGCGCTTCTGCATGCCATGGGTAGACGTACTAACATAACATAAAATAACATGACACAAGACAACAGAACATAATATAGCGTGGCGCGGCATGTTAAGCATAACATGACATAACAAGTTATCTAAAAACTTTTCGAAATAAATTATAACAATTAAAATAAATCTAAAAAGAATTCCAAGTACTAAGGGATAAAAATTACAAAAACTCACAGATATTTTAATAACTGGATGGGGCGTAGACATCAAATAATTATAATAATAATGATAATCATAATAATAATATTAACCATCTAAGTATATATCAGATAATATAAAACTTTTAAAAACGACTTGAGTTTGTTTATCGAGTATAGTATTGTCAAGTTCATGTGTGTAGGCAGATAACGGAACGATCTATATCAGAGCCACCCACGAGGTCTTTCTACAACATACGTTGATAAAATTCAGTTATTAAAACGATTTTTACAATTACTATCCTTTTAGACCTTCTTAACTTGCTTAAACCTGCTTTCTTTTATCTTGCAAAACTTTCTATCTTAAAGACAGTTGTGGGTCAAATAATTTCACTTTACTTCATTCCATGATCATGTTAAAGTCTCACGCTTGTTTACTCGTAAAAACGTCGTTTCTGAGCAGCCGACAATAACACGACAGCCTACGATAATCCTCCACATTGTCACTGACGTTTATTCCCCATTCACAAAGACAGTCTGTCTGTCGTATGTTTTCAAGGTCAAAGTTTAACAACGGCTTCATGCGGCAATACTAAAGTCAGTGGCACTGACGATAAAAGGAAGTTGTTTTTTTGAAAATTTGAGAACCGAACAGAAAAGATTTCTCGGCATCTAGAACTGAGCTGTTACTTGAATCATTTACTACCCTGATAAACACAAGTGCTCTGTCTGTATGCAGACCGGATTCTTTGGCGTAACACCTTTCCACATTTAGAACTGCTTCCTCACGTTTCAGGACATTGTCGCACTAGACATTGAGTAGCTACACTAACCGACCCTCCAACCTTATATGATAATCTTTGACAATGGCACGAACCGTGGGGCACGCCAAGCTTCGGCAAGCCACACATTGCCGAACATTTTCCACCTTTCCAGTGAAGTAATTTCCTCGAGCCTCACTTATTGGAAAAAAGGTACATCTTGGTCACTAAAGTTGTAGAAATACAACACAATTTGAAGATAATTGAGTTCAATCGAAAATTAAGCTCAATGAGTGCCGCCTTTCTAACACATCAAGGAGTTTTAGTAAAACGTCTAAGACGACGTTTCTTATAAGTAATGCCATGGCATGAGGGAAATTAGTGATTAAATATCCCCGAAAGCCGACGGAGGTTCGGGGAAGTGCCAAGGGCGATAGCCCGAGGGACTTTCACAAACCTCTCGAGGTTTGAGGGAACATTTAATCACTAATTTCCCTACATGTCATGGTATTAGTTTGTAATACCATGATGACCGACGAAATTTACTTGGTCTTGTTTGAGGTTTTTCTTGGTATGTTAGTGTTGTTCATGGTGGGTATCAGCACTTGTATTAAATGAGTTGTTCAATGCTTAAATTTAAAAGCATTATTTGATGTTCGGTCATGTAGGTTAATGAGGGAAATTTAGAAATTTTCCCTCTTTTGAGGGAAAATTCTAAAAATATACATGCTGAGGGAATTTAAGGATTAAATCTCCACTTGAGAACAATAGTAACGGAGTTCATCATGGTATTATTTAGTTTAATTTTTCATCCAGCAAAAAGAAATGAACAATTTTCAGTCCCTGAAGTACTCTCAACATGACGTCATTCATGTTTTACACGCGACATTATCAAGTGCGTTCCCACGTTTCCATGACGACATTCCCACTTGTAGCGTTGAAAGATGTCGGTTGACTTTAACGTCAATCCCCAGATTAGAATAGTTTACAAGTGATTAACAGTTGGAAAACTTGCAACCGGGGTTCACCGGAACATTAATGAATAATGATTTGTGATTTCTTTCAAATAACAAAAAAAGGGAAAAAAAGTTAATTACTTCCTTCATCGCACTCTCAGCTTGGTAAAATTTCCCATTGTCTGAATCTGAGGCTCCCGCACTACCAGCTGAATCAGTGTCGCACAGCCGAACTTGAATACATTTCTAAGTTGTAACCTTTGATATTTCACTGAGTTCTCCTGGCAATTTTGATCAGAGTTAGAGTGTGTCGTTAGTCACCTGAAGGTGAACGAGTTTTACTCACGGGCTGCAATTATTTTTGGTAAAGACATAATCCAGACGAACGTCAGCAACAATTAATGATTATAATGATGCATCAATAAAAATACCAGTGATGAAAGAACGAGCGACTTTTCCACCTTCTTTCTTTGGATGGAAAATTATTATAATATCTGCTTCAATATGGTGTGATGTAGTCCCAAACATAAATAGTTCTATCCTTCCACTAGGCTATGGTCTCTGAGATAACGAAATAGTTAACATACCAGGACTACGTGACTAACTACGCATAAAATTATTTGGAAAAGTATCCAAACACCATGCATCAAATCATTTGAAATTATGTTCAAATTAAGTTTAGTAGAAGTAATTTTAAACTGGAATAAAATGAGAATGAAGCATGGAGTGTATAAGTTTGTTTGCGTTTCATCTCCAATATCGATAAATGGTTGGAAGACGAAGTCAGTTTTTTTTATTTTTATTTTTTTAATTCAGTGATGTGGACCAGACAAGCTTCTTTTCCGCACCATTTTCCTTTCCCACCACAACTTTTAGGTTAAAAATACGGGAGAAATTGGATAATCACTCCTCAGTTGATTGCCGGTTGCGGCAGCCATTAACATCACAAGAACTAATCTGAATTTACAAAGATGTCTGGTTCTGCATGCAATGCACAACGACGACGCCCACCGAATGAGGGGGCGCCTTCACTTTGCCAACTTTTGTTATGGCGTTCACAAGCAAACTTCCGTTGTCAACCCGTGTTGTTAACTTTAGAGCAGTTGATTAAAACAGCGGGCTGTTGCTATTCTGGAGGATTTCTCCTCCCGGGTTTTACGAAGCTAATATTCGTTCGATTTCATTCATTCGTTCCAGCATCGAGAACATATTACACAACAGACAAACCGTGGAAACATCTGTAGTGCTCTTTTCGGTTTTTTTGCTAGATGATAAAAATTGCTAAAGGAAAACAAATAGCTGCAATGTAAACATTCCAGTGAGAATGGTAGACCTCAAGTTTTTCGGAGTTATCGTAGTTTTGTGTTTTAAGTTTCAAGTGCTTCCTAAGAGTCAACAACAATGCTATAAATGTCTGCACGAAGTATCAAGATCACCTACTTTTGCCAGCACATTTTCTAAATGTTATGAAAAGATATATGTTTGCTTAGTTTTGATCAAGCCCTAAGAGATGATGATGGAAACAATATAAGATAGAAAGTATGAATTTTCATTAAAGCCTTCGATTTATTTGGACAATCATTTTCAGACGCAATGTCGACGAACAAAAGCATCATGTTAATAAAGTTAATTTCTGATATTTTAATTTCCCGATAGTTCAATTAAGAATTGCTCTGTCGCTAAAAATGTTTGACTGTCGGGATATTCTTGTCTTTGTCAAAACGACCCAAATTACTATGCCGAAGTCTATTTTTACAAAATGTGACGTCAGTGAAAATGACCTATGATAGATATTTGAAACAACAGAACTAACCTGCAGCTGAACTGAGACCATAATTTAAGTGTTGATGAATGATTTTTCTGGTGTGAGTGTAGCCACTATGATATATATTTTAAGGACTATTTTTCTCCAGATTGGACCTGAAGTGATGGGAATCATTATCATAATTAATATCATAATTAATATCAAAATCTAAGTGCTGATGTATGATTCTTCTGGTGTGAGTGTAGCCACTATGATATCATATAGTTTACGGAGTGTTTTTCTCCAGATTGGACGGGAAGAAATGGGAATCATTATCATAATTAATATCATAATCTAATACTGACGAACTGTTCTAGTATGAGTCTGGCCATTGTTATATTATGTAGTTTCAGTAGTGCTTTTCTCGAAAATGGGCGTTAAGTGAAAAGAATGATTTGTCATCACTAATTTCACAATTGACCGAATATAGGCGACTTTAGCAATTATCTTATATGACCAGTAAACGCAGTATCTTGCTGAAACCTGGGAACATAAGATTTCAAAGAGCTTAAATTTGGCAAGAAGAAAGTTCTAACCTACTTAATTCATAGTAATATGTTAAGCATTCTTCAGCTGTTCTTACAGCTGATTTAAATTTGTAAAGCGTTGTGGACTGTTTAAATGTGTATGCAGCCACCACTCTTCTCGGGTCTGTCAACTAAAGTGCTGACGAAAATGGGCGTTAAGTGAAAAGAATGATTTGTCATCACTAATTTCACAATTGACCGAATATAGGCGACTTTAGCAATCATCTTATATGACCAGTAAACGCAGTATCTTGCTGAAACCTGGGAACATAAGATTTCAAAGAGCTTAAATTTGGCAAGAAGAAAGTTCTAACCTACCTAATTCATAGTAATATGTTAAGCATTCTTCAGCTGTTCTTACAGCTGATTTAAATTTGTAAAGCATTGAGGACTGCTTAAATGTGTATGCAGCCACCACTCTTCTCGGTTCTGTCAACTAAAGTGCTGACGAGTGATATAGTTTTGGCATGTGTGGCCATTCTGATATCTTACAGCTCAAGGGAGTGTCTTCGTCGATAAACCGTACTTAAGTAACAGGAAACATAATTAACCCAGTATCATAGTTAATATGCTGATAAATGATGTATATTTTACAGCTCAAGGGAGTGTCTTCGTTGATAAAACCGTACTTAAGTAACAGGAAGCATGATTAACCCAGTATCATAGTTAATATGCTGATAAATGATGTGCCAGACTTGAGTGTAGTCTCAATGATCTTCCAGAGTGGGGCGAGCACTTTTCTCGAAAAATGACGCTGAGGAGATAGTAATTTATGCGGTTACATGTTTCAAATTATCAATTGCCAAGAAAAAGGCTCTGAGCCACAGACAGGAAGCGAACACGTAACTTTCCCAAGCACGATGAGACACTCAAAATTACTTATTTTGGAGTAGGCGTCGGCCGATTTCAAACTCTGAGGATCAAAATCTGAACATTGCTGAAACGAGCATAGATTACAGTTTAAGCTAGTTCACACCGGGTTGATTTAACGTGAAATTCGACATTTGAAACAGACATCAGTTGATTTGTGTCGGGATAACTCACCACTTTATAAGTTGCAAAACAATTCTTCATGTCGAGGACCGAGTTAATTCCTAGAAACTTTTAATTTTTGATAACGCAATTCTTTCCCCGTTCAAAGAGAAGTCTGTTTCAAGCCCATCAATGAACTCAAACAAACGAACGATACTAGGTGACCACAATGACGTCACTCAGGAGCGCAGGGGTGTTCGGGACACGATTTATAAGATATTTTTCTGTAAAGACACTTTAATCTACTTCAATAAAGATGAGGAAAAAGAGGCAATAGAATTCCCTAGACCGACGACTAAAGTTTCTTTACCGTAGTCTATATAATTATGTGGGAGAGTTATATGATAATGTGATTAAATAACGTGGCGGCACTTTAGGGACATACAGGAAGTGCGTATACCAAACATTCCACATACTCTTCATAACTGCATTAATATCCTCCGCCAAAAAAGGGAAGTATTAGAGAAGTAGGGTTTTCAAGGTCACGAGAATAAGTATAAATTACACGAGCGGTTCACTGATTTTACAAGCACCAGACATCTAACATACCACTGGAAAAAAAAGTTGCAGAGCGGAGGTTATCAGATAAAGTTATTCAAGAAGATGAAACGATCACTTCTAGTCGTCATTACTATACTAAGTGTGTCGATCAATCTCAACAAAGGTAAGAAAATGACATTATTGTTTTTACGAGATGGAGGCTAAAGAAAGCGTATTGGATTGCTCACTTCTATAGATCCGTTTGTCATTTATAATAATTAGATTTATGGCCAAGATTTATTGGAGGAGAAAAGTTGTTTCGTGTTTGCAAATATTTCAACAGATTAACAACTTTGTTTATGTAACTGCAGCTAACTGGGGCTCAGAATTCATAAACTGCATTAGACAAATACATGTCACGCTTTGCAAGGCTCGGATCACAGCCTTTGTAAAATTACAACCGTTGACCTCACGAACAAAATATGTTCCAACTAAGAGTTCGGTTCAAGATTGCGAGCCACATGACTCAAATCGAAACTCTACGGGGTTTCTATCGCAGCAAAAGATGTCCTAGAGTATCTCTTCCTAATCAAATAAAGAATATCCCACCGTATCTCTTTCTAATTAATTTAAATTGCTAATAATGTTTAGTCTTTTTCCTAGCAACAAATGCAGTATTTAACTTCTTTCATTTAATACAATGTCTGCATTTCCCATGCCCCGGTATGTATTTCACACCAAAGTGTCAATCCATTAAGCCTTGTACATTGACTCCAAACTACACGAAATGACTCGATCAGTTTGAACGTGACAAGCTAAATATTAGTGAATTATCATCAAACATACATTTGGGGCCGTTCCATTAGTCTTGTTAAATGCCTGTCATGTACACCTAAAATTTAAATTACGACTTTGATCGCCGCTCACCTAATTCTTAGTCAATATTCTAGAAGGCATCACCAGTTACTCCAGGAACTATAAAAACTGTTTCTATTCTTGCAAACTTTTGCTCGGCGTCAGTACCTACACCTTGAGCCACATATCCAAACTTCCCCTTAACTCGGCGTTCAGCCCGCTGAATTATCGCTCGTGTTATACTAAGTTGCATTTTTTTTTTGAATTTCAGCATGCGCTGCTAGCAGCGGAACCCGAACCAAACCTACAACTTCACCAAAGCGTCCGACCGGTTTGTTTCCATTCAGGATCTACGGTTATATTAAAAAGGGAAAAGCTGTTCGAGTCTCCTGCTCTAGTTTGCCAGGAGTGTGTCTTACCGATTGCAAAGCTACCCAGTATGTTATTGGAAAATACCGTTGTCCTGGATATACTATGTGCTGTGTCGACCGATCATTTGTCCCAAAGCCTGCCGTACCCAAAACCAAAAACCTAACCAGGATCGCTCAAAGAAACAACACAGATGCACCAATTAACAGCACACATATACCAACTAACTCTTCTCTTCTTAAAGCTGGACTTAACAGCACACATATACCAACTAACTCTTCTCTTCTCAAAGCTGTGGTCAATGCAGAAACCACGCCTACTACACGCCGAAGAGCAGTCACAACAGAAAACGGAGTGGCGTCGAATGTTCCGACGCAAAAACCGAGCTCAAAACCCCCCGCAGCTCGAATCTTTGGATTCATCCCAAAGCAACCAAAGACAACAAAAACATGCAAAGGAGATTTCAATGGAGTTTGTCGTGGCGAGTGTCATAATGATGAGTACGTCGAAGGTCGGTTTGACTGCACGCGACCAGAAAACTGTTGCGTGAAACGTTAATGAAGAGCAAGTGACGTGAGAGAACGGGCTTTTCGGTGCTTCACTTTTTAAGTTTGGGAAAAGGGGAAATTCACTTTAGGTGACTTTGTGAAAATTCTAGACAGAACGATTGCTGTAAGTCCTTGTTGGCGTTAGCAGAGACGATAAGGAGGTCAAAGATCAAGTGGATAGGTCAATACGAACAAGAAGCGCGAGACAAACGTATAAATTCAGTCACAAAACCGAACTTCTTGCGTTTACTGGATCACTCCAACTCGAAGATTAATCTCCTTACTCAATATTTGAACGACTACCTTCGTGTTTTCGTTTGAAAGAATCCTTATTTATTGGAAAGAAATTTCACTAAAGAAATTTCATAGTGAAAAACGCAAGTGACAACCACGATTACAACGAAAATGAAAATCGCCACTAATGTGAATGCGATGCATGGTGTTAAAAATTGTAATTTGGTAATAAAAGGTTATTCAAGAATTATTCGATACGCTGTGTCCTTTTAATGATTGTTGCGTTCTATTGACTATGAATGACGCAGAATGATAGCGTGATTTCTTCAGCGTGTTCGTGTTAATTGCCGCATGAGATTGAGATAGTTGAACGGCACTCGTCTCAGACTCAGTTAGTTACATAATTACCAAATTGAACTTTCTAGTCAAACTAAATAGTTTGACATTTCACTAGAAAGTTCAATTTAGTGTCTTCATGTCGTCTTGGAGATAATGTCGAAACAGGATTGAACCGCTCTTCACATCCAAATGTATTAGCGTTAAGTTGTTGTGAGGACCTCTTGGAATGCTCCCCACAACTTCCCTATTTACATGCTTCTAATCAGTACGGTCTTCATTAATGAGTCCGTTTATCATTCTTTAGAATGAGTGCTAGATTAATGCAAAGTTATCTGTGGTAGAACTACTGTAAACACAAGATAATTGTTGAATCGAACAACTACAAACTCTTGCCACGGTCACGGCAGTGAAGAAACTTTGGCATATTTTCAAGGGAATCAAGATGAAAGTGCATTATCTTCTGTTCACTTGAATGACTCTTCTTCTGAAAATTACCACAGTTGATTTTAGTTAAAAATCTGCTTTAGGACGAATTTTGATAACAACATATGTTGTCACACTTAATACGTCAGAAATTCACTGAAACGAACACCCAAATTTCAATACTAGGATTGATGCAAACGTTTGACAGACGTCCTTGGAGAACAGCAACTCGACAAAAATTTCACCACCTATGACTGAGTGTAGAGCCATATACTTAGTTCTACATCTGTTATCAGAAATAACTCCAGGCAGCCATCTGAAATTGTCTAAAAGAATACAATGTTATCAGCTGACTGAGACAATTTAATGGGCGGTTTCCTGTTCAGACGTCTTTAATAACTGCGATCGATATTAAATATGAACATGCATCTAAATTCTAAAGAGCCTTCTTTCTCGACATTGATATAACCCCCTCCCAAAAAAAACAGGAAAAAAATCTGAGAGGAACATCCTCGGAAATAATCACGTAATGTAGCAAAAATTCACTGATGTTCAGTTTGGCGTTCTGGCTCCCCTGAATGCTCGAAATAAAACGATACGGTAAACCACAGGTCTGCGTTCATAATCTTATTCAAGTCCACTTATTTTTCAGATTACTTTCGAAGTTTAAGATAATGTTATCTTGAGGATCGATAACTCTAACTTTCAGCTGAAACACCTCATTACGGATGTGAGTTAAGTTGTTGCGTGTGTTGCGTGCACCTCAATCTCGTCCACGGCTTAAATGGATTAGAACGAGCAGGATGAACACACGCAGTTGACTCAACATCTTAATTGGTCCATAGTTGCTGTAACAGCAGCACAGCAAACGAAAAAGAACGTCATATTCCACTCTTAAGACAAACATTTTTCATTTGGTTTTCGCACTGCAGAATTATTTAGAAGTTTTCTCTTCATATTATCACGTATTACCACGAGCAATTACAAAAATACCATGCATACAAAACTGCATATTTTTCGAAAAATATTGGACCGTGCAGGAAGTGCTTATAGTCCGAAACCATAAAGCAATCCAAAGAGAAATGACGTCGCCAATTAAAACACAAAGACCACCATTTGTAATTATATTCACTCAAATGAAACATTTTGACTGGAAAAGTTAAACCACCGTTTATTTTGCAGTTGTATTTTAATCGTGGTTTATTTTTTTTCTTTATCGTAGTGGAATATATTAGATTTGGAGTGACGACAAACGGATCGCAACATGTCAGCTTGTTTAGGCTTATTTCAATTCGCCAAAAGTAGGAAACGTACAAAATTCCCGATGCCAACAATACGGAGAAACCCGCATACCAGTGGCCGGTAAAAACAAAGAACTAAGTAAAAGCTATGAGTAAAGCAAAAGAAAAGCAGAAGACTTTTTATTAAAAGACTTTTTAAAGACTTAACGAGATCGGCAATATTCAAAGGAAATAAGCGAGTCGCCGTTGTGGCAATTTGGACACACAAACTTCCAGTTCTTGGGTCGTCAAAATTATAACCAATTCTTAACACCTTTGCTAATAGAGGTCTCTCTTGACGAGTAAAATCGTCTGATGTTAGCCAGAGTAAAGTCGTTTGGTGTAAGCCAGAGTAAACTCTACGTTTTCTTGTTTGCTGTTGTACACCTTACTTACCTTGTCCGTTCAGTTTCACTTAACGTATCCAGACTATGGATCTTCGCGTATTTGTTTGCTACTGTATAAAAAGGAATATGTTCCAAGTTAATTTTGGCAAAAAGTAGAAACATCAATTATGTCCCTCGTTTTCTCTCCTGTCAATTTCTTTCATTCTCCTTCCCTCTTTCTCCCTCCCCTCTCCGCCCTCTCTCTCCCTTCTCCCCCTCTCCCAGTCCTTCTCCCTTTCCCTCTCCCACTCCTTCTTATTCAACCTTTCCCTCTCCCTCCTTCTCCTTCTTCCCCCCCTTCTCACTCCCTTTCTCCCTCTCTTTGTCCTTCTCCCTCTCCCAGTCCTTTTCCTTCTCCCTTTCCCTCTCCCGCCCCTTCTTCCACAACCTTTCCTTCTCCCTCTCTTTCGCCCTCCCTCCTCCTCGCTCACCCTCTCCCTGTCCCTGTCCCTCGGGTAAATCCTACTGACCAGTTTATTGCAGTTCTTATGAGTACCAAATTCAGCAGTGTGCGGGAAGGTGCTTCGTTCCCTTAATGCGATGTAACAGCAGACGATTTTCAACGATAGTTCTTCACAAAAATGTTGCCGCAACAAAAATATCGTGAAGGATCCTTCACAAATGACATTAATTTCTTTTTGTGCAAAATTTGTTGCGTGAAACTTCGTCGTTAAAAGTTGTGCTACGCAACATTACCTTGTGACCACTTCACGTCAGAATGTGAATTAGACTCACTTAAAGACATTTATTGGATTTTGTACTATAATAGGATTTAATATTATTTACAGCTCAAAATAAAGTGGATTACGTCGGATTAATCTGATAAAAATCTTATAGGTGTTTCTCCATAGCGAAGGGGTTTTTACTCTTATTATTTAGGAATGCAATCGTAAGTCGGTAAGTGTGATCTTTCAAAAATTTTATACCAAATTTAACAAGGCTGAGCTCAACAATGGTCTCAATGAGATATTCATGCAAATACTGTTTCTAGTATCATTGACATTGGTGTAAATTTAGAACCGCTTTTGTCCAGCGATCTCGCTGTAATTAGAAATATTTATCAGCTCCTCCTTTGCAAGGACCACGTCACCATCTTCAGTAGGTACTGTAGGTATACAAATAACGGCTTTGTTTGTAACATATTAGGTTTGACTATAACTTTGAAATAGTCGAAATATTAACGTGATCCTGTCTTGTTTTATAGCTTAAACATGTGTTTACAACTGGATATACGCATCGGGGAGTCCTTTCAGGGACTTTAAAGGGCTGTACATCCCTTACCCGTTCCTGACTGGATAAGTTGGGCGAGTAAGGGCTGGCCTGGTGGGTGTTTCTTAAAATCCATATTAATGGTAAAATTTCCTTTCCCCACACGTTCCCTGAAATTAGGGGTGCACCGGATATTGTATCCGGCCGGATAGTAGGGTAATGGGACTATCCGGTATCCGGCCGGTTATTTTCTTATATCCGGCCAGATACCGGATACCAAATAATTTGCTTTTCTGAAGACAATTGTCAATTTGTGTTACTTGTACCATACTAACAATAGACATTAATGGAAGAAACAATGTAAACTCGTGTTTTGATCTAACGTTATTTGTTAACAAATAAACAGAAGTAAATCGTCTGTTACTTGATAACAATCTCAATAAGTAACACATTTTGATGCGCATAACAACCATTTTACACAAAGTTGTTTGTAGTCCCACTCTAGTTTGTTATATAGTGGCATTCTCAGAATTTTCTTGCATTGTGATGAATGAAAAGGAGTTTCATCTTCATGTTCATCTTCAGTTCTGTTGCATTTTTCCGCCGTTTGCAAGTTGCAACTCGTAACTTGTCTAATTAATGCTTGTAATAATTATAAACGCCAGTGAACAAGTAATGTTTTAAAGTAACTACTTGCAAAAAAAGACAAATCACATTTGAACTTCAGTGTAAAGTTTTAATTTTTCTCCTCTCAATCCAAACCTAATTTGGGTAATAATTGATTGATTTGTGGCAAGTGCGATCTTTTTATCCAAAATACCGGTATCCGGCCGGATTTTTTTCAATTATTCGGTAAATCCGGTATCCGGCCGGCTATAAAAAAACACTATCCGGTGCACCCCTACCTGAAATGTGCAATGTCTGTTGCGGCCTTACCTGGCGGGATGCTGGGAGCCCGTAGCAGGCTGAGACCCCTTCCACTGTCCTTAGTTGGGTGGTGTGCGAGTTGTAATAATAATAATGAGGAGGAAGAGGGTTAATGAGTTGTGAAAGTTGTGTACGAGCAGAAGAGAATGGGACAGGGTGGTATGTTAAGAATGCCGTAGAGCCGCTGTTTATACTGGTTAGACAAGGGGGTATAATCAGTACGGAAGAATGTGTGACAAAAGAAGAGTACAAGAGAAGTAAGACAGAGGAAAGAGAGCAGAAGTGGAGCAATAAGATGTATGGACAATACTGTAGGGAGACAAGTGATGACATTGACAAGGAGAAGAGGTGGTTGTGGTTGAAAAACAGTGATTTAAACGCAGAAACAGAAGCTCTTATCTGTGCTGCGCAAGAACAGGCATTAAGAACTAACTACATCAAGTTCAACATAGATAAGACTGTTGAATCACCCCTATGTCGAATGTGTGGTGAAAAAGGAGAAAGCTTGGGACATTTGATTAGCGGATACAAAAAGCTTGCTCAAAGGGAATATAAAATAAGACATGATAACGTGGCAAGAATAGTCCATTGAACATTATGTATGAAATATGGCTTGGAGCGAGCAGCTCATTGGTATGATCATGCCCCGAAAGGAGTGGTGGAATCTGGTGAGATAAAGGTGCTGTGGGGTTTCATGTTACAGTGTGATCATCACATAGAATGTCGAAAACCTGATATAATTGTTCTGGAGAAAGAAGAAAAGAAATGCTTAATTGTTGACATTGCCATCCCTGATGATAAAAATGTTGGAATGAAAGAAGAGGAGAAGGTTCCAAAGTATGACAAGCTAAAATGGGAAATTAAAGAGTTGTGGTCAATGAAGAGGGTAGATGTAGTACCGGTAGTTATCAGAGCACTCGGTACTGTGAGCAAGAAGCTGTAAAAATGGATAGATAGGATAGGAATAAAATTTAATATAGAACATCTCCAGAAGACTTCGATTTTGGGAAAAGCAAGGATATTAAGAAAGACCCTAGAAAGTTGAATGGACCAATGTCACCCTAGACTACTGGCTGTAGATGGCTGACATTGAAGATTACCAGCAGAACATCAAGCTGTGAGAATTTGGAAAATAATAATAGTAATAAATTTGGTGTCCCTGTTATTAGGCTATTTATCAATAACAATTTGTAGGTATCATATTTCATAGTAATAATAATAATAATAATAATAACAATAATAATAATAATAATAATAGTAGTAATAGTAATAATAATATCTTCCTCAGTTAATATCGAGATACGAATAGGTCTCCATTATAGCAGATCTGGCAAAGGTCCTCAAAGGAGACAGTCACTGACATATACCCTTAAATTCTATTTACAATGATTTCCTGAATTACAAAAAGAATTACAAAGTGAGACTTACAGTAAGCAAGAAAAAGAGTGCAGTAAGTAGTTGGAATGTAATTTGGATCCTAGGAAAACGGCAGCAATAGTGAACTTACAAGAGCAGATGGTTGAAACAAGGTCATGGAAGGTTTCAAGAGGGATATCAGATGGGAGGGGAATGTGCAGATTATGTGGATTGTTTAAAGAGACAGTTCATCACTTGTTGTCCGAATGCAAAGTATTAGGGGGCAAAGAATATTTACACCACCACAAAAAAACTTTGATGGTTATAGCAATGGAGTGAGCAAAGAAGTACCGATTAGTTAATGAAAAAGCAGTATTGAACAGGGAAAAGTAGGGAGAAGGAAAAGTGGTTGAGAATAGCAAAGGAAAATAGTTGTAGGAGTTTGAATACAAAATGAGGCAAAGTAGTGCAGCCAGAAGACCAGGTCTGACACTTGAAGATAAGGAGAATAAAGAGATATTACTGTGTGATATGGCATGCCCGCAGGAGGTAAACACTGAAATGATAATTAAGGAAAAGATGGATAAATATCAACAACTAGCTTTTGAAACCAGAGAAAAACGTATGCGATACAAGGTAAAAATTATTGCATTAGTTGTTAGATGTCTGGATGGAGGAATAGGAAGTTTGTTAAAAATGTATTCAGAGTAATAGGAGATCAGGTCAAGACTGAGAGTACAGTGAAGGAAATGCAGAAGATTGTACTTATGGAAAGTGAAACAATAGTTGAGAAAGACTCTAGCTGGAATAGTGATATCAGAATAAATTCATAAAAAACGACCTACCGACACTGTAGATGAGTAGATTAGCAAACTTTGGTAGTCTTTACCAGTGGCTACATAAAACAGTAGCTTTCTGTACAGATAATAATAATAATAACAATAATAATAATAATCATAATATGGCAATTTGAGCTAAACGACCTCATTGGCTCGTATGAGCTGACTTTCCTCAATAATAGTAGTGATTAAAATAATCACTACAATGCAGCGGACGGTGCTTTCTCAGGGGGAAACAATAATTAGGAAAGTGCTTGGCGGAGTGGTACAGCCAGAGTAGTGAACGTACAGCCGAAGTGCATCAGTCTAAGTGTGAACCTGTGGGAACGCCTGTACCTCGGTTACCTCCCAACAATCTTTGGTGGAAGGGAATAATGGCTAGAATATGAAGTGGCTAATGGAAACATAATAATAGTAGTAATAGTAATAATAATTATATCTTCATCAGTTAATATCGAAATACGAATAAGTCTCAATTACAGCAGAACTGGCGAAGGTTCTCAAAGCATAATATATAACATACCATAACATAATATATAATATACCATAACATAATATAACACGACATAATATATGTTATATAACATAATATATGATATAATATTATATAATATAATATGACATACAATATAGCATAACTTAGCATAATGTAATATTCTATACTAAATATATAAGTTAATTTGTTAAATTGTAGTATATAATTCACATTGTCTATTGCTGAGGAATTTATTGGACCGATCATTTAAGGAGCAAAAAATACGTCTAGATCTCTCCTTCTTGGTTAATGTATTTTCTGATGTATACAAAAACCATGGAAAAGTCTTTATTAAGGTCGGAATTCCTTACACGACTTCACAGACAACCCTAAAACTTTTTCTAAATTTACCCACACCCAACTCTCATACTCCACTTCAACGTTGGGTCATGCTCAAGCTTTTGTAACAAAAACAAAAGCTTCAGATCGTGAAGTATGCGCAAACGTTCCATCGTTCCGAGGGCACTTGCTTCAGAACTTACACAATGTTTTAATCTACTTATCAAGTTCCCCAAAATAGTTTTTAATCCTTTCTATTATAGTTCGAGATTAAGTATTTTTCCTCTCGCAGCGTGCTAAATATCAGGTGTTGACAAGTGTATAGTAATAACAGGAGGAGATGGTAAATATAAAAGGAGCACTTCAGTCGTAATAAAAATTTAGAAAGGACTGGAGGATGGTCAAGTTGGTCAATTAAGGAGTTGTTCAAGATATTGATCATATTGATCAAACATCATATTGATCGTTTCCTGAGAATTAAACTGAAGAATTGCGTGTGTTAATTTGTCGTTGGTGACTTAGCCATTTGTCTTCGGCGGTTTTTATAATGCCTTAAGTTTTCAGCCGAACATGCCGCATTAAACTATGCTCTATAAGTGGCTGTGAATAATCAACATTTTTGCTTACTTTCCATCTTTTGTCTCGGTGAAATCGCATTACTGGAATGTTGCAGATAAATACAGGTTTGATCGGAGCCATGGGAAAGATTTGTTAATTTGTTTAACCATCTGTTTAAAAATACCTAGAAGTAATTTGATGCGAATTCC
The DNA here is from genome assembly GCA_030142905.1 of Heliopora coerulea. Lineage (NCBI taxonomy): Eukaryota > Metazoa > Cnidaria > Anthozoa > Scleralcyonacea > Helioporidae > Heliopora > Heliopora coerulea. The sequence continues at coordinate 1,591,008 of JASJOG010000038.1, forward strand.
GGTCCTCAATCCTGTTTTTCAGTTGATTGTTTTGGAAAGTTCAACCTCAAGACTAAAACTCAGTCTAACCTAGATTTCGATTCCGTTACTTTTGTAGTTTCCAGAGGGTGAAGTCTGAATGACTTAAATAATTGCGGATAGATGAACTTAATACGATTTACTGAATAAGGGAGGCAAAGTGCTCACGTGGAATTTCATGTCTATCAAAGCCGTCATCCGGTCAGTTATGAATGACAATGACAACGCATTATGAAGCGAAGTTAAAGCTACGCAAATCTCCATGCTAGGATGATAGTCCAAGTTCAGTTAACTTATTTACTGTAAACTGCAAAGTTATGGGGGCACAATGTGTTGCTTTTCCATCCATTGCTGCCCACAACTTTAGTACAGTGAGTATATTTTGTCAAATTAGCTGAAATGATCATAAGAGCCAAGTCAGTTTTGTTTATCTGTTATTCAAAGGCAAATCCGATATTATGGGTCATTCGTTTATTCCACATTAACACATCATTCGTCTTTCCCACTTAAAGTAATAGTAAAATTGTGACAGCATTAAGGCGAACAAAAATCTTGTGACTGCTCTATAAGGTTTCTTTAAAAGCTTGAAATGTCACAGCAAGGGGGTGCTACGTTTGAACATGTTAAACCAGTTAGCACTTCAAGACCAACCGCCGACAATGTGAGGAGATATCTCGTGGAAAAAATAATAGAATGGGTAGGAAATTCTATCTAAGGAGTGGTCGTAATTCCATTACTCTGTCAACAAGATTTCGCTGTGCGTCATCATGGTATTATGATAGATTCACCACCATCAATTTAATGGAATTAACTGATCGTTTCAACAGGTAGATAAAGACCAAAGATAAAAACAGTTTTGAAATCGTTTACCAAAATATGTTAACTTGTTCGAGTAAAAGCCTCGGCACTTACGGTTAACATTTCATGGTATGGCAGCATCTTATTGCCATAATCGGCAGTTAATGTATGGACGATTTCATGAAAAATTTTCCATCAGTGAAAATTTGGAGCACAGAAACGTAAGTGTTCTGTCCTGAAATACGAGACGTTGCCCAAATACAAAAATGAACTTACAAAGGCGGCAAATAACGCGTCGACGATGTGATTGGATGATTCCTTGTTTTCCTTGTCCTATAAACTCAGTATGTGTCGCGTTGTTCCCACAAACCCGGACTACTGGTCGAGCGTCGTCGATCTGACCATGGCTGTCGTTTGGTTAATTGTTGTGTTCTTGCTTACCTGCCTTTCATCCTCCGAAGCCAAGGGAAAGCGCTCAACATGTCAAAAACTCAATATAACACTGTGCCAAGGACTCGGCTACAAATGGACGATGTTTCCCAATCCAATAACTAAAATGAAAAACCAAAAGATGACAGCCAAACTGGAGAAATTTTACCCACAGCTGAGGAAACTGAAATGCACGAAAGTGAATCCTTTGCCGTTTTTCTGTTCAGTTTACGCTCCCAGGTGTTTCCCTGTGATGCCGAATGGCGTCGTTCTGCCCTGTAGAAGATTTTGCGAAGATGCGGTAGGAACTTGTCCTCAGCTGATGGCGAAATTTGACATACAGTGGCCACAAACGTTGGACTGTTCGCGGTTCCCAGAAGCCAGCAGTGGACAGATATGCATCAATGAAACTAACCTTGCCATAATGGAAGGAAATAATAGATGGAAAAGTAAGTGGAAAATACGACTGATTTAACCCAGTAATACATCATATCGATGAACATGGTACAACCATCAAACCTCTAGGTGACTCCATGACGGTGATGCAGCTCTTTACTTGGGTTTCAGTTTCTTTATCAATTATCATTATTAGCCATCACAATAATCTTCCAAAGGTCCGGGTCCATAATAGCTGCAAGCTCTGCATATGTTATTTTATGGTTAGCCATGAATATGGCTAACTTCTCGGCAACTCATGTTTATTAGGTAAATTAAGTAACCTGAGATGATCTCACCGCGTGCTTCAAAAGTGGAGATTGTACGCAATTGACATTTTCTCTATGTCATTCTTCTTCGTTGATTTAACTCAATTTCTCTTGGCAAGCCATTTTTATCTTTTATTTATGTTCATTTTTGCTGAAGATAATTCAATCATTTACATACGTTGTTAGGCTGTTGCGAATGGAGCACGAAGGTCTGGTATGACAAGTTGAGCGTTTTAATACACTGTATAATAGCTCTTTAAATACTTGTATTAAGAGTGACCATTTTCAAGTAAAGTTTGAAGTTATGACCCTAGAGTCCACACAAGGAAGCAGATAAATTATGCACTGCAATTGCACTTCCAAACTTTGCTTGACACAAAACTTGCTTACCTCAGCTCAAAATTGCACGACTGGATGATACACGGATTCCTGGTGTAATTTAAGAGCAGTTTTATGAGAATATTTGAAATTCGATTGGTTCCTTGGTCTCTTTGGCGTCGTCTCTCAAACTAATCTTAAAAAAACTCAGTAATTCACGAGGAAAACACAAAAGATTTTGGCTCCTAATTAGTATTCTGTAAATCGATGCGATAACTTTGGGTGAAGCAACTACCTGAAAAATACGAAAAGAAACTTCGACGTTTCGAGCGAAGGCCCTTCGTAGGTAGTTGCTACACCCAAAGTTATCGCATCTTGTTATCCTCGACTACCTACACTGGCACCCATTGCTCAAGATTTTATTCTGTAAATCGCATACAGAATACTAATTAGAATTATGAACTTTTCCCATCGATTTTCTACGTTAAAATTTACCGAAACTTCAAAATAACCGGCAAACATGGTCATTTAAATGTATTTGTATTTTAAGAAAGATACAATATTCATGTCGGATCTGTATGGAATTTACTATGGCTCGCCTTGTAAATCACATACAGATCGGCCGCTCATACTGTATCGATTACTTAAAATTTAGAACATCTGTGTTAGAGACCTTGTGGGTGGACATTCTGGGCCGCCTAACGTCTTCATATGATCTATACCAGCAGTCCTCGAGTGTCTTTACAATGAAAATACATGGAACGGCAAAACTGGGGGAGTAAAGTTAGTAAATTTTCTTGTCAGGTGGGTGCAGTAACCTGTTAACAAAAGGTTCAGAGCTCGAACCCCGGTTGTTGAAGTCAAGTGGTATTTTTTCTCCTATTATTCAGTGAATTGATAATTTTAGTATCATTTCCTCTTCTCATAATAAATATAGAGAAAGTCACTTGGCTTGAATCCGTAAAAGTCGATTAACGAATTACCAATGTTCGTCAAACTTATATCCTCAGATGAATGTATTCTTAATCGCAGAAGGGGATGAAATCCATAACCTTGTGATGACGTGTTAGGCGCTCTGATCACTGAGCTTTCGAAGATTTCCGGTTCGATCACCATCTTGGGTTCTGAAAGCTTTTCTGGAGGTTTGAGTTTGACGAACTTTTACATTTCATCCACCATATAATTCAGGCGCGCACCGGCATAATGTCACTACACAGAACATTCAGGAAAGCTGATTCAGGAGCTTATGAAACAGGACTGTCTGCTATAGTCATACAGTCATGCCAGTTCTACCACTTGTTTGCGAGGTGTCCACAGTTCGTGCAATGTATCAAGCTGTTAATGAATGAATCCCACTCGCAGTTAAACTGTTTATCATTGGTTCCCGCTCAGTAAACGAATAAAGTTATTCTGCATGTTAGGATGCAGTCGTTGACTCAAGTTGACGGAGATTCTGCTCAAACACGCGCAGACCAAGTAGTTTCTCATTTTCCCTTGTGTGAACACTGTTTTCTATTTGTCCTTTCTTGTCAAAAAATAATGTATCTGCTGGGTTCATTTCTTTACGATGTTGTCCAAGAAGTTACACAACTTTGAGAAGAAGAGTCTGGTCTTCAAATAAAAGAGCAAAAGTTATAGCGCGCTTTATACGATTTTCTTCAATGAGGAAGAGGATCGACGCAGCAGAACTTCACACGGAGTTATTTCTGTGAGGCCTGGTCAAAGTTAATATTTTTAATTCCGGATGTGTGTGATGTTTGTTTAACTCACTGGTGTCTGAATCCTGCGGAGAAACTTTTCAGAATGTTTTCTATTAACATTTCTGGTTCACATCAATGAGAAAAACACGCGCGACGTTTGACGGTCGTTTCACCGTCTCTTTTTTTAACTACCTTCCTAATCCAGTTATTGCTCCATTGTCTTTCGCTTCTTGAGCCAATTATTAAAAGTGCATGCAAAGGAACACTGTCAGCATGTTTCGTCACAGAAGCAAAGAAAGAGAGAGGACAACAAGTGAAAATTGACCGTAAAACCTAAATACGTTGTATCCATCTTCGAGTTGACTCAGAAAGCTTTAAACAGAAGCTTTAAACACATTCAAACAATCTCACGCTCAGACGGACAGCCTAAGTCGTATAACCTGCGGTATTTCATTTGGGGGCAGTTGGAAAATATACTGATAAGATTGATCGACACAAACATAAGTCACAGATACAGGAAATTTTTGGACTGTTTCAATGAGTTTTCGAACGAATACAGTTAGGATAGAGTACCGTTCCTAGGAAACTTCTATGAACCAACTTGGGTAAAATTGCCTACGATGGAGCACACGAAATCTAGGTATACCATATCAGGCGCACGCCCTGAGCATCAATATTCTTGATGAAAATATGGAATACCTCATTAATATCTGATTGTCTGCCACGACTAGCTTGCCAGAAAAAGTAAGTGACCCTATGGCCTTTACCCAAGCTCAATGATACTGACAAGCCTATGGCTATGGTTATTAGATCAATGCGATGGAATATACTAATTACAGCTTTGCCCGCAGTATTCCTTGGGCTTTCATCGGCTACTACCGTGCTAGTGCTCCCCAGGGGTCCCAGCTCAGAAGATATATTTAAGCCTTGAAAGACTATCTATCGCCTCCTCTACATTGACTGTGTTTAATTTGACAGTACATAACAGCAATTCTTCCCATATTACTTTGAAAAATGGGGCTGAACTCATTATCGTCTTATTTTAATTATTTCATTATTTTATGGAGATCACATGTTCTGACTAATTGGTTTCGGGATTGTCAGTGGAACAATCGGAAATTATGTATAGAAAAAACTCCTGAATAGAGTTAGATACATTATGCTCAAAAATTTGAGCATTATACTTTTGAGCGTCACCCACAAAACAGCAGCATTATTCCCAAAATTATGCTCGAGAAGTAGCATTATGCGCGATTGGTTTTGGTATATTTTATGCCGTTTTTCATCCCTGTAAAGTCGTAGACAAAAAGCTCAACAGAAACCCAACATTTTATTGCATCGATTACAACTTACATCCAATAAACAACAAATAATGCTCAAAAGCACTCAAAAAGTCTTATTTCATTGGAACACTTCAGGGCCGTGTCATTTGTTATGATAATAAAAACCATAACCACTAACCAGCTGACAAGTACGTTTAAATTAACTTATGTTGTTAAATGATTTTAATATAAATATCCTTAGTAAAAGCATGTGAAAGTGAAAATTTGTGATTATACTTATGGAAAAATTACCTTTGTCTATTATTATTCTCTTTATGCTGAAAAAAATGGCCATTATGCCGGCATTATGCTTGATGCGCCGACTGCGCCATTATGCCCAAAATTATGCCGGCATAATGTATCTAACCCTTCTCCTGAAGAGGGGTGGGTACATGTCCCCCACCGGGATTTTGGCAGTAGATTTAAAATGCTGAAAAGAGTGATCATGTAATGTTAATTAGAGTACTGGAAATGGTTTAACCCCTCTGGCGAACGCCGTACAGGAAAGGGTTAAAGGAGCCACAATTAGTAAGGCCACATGGAAAACTACAATGTATACTAGACAGAATTTAGTAAATAATTGCCGAGATGATTCTACAGTAAAATGTGAAACATCCTGCAAACCTATTTCGGGTTTCAGAACTAAGCTTTCTTTCAATTCATTATGGCTATCCAAGGCGGTTGTGTCTGGTGATTCGGTCTCTTATTTTCATTGAATGACCTCCGAAATTTTGGCTTACCAAGTTCGGAGTGAATGTTGAGCCCAAGTGGTTAGTTAGCGCCATATTTGTCAGAATTAGTTTTTCTGGGTCACAGAACATTGAACAAATTGGTTTCAGATCTTATGTTCCTGAGTAATATATTACAAGGTTCGCCTTCTTCTACAAAGGGTGTTACATATATTTCAGATTAATTGAAATATCCTGCTGCAATTGTATAGACCACCAAAAAGAATTAAACAATTGGGACGGATCAAGAACCTGGAAAACGATCAAGAAAACGACTTGTTAATAATGCTTTTTGATTTTACTTTTAGTTAAGAGTAAGAAGAATAACGGCAAGAAAAATATCAACCGTAAATGTTGTCGTTTTGGAGAAAAAGCTGCCAAGAAACGTTACCAGTGTTCTTTGACGAATATTACTTCAGCGAGGATAGCAAACGGCGAAGAGAACGACTTTGCCAAACGGGCGTTAAAAAAATGCCGAACTCAAGAGGCAAGTTTCAATTCATGTTGCACCAAGCAAACGGACAAAATGAGGAAAAACGAGCTGAAAAGGAAACGAAAGCAAGAACGACAGAAGAAGAAAGAATTAAGAAGAAAGAACAAACAGGAAAAGAAAGAGAAAAAGAAAGCTAAGAAACTAAGGAAACAATCGAGAAAAGAAAATAAAAAAATGAAAAAAAGTGGAAGGAAAATTAAAAAAATTCAATCCTCAGGTTGATGACCAAACAAGCGAGAGGAAAAGTCACCTTTAAAGCACGTTGGACAGAAAAATCGGACTATATTTTAATCATTTGTATTTTCTTGGTTTCTGGTTTTGGTACTTGAACTGCTGATGCACTGTCTTTGTAAAACTGCTTTTATTGAGAAAAATGGTTTTTTAATATGGGATTTTGTAACTAAAGTCTTCTGATAGACTTATGTTAGGACAAATTCACAGTCACTTATAATTTTTGTAGATTGTCTGTTTTAAGGGACGGTATGAGTTATTGGGAGATCGGGAGCTTACTTGGTCTGACGAACTCGAATTAATAAACACGTTGATAAATGATACACGTTTTCTGTATACTTAGTATGTTCATAAAGATAAAGAGAAGTTTGAAATGCATGCGGCATGTCCTGAACAACTCGGAGGTGAGTAAACACAAAAAGACATCTGGGAAGTGAAAGAAAGCGGTGCCCGATCAGAGGTGGGAACCTTTCATTCTGATAAATTAACTAAACCCACAGATCCGTGAGCGGATTTCAAAGTTGGGGGGGGGGGACCTAAGTCGCTTGTTCAAGACTGAGTTTACCAGGGTGGTTCTGGCATATGCTTCCTAGAGTTGCGTCTAAAATTGACAAACAGGTGAAAGTCACAAATTTTCACCGGCTGAAAAAGTTTTTTACGAAAAAAATTAACTCTAATTATAACTTAGACATATAAGAAGAAAAGTTTTAACTATAAAGTAAAATAGAGTAATATTCTGATCTAGAGATATGTCATTATTTTCCTGGTGCTTTATAAAACCAAGAACCCTTTTTTCTCAAGGTAAATAATAAATCGATGACCTTGAGCTGCAGCACGTTGGAACCCAGTTCACCACTCTAAAGCCTACTCCTGGTATCAGAATACCTTATTATTAATATTTCTTCTTTTGATAGGCGGTAATGAATACTCCATGTAATCCTTTATTTCGATTCTGGAGCCTGAACGAATGTACCCTCAATACCTTCAGGTTTTCAGATACTTAGGAATTTATACCTTAAATAGATTGTAGACCAATAAACTTAAATCCTTTCCTCTATCCTGCTGTTCCCCCTGCGCTACTGCTGCAGGTGACATAATTGTAACTACCTGTAGTGCAGCGACTGTTGAACAATTGGTTCATGGTCTTTTACTCCATATACGTTTAGCCATATCCACGGTATGGCGAAAAGAGAGAAGATATTTCAAAGAGAATGCTTGGAATATTGCTAAGACGATATAACGAAGTTGGAAAGCGTGCGTATTCCACATCAACGAAACAATAGAGGGATGAAGCTTGTCCAATGTGTTTCAATTTTGTCCATTTCTACCACTTTTGGTCGATCTCTGAATGAGAAGCATTCAGGTAAATCTGGTTATACTTGAACTAGAAATAAAACTCTAGCGAGGCTTTTTCCTGCAAGTAATTACGTGTACAAATGAATAACAGAAAAGTAAAGGATCTTCGCTCTAACCCCTCTCAGTTGTGCAGATACTTTGATAAAATACAGAACGGTAAAATTACACGGAACAATTATTCACCGAAACTGAGGTGAATAATTGTTTTAGCATATACCTCACAAAATTGTTTCCACATAAATTTTTTTTTAATTTTTTACAATTTTACAGGATGTCCGCTTGTCGCCCACTCATCATTTGTAAACAAAACATTTTGAAACACAACCTGAGCGCGTTTATCGATAAAAAAATAAAAGAAATACATATCTTTGAATACGTAATTGCCAAATTTCGTTGCTTGTTTGGTGTTGTCTGGCACGGCGAGTTCGTTCATTGAGAAAAAAGTTCTTCTTCAGTAACGTAAACAAAACTGGACGCCATCTTGTTTTGCTCGGAGGTGAATCGCAGGATAGTCCAAAAAAGAGGAACCAATCAGATTGCGCAAAAAAACACTATCCATTTGTGAGGCATATGCTGAAGGTAATTAGACTGGTGTTTAATTTTAAAACCAAGGCCGTCAATCTGGTAATAATTTCAGTAATCTCAACACAATCTCCTGCGAATCTGGACATGCGCGGGAGTTTGCCTTCCGAACGGATCGTGGACTGCAGCCCTCCATTAAAAAAATCCGGTGGATTAGTGACTGCACCTGCCTCCCCTTTCCACTTCAGATGCTTTTGCTTCCAATTAATTTATGCTCGATGAAATTTCGCTGACAGTTTGTCCCAAGTCGGTTCTTACTATTTTGTTTTTATCTAGTGTCATTAATTTTCGTCGGAGATATCCTGCTGGATGGTATTGTTCGTTATTATGTCGACCACGGTATCGGTACGTACAATGATACTCTTTCTCCAGTCGCCCCGATCATCAGAGAAGCTGACGTAGCAATCGCCAACCTGGAGTCTCCCGTCGGAACCGATGAGATGAGAAATCATCCTGTGAACGAGTCGGAGAGGAGCCCATTTCTGCTTGGCTCACCACAAAGTTTAGAATTACTAAAGTAAGTTGTATAGATCCCTGGAGTGAACATCTTAAATTCGTCGTTTGTTGCCGAAAAAACTCAAGCTTTTGTTGTAGAAAAGCCCGACTTAGATGGGTCGCTACGCATGTGACTGCCAACAACATCTCTCGCTTTGCCGGAGTTTTTTAGTTTGGTCAAGTCTGGGTGGGGTGTGCAAATACACAATGAAATACAAAATTATTATTTTAAATCGTTCTCCAATTCATTTAGGTTTGCTGGATTTGATGCCGTGACATTAGCCAACAACCACATCAATGACTTCGGGGGTTCTCCGGTAAGACTTACTGTACGAACCCTAGATGACCATGGAATTGGACACTTCGGCGTTAATTATGGCATTGATCCATATGGAAGGCAGGTAAAATTAAACAATTGCCTGTCTTGTTTTCTCACTTGCAATATCTACACAATGTCACTAGGAACTTACTAGTGGTCTAATGCAAATGCGACAATCACCCTTCAACACTCCATACCTAATTGCGAGAGACATTAAATAACGCCAAGTAACGCAGTAAGCCTGAATTTGTTACCCAGAAAGCTTTTCTTATGCCTACTTCAACCATGAATCTGAAAAATGATTCGTTGTTCCTTTGTTGTCCAATACGTGTTAAGTCCTCAAGACTCAGATAAACTTTTATATTTAGATACAACTGGAAACCGTGTCAACTTTTAAATGCCAACCAGAGCCTTTAAAACCTGGGACGATAGAGTCTAGGCAATGAATTGCTAGACTGGAAGCAGTAAACAACCTTGGTCTGCCGCCTGAATAGCGGCTTAATCGTTGGAGCAATTTGATCATTCGCTGTAAATTTCTAAGAGATGATAATTGACTTCGCCCTCGTCAACTATCACCTCACAGAAATTTCAAGATCATAGGCGCAACAACGATTTTCCAACTAGTAACGTTATAGTTGCCTACTAAGAACCCAACATACTTGATAAATCATTTCAATACTGTATCGTTTTCTTGTTCCAGATACCTTTGATCAAGGACGTCAACGGCATTCGTCTCGGTTTCCTTGGTTATGAGATGGTTCACTATGTCGAGTCACCTAACTCCAACGACGTGGTTACTAGAAAAAAATTTCGAGAAGGAATGTCTTTGTTTAAAAAAAGCACTGCAAAAAAAGATGTGGCATACCTTAAGGTAGCTGGCTATTGTTTTTATCCACAAACATTTTTAAAACCAACCCTTTATTCAAGCAACAATCATTATGAATTTCATTAGTGTTTTATCACTGACTGTCTTCATTTTTACAGAGGAAGCACGTCGATGTAATCATAGTATACATGCACTGGGGGATAGTATGGGCGAAACAACCAATGAAATCACAGATAGCTACTGCATCATTTCTCAGAAACGCAGGAGTTCATATCATTGTTGGATGTCACTCTCACACCTTGCAAGGTCACAGTTTTGATAAAAATTCAGTGATCGCCTACAGTTTGGGAAATTTTGTATTTGGACCTGTGAACACAAACCATTGGGTAAATATGATTCTTTTGGTGCACGTTCGAGAACATTCGTCTGTCACCATACCTTCAGTGATAATCAAAGCATTTACACATGAATAACACTAACCGTCCTGTCGGGATAGGTCATGTGTTATTTTAATCTGGCGAATGACAGACGATTTTACTGGCCGAAGAGAAACGTCAAGACAGAAGAGAGTTATCCTGATGAAAATTCGACATGCCAGATTTCACATGTGAAACTGAGACAGGTGAAATTGTTTCACATGTGAATCGCGCGAGAACCACATTTAAATCACGTGCTAATTACGCGTATAAATGGAATTACTGTGCGCGAAATGTCGAAATCTTAATGTGAAAAACTACACTTGAAAAATATCCACACGTGATAATCCGAAATAGCAGGTGTGAAATCATGGCGGATCTTCTTAACAACAGTGACATAATCAAACTATATACAATGTTGAAATATATGTATATTTAAAACTAAAAAGAACCAAACGTTTTCGACATTAGCTCATGTTCTTAACCCTATAGATGACTTAATGTCGAAAACGTTTGGTTCTTTTTAGTTTTAAATATATAGATATATATATTTCAGCCTTGTATATAGTTTGATTATTTGTACAGCGATTATTATGACAACCAGTCACATAATCCTATTGAAACTATGAGGCCGGTTGCTACCTTTCAAAATTTTATTAAAATGTTTGGGCTTTCGTCATGCTACGACTAGATCAGAAAGTACAACGGCTGAACGTTTACAGCTATATTGAAATAACAAAATTTATCAACGTAATCCTTTGGCTATGGTCCCAACGAAAAGTACGTTTTGTTTTGGATGTTGACTCTAAGAACCACACCTCAAACTGTTTCAACCCTTTCCGGTCAGAGACGTGTCCTCTTGACTAGTAAGATCGTCTGGCGTTAAAGTTTCCCACCAAGTTTCCCATGCACATATATTCCATCCCTTACAAAAATTTCACATGTAATTTCACATATGACAATAACATTTCATATGTGAACTGTTTCAATTCCATGTGTGAAATGAAAATTTCACATGGGATATTAATTAGTATATGTGAAGGTTGCATACCTTATGTGAAATTCATGTTTGGAACACCAACATTTCACATGTGAAATTTTGAACTGGTTCATTTCACAAATGAATTAGGTATTGGATATGTGAATAGGTTCCCATTTCATATGTGAAATAAAAATTTCATAGGTGAAAATGTTCCAATTTCATAAGTTTTTCATATGTGAAATGACATGTGAAATTTTCTTAAGGGATATGCTCCTTTTTGTTTCCTTTTCATTCAGCACATTCATTTTAGCTCATTTTTTGACAGCCTACGTTTTGTTTCTAGAAATTCTTTTCGTTTTTAAATTTGCGGACCCCGTCAAAGCCAACATCAGTGGACGTCCAGAAATTCGAACGCACTGCCAGAAATGAACATGATCCATCAAGAATTCTAAGAATTGAAGTGATCAAGTAAGTTTAACTTTGATGAATTGGTTTTAATATTTAATATTTATCTCCATCGTCGATATCATCATCATCATCATCACTGCTATTAACATCATAATCATCGTCATCACCATCATCATCATCATCATCACCATCATCATTATCATCATCATTATCATCATCATTATCATCATCATCATTATCACCGTCATCATTACCATCATCATCATCTTCATCACCATCATCACGATCATCATCATCATCACTGTCATCATCATCATCGTCATCACCGTCATCATCGCTATCATCGTCATCACCATCACCATTATGATCATTATCATCACCACCACCACCTCATCATCACCATCATCACCATCATCATCACCATCATCATTACCATCACCATCATCATCATTATCATCATCATCATTACCATCACAATCATCACCATCATCATCATCACCATCATCACCATCATCATCATCACCATCATCATCATCATCATCACCATCATCACCAGCATCATCATCACCATCATCATCACCATCATCATCATCACCATCATCATCATCACCATCATTACTGCTATTAACATCATTATCAACGTCATCATCAACACTGTCATTGTTATTGTCCTTATGGTAATGATTACCATCATTACCTTTGCCATCGCAACTATCATCGTCATTACCATCACCATAATTATCACAATCACTATCACCATCACCGTGATAGCCACTATCATGACCGCAACACAATTAACGACGACGAAGACGAAAACAATGACAACTTTATTAGCACAATTTTAAGCTTAAAAGATATATTTAAATAGAGAACTTTTATATAACTACAAAGTGCAGGCCACCGGTGGTAACCATAAGGGTTTCTTAGTACAGGTGGTTAATATAGAAATAAAACCTAGCTAATCTCAGGGAGGCGTAAAGGAATTGTCAAAGCAAGATTCGTATGCTATACAATACCAAACAATATGTACGGTCGGCTACAATATTTATCATACAACAAGAACGTTGCTAAATGTCGTCATTAATATCATCATAAGTTCAAGGAAATCTTGCATGATAGATATATAAAAGTTCTTCAACTTTGTACGTATTCCCAAAGGTACTTTTGTGAGAACGGTGATTTGGCACTCAAGTACAGCCCTCTCATGTGTACTACGCGTACAGTTCCTGGCGTGGTAGACCAATAAACTATGTACGTTCCCTTTTACCAACTGGCAGTTTAAACTTTAAAGAATTAATTACCGTTCCTGAATCCAAATTTCACAAACCATTGATAATTCATAAAGCAAAAACAAAAGAAATACATAATCAATCAGTATTTAGAAATCGGACGAAGATTACAGCTGAGTTTTGCCAACTTTCAGCTGGATTTTCGCCTAAAATACTGGTTCTTTTGAGAAGTAATTTCAAACACTTGATAAGTGTTATTCCTCCGATTTCAAAATACCTCGAAACTTGTTAAAAAATCTTGGCTTCGCCTCGTTTTTAAACTCGCTTCTCTGTATTTAGAAGTCGGCGGAAGAACACCAACTCGTGTTTGAAATATTACGTAAAACCCCACAGCTGGAGTTGCCCGACAGGCCATGACCCAAGCCCTGCAAACTTAATATAAATTTTTGCAATCTGATTTAGAGATGGACCGATAGCTGCGGCATATTTGCCCTGTGCTATCGAGTTCAACAGTGAGAAGAAATGCATTCAAGTTGTTCCCTCGAGAAAAGCAAATTGGATCAACATGTGTGGGCAAAAGGATGAACATTGCCTCAATTAAGATCGAGCTACAGTTAGCCAGCATGGAGTAAATCAGAGTACATAAAAACGTACACCCGATATTTATGATACCCACGCAAATTCCAGTAATGTCTTAAATGGACAGTCAAGAGGCAAGAGAAGCGCAGGAGACGTCCGTCTCGATTGTCTTTGATTGAAACTTTCGGTAAATTGACTCTGAACTTAATAAGGCATTATACGTCCACCTTCGGGGAACAGGACTAAAGCTTGAAAATAAAAGAACTTAGGTGATGTTTCATAAAGAGCAGACTTGCGGTGCATAGCGTGTTCAGCCAAGGAAGTGTTGTGTCGAATTAACGTAGCGGGGAATACTGATCACATAAAAGCAAGACATCATGTCGTTATGATCACCACGAGACAGGTCCTGGCAAGGCTGATATTTGGAGTAAATCAGGAGTTCCCACTTGGTTTAGAAGAGAGAAAGAGAGAGCATGGGATGCTTTGCCGATATTATAATTGCTCCCGATCGCGGTCGGCGTTATAAAAAAACAGGATGGTTTAGCAATAGTGATAAACCTTTAGCACAAAGATAGCAAAAAAGGAAACTGTGTATGGTTCGAGCAGGTGTTAATAGATCGTTAGCCAACCCTACATAAACCCTAAATATTCACGATATTCGAAGTGTCGCACTGAGATTTGATTATATAATTCGATTAAGTTCACGATTGCTTTCCCTTTACAATCCCTTTTTTTTATTCAAAGCCGTAAAAACCTACGAAATAAATACTGTTTCAGCAGATCCCTCCATCGTAATCTCTTTTTCTTTTTTCATACAAATCAGTTCTCGAAATAGGAAAGGAAGCATGAAAACCAAGAAAGGCACTTAACGTTTTTGTTCTTCAATATAGGCTAAGTTCGACTTCAAAGAAAAGGTCTGAGGGGCAAAGTCAAAGAGAGAGAGAATGAATTAAAAGTAAATTAGGACACCTATCAAAGCATAAACTGGTCTGACGATTTTAAAATACACAGTATAACCCTGTCGAATATAAACATGACTAGTTAATCACAAGATCTTGAAATACCAAGTTCTCTTGCCACAGGAAGTGTCACAAAACAAAACACAAAGGGGACCTATACATTTGATAAAGTGAGATCAACAAAGAGAGAACTTGGAGACAGCGGTCGTCAATGTGAAATGTTTAAAACCACGTTCTCTCAGGTGCATGCTCAACGTTATCGAAGCACAAAACGATTAGTTCGCCTCAGGATCAATCTACACGATCCGACTATTCCAGACAGTTCCTCCACCATTAACAGCAAGGATTTAGTGAGCGGGCATATGTTTTATTTTTTTTTTACTACAAAAAGAACTCTTTGGTGTATTAAACCCGTCTTCATTCGTTTCATTGTGGTTCGACCAATCCTTCAACAAATTAAATGGTTATCTAACACACTTTACCCAAAAATGGCAAATGTCAAATGTCAAACAATTGTTTGGTTTTTAGTTTCCAATCTTCATTCGGTAAACCGGTTTGTTCAGGTAAATATTATACGAAATTGGATTGGTTGTTCATAGCTCGAGCCACTAATATTGATCAGTGGTCACTGCCATAAACACCATCAACACGCCATCATTTTTAGGGACGGCAATCACATATAAATCATTGGTCAGTGGTTACAATATGTCGCGGATACTTTTGCGACTAATTCAGGACCGTCGTTAGGCTAATTTAATTAAACAAAACGTCAATAGTTTATCAGTTTACAACTTAATATTTTGGTTATTCAAACATTTTCAATTGGTTCCCAAAAGTGCATAAAAATTTTAAAAAATCTATGCAATACGGATGTCAGTAAAATCTCCAAGTCATAGTCATTGCCTTCGTCGAAAAGATTAAATAGAGTATCGTCTGAATAAAACTGTAATTTAAATCGAAATGTTCAAAAATAAATTTAAAGTATAAAAGAAAATGTCACGGTGGTTACGATTCAGATGTTAATGTCACGGATTTCATCGTCCTATTTCAAAACAAGGTGCGCAACGTCTTTCTGAGCCATTACTTCTTTGAAACGTTACTGTAAAAAGGATTGATCTCTTGCTCCTCAAGCCGAAAACGCTTGAAATCCCGGGACCAGCCTTTGTTGTTTAGCTGTGAAGTAGTGGGAGGGGAGAGGTAGCTTAAAAAGGGAGGGGACTTAATACATTTTTTGCTCCAAAAAGTGCGTTAATAGGGCTTGATAGAGAAGTTGAAGGTGTGTAAGACTGTATTAAGACCAGTATTGACTTATGGAGCAGAGACGTGGGCACTCAGGAAGAAAGAGCAGGACCTACTGGAAAGAACGGAGATGAGAAAGCTGAGGTGGATTTTGGATGTGTCCGTTGGAGAGAAGCTACAAAATGAGGAAGTCAGAAAGCTAACTGGAGTGGCATGCATCACAGAGAAGATTAAGGAAGCCAGGCTGCGATGGTATGGGACATGTGGTACGAAGCAATGAAGGATGTGCGATAAAGAGGGCATGGAAAGAGCCAGTGAGAGGAAAAAGATCAAGAGGAAGGCAAAAGTTAAGATGGAGAGATGTAATAGCAAAGGATATGAACGAAAAAGGAGTGACAGCAAACGATATAGGGGACAGGAAGAAATGGAGGAGGAAGATCCAGGCGACCGACCCCTAACCGATGGGAATAGGTGAATGGAAAAAGATGAAGTCCGCGTGTTTATTTCGGATGAACGAACAGCAGGTGTTAGGAACAGAGACAGTCCGTACGGCGGAAAGATATAATAAAAATAAACAGTCAAGGTTATTGAAAAGGTCCTGGTTGTTCTACACGAATCTACCATATTGATCGTCATTGGAGACTTCCTGTCCACATAAACCAAAATCACGTGACCACGTGATCAAGTCATGATCCGTGGATTATGACTTGATAGCATTAAGCGAGACCACTTTAGGCGAATTGAAGGAATCTCGTTCTCAACATGGATACAGAACAGAAAGCAGCGGCGTACCTTCTGGGGAAACTAAACATTTACCTCTGGCGCCATACTTCATGTATGGTTCTTTTTTCAGAAAAGGTTTGCATTCATGTCATTTCCTGTTGTCCCTAATAGGATGTCACTCCATGATACCGAGTGCAAACGTATACCAAAGAACGGAATTTGTCCAATCTATTTCCGGTTGTCATTTGGGCTGGCGGATCGTCAATTCACAATTTATAGTTTTATCAGTGATGTGCTTCAAAGCACAACCATTCTCAACTTGAGGGTAATCAACATGGTCTCGTTACTACGCGACTTTGCAAAATATCTGTTCAGCCAAGGGATCTTGTGACAGGTGTTTGACAAACGGCAGAAGTTACGGACTGCATCAAATTTTTATCTGGCACCAAACTAGCTACGTCGGTTGATCGAATACTCAAATTACATAACGCATAATTCCAACCAGACCGACGGGGACGTGTTGGGATATTGGACACTGCAAAGCACGGAAGGTATTTTATAAAGACATCAAGACTTTGCCATGCCGGTGGTAAACTTTACCAAGCGGAATTACAAGCTAGTCGAAGATGGAAATGACAGCTTAGGTAAAGTACCTGGATACGATGAAGAAGCGTTTCAACTGGGAATTACTTTCAAGGCAAAGGTTGGTAACCAAGAATTATTGCCTATGAAAAACCGAGAAGAACAGAAGGACCCGTTTCGTTCGTTTAGGATTGTACTAGTGAGCGTTTAAGATCGAGAATAAGCGGGCGAACTTGTGTTTACGTCCTTGGATGAATCGATATTTACATGGATGTCTTGAATTCTCGTCCGATTACGATCATCTTGATTTATAAAACGTATTAAACGTAAAACCGTCTCGAAGTTCGTTCGTGAATTCGCCGATTAACACGAGCTTAGATCGCTTCTTTGACCGAGCGAAATATGAGACTGAACTCAGCATTCTAGTCTGATAGTCTGACCTCCAGAAACAATCAAGTTGATCGGTTTACACTCCGAAGGCTTGAATAATTACTGTACTTAAATATCATAAGCCGACATTCAGAAGTTGTAACTCCGCTGTTTGATTCTAGTTTTCATTTTTCTTTTTTTTTCTTGTTGTCTTCTGATCCAGTATGTCGGTACATTGGAGATCACAAGGCCAACATGTCGAGCCGAGATTGTCACAGCGATGCGAAAAGTTCGGGTAAGTACGCTTCGATAAGCACGCAAAATGAGTTAGAATGTAAATTATAAACCAGATTACCAAATTAACAACGTTCTTTAAATGGCTGCTTGTGAAATTGACAAACTGTCGGAACATTATTTCATACACCGATGTAAACAGAAAATGTCACGCGAAATGTTACTATAGCGCAACTTTTGGTTTATTTGTGAATACTCTTTTTTATGCCCCCATTTAGTACGAATTCAAGATCAAAGGAATCGTAAAGCGACGGGTAAATCTCACGATCTCAGTGAACGGGATAAAGGTCACCCTCCGAAAGAGAAGACACAGATTGGTAAATACTTTTCTTATCTTGAAGAAGTCTTGAGAGACAGTATATGTCGTTTGACGTAGGATATTTCAAAAACAAAACGCTCGAACAATTGTCACTTTCAAAGTTCAATGTTTGTATACGTATTACGAACAAGGTCGTTATTTACAATGTTTTGATGCTGCACTCGTGTTCATGTTTGCTTTAGAGAAAAGAACACCATCTGGAAGAGGAACCGGTCGTACTGCATGAACATCAAATAGGAAGGTAAGCAAGGATACTAGGAAAGTAAATTGATTGAAACAAATGATAATACTGGAATTATTAACAACTATACAGTATCCACAATTTTCAAAAGGTTTTAAGTGAATTAAGAAGATTAAAAAAGATCATTTTACGCAAGTACTACGACATTGTTGTGACGTTAACGCAGGTCAAAGCAATAAACAATGAGACCAATATTGGGATGAGAAACGTTTAATACAGTTTTGCGGCGGCCAGATTACTGCATTATAAGCAATTGCAAAACTCACAGCTAAACCAATAGAATGGAACCTTATTGGTGAAAACAGTTAATTGTGCAAGGTGAAAACAGTTAATTGAACAGGGTGAAAAAGAGAAATAGATTGTGCATACACAATTGCTTCTAGAATGCCAAGGAAATCTGCAATTATGAAGCTTGCATGTGATTTATGAAACCTTGTTCATAAATCAACCACTTGTGAATGTCACACACTGCTCATCACCCTAAAGAACGTTATGTTATCCTCACTGTAATATTCAACAGCAGATGGAAACTAAATTCAGAAAATTGAATCGACTTTTTCAGCAATTATATTCAAAATTTTCAAGTGTTAAAATGCTTTATAGATTTGTGTACACTAGCAGCTGAATTATAGGATAATTTCATTCATTTACTACCATTTGTTTTGTTATAATAAAAGTGCAGTTTAAACAAATTACACATAGTGGGCCTCATAAATTAACAGACAATACCATATCATCAATATATTACTCTGAGATGATGACTAAAATGACTTCTGTAAAACTGTTAAAATTCTACTCCAACAGAACTGTGATCTCTAGCCTACCATTGTTTTGGTTTTTAGTGGTAGACTTGACCCTTGAAAGACTTCATGATTAAAACATATTAATCCCTTCAATGTCAATGTTGAATTTACTTCTGAGCTGACTCTGTACAGGAACTTACACCACACCTCCATGTCTGGCTTTCAAATGCACATGAATAACAATATAAATAAATATTTGCCTGAAGATGGTAGTTCTTCCACATTTATTTAATCCTTATAATGGTTACATGTACATATATAATGACAAAAACCTTCTGTCTATCCAAACAAAATGACAATCAACCTTGTTTACTACTTGGTGATTAAATTTGATGATTATTAAACCCTGTTGTTGTAAGTCTTATTAGTTGCAGCACTCAAGAAATATCCATGAGTAATTAAATCACCAAAGTCAGAGCCAAGGTCTATCCTTACAGCCACAACACAAGAGCTAACATAAAAGCTGGAAATGTGAAGTACACACACCCTTGGTTCAGATATACCAGTATCACCTTCAACCTTGGGGGTATTGTTTATCATTTTCAGTGTTTGACAATGCCACTTAGCCCAGCAGCACATGTCTACCTGGTTAATGCTCTTCCTGTACTAAGTGTACACAGGCAAAGTTTCTAAATATTAGTGTGCTTTTAAAATGGTGACATGAAATTGAAGTAAACCAACTGGTTCTGTAACAAACTGGCCATATGCAAAGATTTCACAATTTTTGCAACATTAAGACATCTCTTAATTAATATGAAGAACTCCTGTAAGTGTCAAATTTTGGGCCAGAAAATGCTTACTAAACTATTTTTCATTACAGTTACCAATAAAAGTTAACCTGAAAGTTAGGAAGTTCAGCTGCATGAAATGAAATCTAAATTTATTACATGAACAGTACAATGGTTATGTCATTTAACATTGAATCACAGAATTTCCTAGAAATACATTGTTTTAAAAGTGTTAACTCAGACAAAGTTGATAAGGATCTAATGTGAAAGTCAACTGTCAAGGTCAGCTGTCGACAATTCTTAAAGTACACAATGTAAATATGCATTCTTAAAGACAATAGTAATGCAAATATCTGTATTATGCACCATACATTCTTTTTGTTGTCAGTGTTAACCAATAGTGTGGTTGAACATACGACACAAATGCCCGACACTGTGCCCAGTGACAATGAACCCTTTAACCCATGAGTCAGCCAAGATATATCCTTTCATCCAAATGCATTCCATGAAGCTAATGCCAGATGTCTCTGGCATGGACTTGCAAAATTGCTTTTATTGTAGTTACAGGCCTCAGTAAATTTCCAGGATAGAGTTTCCATGGAATACGCTCTTGCTTTGACAAGTAAAATCCTTTGGCATTAGCCACAGTGAGATTTCCATAAGGATAGTTTCAGGGTTACTGAGTTAATTGAGAGGTTTTATCCCCTGCATCCTCACTTTCTGGCCTTCACATAAATGTAAACAAGTTTGATTTCCTCCTGTACAAGTAGTCACTAATAGTTAAATCTACTACATCTAAGCAGTTGAAACTCTACAGTCCAGTTTCACTCAAATAACGTGCTAACATTGCAATCGCCTGCCCATAAAATCCACAAACAACTTTCGAAAATTTTTAGCAACTTTTTGAAATTTAACAAGGTTCAAGTGCGCAACATATTTGAAGTTCATACTGTCATATACCCATCATAAAAAAGGCAATTATGTCGGGAGCAATTTATGCATGATGGCGGGTTTCATGTGTCATAAACTGTCTTTGTAAATTTGGCAAAAAAAGTCAACTTAATTTGCCATTGTTTTTCTTAGCTTCTGGTTGCTTAAAAGCTCAGAATTAAAGTCTGATGTCGAGGAAGAAACTACTTGGCCTAGATAAATTAATAACTAGTTAAAGTATAAGTACGAAATACTTACAGTGGTATTTACAATTTAAGTCCTTCTTAACCTATCCCCAGCTAAAACCACAGTTAAAAGTCGCATCTGCCACGTGCTTACTCCCACGAAATGACTTGTGGGGAATGATCACGCGATGCATGCTCGCGTGTTTCACGCAGGTAATAAAACTGACTTTCAATCCCCGTTTCTCGCCTTTGCGTTTTTTGAATTAATATAATTGTAATAAAACTAATATTAATCTATAAGGACATATGATATTATTAATTTAAAACATAATATTTAATTTGTTAATCATAATAATAACAGTGCTGCATTTCATCTTAGTGGAAGAGACCCTCAGATTCCACTTATAATAACACATACAACATTTGCAATCATAGACTAGAAGGATAATAATTCTCAATAAATAAAGTAAATACTATATTATCTACTTGTAAAGTACAGTGTTTAAAATTAAATTATTGTGTCAGGGTTATATTCGTTCTCAACAGTTTGTGAAATTGCTCGATTGGTATCAACTCACTGAAGTTCTGTGGAAGATTTGTCCAACTGTTACAAACCACAAATTATGTAAACCCCTAGCCCCAATTTGCATCAGAAACGAATAAGACTCTATTTTATTTGACTGTTTCAAACTTTTACACCACACTTTAGGTTATTAGCTACTTATTTGTCGTTTAAAATGACTGTTTAGGAAAGGTCGAACAATTTTCAATTGGAGAGAATATGAAAGGGCTTTTAGGGGACGGATTTGGTGCTTTTGGGAGGCGGACGCTTACTGAAGTTCAGAGCTACAACTACATTCAAGTGCATATGAAGTCGAATAGTACTTTTCATTTGTTCAGTTGACGTAAAATATAGTGCTTGTTTAATGACAACCCGAAGCCGTTTGTGCGAAGTTCCTTCTCATTTTTGCAGGATATTCTACGTTTCTCATGATTCCATGGACCTGAAGATATTTAGCTACATCACGAAAGACAACTTCGATAATCAGTTTCGATGCAGCGTTTTCAAGGCTTACAGAAAGGTGTGTTCTTATTACTACTGTACATTTAGTCTTATACGATTTTTTTCATCTCCTTACTCAAGAAGTTGCCATTGGCAGCGAAAGATGTTTTATATTGTTGGCTAATCCTTTTAAAAAATTAAGACAAGAGGGTGTATTCAATTGATCTCCCAGCAAAATTTTTTAGCATTTCCGTGCTTCGATTTTATTAATAAGATATCAAAAAGGATAGAACTTTGTTATGCCAATAGTGAAGCAAAGTAAACAAACAACTTTATATCCATCTCTAGGATTAAAAATATTGGGGGCTTAGCCTTCACGTCAGAAATATTGGGGGGCTTGCATGTTATTTGCTTCATGAAATCTATGTGAACTCTTAAAATAGACTTTAAGGGCCAAGTCAAACACATCTCTGTTGTTAAATTTATTGGACCTTTTCACTCGAACTTCTAATTTTACTGACCGAATGTCTAAAATTGCTGGAAAAAATGTTAAAGTGTACGGGCAACATGAAAATTGGCGTTTCACAGCTATGTTTGACAGAAACACGAACATGAGATATAGCGATAATTTGTGGGAGTGAAGTGCCTGATGCTGTGATATTACTAAAGGAGTCATGAATCCTGTGATGTTATGCTTGTAATTATTTAACTCTTGATTTATTTTGGAAATAGTCCAAGGCCTTGTTCGTTGTTCGGACCATTGGCCAAGCATTTGAAGTCTGCCATCGTTTACAACAAGAATCGGGTGAGCAGAAGAAAGAAGCGGAGGGAACCGAGGCATCACAGAAAGGTAACTTTCTGTCGCCTGTTACGTTAATTTTATTTTACTTTGTTTGATTGACACATGTCCTACAATAATCCTTAATATTAAGCATGACAGTACTTGTCACAATCATCCAGCTATTGGTCTTCATCTATTTCAAAAATAGGGTCTAAGATTAATTATGTTGGCATCGTAACTAAAGTAGATTCACGAACAAATAGATCACTTTATTTCTAATATTGTTACGACGTTTGGTCATCAACTAAGCCAATAACGTCTTTGATGAAGCAAAGTTTGCTGGCGACATCATTAAGTTAAGACTTCAAATACTTCAATCTAAACGACGGAGATTAATTTAGGAAATGGAGAGTGTTACATGACCGCGGAAAGAGACGAATTGTATGTTCGAGAGTTGGTAATATCTCTCCAGGCTTGGACTGGCCGTTGTGCCATCTCGCCACAGAACAATGACTGACTATTGTTCTACGGTACAATGGCACAATGGCCAGTCCAAGCATGTATCTCCCACAATTGAACATCGCTAATAGTGAACACGAGAAGATAAAATTGGTCTCTCTCTGCGGCCATTTAACGATCAGATTATTGCTCACAGAACTGATAAAACAGCCACGACATAATCGATAATGTACCTTCATATTGTCATTGATGTGAAAAGAAAAAACGATATCTTTACTGTAAGTGGTGATGATAACATCGAAAAATATCTTCACTATTACTAGTGACAATATCATTTGTCTTAGTGGAACAAATCCTAGTGTTTCACCAATATCTACATGACGTGAATGCGATGTTTTCATAGTTACTATCATAAGCAAAGTGATATATAAACTTGATCTTTTTCTTTGTCCTAGTAGTACTTTGGAAAAGGTATATATCGTTACAAGGTCTCTTGAACTACAGTTGTTGGTAACTTTGTATTTTGAATTAGTTGATGAAGAGGTTCTGGCAGACGCGGGAACAGACATCGATGCTGTGGACCAAGAAAAAATAACTACGGATGGAGCTCCCAGGCCAGCACTAGTGACTGACATTGATGAAAGGGTAAAAGGCAAGGTACGTTTAACATTATGTTCTAAAATAAATTGTGGATCAATATCTTCGGGAAGGAGTGGAACTAATGGCTTGTCTCGAGAGATCAGTGGAATCCTTCATATCCGTCACGAGGTGTAAAGTTTAACTCCTTCAAGATCACGTGATGATTCCTTTACGTGCACGACGTCATAGCCTTGTTGAAATAGCCTGACATACATCAAAAAAACAAGTTATGTGATTTTTTTGTATGCTATCCATGAAACATCAGAATTGGTTCTCACTGCCTCGTGAACTCCCTTGTCTCCCTCTGATGCCATGCAGCCGATCCATTGCCTTTCCCGGACCTCAGCAAATCTCCTTTAAAAAACGCTGCCAATATCATGACTCTGGATACGCCTACGACACCTTATGAATACCCTGGAGTGGCTGTACAATGATCTTGAGTCGAAATAACCGTTAAGTACCTACAAAAATAAAGTTGTTGTACTTTGTCGCCACATGTCAAATTCACGGGGAAACGTGACCAATATGTACTTGTATTAAATTTCGTACATTTGGCTATATTTTCTAAATATCAATCATTAATATTCTCCACTCTGTCTTAAAATAGAGATAAGATCACAGTTAACCTTAATTAAAAAACTAATTAATAATTCATGAGGAAAATACGAAGGAAAATCATAAGCGTGTCGTGTCTTTAAATGTGACTAAAAACACTCTTACTTTACTCCACAAATTTCCACAGCTTAGAAAACACCAATTTTCAAACTTATTACGCGAATCAACGTGTTAAGGGGTTAATTTTTTTAAAGCCATTTTAAAAACTCGCAGTACGTGCTTTAAATGTTACTTATTCCATAACTTTTTTGTTAGCCCACACAAACCTTGGTAGAAATAAGTCAACTTCTTCCTCCACTTGGACCCGACGGTAAAACTCAACCATTTACCGTAGAACAACTACGTCTCTTGTTCAACCAGCAACTGGAACATTACATCCAAGAGACAGAAGTCTTCAAGGCAGAAAATCAACTTTTGAAAGATCAACTTGTTCTGGAGAGAAACGCGAGGATTCAAGCTCAGGTAAGAATTACTGGGAGTCCCAGTTCTGCAATAGGTAAAACCTGGTTAACTACAAAATGAGACCTTCAGGTATCAAGAAAAGTCGGAACGAAGTTTCAAGATAGGAAAATATTTCGACTTTTAAAAGCGCCTGACCTGACAAAATGGCCTAAAAACTTGAAAAGCATTTCTGCCAAAATATGTTTAACTATCTGAAAGCTTACGTGGCGATATAGATCTATATAGCACTATATATGGCAACTCAGCTTTCGCCCGTTGACTTGGAACTTCATACTCTGTTGAACAAATTTACATACCACTGAAAATAGTACATACAGTACACAGGTTTTGCTTTCCAGTCCCTTCAGGGGCTCAGTGTCTTACGTACTCTCGAATACTGAAAACTTGTTGATTAAGCGCTTACCTCTCATCACCTTTCTTTCAAGGAAAGAGAACAGTGCCTGCTCCAAAAGAACCGAGAGCTCCTTCAAACCATCGAAACACTTGCCAACAGACTCCAGGCCGTAAATCCTGGGGACGAAAGCTTGAGTTCAGCATTTGAGACTAGCAACCGTGACACTGTTTTTAACCCTGGTAACCCCTCAATGTACTCCACCCCACTTAAGAAAGAAGAGTATCATGATCAGTTGATCGGCGGCAACTCGGTGGTTATACCGGCGATTCCACCCCCACCGGATACGAGGACGAACTTCGAGGGTGACAGGAATTTAGCCACTGATCTTCCAAAAATGGCGCCCTTGGCAACCGTGGAGAACTCTCATGACGGTTTACAATCAACTGTTGGGCTGTACTGGAAAACATTCGATGAGGAGGACGTCGTTTCGCCAGAAAACGATATGGATGGTTCCAGTAGTGAGTCATCAGATGAAGATCAGTTCATGGAAACACTTCCCGAACAAAATAACGTTCCTGGTGAAAAAGTGAATGGATGGAATGGCGTTAAAATGGCCGACGGAAGTGCTTTACAGAACTTGAATGGCGGTAATCCGCTTATGAGCGGCCTCGGAACAAAAACGTATCCCCAACAAAATAGTGGCGTTTTTTATAACGAGCTGCAACCACTACCGCCACAAACTGAAAAAAATAATAACTTCAAGAGCAAGGGTACCTCGAGCGACGTTCGAAATGCAATACAAACTGATTTCTGATACCGTGATACAACCGACATCTTAGAAAAATCGAAATAGTTAAGACATCTGGAATTCAACGTCACGATCATTAAATTGTCGTTTCGACGTTTCTGAGTTCCTCCACTAAATTTTTTAGAAAGGTATTTTGTAATATTCCATTTTACAGGATTTTTTAAAGTTTTGTATGTTGTGCCTGAAGCCGTTTGTTGGCGTTATGGTCACGATCGAAATTCTTCACAGGGTGGCTGTTATCATGGATTTGTGAAATGAGAAAGTATGATACTAATTGTTTTGGAAGTATGAGAAATAATTTTTAAACGATCACAAATATATATATTCCTTCAAAAAAAGAAGTGAGGACAGAGCCAATGCTCTAAAACAATGATACAAACAGATTACTGAACTACATTTTGATTTCAATACGAACTTTGGTAATAAAAAATAGGATTTCTCGATAAAGACAGGAATTTTATAGTTTAGTCAGTAAATAATAAATTTTTGAACACTTGAACGGGGGTAGTCTGATTTTCTGTTGATTGCTGCTAAGATGGCAAACTATCATACGATTCCTCGCAAATATATGGTAAAGGATTTGGGGGCTCGGTAGATTTGGTCTAGTTATATTATTTAATCTTTTATGGCAAAAAAAGGGAAATATAGCAAACCGACATTCAATAAATGGCATGATTTTGAAACAATCTTTGCGACAATTGCGAGATGAGAATATGGACGATAAGAATGTGTGAGAGGAACCCATGTTATCAACTTACTTTAAAATTCAGTCAAAATAGCGATCAGTACTGCTGCCAATTGACCAACCCCTGCAGTAATCAATCCACCAACGCATGCGGTAACCCATTCAACAATTACTTTCGTAGTCTTTTCACATCTAACATGATTTGAACCAATGTGAATTTCAATGGATCAAGAGGTCTTTTAAAAAGTGAACTTTCCGGTGATCTGTATAGCTCTTAGCTCAGCTATTACCTTTGCAAACAACTCTGTCGACAATGATGAATGGACTGAATATCAAACAATGGCGGTTAAAATATCCAAACATATTAAACTGGTACGATTTTTACTGGTCAACAGATTAATCAAAAAGCGATTTGTAGTCAAGACTATAATCATCCAACATTTACTATTGAAGCCAATCGACCAATTATGGGGGTAATCAATTCACCAGCCACTGTGGTAATGTATCCAAACATTAAACAGGTAACGGGTGCGATTTTTTTTCAGATCAACATGTCCATCAAAAACCTATCTGCTTGGCGATCTGCCTAGCCATTAGCTCAGCGATCAATCTGGCGATCAACTCACAGACAGACCTGATGACCAATCGCCCATAGGTATTTCCCTTTCGCGGTTAATCCACCAATCACTCCAGCTATCAATCTACGAAACATTGCAGTAATCAAGGTACTAATCGGACGTCTGTGAATGAAACGGTCATTCTGCTTGATGATCTACCTGGTTCGGTGACCAGCCTGGGACAATGTTTACCCATCAGCAATATGACTGACCCACTAGTTACTGCCATAATCAACCCACTAATCATTAGGTTGATCAATCCTCCAATCATTAGGTTGATCAATCCTCCAATCAATGGAATAATATATACAGATAAACATGATGACCAAGCTACCATGGATGTATCACCATCGCGGTTAATCCACAAATCACTGCCGTAGTCAAACCAATCGTTGCTGCGGTTAAGCCACCAGTCCTTTCAGAAATAAATCCACTAATCATTGCAGAAATTGCCCACCCAGTCGTTGTAGTTATTACAGCATCAATTACCATGGTCACATATCCAGGCATATTAAACAAGTGTCATCGCATGTAGTCCAACATGTCTATTTTGAAGCGATCTACTTGGCGATCTGCCTAGCCATCAGCTAAGCGATCAGCCTGGCGATCAACTTACCTATAGACGTGATGATCACTCACCACAGATATATCACTATCGCGGTTAATCCACCAATCAGTTGGGCAATCAATTTACCAAACATTGCAGTAATCAATACACCAATCAGCACATCTGTCAATGAAGCGATTGATCTGCTTGGTCATCCACTTAGCTTAGTAACCAGCCTGGGAATATACTCAACGATAAGCAACATGATTGATCCACTAGTTTCTAGATAATTAACTCACTAATCCTTCCAGAGGCCAATCCATCAGTCATTGGGTTAATCCATCCACCAATCACTGC
This sequence comes from Heliopora coerulea, assembly GCA_030142905.1. Taxonomy (NCBI): domain Eukaryota; kingdom Metazoa; phylum Cnidaria; class Anthozoa; order Scleralcyonacea; family Helioporidae; genus Heliopora; species Heliopora coerulea. Next base: position 1,619,620 of record JASJOG010000038.1, read on the forward strand.
AGTAGAATATCCAGACGGAGACCAAACTGGGGTGGATTTTTACGGAATAAAACATTTCCATCACAGAGAGATCTGCTGTGCGATCTGCCTAGCCATTGGCTCAGCGATCAGCCTTGCGATCAACTTACCCATAGACATGAGGATCACTTACCAAAGATATATCACTATCATTGGCAATCCACCAATCACTGCGGTAGCCGAACCACCAATCACTGTGGCGATCAATCCACCAATCCTTTCAAAAGCAAACCCATCAATCACTGCAGTAATCTCCCACCGAGTCGTTACGTTTACTACTATGTCATTCATCGAGGTGACATTTCGAGACACATTAAACTGATGTGACCATATATGAATCAACTTGCATGTCTTTTTTCTTAAAGCGATCCGATTGGCGATCTGCCTAGCCATTGGCTCAACGATCGGCCTTGCGATCAACTTACCAATAGACATGATGACCACTCACCATGGATATGTCAGCATCGTAGCTAATCCACCAATCACTTCAGTGATCAACCCACCAAATATTGCAGTAATCAATACACCAATTGGTACTCCTCTCAATGAAGAGATCCCATCCATCAGCAGTATGACCGATTCACTCGTTAATACGATAATCAACCCACCAATCATTCCAAAAGCCTATCTATCCATCATTGCGTTGATCAATCCACCAATCAATGGGATAATATATCCAGTCATAGATTGAAACGGTGAAAATTTTTCCGGATCAACATGTCCATCAAAAATTGATGTGCTGGGAGATCTGCCAAGCCATTAGCTTAGCGACCAGCCAGGCAATCAACTTACCGATAGACAAGATGACCAATCACCCGTAGATACTTTACCATCGTGGTCAATCTACCAATAACTGCTGCGGTTAATCCGCCTATGCTTTCAGAAGTAAACCCATCACTCCTTGCAGAAATTGCTCCCCTGAGTCGTTGCACTGTTAACTCCAACCTTCGTTGCGGTGACGTATTGAGACATTTACACATTAAGCAGGAGTGACCTTTATGTGAATCAACAGGTCTATTTGAAGCGATCTGCCTGGCGATCTGCCTAGCCTTAGCTCAGCGATCAGCCTGGCAATCAACTTACCGATAGACATGATGACCAATCGCCCGTAGATATTTTACTATCGTGGTTAATCCACCAACTACTGTTGCGGTTAATCCACCAATACTTTCAGAAGTAAACCCATCGATCCCAGCAGAAATTGCTCCCCGAGTCGTTCCACTGATAACTCTAAACTCTACAGCGGTGACATATCCAGATATATACATACTAAGCAGGAGTGACCTTTATATGGATCAACATGTCTATTTTGAAGTGATCTGCTTGGCATCTGCCTAGCCATTAGCTCAGTGATCGACCTTTGCGATCAACTTACCGATAGACTCGATGACCAATCACCCACAGATATTTCGCAATCGCCGTGAACCTCCCAATTGCTGCCTTACCCAATCCATTAATTATAGCTTCGGTCAATGCAACTGTCTTTTCGGAAGCAAACCGATGAATCACAGCAGAAATCGCTTGCCAAGTTGCTGCGCTTATTGCTCCATTATCCACTGCGGTGGCATATCCAGACATATTAAATCGGGTTGACCTTATATAAATCAACATGTCTATTTTAAGGTGATCTGTTTGGCGATCTGCCTAGCCATTAGCCCAGCGATCAGCCTGGTGATCAACTAACCAATAGACATGATGACCATTCACCATAGGTTTATCACCATCATAGCCAATCCACCAATCACTTCAGCGATCAATCCACCAAATACAGCGGTAATCAATACACCATTTAGCACGCCTGTCAATGCACAGATTCCATCCATAAGCAATATGGCCGATTCCCTCGTTAATACGATAATCAACCCACCAATCGTTCCAGAAGCCTATCTATCCATCATTGCATTGATCAATCCACCAATCAATGGGATAATATATCCAGTCATAGATTGACCCGGTGAACATTTTTCCCGATCAACATGTCCATCAAAAAGTGATGTGCTGGGAGACCTGCCAAGCCATTAGCTTAGCGATCAGCCTGGCAATCAACTTACGGATAGACAAGATGACCAATCACCCGTAGATATTTTACTATCTTGGTTAATCCACCAATAACTGCTGTGGTTAATCCACCAATGCTTTCAGAAGTAAACCCATCGATCCCTGCAGAAATTGCTCCCCGAGTCGTTCCACTGATAACTCTAACCTCCACAGCGGCGACATATCCAGATATATACATACTAAGCAGGAGTGACCTTTATATGGATCAACATGTCTATTTTGAAGCGATCTGCTTGGCGATCTGCCTAGCCATTAGCTCAGCGATCAGCCTTGCGATCCACTCACCGATAGACTTGATGACCAATCACCCACAGATACTTCACAATCGCTGTGAATCTCCCAATTACTGCCTTACCGAATCCACCAATCACTGCTATGGTCCATACACCTATCTTTTCGGGAGTAAACTAATGAACCACAGCAGAAATCGCTCACCAAGTCTCCGTGCTTATTACTCCATCATCCACTGCGGTGACATATCCAGACATATTAAATCAACATGTCTATTTTAAGGTGATCTGTTTGGCGATCTGCCTAGCCATTAGCCCAGCAATCAGCCTGGTGATCAACTTACCAATAGACATGATGACCACTCATCATAGATATATGATCATCGTAGCTAATCCACGAATTACTTCAGCGATCAACCCTCCAATTATTGCAGTAATCAATACACCAATTGGCACTCCTCTCAATGAAGAGATCCCATCCATCAGCAGTATGACCGATTCACTCGTTAATGCGATAATCAACCCACCAATCATTCCAAAAGCCTATCCATCCATCATTGTGTTGATCAATCCACCAATCAATGGGATAATATATCCAGTCATAGATTGAAACGGTGAAAATTTTTCCGGATCAACATGTCCATCAAAAATTGATGTGCTGGGAGATCTGCCAAGCCATTAGCTTAGCGACCAGCCTGGCAATCAACTTACCGATAGACAAGATGACCAATCACACGTAGATATTTTACCATCGTGGTCAATCCACCAATAATTGCTGCGGTTAATCCGCCAATGCTTTCAGAGGTATACCCATCACTCCCTGCAGAAGTTGCTCCCCTGAGTCGTTGTATTGTTAACTCCAACCTTTGCTGCGGTGACATATCGAGACATTTACACATTAAGCAGGAGTGACCTTTATGTGAATCAACATGTCTATTTGAGGCTATCTGCCTGGCGATCTGCCTAGCCATGAGCTCAACGATCAGCTTGGAGATCAACTTACCAATAGACATGATGACCACTCACCATCAATGTATCATCATCGTAGCTAATCCACCAATCACTTCAGCGATCAATCCATCAAATATTGGAGTAATCAATACACCAATTAGTACTCCTGTCAAGGAAGAGATCCCATCCATAAGCAGTATGACCGATTCACTCGTTAATGCGATAATCAACCCACCAATCATTCCAAAAGCCAATCCATCCATTATTGCGTTGATCAATCCACCAATCAATGGAATGATATATCCATAGCTTGATCCGGGAAAAAATTTTCCGGATCAACATGTCCATCAAAAAGCGATCTGCCAAGCCATTAGCTCAGCGATCAGCCTGGCAATCAACTTACCGATAGACATGATGACCAATCACCCGTAGATATTTTACTATCGTGGACAATCCACCAATAACTGCTGCTGTTAATCCACTAATGCTTTCAGAAGTAATTCCATCGATCCCTGCTGAAATTTCTCCCCGAGTCGTTGCACTGTTAACTCCAACTTTCACTGCTGTGACATATCGAGACATTCACACATTAAGCAGGAGTGACCTTTATGTGAATCAACATGTCTATTTGAAGCGATCTACTTGGCGATCTGCCTAGCAATTAGCTCGGCGACCAACCTGGCAATCAACTTACCGATAGACATGATGACCAATCGCCCGTAGATATTTTACTATAGTGGTTAATCCACCAATAACTGCTGCGGTTAATCCACCAATATTTTCAGAAGTAAACCCATCGATCCCTGCTGAAATTGCTCCCCGAGTCGTTGCGCTGGTATCTCCAGCCTTCACTGCGGTGACATATCCAAACATACACATATTAAACAGGAGTGACCTTTATATGAATCAACATGTCTATTTGAAGCGATCTGCGTGGCGATCTGCCTAGCCATTAGCTCAGCGATCAGCTTTGCGATCCACTCACCGGTAGACATGACGACCAATCACCCGTAGATATTTTACTATCGTGGTTAATCCACCAACTACTGCTGCTGCGGTTAGTCCACAATGCTTTCAGAAGTAAACCCATTAACCACTGCAGAAATCGCTCACCAAGTCGCTGCGCTAATTACCCTATCATCCACTGCGGTGACATATCCAGACATACTAAATCGGTATGATCATACATAGATCAACATGTATGTGTTACAGCGATCTGCCAGGCGATCTGCCTAGCCATTAGCTCAGCGATCAGCCTGGAGATCAACTTACCTATAGACGTGATGACCACTCACCATAGATATCACACCAACGTAGCCAATCCACCAATTACTGTACTTCAGCGATTAATCTACCAATGTTAGGGTAATGAATGCACCAATCACAACAGTAACATACCCTGACAAAGACTGAACTAATGCTAATTTTTGTGGCTCCAGATATGTATCGAGAAAACTGATCTGCTGGACGATCTGCCTAGCGAGCATTGAGCTCAGCGATCAACTCACTAATGACATGATGACCATTCACAGACATATGAGCATCGCAGCAAATCCACCAACAGATGCCAGTATAAATCCACCCATCCTTTCAGAAGAAAATTCAGCAATCACTGCAGATGTCAATTCCAGTCACAGCAATCATTACTCCATCAACCAACTGGGGTAATATATCTTTATATACTTTGAACAGATGTAAGGTTTTAAAGATTGGCATGTCTGTCAGAGATGATTTGCTCGGCGATCTGCCTTGCCAATCAGCACAGCGATCATTCTCCATGGAGATGATGATCATTCATCTACAGACGTAATACTACCATAGTCAATCCACCAATCATAGCCGTAACCAATGTATCAACCACTGTGGCGTTCAATTTTATTTCTATTTGATAATCGGAATATCTTGAAAGAAATCCTCCATTTGGCGATTTATCACTTATTCAGCTAATGCAAGAACCAACATCAGCGAAACATATTCCTCAGTGTCTTTGCCCTAGTACAATAATTTTTCCCTCCGTCTTACTGTATTCCCATCTACCTATTCAGAGTTGATTTCCTCTAACCACTATGATCACATAGCCGTGGTAATATCCTCTGGGATAGGAATGTCACTTTCGTTGAAATTACCTATATACCGTTGTTTTGACAAACTTTAACCGTGGAAGTGCAACTTGCTTCTCAAGTTAAGTCAGGTGACTTCCTTTTTCACGGTAGTTTATCCCAATGACTTTTTTACACTTTCAATTGAACATTTTATGCTCCATCACCGCCAAGCAATACGAGCTTGGTGTCCTACGAGTGGTTTTGTGAAAGTTCCACTGCGTTTTCAGTTGATGTTTGCAGCTCAGTTTTGACGTATGTAAAACACTCCTCTAAACATTCAATCACGCAGGATGCACGCATTGTATAGTTTGTCGTTGCTATGGACAACGGTTGATGACGTAACGTAAGTGAAAATCGAAATCAATTCTACTTTCGTCGGAAATTGATGACGTAGTGTAAGTGAAAGTCAAAATCAGTTCTACCTCCGCCGGAGACTGCAGGCTAATTTTAATCAGTGCAAGCAAAGGGACTCTAAAAGCGTAAAGGGTTAAATTTATTGGTTTTTGTGGTACTCAAGTACACATTAAATTCGTCCTTAGGGAAGTTTGACACTTTCACAACTTTCCATTGTGGTTATAATTGAATTGTGAATCTGAAAGCTTGCGAAATCATCACTGGCTAGGTATATTCAAATTTCTACTTAAATTGACATTTCTAGCCGTCTAAGAACAGGCTGAAGATTAATATTAGTTCTAAAATGCGAGTTTTCCATCCAGGTAAGGACGAGAACTAAACAAAACAAGCCAGCGCATGTTGTTCTGCTAGCTTGCATTTATACACTCCTGTAAGAGTTTTATTACACTTTCAATACTATACAATTTACATTAACGATTTTACATTTAAAATTGTCTACTGTAGTTTATTCGGCAACATTTCTAGCAATGTCAACTGGCACAAAACTCATTTAAGTTCTTTTTAAACTTGATTCACTTGGACTGTTAGTTGCTCACCAACGTTGATGAATTAAATAAGCAAACTTTAGAACAGTTGTTTACAACTAACACGCAGATTTCGTGCGTTATTTTCGAGATAAAAGGCAAAAAATAAATGAAGAAAATAACAAACATACTTCTAGGCTCTACTGTATCTGGCAGTACAAACGGTGGTAAGCCACGGACTCAAGAAAAATCTCTGACCTTCTGACGGATGTCGAACCCGCACCCTTCTGAATGCCAGCCAGACGCTCAGAAGCGTGCGGATGCGATTGTTGCCCGGAAGTCTGTGTTTTTTTGGTGTTTTTTTTGTTTTGTCCCCAGCTGTCCACAGTTTGTACAGCAGAGCCAACTACAGCCCATAACAGCTTCAAAGTGCGATTTCTAAAAACAAAAGTTAACAATATTGTTCTTAATACGCACGTTCTGAAGCTACTCTCTCAGAAAAACTTTCGGAGTCCCTGACGTGAATCGAACCCGTAACCTTGTGATCGCCGGTGAGATGCTCTAACCATTGAGCTACACAGACTCGGATGGTAAACGAAGGTTACATTTATGTATTGCCCTTAAGAAAAAATCATGCTTGGATTCTCGCTTTCATTATTTTATTCACAAGTCGTTACGCATATTGTAGTAACTGGAAATATAATTTGAGACGAAAATACAGTATGGGAATCCAGCAGTAATAATTTTAAAACAAATAGTATCTAGACTAACTCACATGGTATGACCATTATAAAAACACAATCTTGTCAAAATCTATTTTCACAGCTGTATCTCATAAAATAGACTTTGGATTAACCACTAAACAAAGCAGAACACTGTTTACCCGAAAAAAAAAAATCAATGCTCATGACTATGTTCAAGTAAGCCTTGTAAATAAAAATCTATCTTTTATCTAAACGGATGAAGGTGGCAGGTAATTCAGCGGCGAAGACGAAGCGGAATTTCCCGAAGAAGAAGCCGACATGGGCTGTTCCAGTGATGACAAACTTTGCGACGACGTGTTAGTTCCAGCAACTTTGTCGACTATTGACGCATGTAATTCGTGGACAACCTCCGAATTCTAAGAAAACGCACAAAAAATTTACAGTAAATAAACACGTATGGAACGGCCACCCGAGAACATCTCGGCACTTTAACTTCTAATTCCAGTGCGAAGTGCGAACGTTTCACAAGATTACTTACTTTCAGTAAATGCCTTGAATCTGGGTTTTGTAGATGTTCTTACATGTTCATCTAGATCATTATTCAAGTTTATGTCCACTTTATGAATATAAACTTGAACAATGATTACTTACTTTGTCATTGATTTTCGCATTTTTGGTTACTGTTACATGACTTTTTCAATAGCAAAACTTTATTTAATTTCTATCTTTCGGAAGAAGGACCATCGTCCGAAACATTACTATGATGATATTCTTCTAATTTTCGTTCTGAAAGTACCTTGACCTTTCACAGCCTTTCACACATTATTTTATACTGCCTATGGAACATTTTGATTTTACATCATTGATTCGATTTGATACAAATACGGTTTGCTGGATTACACCATAAGATGACAGTAAGATGACAAGTTAATTCTTCAAAACAAATTAACAGATTAATGTCAGATTTATACCCCATTCCTTAATGCACTGGACGGGGTTCAACACATGGTTTTGTGTCTTTGAGCTAAATCAATGAGGCTTGGTTGATTCTGCTAACATTAAGCGTGAACTCTCCGCACGTACACCCACTTGGCGGGAACAAGCCTTTGCTTTGAATAGGCAAAAATTAATGAGGCGGATAGAGTAGCACACACTTCTAATGTAGGGGTTAGCAGAAGGCTATGAAGATGAGCAAAATGGATGTAGCGTATACCTCTGGCGAAGGCTGTGTTGCTGTTAATATCGTTACGAGCTTGTTTGCGTCCATTTTTGAGTGAACAAAGTGAAGCAGTCTTAAGGTGTGTCTGAGGACGTTCTCTTTGTTCAGCATGGTCAGCAAGAACTTGTCAAAAACAACATTACAAAAGTCAGCACTGCCAAACTCCTCTTGCCAAGCGATGAGTAATGTGACGAGAGAATGGAAGTGTGCGTCATGGACGTGGTGATTGCCGTAGGCCGGCGAGAGTGCTGGTAGGAGAGAGCTAAGAACATGTCTAAAAAGAGATTGAAAAAAGAGAGGAAATGAATATTCAATGAATCATTCTTTAGAATTTTGCATAGTAAACAAGAAGTGAGAACTTGTTGATCATCACCTACGTTATTAATTGCTACGTTTTTGTCCAAGCAAACACAGTTTCTGCCTAACCAGTCAATAATGAACCAAGGAGCCAATAAACTGATGGCATTTGCCCTGATGAAAGTCTGAGTCAAAGAGTTGAAAGCTTAACAATAAATAATAATCCTGTAACCTCCAAAGCTGACAAAATAATGTATTTTATTATTTTATTGAGCCTAATGCTAGGTTATTGTACTCTCTCTAATTCTGGGTGATTTGACTCCTGAATGGTAAGTCCTTTGGCCTGTATAGGGTTTGGTTAAGACCACCAAGTTAATTCATTGATTTTCAATAAAAATAACACTTGCCAGATGCACCTACTTGTGTCTATGTTTGACCACATGGAGGAGGAGATAAAAGGCAATTGTAAAACAAATGCTGTATTCAGACATGGACTGTTCAAATGAATGGTGTAACTGAATGCTCTCCTTATGTTTCTTGTTTGGAAATTTCTGTTCAATTCGATGGACAGAATCTTCAACCATGGTGCCCATGACAATTGGGATGAACCTCACAATGAGATCATTGCTCTAGAAATGAAGAACAGACTTACCATCAGTCTGAGTTGGTATATAATACTATAGTTTGGAAGGTACCTGAGGGTGTGAAACTGTTTTAATTTTGTTAGTCTCATGGAATATAAAATTTCCAACAAATCAAAAACTAAATACAAGTTAAAATTGCTGTAAACAGTTCTCCTTAAAGGTTCAGACCTCTGTCATGGACCCAGTTTTAAAACAAGAGTAAACTGGAGTATTTGGAGTAAACCTGCAGTTAGTAGCAGAATCAAACTTGACTGTACCATACTCTTCTCACAAGTGACCAAGGTACTTTAACTTTAAATTGGAGAATTTCACTGGGCTGAAATTGAACCTTGCTCACAAAGGTGAGAGACATGTGCCCCCAATCAATGACCCACCAACAGCAACCCTGGAAGACTTAAGTAGTAAGACCAGAAGACTGGAAGACAGTAAGGCTGGAAGAAAATGTAAAATTTTGACAATAAAGCACAATGTGCCAAGTTTAGTAGGTGTACAACCACTACAACCACTGTGTCTTTCTTGCAGAGCAGTAAGTTGCTATCTTCAACACTGAGATGATGTTGGTTTGTTGCCATCATGAAGTTGACTATTGCTAAGATTCAGAAAATTGACACTCAAAAGCTTAAAATACATTAAATCCAGGTGGATTAACTTACCATCCAATCTTACTTCATGTCACTTGTCATAGTCACGTATAGGATAAAGGTCAATAAGGTCAGTCAATGGAAGATACATACAGTATATAAATCACTGTAAACTTACCAGTAAGTTTTCTTTAAACACCTGGCTTTCAATCATGGTCCAAGCCCCTAACCCCAGTTGAAGGAGACTTAATAAAAATGTCAAATCTGAGCTGCTCTAAAAATTCACAATGGAAAACTTTACAATTAAAAAAAAATTTTTTTTTCATTGAGCAGGAGGTCATCATAACAAATTTACCCAGCAACTTCACCAGGCTCTCATGGGAAGCAGTCAAATTGCATTTGTGATGCAGAAAGAATTTAAAACCAATATCTAAAGCAAACTTTTCAAGAAAGGTTTGTATGGTAGGTTTGTAAAATAAATATTGTAATCACAGATCTACTTTCACAGAAAAAAGTACCATAAAATAAAATGTCAAATATAAAAATAAAATAACAGTCACAGCTATCTGGCTATATAACTAATAACACTAGAAAACATTTGATAATATACTGAAACAAAAGACCTAAGGATTTTCATGTGGTTAAGATCATTTACAAAGGTTCTCCTTCAATTATGACCTTAATTTACCATTGTTACTAGTAAAAAAACATTATGAACAGTCAACAAACTTACCCTAGGTAGTGACTCAGTTGTAGCTAAATGAAGAAGGACTTTAATAATGCTTTGAGTTATCACATTGATGGCAAATGGATCACATAAGACCATGGCAACATCTCTACAAAAATAACCCACAATATAATTCACTTTTCATGCATACAAGATACCTCACAGTAATAATAAAGATGTTCAATGTTGAAACCTCCATCTCACACCCAAGTTTTCTTTCACTTCACTTTCCTCTTATTTTGTTCAACACCTACATGTACTTGTACCTTGACACCAAACCTTATTACTAATGATAGTTTAAACAGCAAAGATGTCATAAAATAATCAGCCGAGTCCATTAGTATCTGAGGCATTAGATTAAAACTTCAAGATTTCAATGAAATCTCTGAAAAGCTCAACAGCTGGTTTTGCATGCAATGTAATTTCACTGTCATTATTTATCTTTTATGGATACACCATTTAGAGTGATATCATAAATTCCTTTTTAAATACTATTTCACCAGAGTAATTTGAAAATATAAACTACCCTTTTCCCCCCTTCTTGTTAGTGCAGAATGTCTGTTATATAAATCATGGCCTCATTGCATGTACTTTGCTGGGCATTAATATTTGTTTTAAGATTGAGATTCCTGCCTGGATTCTTGCTTGTGATGATATGCATGCATACATGTAGTCCCTAATTATCAGGAAATTTACCATATTAATTGGAATAATGTAACCTTACCCTAATACTTGTTCTTCTGCTGCCTTTGCTGCTTTCATATAACTTTTCAGATCTTTGATCTTTTTGGAATCAATTAATTGACTTCGGATACAAGCATCTAAACACCAAGTGAACTTATGACATGGATCAACATCCTTGATTTCTTTGATGTCCAAGTCATGAATTGCCATCAGTAGCTCAGCCCTTAAGGTACAGTAATGAGCTTCCTTTGTACGAAGGAATAATGTCCGTAAGAATTGCAGCACTAAGTTGTAAAGTTGCAATGAATGTCCAATCATATGAGCCAGCTGCTGAACCACTGAATGCTGCCGTCGAACTTTTGGACGTAAGCTGAGATAATCTTGTCCATTAAAGTCATCAATGTTGAATATTACATGGTTTTTGTCTTTTAGGTATTCGTTCAGGAGTGGACCAACTGCGTCTCCAAACAAAGGCTGATGTTTGATCCAAATTTGTCGCTTGACTTCTAAAGAACAGCTGTTGTACAGTTCAGGTTCATTAGCAAGGACTTCAATAAACTGATTTGGCACTGTTGGAAGTCTTTTTAACATGTCCATAATAACAGGCCTCAGTGCTGGCACTTTTATAAACGAAAATGACTGTTCCAGCAACTGCATCAACTTGTCACTATCAATTACCTCCAACCGTGTAAGCAGTTTTTCTCTAAGATTTTCCATTACTGTGTGGTGAAATTCGTACCTAGGTATGCTATGTAGATCTAGCAAAGGTAATGCTGGGTGCAAAGATGGCAAGAGGATTCCATTATCTTGCTGAAAAGACTCCAAAAACATTGCAATAGTTGAATCACTACAGTTGGAGAGACCTTCGCGAATGTATTGACAACCAGAGAGACCAGCTTCGTCAAATCCCGCCATTCTGGATAAATCAACGTTGAATTTACAAAAATAAAGTGTTTTTTTTAATCTTGGATTGCTTTAAGCACAATAATTTCCAAATTTCTTGGAGAACATAAATTTTACGCCATGATGGCGGACATCGGCCGGAGCCGAGTGCGCATGACTTTGGCTCGCGCTGCAAACTAAGCCATTTTAAATCCTTCCCAAAATGCTTTGCGCGGCATTGTATTTGGTGAAAATGTATTAGAGAACCACAATTAAAGCGTACACTTTCATGTGACAATACTCACTTTTGTGAGAACTTAGTTTATGGAGAATTTTTGCTGGTTTAAAAGTTTGTGGAAAACCCCTTAGTTCTACAGTTGCTGGACATTAGGCATATTTTTGAGAAAAGTAATGTTCAAGTGCCAACTGTGAACTGTCCCATTTATATGAAAAGTGTCCTCCACGATGACAACCAAGCAAGAACAATCAGAGAAAGGAACAGCAAGTTCTGAGTTTAATATTCCAGAAAAGGTGAAGGAGTATGAGAAGTTTGTAAATGAAAATCTGAAGAAGGATCTTGAAAAAGTTCATGCAAACAGAGATAAACTGTATTCAACCATAGCAGACTACCTGCAACTGAGAAACACAATTGAAAGAATTAAAGATTTCAGTGGTGGGAAAATGAAGACTCAAGTAGATATAGGATGTAATTTTTATTGTCAAGCAGAAGTAATAGATACAAGGATGATTCTTGTGGCTGTTGGGTATGGATTTTTTGTTGAATTTACCTTGGATGAAGCACTGGACTTCATTTCAAAGAAAGTTGATCAGTTAACTAAGCAAGTGGAAGGGCTTACTAAAGACTCCTCAAAAATCAAGGCAAATATAAAGTTAGCATTGCAAGGCTTGAGTGAGCTGCAGATGTTAAATCAATTAGATAAAAAGCATTCATGAAAGTTACAGTATAATCATGGAAACTGGGAATTATGATTTGTCTGATTAGAAAATGACTTTGTCAAATTGTCATGAGCTCTTAAAGTTGAACATTGTTTGTTTCTGATGACAGTAATAATAATTTTTTGTAGACATATATAATGTCTTGTTATTGTGATCAGCATTTGTTAGTTGCAGTGATTCAGATGATAATTGTGGTCACTTTTACTGTGTGAGTAATCTATTGTTGAAACTGTGATATTTTGACTTTATTTCAAAGTCATCTTCAGACAGAATGAAGATGACTTTGAAATAAAGTCGAAATATCAGTTTCAACAATAGTTTCATCTTGCATTGACTCATATCTTGAGTTTTCAAGATGACATTATTCTTCGGAAGATGTTTTATTTTATACTTTTTGAAGTTGTCAGCTGGTCATGGTTTTTTAATCTTGACTTACATTGGCAGGTTTGAGTGAAACAAGTGGCAACATCACAAACTGTGGTGTGGGTCAACCATTAAGGCCTTATTGTTGTCAGTATATATAATTAGCATTTAATATGATTGTGTATTATTTTTGTTGGAAATTATTTTTTGCTATTTTCATGTACATGTACTAGCAAAGTCTACTAAAGTTTAGTGTGCTATTGCATTTGTATAACTGCATCATATTTTCACTGTTTAAGTATTTATTACAATGTTTGATATTCATGCATTCCAACTTGTGTTTAATTTATCAGGAAAACATATTTCATAACTTTATTTGTATAAGTACTTGTGGTAACATAATGAGATTGCCTATTGTAATGAATATAATTCACTTATGGTGATCAAAATCACATTTAATGCCATGAATTAGTGAATACAAGTCCACAGACATTACATGCTGTCTCTTTGTGGAATTCCTTGGACATGTGTTAACTGTGATCATTTTACAAATGTAAATTTGCCTTCTTGAAACTCATGGCCAGCTATTATATTTTATTCTGACCACATCAGATCACTTATTTAGCTTAGAGAGGCACCTGAAGGTCAAAATGTTAGAACTGTCTCAATTAACCCTTTGATCCTCATGGCTGCCTTTCATATGTGCTCATGGCTACCCCCAGATGACCAGGGTTTATCCAATATTCTGTTCTTGCAGGAAATGGAGGTTTGACATCCATCTCTGTCGTCCGTGGTTTAACATTCCAAGAATCGTTAACAGTAACTGTTGTGGATTCAAACAAAGGAAGATAGTGATATGGCCACTTAGGATACTTGTATATGTGCATAAATTTAACTATCATACATCATTATCATTGAAATGCAACCTTGTTTAACAATCAGAATTAAGGATTTTTGGGCATCGAATAAAACGCTCTTCTCACCTCATCCGTAAATCAGCTTAACGCACGTTTGTAATTGGTTGTTGAAATGAGAAGGAAGTTCGTTTGTATTAGCTTACAGACCTGCTCATAACATCATAAGAATCAAGGAATGATTCAGGCATTGATACATCGCATTGCAAAGTCGTCCTTTCAGACCGGTCGTTCGACACTCTTTCATTCGTACAAGAGAAACGTGAAGACTAAAACATGCAATAATGTTACTGGGATCGCCTCATCCTTGTATACCAGGTGTGCTGCACGAATAAGCGGATTCAAAGAAAATGCTAACAGCTATCATATTTCTCGAAGGAAAGCCTCTTCAGATAGGTAAAGTCAAAATTTTGCATAAGCTAGCGTCTGACGTATAGTTATTCATTTGCCAGGTAGGTTAGCATTTGTTCAGCCGTTCCTTTCAAGCCACTGGGGTATAAGGAACTGCGTATTTTACATGGCGTGTGTTATTGGCGTTGTAATATTAACTGCTCCGGCCTTTGGTTGCAACAAATGCAGTTTGATGTTTACGATGTTTAAATGGAAATACCCAAACCCTAGAAGATAAGGTGCACTTAGAAAACGAAGTATATTGCCATAGTCTGTATTAGTAAATGCACGATGTTGTTGTTGCAATATTTCCCTGCATATTTTGATCTACAGCATCTTTAAAGTGGGAATATTCGGCCATGTGACAGTTATCCTTTAAAACCGGCAAACCACTGCGGAACTAACGTCATCTTTTATTCATCCATGACGACTTGACTTTCATTCAACTTGGTTATTACGTCAAGTAAGTGGATGTTTAGTTTGCAATATTTTCGAGAATGAGTCTCCAGCCTTTGCATACCTAGAAGTTGATATATATGATAGCTGGAGCGAGCTGACTCGCGTCAGGAAGATCTTCGGATGGCCATAAAAGATAATTTAAATCTGGGTTGAATGTATAACCAAACATTCAAGTCAGCTTTTCAGTTTCATCTGGAGTGTATTTTACAGTCATGTTAAGATTTGATCGAACAGGTCAGTCCGGCTGATTAAACTTGCGTGGATCATATGAACAGCACTTTAGATTTCAATTAGAGTATATTTTTAGGCTAACCGGTTTGTCTGCAAGCAAGTACACAACCAGAAGAATCAGGGAATTGCCCGAAACGTAGGATTGGAACAACTAACGTATCGAGCGAAGAGCAACACTGCCTGCGCAGTATTCTGCTTTGAGACCATTGTTTGAAAATTGTCGTGGGTAATTTATGCCTAAGGTTATAAATCTAGAAATACCAATATCTACTTAAATCTGATATGTAATGATGGCTTCATTGTATTTCGAGAACGAAATTTGACCAAAGAGACCACGTAATCCACGACCAGCCGACAGCTTTTATAAACTTTCACTTGGTCTGAAGATGATTTCGTAATAAAATCGAAATATCACCACTTCACTTTCGTCTCTCGTATAACTGAGTTTACAAAATGACATTATTTTTGAGACCACGTAAGTCATGCAACAAGTGGAACACAGAACTTTGATATGTCAGAATTACCAAAGTCATAGGTAGAAAAAATTATTCCTTGAATATTTTTCATGGATGGTCTAAGCTGTGAGCATGGCGTACTGGCAACATAGCGTGTCGTTCAGCTACGACAATGACAAGTCGGAGCATGGAAATAGTTCTAGAGTCCATGTCACGTGATTCCAAAGTCCAGTTTTATTCTGATGACGCCCGCTTTACACCGCCATCCCTCAACGATGAATCATGGGAAGTAAGATATCAGTCGGTACTAGAACGGAACACCTGAGACGAGATAACCGTGTGGAGACTGGGACTGGAAAATTAAGTATATTATTTACCTGATAACTTTTTGGAAAAAATCGTTGGGATTTAGGTTACTATGTCACCAAGGGTAACACGTCAACGGTTAGAATTAGGGTTCGGATAGGGTTAATTTGGATTAGGGTTAGGATATCAGGTCAATAAAATACTTAATTTTGCCATTCCAGTCTCTAAACGGTTACTTGGTCTTAGTGGTTCCGTCCTAGTGCCAACCCAAGATATCGTATATAGGTCAGGCCTGTCAGGAAATTCGGCTCTAAATAGATTTGCGTGATTAACAAAGGAAGCATGTCTACTCGGCATCCTGTTCACGCAGTTCTGCTCCGTACCCAGGCCTCTCGATCAAGAATTGCTGGATTCAAGTATATGTAGCGCAGCCGGATCACCTTGACTGTCACGGCATGCTGTCGTCTTGTACTCATATTTCCCTCATTCCCCAGTTCTAAGAGGATACTTCAGAACACATTAAAATGCACACGTCACAGCCAGGGTACGTGGCAGTTAAATGAGAAGTTAACACTTTAATCTTGGACTATCCACTGCACTCAGGAAACTATTTTTCTCTAACAGGTCGTCAAGTTTTGAAGGAAATGAAGTCCCGGAGCCAATGTACGATAAAGTGAACTCCGGATACAAAATATTCCATGACAAGAATAAGTTTAAATTCTTTAAAGGAGGAGAAATACCAGAGTTGGTGTTGGCTTACGAAACGTGGGGTCAACTGAATGACAAGAAAGATAATGTCATATTATTGTTTACTGGCCTTTCTCCATCATCACACGCTAAAAGTCATCAGGTATCTCTCGTAAAACCAGATTAACTCTTTCCCAGCCGGAGCTTACTCCTTGACGAGTAAAATCGTGTAGCGTTAGCCAGAGTAAAATAATACAAGTCTTATCCCGCCAGGAAAGAGTCAAACTAAGTTTCCTGAAGTGGTGCTCCAAATATTTAATACCCAGACGGTCCTTTCAATCCTTTCTGTTTGTATCCTTGTTTTCGTCTGCGTTTCTGTCTGTTTCTGAATTCTAGTGCGTCCATGTTCGACATGTGTGCGTCAGTCGGCATATCCATCCGTATGCGTTTTTGTTTTTTTCCGTCCATCTGGGAGGTTTTAGTATTTTTAGTTGTATGTCTGCCCTTCCTTACCTCTGACCGACCGACCTCTCATCTATTAAGCTGTCTCTCGAATTTGTTGCATTTACCCTCCGATCACATAATTTAGAAGTTTATACTTAATGATTTAAGCTTTCAACTGCCAGAATCGTACGTTTTAAGACACTACTTAGACAAGCTGCAAAAAAGTAACTGCTTGGCCTCCGGCTGGAAATACTAACGACCCTATGAACCGCGAACAGAGCGTTGCACTAAGCTCGCAAGCTCACGGTTCGATTCCCAGCTGGAAGCGCGAGGTCTTGCTTTTAACGCAACTGGTCCTGGCTGGGTCTTAAAATGTGAGATTCTGACACTTGAAAATGTCTTTCTGTCAGCCTGTGGGTCTGTTTGCCTTCCTCCCTGCCTGTTTGTCTGGCTGTCAGTGTGTTGGCCAGCCTGACTATTTGTCAATTTGTTCACTTGTCTTCTGTATGTCATTTTGTACATGTACTTGTCTGTGCATCAAATGGTCCAAATGGCTGGCATCACTTGTATAAGCATGTTTGTGTGTCTGTCCATCTGTCAATGTGTATGTCCCTGTCTTTTTGGTTTACAATAAGTTTGTATTCTCTTGCACAGATGATTTATACAATAACGTCATATAACCATAACTACCAGAATGATTCAACGATTTAGTTTGATATTCAACTTTCAATGTAACCCAGGGAATTAGGAGACAATTTTGAAAGTTTTCTTCACAAGAGAATACTTCTAAACTACTCTGGTAGTTGTAATCATATATGTATATGTTGTACCTTCAAAGTGCTGAGATAGTTACAATTGTATACGTATATGTTGGTAAATGTAGTTATTTTCTTTACAATTCCATAATGATGTTGTTTTGTGACTGTTTTTAACTTAGGATAATCCCAACCCAGGATGGTGGGAGGCTTTTATCGGACCAGGATGTGCGTTAAATACTGATCAGTTTTTTGTTATTTGTGTCAATGTCATTGGAGGATGCTACGGATCAAGGTGAGCGCCTTTTAAGCCTTTGAACTGCAGGCGCACTCAAGTCCACGTTCGACAATAGGCCAGGGAAAATGTTACGTTTGAGTGGAAGTAATGTATTTTGTATAGCAGAAACAAAAAGTAGAATCATAATTCCATTTGTTTGTTTACATGCACCTGTCGCTAGTATAATGAGTCTCAGTTCCAGCTGGGTCTAACGCTTCTCGGTAGCAACTTACACTCCTCGGTGCGAGTTAGGCGTAATGTCAAAACTTTATGTCAGGTGATTTTATTTAGTGTACGTCGTGTGACTGGTAACATACGTTGGGTTAAGTTATCTAATCCATTGTAACCTCACCGTGACGTAGTACAATCTTACGTCACACTGAAAATAACAATTCATACAACTGGATCACGTGTATTTATATCTAATGCAACGTAATGTACGGTCTAACCAAGTCTGATATGAGCAAATGATTTCGATCTATCAAGTATAACATTTAAACGGAATAAAAACAATGCATGTCAGTCATGTGTCATGCGAAGCAAAGTACTAAGTTCTAAGTAAGTGTACTAATGTTATGTACTTGATGTCAAATTTAGTGGACCGTCATCGATAAATCCACTCACAGGAAAGGTAAGGAGAGAACTCTCTTGCCCGATGTATGTAACATCACTTCAGCTTGTGCGTGTTAGAGTATTCATGCCAGAGATATATTTATTGTAAAAAGTATTCACTCTTGTTTTATGATATTTAAGAACTTGTCTTGCAGTGGTATCAAATAATGCTCTTTTTCCGAAATTAACGTCATTGCCTGTTTTTGACTCGCATTAATAGCCACATTTCCATTTTTCCCCCCGTCTTTCCCCATTTTCCCCTAACATTTCTCCTTTCAATGCAGCATTATGGGACAACCTTTCCCTGCGTAAGTGTTCAGGACATTGTCAACTCTCAGTTTCTGTTACTTGATCACCTGGAGATCAGTGAGGTGAGAACATCGTTATATCTTACCTAAGGCTTATAAATAAATCTTATTTCATCTTGTATCAAAACTGGATCCATAAAAAATTACCTTAAAGCAAGGCTACATCTTGTCGTGTCGCTCAAACTGTGAAGCTACAAAATATGATCCTTACTGAAGCTCTCAGAAAAACTGTTGTTAATAACTTGATCAAATGCAAAGTGAATATCTGCTTCTAGTCAATATTAGTAAAAGAATAATGTTCAACACGTTTTTTAATAGATTCATGGAAGTGTAGGCTCCTCACTGGGTGGTATGTCATCTTTGCTTGCCGCGGCAATGTATCCAGAGAGAGTTAAAAGGTGTGTTAAATTAAAGTAAAGCTCCTTTACTATGATCAAATTGGGAGAGGATGTAGGTTTTTAGCTACGTTTTACTGAAACTCTAGGTTGAACAAATGCCGAAACACCGCATCATTCAAGGATGTGTCTTGTTACTGATCATTACTACAATTTTTTCTTACCTAAACAGATTGGTATCGATATCATCTTGTGCCCAGTCACATCCTTCGTCCATCGCACTAAGATATATTCAACGTCAAGTCCTCATGAGCGATCCGAACTGGAACCAAGGATTTTACTACGAAGGAACGTTTCCTTCATTAGGGATGAAAAATGCGAGGTATTTATCGAAATGAATCAGGTTATGAAGAATACATCGTATATGAATGTAGACAAATAGGTAATTTCTCTCATTTACTGACCCTTAATATTAGAGCTGTCTTCTGGAAGAATCAACTGAAAAAGAAGTGAACCAAGCTTGTGAACATAGGTTAGGTAGCTTCTTGTAAGTGAAAGTGTCGGTTGAACAACGCCTTGTAAGTTTTAACAATCAGTAAACAAGCCTATCATTAATTGCTTCGCTTAGGGATCAGTTTAGCAATGTACTTTAGCAACTTAAGCCATTTTGAGGGGTTATTTTTTCTGCTTTACAATAAAAAAATTCATGGTTTATTTTTTCTCGCGCAGATCAATCGCAACGATTAGTTATCGAAGCGGACAGGAATGGGAGATGAGGTTTGGGCGGAAAAAAATCGACAGGGATAGAACCAAGACATGTTTCAGGGCAGATTTCATGATTGAAAGCTATCTGGATTATCAAGTAAGAACACATTCGTATGACATATTTAGAGTGGTGCTACTGCGTAATCGTATACTACTTTCATCATTAAAAGAACCGTGTGCTCGATCTGTCCAAATAAACGCTTTGAAACTACCATTGATCTTAGCATAAGCTGATAAATTTGACGACCTCAACACTTCAGGCTTGATACAGATCATCAGGAATTGTACTTCTGTGTGAATCGTATGTGTCTACTTAAAACAAGTTAAACACGTGGTACTGTGTATTGATCGCCGCTAGATCATCTATTGTGAACTTTCGCCGTGATTAGATTTACGTATCCATGTGTCTCTCAAAAGAAGTATTGAGTTTTTCAATTATTGGAACTAAACTTCTGTATATTTGTTGTAGGTCTTCTAGGATACTAAGGATAGAAATATTTCAGATGATTTTGTTACATATAATATCTGAGTGTTTTTAGTTATTGAGGCTAATTAATCATCCCTACATATCATATAGTTTGTGAACACCATGTGAATGGAGTTACACGGGAGCGTTCGTCCCATTTTCTTGGAATTTTGTTAAAGAATTTAATTGAAGTACTTGTTTGTTTTTCAAGGGTGAAACCTTTTGTCTTAAATACGACCCAAACTCGATGCTGTACGTATCCAAGGTAAACTTTATCTCCAATTCATCTTGTTTCCTAAATTCACTGAAATCATTTAGTTTTTACGTTGATTTTTTTGACGTACTTTAATATCGATTATTTTAACTTTCATCAAGTCTCTCGCTGATATCTTACATAGGTATATATTATATATTCACCTCGAGGTCGTTGTTTGCACGTCTCACTAGATTTTGAATTATTAACTTGTTCTAGTCAATTATAGGGCATTTTAACTACATGACGGTTGTTTCCTAGGCAATGGATTTGTTTGATTTGGGCGAAGGATACGATTCACTCCTGGAAGGAATGGCGAGGATAAAATGTCCGGCTCTGGTAAAGCTAAACGTCTTACCATATAACTGGTTCTTTTAATTATGGGGTTGCTTGTGACACTTGGAGAAAAAATTAATAATAATTAGAACTGTAACCAAAACGTGGGGTCAGCTAGAACACATTAATCTGGATGTACAAATCTACACTTAATGGTCAAGTTTATACTACTAAGAATTTATACGATTGAATTACGAATTTATACAATACAACTACGGTTGCTTTGAGTTTGTATGTACAATGACGCACACTGATTGCCTGCTCAGCAAGTGCGTGTATAAATTGATGCACATTCATTGGCTGTTTGGCTTTACACAAAGTAACACTTCCTATAGCTTGCGGGTCGTCCAGTCTCCCAAAGACGACCTACGCTGATGTTAGGTTATAAATGAAGTCGGCCTTTCTTATGCTGCTTCAGGTTATGGGAGTGCAGTCTGATTTGCTTTTCCCAGTTCAGCAACAAAGGGAGCTTGAAGTGCTGCTGAAGGACTCAGGTAATTTAAACTATTAAACATTCAAAATGCATGGAGGTTACTCGCTGCTGAAAATTTCCCTACAAAGTTCCAATATCTCTCACCATCAGCGAGAATAACAATTAAGTTTTAGACCCTTTGTAATGGGATAGGAAAATAATCGCTTTCCTCCCAACTCTAAGTGAGTTTTCAACCAATTTTCCTAGACCTGTTTGATTTTTTAATTTTTTTAGGCAACCATTGCGTTACGTATTATGAATTGCCATCCATATATGGTCACGACACGTTCCTTCTCGATGTTAACGCAGTTGCAGCAGCCATTAAGGTTTGTATAACTGATGTAGCGTACCATATAGCATGGTGCAGCAGGCATGGTACACAACACCAAAGGACAACATAGCTTCTAATACAGTGGTCTATTCTAACATGCCATACTCTTCTTTACGTGAAAAACATTCACAGCTCATACCATAAAAGAACAAGTGTTCACTCCTTTAGTGTTCCATACAAACTAGAATGGTACTAAAAAAGTGTGTTCAAATTGTGTTCACCCTGCGGGCTCTGGAAATTTGGTTTCATTCAAAAACGCACTTCACAAAATGATATACCTTATGATCACCTAAACAAATTATATAACTCAATCAGTTAATGTAGCGTTTCTAGGAAAGAACTTGTTTTTAACAAATGGCTTAACTATCTTTTTAATAGGGGCACCTTGAAACAGACCTGAAGTTTGTTGCCAAGAGAAAATCCAAGTGATTTAAGGGATTTTTTGGGAACCTTGAGCAAACTTGGAGGAGGACGTTATTTTTCGTTTAGTTTCATATTTAATAAGCGAAGTATGATTTGTAAATACACGAGCAACTTTTGAAAAATAAATTTTCTTGGAATCATATGAAAAAATTTTTCGTCGGTGATTATATTGTGACGGTGCAGTCTAGTAGGTTTTGTAAGTAATGGTTAAAATATTCGCCTCCGATCTTTATGACGATTTACAATAGCAAACCTTAATGGCCATAAAGATGGGACGCGAATATTTTAACTTACTTAAAAATTTCCGAACCTACATGATGAATAATTTGTTTAAATGTTGTAGAAAAAGTAAAGTCAAATCATTTGAACTCAGAAAAAGCTCAGTTTAAGCCACCATTGCCTGTTAACTTTGATAAAACTTTATTTTAACCTGACTCAGAGATACTAATTAAACTATAATTTCTTCTGAATTTTCCTCTTGAATTATTGGGGGTTTTTTGGGGTTTTTTTAATATTTATAAAATGTAAGTAAGACTTCTCCTTTGGGACTCTTTTAGATGCATAAAAGTTGTTGTTGTAAGTGTAGCTGTGTGGAAAATTAAGCTGCATGAGTCTGCATAAACAAGACCGAACATAATTTGGCGACTCCGCCAGGACTTTGAATGGAACAAATACACGTACAACGAGGAGAACCGAAGAAGACGAAACGGCCGATGAGATGCGAGAAGACGAGAATAGTTTGGATTCTATTTATATCTCGTCAGAAGAACAAACAGACCTGCTAAAAAGTCAAAGGAGATTGCAGCAAGAGCAGGACGATCGTTTTCAGCAGATAATGGGCGATTTCGGACGTCCATATTCATTCGTACCCAGATTGAGCCATGAAGAAAAGGAAATTCGATAAGTCCAGTCAAGTCAAACGTTAGGTACTTGTTCCAATCGATATCAACTGATCCATATGATATTCCATTGTAAACTAAACCGGCAACGAACCATAGATTCCAGCTGATTAATGTTCTCTTTGCCGTCTGCCAACTGCAGAAAAGATGCAGAAGGCCTCCAAGTTTTATTTTGACGTTATCATATTTTTCATTTCTTTACTATCCGGTTCCTGCAGTCGTTCATCAGGTAACGCAGTAGTAAGCTGAAACTGTCTCCAGTCTGAAATAAGATATGTAACAAGAGCCACAAGTATCACAGCACCTTTAAAGAAATCATGAGTTAACCAATAGACAAATCATTGCATGATGCTTTTTTTCTGTATATTTTGTGAGCAAAACAAAATTGTAAATGTTCAAAAATCCATACACCAAAGTAGCTAAAATGAGTTTGAAAAAAAGTGTGAATATGAAGTCTCGCCCTGGGACTGTTTTAAATGTTCCCGCATTTAGTTTCATGGTGTAAACCCTTTTTGTTAATTCCCTTTATAACTAAATACGGACCACTCTATAGTTTTCAGAGTGCAACTAAATATTGTAAAACGTTTGTATTTAATAAAATATTATTTAAAAAATTCCTGATACTTTTTAAGGTATTGAACAAGATTGTTCTCAAATGAAAGCCGATTCTCCATATCTTTGCTACCACTTAGGTAATGCTTGCTTTCATGCTGAAATGTTGCCATAATAACACAGGAAGTGAAGAAATCACTGAATTATGTTCGGTCTGACAATATTTGACCAATGGTTTTTCGGGTTCTATTCATGGTAGTTTTTTTTGGGTTTTTTGGTCTTTTTTTCCAAAAAAATGTGAAATTTGAAATTTCCTCAGAAAATTTTAATCTCTTCAGTTTTTAACTCATGAACATACCCTTCTGTGATTCCGACTTCGGTAGGGGCTTGGAGCGAGGTTGCGTGAGTCCAATTCGAGAAGAGACTAGGACTAATGATAAAATTTCCCGCCAAATTTGAGATTTGATATTCCCAATGCAGGGGAGAAATATTAAATTAATGTCTTTATCTCCCCCCATAAAACACAGTACCGTTCAGTACCGTTAAATACATCAATTTAGTCAAAAGAAATAGTATCATGGATAACATTGGAGAGGACTTTTCATACTTATAGGTGCTTTTAATGGGAAATGGTTCAACGTTCATTGATTCCGCTTCGTCTTGCTCCTCGTGCGAAGTATTAAGGTTGTACGTTCATGATAATTCATTATTTCATCTCAAAAAGTGTCCATGAAGTTTGGGAATGACCGCAACAACAGCTATTCCCAAAGAATGGTTGGACAGTCCCATAGATGTTAAAGAAGTGGTTCCCAAAGCTATAATATCCTTTACTGTACTACGTCTACTATAACATCCACACATTTCTCCTCATGAACTACTTCTGCTATCTAATATCAAAGGTAAACACTTGTTCTGAAACGGTCGAACAGACGTTTCTTTTGTCTGAGTTTATAAGTTTGAACGAAAAACAAAACGTATTTATAAGTTATAGTTTATTCAGCCATGTCGTATAATGAAGCAGGTGCAGATTTAGGATTTTGCAGGGGGGGAGAGTTGACAGGCCAGTTGTGGCTCCAGGTTTTTTTGAAAGGGGAAGTTAACCAGACCACTGGTTATTCTAGGTTTTTAAGGGGATTGTGGTTCTTGTATCACTTTGGGGTGTACAGTTAAAGAAAGCTAGAACATGCAGCTAAAATTTAATATGTAAATGTCAGGTCTATGGCAAGAAATCCTCACATTGTTTGCTGGCTCAAGGAGGGAATTTGAGCCCCCTGAATGCTCCCCCAAGAAACTATGATGAAACATTGATATATTGTCTGGTAACAGCAGTGTCTTTACTTGGACATTTTCACGGGAGGGGTTATCTCAGTGGGGTCAAAGTAAATTTAATTTCATTTAGTGGAGTAATTTGTAATACATTATGCCTCTGAGTAAAGTTTATTCCTTGCTGTACAGCCTAACTTTTTTGTAAACACTGTCATGTACTGTATCATAGACAATATGTATAGTGATGTCTAAAGTGAATAACAAATGCATCCTTAACAATGAATAAACTTCTTTCAACGAAGCACAGGATTATAAAGAAAAAGTTGGTATGTCTCCTCTTTGCTTTATACACACTATCCTGTTAATAATTTCCTGATTGTATGCTATACATGTTTTAACTAGCATTAAGCTTTATCCATTAGATTTCTAATATATTGATAAACTTTGGTATAAATATTAAATACGACCATTTCCCAATAAGTCAGTTGTACATGTATATTCTTCAGGTTTTCACTGTATGTTATATAATAATAATATACAATTTTAAGTGAGGGCATTTTTGATAAATTTCCATTCTCCTTCTGTCAATTATTTGAGCAAGCAGTATTTTTGAAGTCTTGCTTTTCTTGATAATCTACCTGTTCTTTAGTGCTAGCTAATACACTTGAACACAACTCTTTTTCTGTACTTGAATGTTGCAGATGTTTTGAAATTTCTCTGTTATGCAGTGGTGTCTCACTTGCCATTAGCCAATTTGGAAGAAGTTCTCTTATCTAATGTGTTTCCAGGGGTAAATGATTAATTTTATTTATTATTTTGTAATAATTACTAAAGCAATTGTGTTTAGACATTATAAAAATAATATATTTGATAATTAAATGTTGACAGTATCATTCAATGACAAAAACCCTTAGCTATTTTTTTTTATTTTAGTGAGAGTATAAATTTTTTCTCTTTCTCTCTTTGCTAACCAGATTACAAAATTTGTGGACAAAGTATTCCTTGATATTCTTGAAGGTGTCCAGCTAGCAAATGATGATGGAGTTGAAGTGGCACATGAACACAAAGTGGAGATTTTACATGGTTACTTGTTGGTACAGTTTGTCTATTTATTTTTATTTTTGAGGTTAAAATGAAGAAAATTTGAATGTATACAACATCTTAATATTTTTATATGGTACATATTAATTAATATCCTTCAACAGGTATTGCTTGCCACACTGGAATGCATTGAAAACTGCATGAAATATATCCATGAAGCATTTAGTTGCATTAACATCTGTCAAGTCCATTCATTACCAGTTCCTGTTTTGTTGATTGTTAAGTCAACCTTCAACCATTGTAAGGTGAGGAGTTGCCAGAAATTAAGCCTAGCAAAACAGAAACTGTTTTGTTGGCAACTTCTTACAGCATGCTCTTATTTGATTTATAACTTCATATCATCCTTTCTTGTTTTTGTTAAGGAAAGTGAAAATATTTATGGCAGTGTATTCCATGATGTATCTCAGGAACTATCTCTGATATTTAGAAAGGCATTTGAATTACAAAAGGTAAGTTTCTCATTGAAAATTCATTGGTTGGAGTAAACATACAGTTGTTTAATCAAACCTTCAGGTATAAAGTACAATACATTACAAGTATTTACCTGTAATATGTTAATTATACTAATACATTGCAGAAGATTTACCGTTTTCTCTTCTCATGGTCTCTCCTGAGGTAGCCATACATGTAAGGGTGATGGAGGGGATTTTTGATAGTTTTTAACCTTGTGACCCCTGGATACCTCTTCAGCACCTGATTAGCTTATCAGGCAGTGGATTGTTAACCATACATGTAGCTATTACCACATCTAAACTGAAAGTGGGAGGTGTCAAATCTTCTTTTGGTGAAGAACCTGATGAAAGTTTACCTTTCTTTTACTTTCAAATTTCACAAGCTATTTTTTGGTTCAAGACTATCTACCTGTTTTGTGTTAAGGTACTTATGGAACTTATAAATGCAAAGATAGAAACTTTGACCATGGATAGTTCAGAGGAAGATTTGAAAAATATTGCTGAAGGTAAAGTAAATTTTCAACAGCCAAGCTGTTGACCAAAATTAACATGAAGTGAAGAAACACAATTAGAAACTAAAAACGGCAGCTTACAGACAATTTAAAACAACCAATCAACAATTTATAGATCAGTACAAAACTTATTATCATATTAGTGTTGATGATGAGCATCTGAGTTAGCAGGTGATAATCTACTCACTTCATAATGGAGTTTTTGATTTTCACAAATTTACTACAGTGTGCCACAGTCTGCTTGATGTCTGTGATATTGCAGAAGGTATTGATGGAAACATAACACCTGGGCTTTGGAAATCCTTGATGCGGTACAGTACTGCAGTTGTCACTGTGTGTAATTATATTATTTCATGATAATATTGCAGTTATAGTCTTAAAATTTTCAAATAATCAACAAGATTTCTATCAGTCAAAGGTAGAATGACAGTGAGGTCTGTGCATAAATATTAGAAGAATGAATAGACTTTTTGCATGACCAATTATTATCTCCATATGAGCTTTAATTAGGCTGTTAAGCTACTGCCCCATCAAGCTGAGAATAACAATTGAAGAAATTGCAGAGTTCCTCATCTTTGGTTGTCCTGTGGAGTGTAATCCTGATGTAGTTTGACAGCCAGAAAGCTCAAATGAAATCACTTTTAGCAAGGGAATACCTATATATACTTCATCTAAGACTTATGTAATTATGATCAGTTACCCAGAGTTTGAAGACTATTTTGCAAATCCATAAATTTGTTTACCCTCAAAGGTGATTTTGAAAATCAGTGAAACCATTGTGAAACTATTTTCTCATTTCATTGACCCTATAAGTTTGAAAAGTTTGTGCTAAAACTACTTCAAAAATCCTATATTAGGTTGGTCATTAAAAACAAAGAGAAAATCAAGAACCATATTGAGGTAACATGGACTGTACTCCCAGGAATACAAATGTCCTGGAGTCAGCCTGCAAGAGTTCACTGGTTCAAGTTTGTTGTATATTTAAATTGGTTCATCCCTAAGTAACCTCCATCTTATTGTGGTAGGTTGAAAAGATTGTTTCCCAAATGTGTTGTACCCTTGAATTAAAACTACAAAGTTATCAGAACCTGGTCAAAGATAACAAGCAAACCCAGCATGGTCAGCTGGTGAGTAAGTTAACATTAGACCAAGGAATAAATTGTTGTAAGAATTTAAAGTCAAATGTTGATTGTGTTTGGTACAGCATTATCTATTCTTAAAAATTAACATTACTTAATACATGTTTAACTTAGTACAATTTGGTAAGATGACTGAGGCATCAATCAATCAATCAATCAATCATTACAGTAATTGTAATACCATCACCAACTTGTGAAACCACTGTGTTCCCTTTTTACATTATTATATGATTTCTTTTACCCACAGGTTGATGAGACATTTTTTTATTTTTGTGTAGCATAAACCACTGTCTTTGAAACTGTCAAAAGTTTTGAAATTTTTGATGAAGCTTTTGATGGCCTTTGTGCAGGTATGTGTTTCTTAGCATTGGTATGTTGGATATGCAGCTTAATGTCCTTAGTTATTTCAAAACCTAGGTTAGTCCTTTTTCCATACTTCACTGCATTATTGCTTGCTTGTTTGCTTGCTTGTTTCACTCCCTCCCTACTTACCTCTCATCTATCCTTTGATCCTCTCTCTCTCCTATTCTTCTTTCTATCCTCCCTCCTTCCTTTCCCCCTTCTCTCCCCCTATTCTTCTTTCACTCCCTCCCTCCCACCCACCCTCCTTTCCCTCTTTCTTCCTACCCTCTTTCCTTCTCTTCCTCCCTCCTCCCCTCCTTTCTTCTTCCTTCCTCCCTTCCTTCCTTCCTTCCCTCCCTTCCTCCCCTCCCTTCCTTCCTTTCCTCTTTCCTTCTTTTCCTCCTTCCTTCCATCCTTCCTTCCTCCCTTCTGCCCTTCCTCCCTTTCTTCCTTCCTTCTTTCCCTCCCTCCCTTCCTTCTTTTCTTCCTTTTTTTCTCTTTCTTCCTTCTCTTCTACCCTAGTCTCTTCACCTCCTCTATGATTCTTGGCAATCGTCTTCTTTACAGAGTTTTCAAGACTTGATTGTTCTCTCTTCAAGCAAGTGCATTCTGCGTTTGATATTTTTGATAATCAGGTATTTAAATCCTTAAGCCTTTGTACGGCGAAAATCATTACAAGTTTAATGTTTATAGTACACCACATAAATCTATAAACTACAAGCTTTCATATAATTAACCAAGCGTAATGATGACTTTAATTAAATGATCAGCGCAATGTAATTTTCTGTTTAGTTTAATGTCTGACACTTTGATGTCTCAGCCAATGCCATTAGATGTTGGAAAAGAGTTCAGAGAATCCCTTATTATTGCGGTAAGCTTTAAAAAAACAGTCAAAATAGCTTATCGAAACAATTTAGACGATTTTACTAAATTTCCAAGTCATATGATACTTCCGTAGTTTCGTAACAGCACGATAGTAGTCAGACATTTCAAATAAGTCGCTCATATGATACTCTATTTCACATCTACCTATTAAAATCGTTGTTGCCAGCAACTTGTATATTTGTTTGACGAAAGTGTATCTTACGTTATTTGTTTTAGATTACTTAAAATAAAGTTTGTTATTTGTCTTTCCACCGTTTTCCCAGGTCGAGCCATTTCTCCAGATTATGGTGTCAAACAAGAACTTTGCTGATTCATTAACGCTTGTGGAACAAGGTTATTAATTATTTGAAAGCGTTCAGAATCTCCTTCACAACAGTACGATAATGCAGTTTAAATATACAATCACCGTGAAGACCCATAAATTAGTCTGGCCAGATATAGTCAAAAAGTGTATTCACCCATCAAAGTTGTCCTTTGGTACACCTATCATTGCCTCATAAATAGTTCTACAAATGTAGTAAATAATTAGTTTTCCCTTTTTCAGAACATTTTCTCCCGTTGTCACATGGTCGTGATGCAGTTGTCATTTGTTTGTTATTTACAGAAGTTGATCCCAAGAATAATTTTTCACGCTGTTATACTTTAGCAAATGTTGTGGTATTACTGCCAACTCTGTCAGGTAAGGCAAATACAGTACGACTCCGTTTCCCTTCCGAAAATCTGGCTCTGACATCGTGCAGAGCATAGCCTTTTATTAGCAGTAGTAGAGGAAATAAGAGTTTGCGTAGTTATTCAGACATTAATTGTACCCGAGTCTAGACCATCCTCCCCCTTCTTTTGGCAAAACGGTTTGACCGCGCCTGTCAAACTTGCGTTGCTCCTGAAGAATTCAATTTAAACACTACACTCGGTCGTGTGTATCACGAGAGAGGTGGTCTGAAAGCCTGAATGAATTAAATGGTTAAAGACGGATTGAGAAACGTTGTTAGAGACGAAGAGTGACATCCGCTCTAGTAAAGATCCCAGGACGTAGGTTAAGGTAGAATCTTGGGCATATATTAGCCTCCTTTAATTTGTATGTTTAAATTTCAGAGGAGATGCTAACATACTGGATTGATCCGGATAACTATCCCGAAGTGAGTATTTTATGTGTTTGCATTGCTGTGCTAAACTTTCCTCGTGTTTCTTTATGTTTTTACAAATTAGACAATCTTGCGGTATTAAATTGATTTTGAATACTGGTGACTCTAAATCCTTAAACTTTTGAAAATAAAATGCTGTTTTTCGTAGAACGAGCCGCGCATTTCAGTATTGGAAGCACTATTTCAAAGTTCTGCTTCGTGTAAGTATAAAGAAGATTTACTAATACTTTAGCATGAAGTGCTAATTGTTTGTATTTAACCTGCAAGAATGTCTTAGTTTTCTCAACTACGCATTAAAAGTTATATTGAAAATTTCTATAAAAGCCAGTACTTATTTTTATGTCGAAGCTATTGTTGGTACAACATTGACTTTTTAGGCTTCGTTGAGATGTCCCTTCCAATCGTTTTGCCCGGAGCAATCTGCAATGGAAAACCCCAGAGGTAAAATACTAATGATTCGTGCGAGCATTTGAGGAGATTCTACCACCTCGAAATACAGTTTCCCGCAAATATGCGATATTTAGAATTTAGACTGTGAATCGCAATTCTAAGACTAATTCTAGAATACAATTAAAGAAACAAGGCAAACTAGTCAAATTATTTTTTGATAGAAACGTTTCTGACGGTCAATTAATCATCCGTTCAAAGAAAAACACGGAAAAAGTGAAACCAGGATATAGTCTTTATCTGTTGCCCTCTTTTCATTGCTTGTCTACGATACACTAAACAAAGGACAGAGTTCTGCAATATCTGGATCAAGCGCGCATTTATGTTACGTGAAAGCTTTTCTTATTCAACTCATGCCAGTGGCGTAGCCAGACCCGGGCCTACCCGGGCCCAGGCCCGGGCGTCAGCTACGAACATGGACGTTTCCCAAAACGTATTTGGCATATTCAACTGAAAAATACACGACAAATTTTGAATAATTTGATATCAGCCCTTTAAGTTTGGTCCACGAATGGAATTTCTTTGCGCAACTTTTTCTCCCACGCTAAACATTTGCGCAATTTGTTCTCGTCAATGAGATATCTCGTGGTTTTAAAAGTAATTTGGAGGATCTGTACGACTGAAGCCTTCGAATCCAGCTCGGTGCCGCAGCCTAAAAAACGGGAATAGCGCCCTCATAATGCAAAAAATAGCCTTTCAGAGACCCAAGAATTCAAACATTTTCCGGGGGAGCATGGCCCCGGATCCCCCTAATTATAATGCTTCCCAGGTCCGAGCATCAGATTCTCTGGCTACGCCACTGACTCATGCTGATGTTAGAAACTTCCCTCGCTCTTTAATACATCGCCAACATGGCACACAACTTTGTCATGTACAAAAGTATTGTGTGTGTTACATTTTTAGAAATGTTTTGTCATTGTTTCTAGGAACATCAGTTTCCATGAATACGTCGTTTCCCGACTTACAGCTACTATTACGGCTATTCCTTCTCGATGTTTTCACGTTGTGGTATGTTTTAAATGTTTTATCTTCATGTAGTTGTAATCAAGAAACTAGACCTGAAATTCGACATGTCTCATAACGTGGTTCGTACAACTCAGTTTAACTCGTTTCAGAAAAGATCGTTTATCTTTAGACCTACATTACCACAAAGCGTTCAGGAAAATCGCTAGCAAATAATAAATAAGCTATAAATCCTTTGACTTAAGGAGAGAATTCTTTTGAAAAACGTCCTGGGAAGAAGCTTGATTTGTTCTCTAATGGCTACTGATGTTTGGTGTTTCATGGCAAGGTGAAGTATTGTTTGCTCGTCAGTGTGTGAAGAGTGTTTTCCCTCCCTTGTATTGCAGGCAATTCTCTTGAATCTTTTGTTTCAGATGGGCCACTGCTGACTTATGCTATTGTCATGTGAAGCTTTTTGTTCACTGGGTAAGCCAAAGTACACAAATCAACATGAGTGTCATCCAAAAGAGTGGACGAATTTTTTTTTTTTTGCGGGAAGCGACTTCTTCTTTTATCTCATAGGCTTTTGGATGGAGTTAATGAGAAATTGATCTCCATGAATTTAGTTTCGACAAAGAAATGTCGGCTTGTGCCACAAAATTTGCCTCTTTCCAAAACGACCGTAAAGCCTGATCTATGCAGTACGACTGTCTTTACGATGGATCATTCTGACGTATACGGTTGAGCCACAAGACTCTTCGGGACGTATTGCGACATTCGCGAGCCAATAGTAAGCAAGGAGTGTGCTCTTGTGAAATAATTCTATACGCCAGAGTGAAGAATCCTTGGCGACAGTCGTATCATGAAGATCGGGCCTAATATATCTTTCATCATTCACCATAAGAAAATTTCTTTTATAGTCTTAATTTTCAGAACATTGATTAAATAATAGTGCTTAGTATCCTGTGGCTTATCTTCTAGCTGGCAACTGTTTCTTGGAAAGATGATCTTCCAAAAACCAGGCTGTGTACACTGGTCCGGAGACTGTTGCCACTGTTGGCAATTGAGCACCAGGTATAGCTGGGTTTTTTGTATGATCTTGTGTCCTTATACAATCCATACATCGGACAGCTTGTACAGTAAAACTTTCAAACCTGTTTCCAAGTCAGATTGTGAGTAAAGGGTGCAAACGTTGAAGGGTTAGCTTGCATGACATACGTACAGTCTCGTGTTTTTGGCTTTTCACTGCCGGAGCTCTCCCTTTCACGAGTAAAATCGTCTGGCGTTAGCCTGAGTAAAATAATGCAAGTCTCATCCCACCGGTACAGAGTTAAAGGACATGCATACCTTAGTTTATATATCTTTTATTTGCTAATGTCTGCATGTTTAAATTATGTTTTCCTAGGATTTAGTTGTGAAAGAATATTCTCCCGACTCGCTTGATAATGTTGCAGTCTGGTCCTTGGTTCCACTTCATAAAATGATCGAACCAGTGCGTCAAGAGGTGTGAGAAAATTAGATCTTACCTGAGTTCTTTTCGGTTCTTTTGCAGTGCACTTTTTCGCACGTTGTAGGTTTCATTTCTTCTCGCAATCTGCAAAGCACCTCGTGTTGGTGAAAGTGAATAACAGTAGCCACAGCAATGGCAGCAGTAGCAGCAGCAACTACTATAACAACAACAACAACAACAACAACAACAAGCAGCAACAACAACAACAACGAGTACAATTCCATATGAAGATATAGCAACATACAATAACTACAGTAGCCACAGAAACAACAACGAAGACATCAAGAAAAAATAGTATTGACTGCAAAACATTCATCACCATTTATTAGCCCTTATAACAGCATTTTATCATATTCCGGCAACTCATACGGTAATTTTGTCTTGCTAGGTATCACAGTCTATTGTGCCGTTGTTAAACTCCATGTTAAGACAATGGCTGAACAAGAATCTCTCAAATGTAGAACTTGTATGTATACATTTAACAACTGTAAGAACAAAACTCGAGTTTATTTTTTAACCTGACTGTCGACTTTGAAGACGACCGACGCTGAGGCCATCGAAACGTCAGTCACCAACAGTCTTTCTCAATATTACACCAACCTGGATGACCTGCCATCACCAACATGTATCAAAGAGTGTGTAATATTGTAAATAAAAAAAAATGTTATTTATCTTTCAAAGCTCTTCAAAACAAAAAGTTTTTGCACATAATTTTGTTGATCGGACTTATCGTTACAGCTAGTTTGTTGCATTTGTAAATTTAGGATAAAGTTCTGCATTGTCTTCAAAACCTGGTTAGCCAGCCGGCTACGAATGCCTGTCTACTAATTGAGCATAAGACAGATTTGGTTCGTTTAATTATGCAGCTGTTTGACGTGTTTATGGATATCCCACACGAGGTAAATGAAATGTCTTTCTCAAACTCCAAATCACAGAAAGCATTATTATACACATTATTAAAAATACAAATCATTCATGTGCATAAAACTAATCTAAAATACATATTAAAAACACGTTGAAAATTGTTACCAAGATTAAAAACCCTCACTTTACTAACCAAGTGCAATACTTACGAAGTCTAAATATAACTTTCATGGTTCTTATTTCAGATTTCTCACTCGTCCTGGTCTAGCTTCACTGAGATTTTGAAATCTATTTTACCTGTAATACAGTCTCACGATTTTATCAAGGTATGTCTTCTTAAGTTTTATTTGGAATTTTAAGGGCATATTAAATAAGTACAAAAGGTTCATTCATGAACATAACTTCCGTCTGTTACCACATTGAACAAAACTTCATAAGGTTATAGGAGAATTAGAACTTGAGGCAACATGATCACTTATTGTCGGATGTAATTTTGTTTCGCTTTATCTCCATAATTAATCTCTTCCAGTTTCATTTTGTGTTTTGTTTTTAATAGTTTCTCCACAAAACTACCAAGACCGTCATGCTATTTAAAGACGATCTTAATAATATGTACTTAGCACGTGTTATGGGAGAGTGTGGCAAGCGAGCTTCGTCCAATGAACAAGTAAGGATTAAAGGCACAAGAGTACTAAGACAGGATTACTGATATTGCCGGAGAATCGGAGGGGTGCTGGTGGCACAGTGGAAGTACACGTGTCTCTCACGCACTGTGACAGGGTTCGATTCCAGCCCCGTGCGATTATCTGATTAAAATGACCTTGGTCACATGTGAGAAGAGTGTTGTCCAGTTTAACTCTACCAAACATCGCAGGTTTTCTCTGGGTACTCCGGTTTCCTCCTGTACTAACACTGGACCCATGGGGGTGGCCCTTACTGGACCTCTAGGGAGAACAGCTTATGTAGCTGATAGGGTTATCCAGTATAAATAAAGATACTTTACCTTTACCTTTATAAATGTAGCCCTGGTCTGAATAAAGAGCATAGGTTCATTATCACGTGTGACCTTACATCCAGGCTGAAATCTGTTTAGATTACATTGACCACCCACCAGTGTCCCTACACTCTGTGTACAAGTTTCCACCAGAATAGCGATCGGACCTTTTGTCGATATGTTTTACTACAAAGTTATGTTCACACTTTTCGCGCATACCGTTGGTTTTTTCATTGGTGAGCCTAAGGCCTTGTGCAATTTTTGTAGTTTTATGTTATTAACACTGACACTTACTAGATACTTGTGTTCTTTTGAAGTGGTTGCAATGAAGTTTACGAGCTTCTATGTTGAGACGCATTTTTTTAGATCTTTTTTTCCTATTTTTGGAGTTTGTAAAGTTCTCCCAATGTGCATTGTCCATTCTGTGAACTGTTTTAGAACGAATCGACCTGCATTTCGGAGATTTTTTGCACCCTAGTTACTTCAAAATCTTGGCTTGTTCACCATGAAGCATTTCTGGCATTGAGGCGATTCGCTGAAGTAAGTAATTCGGTCTCGTTCCGTTTACCTTGCTTCATTTAGTTATTTTACGTCACATAGTGGGAGTTATGTTTCTTTTGTTTTACATTTAGGTCACCCTTTACACGCCTGTCCTTGAAGAATGTGTTCCTGATGAACTGAAAGGAGATTTTCAAAAATTTATTTGTGCTGTATGTGAATGATACAATTTATGATCAAGCGAAATAAAGCAAATGGTGTTTTACTTTTTTCTTTCTATTTTTAGGGCTAGTGATGCATATTGTATTTCGAAATGTTTTCTGCACTTTTTTTGTGCATCTGTACGCCCTCTCATTTCGAGAAATTTTTTTTTGTTTTTTGCTCCACAGATTCCGTACGGTTGTCTTGAAGACGATAATCAAAGTGCAAAAGTATCCTTTCTTTCTCGTGCTTATGTCAATATATGTTCAGCATGGTTTTCAAGCTTTTTATAATAAATTGCTACTGGTGGTAAAATTAAATTATAGTTATTTTGGCAAGTTGTCGTTGATGAACTTGATCGTGAATGCTAGGAAGTATAATTGTTGTTTTTGTTTTAGTCTTGATGTTGATGTTGTTGGTGCTGTTATCGTTCTCAACTATTTTAGTTGTCAACGTTATATACTTGACTCGTTTGTTTATTGTGAAGTTACTTGTTACTCTTAGGGAACAAGCAACAAAAATGCCATCATCTAAGGTACGGTAAATGACAATTTGTGGTGATCAAAGTGGGCCGTTTATCATTTCAGTGTTTTGCATTAGGACCAAGAAAGCTCAGCCCTTATTGTGTCGGGTCAATCTGTTTTGAAGACAGCCCACAAGGAAGCCGAAAAACGCAAATGTAGTGACGAAGATCAGGTAGGATCTTTCTAAGGATTACATGATTGCACGTTTGAATGTAATAATAATAATAATAATAATAATAATAATGATAATGATAATAATAATGATAATAATAATAATAATAATCATACATTGTAATTGGTTGCCAGGTTTAATGAGTGTAAATTTTCCCCTTTGCTTTGGAAAATCACGCATTACATACTAGCAGCTATATTTCAAAAAAAAAATTCTGTGAGAAATCTGGGTGTGAGGTACGTTGATAATTTGAAGACTGTGATCAAAATAGTTTTTATAAACATAAAATTGGATTACTATGTGTCTAAATACAAGCTTACATTTTGCCTATTTAATAAAACTGTCAAACGTGGGACGCATTCGACGTACTTTTGTCAGCTTGTGGTGTCATTCAAATCCCTTCTGATAAATACAGATAGACCAGAGCGTCGTAACGTTAGTTCGTGACTGTAGCTTTCTCAGAAACATTCAAACAGTTTAAGCCATGATGTCGTAAACTATGCCAGATTTTCACCGCCGCTGCGCTGTCACACTATTTTATTATTCGCAGGTATTATCTAGCCGTGAGCCATAACGTGACAACGTTTCTTTAATAGAATGATTCCAAACGGAAAAGGATTGAGAGCCAAAGTCCCTTGACGAGCGAGGTTAGTATACTGTCTGATGCGTTACAGTGGAAAAACCACAAAAATACACCTAACTTCTCAAAAAGAGTTCACGTTATCTAAACATAGGGAACATGTGAGAACATCATGACAAAGGAACAAAAGAGGCATCCATTTATACGGGATAAAATAAGTTGCGAACACTCATTCAACTCTCAGCTGGACAAGACGTACCCCCTTTGACTAGTAAAATCGTCTGACGTTAGCCAGATAAAATGATAAAGCCAAACTCGACCGGGAAATTGTTAATCCTTTACTTGGCAATGTTGCCATTGGGTTACCTATTCATTTTACTCTGTCTAACGCCAGACAATTTTACTTGTCAACGGGAGACTTGGAAACCTCCCTGGTAAAGTGTTATTTAAGTTAAGATCTCTATTCTCCTGTACGTATTTCTCTAATGTAACGTTACTTATGTATTTCTGCCGACTACACTTCGGAAGGTCCATGGTCAGATGCCACAAATCATGAAGGTTATACAACCGTCGAAAAAAAATACATAAATAGCTTTACTTCATGATTTTTTAAGCCATGCTGGCAAATTCTTTGCCTTACGCTAGTTACAGACTCTCTGTATTCTCTTCCCCAGGACGAGCAAAAATTAACATCCAGTGTGGAAGAATTATCAAGACACATCCTCATAATACAAGGCATTAGCTCACGCTGTGACCTACCAATGGAAATTTACGAGAAATTAAAGACGGTAAAGGAATCATTGGACACTCTGGTAAAATCAACTTAATTTGTTTTCAATATAAATAGTTATCAACGTAAATGCAGTGCCAATTGATCAAAAGAGGATGAGGATCCTGTAACTGCAACAGGGTCTTAAATGATCTTACCTGCCAACCACAAGAATAAGAAAAAAAAAGATTTTTTGTCCTACAAAGATACTGGATTGATATTACATTAGTTTTAACTGATATTTTATTAGCGTAATTTTAAAGTAGGTCACGTTATCAATGATCAAAGGATGTTGGAGTTGAGTTATTCTTGCATATTAGTCGATCATACATATCTGAACCCTTTATCTAGATCTGCACACATTATATGCACGTTCAGTTTTTAAGAACAAAACGCTAGCCCTGTAATTTAGAGAAATCTTAGTACATGAAATAACCGTCTATTTGCGCCGTTAATTCTTAGTTTATATGGATTGTGGGTTTTATCTGTGATTATATTTTTAAAAATCCAATTAAAAACATTTTTTTTCTAGAAGTCATCGCATTTTTGTCTGAGAATACAAATGTCTTTCTATTTTTATGTGTTATGCAAGGATAAGGATTTGACCTTTACGGTATATGTTAATTTCTTCCAAGTTCAGGAAGTATAAGTTCAGAACTTGTTATGAAACAGTTCTGTTTGTTCACCCGTTTCAGGTCGCATGAGCTTACTCAGGAGAATTGTTTCTTCCAAATTAATGATATTCTGAAGATATTGAAAGCTCTGTGATTGTAATGATAAAGACCCAAAATGTCACATTTTCTGAAATCCGCATTGTACATGCGCAATGCAAAAGGTTCATTGAATCATCAACTTGCATTTCTTAAAACTCAACTTAATAAAAGATAAAAATATTCATTTATTAAGAATCTGACTTGATAAACGATTACAAGGAATTTTGGGCTGCTGACTGTCAGCGTTCGTTAACTTGTAGCAGGAGTAAATGCTGACGAAGGCTGACAGTTTGCAGCCGAAAATTCCTTGCAATCTTTTAAATCAGATTTTTATCTAATGAATATTGTTAACATCTACGCTGATCACCAGTGGAATATACTGATAAAAGATTGTTTGATAAATGAGTGTTTTTTTGTACTACCGATATCAAGCCATTCTCCTGGTAAAGGTATATTGTCCTAAGTAATTGATTAATAGTACTATGTTTTCATTTAATCTTTTAGTTTTTAGTTTGTACAATTTCTGTGCTGAGATAAATTTGCCCTGCCCAGTTAATCTTGAGAATGCTGTTATAAGTTTTCTTTTGTAAATCTGAGTCAGTTAGTTCTTGCATACACATCTGCATCCCGATGTGAAATATCCAACAGAGTATCCGTCGTACCTTACACACAGTTTTTTAACAAAATTAATGCATATGGTTTTAGATTTGGGTGATTTTCTGACTATAAGCCGATTGGTCCAGTAGACATGACGTCAGATTAATTGGGGATCTGAGGGCAAGCGACGATTTAACGTCGTAATCAGAGTAGACGCAAAAGTCATTTTCCGCTGTTGGTACAAAGGCAGCCCTTTCGCCTCAATTATTTAAAGATGTTAAGAAGTGATCCGGCCGGAGAACGAAGCCGGGCTACCTGGCTCGGTTTTAAGCGATCAGATCAGTATACCGCAGCAGCTGGTTATCGGTACATCCCACGAGATGATTTCTTAATAACATTATTTTCATCTACTCCGCATATGTTCGTGTGCAACGCTTGCCACAAAAACTGCACTTGTTAAACAAGATTTGAATTATGGCTGTTCAATTATCTCACCACTTCGGCTTGAAAATTTAACTCAGATGACTCAACTTTGTTTTGGAAATTTAATGCTGTGTTCAAAGCAGTCGTAATGAACTGTTTACACTACTGAAATTATCGACGTCGTATCATAAATTTTTCAAATGCGCTAATTCGGATCTTTTGTGTCGGCCGTAATCTTCCTCTCAAGCCGCTCATCACATATTACGTTTGGAGCCCACTGTAACCTTTGTTTACACGATGTCTTAAAATATTCAAGATCAAAACCTATAAGAAGCCGGGAATAATCTAGTCATAAAAATTCAAAGTTATTTTTCAGTTATTGTTGGCGATTTTCTCGGCTGTCTGTATGCCCAACCAAGCGACGTCCACCTTCGAAGACATTACGCTTCATCTCAAAACAAAACGGAAGATTCTTTGAAACCTCCGATCACGATCTCTTCCGCAGCGTCTGACCTACAGCTGAATTGTGGCCCTTCAGAGATATAACGTCTTTTTATTGGTTCCTGAGACAATCCTCATTGACTGGATGAACGCTTATGTAAAGTTTCCCTCTTACGAACCACCTGTTTCCTACTTATATGAGCTATTTGGAAATTTTTACTGTCGTATTTGGGCGTTGGGAGGCGAAAGAATTAACGTCGTGATCAAGACAAGGTGGTCATAAAGGAGATGCATAAGTCGGGTATGATTTGCTTTTTATTTAAGTGTCGTAGCTGACGATGTAGTACAGAACGACTGTGTGTATACTGTTGTCAAGATCACGAAGCCTTGTCACGCCTTTATTCATTTCCTTTTAACGGTTTCCTGTTCTGTTGCGATGAGAATTTGCCTGTCGTGCATTGGATTCAGCCTGTATGTATTGGATTTACAGTCTCTACGGACAGAGCTCCTGATCGCTTTTGCAAATTCTCCAGCTCAATCGCCTTGTCAGTTGAACAATCCTTCTTGTTCCAATGTCATGTTTTGAAATCTTAAAGTCATTTCTCTGACTCTATGTTCAAGCGCGAGGGTGACTGCGATAGTTTTTACTGGCAATTATATGCCAAGAATAGAAGAAAACCTTTACTTAGCGTTTGCCAAACTTATTCCTACTTCAACAATGAAGCGGCGTTGACCGTATAACCTTTTGAGCAGCTTATTTCTGCTTGTCTTTGCTGCACGCTCAGTGCTCAGTTTAGCAAACCGAACTCATTCATAAAGTTTGTGCAACTTGAAAGTATTATTACACTGTCTGCATAAAGTTGAAACGCTCACCAATCATTTAGTTTAGGAACAGTATTTTTGTCAAAGGTGGTGCCGCTATCGTAAAATAGCAAACAATTAAGGGTCTTCGAAAGTTTAAGTGAATGTGCGAGAATGGCGCTGTAACTGATCCAAACCTACTGATGGTGACAGAAATGTCTACGCTTTGTTCTTCTTTAGAAAGTTTTTCATGAGGCAACATACTGCCGAGGAATGATCACTGCATGTATGTTAGCTGTTCATGATATATTAATTGGGGTTTCTCTTGCTTAGACATCATCTGAGTAATGTTGATATGTTAAATTATTAATAAATTAGAAGTTCATCGATAAGAATATCTCAAATTTTTCTCTTGTCAGATATTGGTCTTGGGTTACCCGATCAGATCGGTTAAGGATATAGAAATAAAATCAAGTATTTCCTGTTGTAGTCAATCTCATTATTTACATTTCCGCATTTATTCATGAATATCAAAAATCAGAAACATCGTACATTATTCATTTTCAAGTGCCCACTGTCTGGTCATGACAAGTTAATTGCCAAAACTGTCAATGTGCAGCTGATAAACATGCAAGGAATTTATCTTCTTTCTTGGGAGAAACCTAAATTCATCAAAATAACGCGCAGTCTGACTTCGTGGAACTTCAATGCTTGTGCCTATAGTTGGCGCCGTGGAACTGAAAATTCTAGTCTGAGTTTATCGATGTACAAAGGTCACATTACGAGCATTTTTTTGTTAACTGATTGACTGGAAACACTTGTTTCATCGATGGCGACGACTTTAAGTTAAAATTTCCTGTAAATTGATGCCAAACAAAACAATTATTAAGATATTGATCCAATAGGCGATGCGATGCAAATTTCTTATGACTTCATTCAACTACTTTTCTGTCTTTTGAGTAACTGGACACAGGTGGAGTTTCACGGGAGCAGTTTCTTCGCACTATCAAAGTGAATAAAATCATTGTGTGATCTCAGGTTTTGTTCAGAAAGAAAAAGAATGTGAAAAGGCTCACTTCTACCCTTCCAAGGACAACCTTTTTGCTTCCACAAGTACAAAATCGTTGACACAGGGTTTGTGTAGGCCGCGTCTCTTCCTTTACATGATCTATATCAACATCTTGGAGCCGAGAGCGTGGACAGTCATTGTACTTGTACCAGAAAGTCCATTTTTGAATTAACGGTGAAGTCAAGAGGATGGACAGTCTGTACTTATAATCCGTTCCTTTCTACTAAAGTCGTAAACATGAGGACAATCTTATTGCTTATATTGCACCAAATATCATTGTTGTAATAAAGGGTTAATGTATTGCGCGTAAAAACTGATATTTTGAACAGGGTTACTTAGTTAGAAACCTGGATTAATGAACTAGAACCAAGAAGTGCACGAGACTACGAAAACATGGAGAAATCAATGTTTTCTCAATAGGTCATTTTAATCGACTCACGCACAAAAGCCATATTACGACGGGAAATCTCGTTGGATACGAGACATTTCGGACTTCATTACTTACAAGGCCTTTTATCAAAACTTTGAATGTGTTCCGTTATTTGTGATTAGAGTTAATGTTTTCAACGTTAACATTTACGTCCTAGGATCCCCTTGCAATCTGTGCGTCGTATGTTTAACGCATGTATTAACTTGCATGACTTGACTAACTGGGTGATCAAATTTCATTCAATCTATTCAATTTACTAATCAAATCATGATGAGAAATCACCGATGTGATAATGTTAAATTTGAAAATGTGTGACAACTGACAAATTTAGAAAACCTGCCTCAATGTTGAGCCAATAGGTGTAAAATTATTGGTTTTCAAAGCTCAATGCTAAAACCAGTTTACTGAGAGCATGAAAAATTAAAAGGACTGATTTTTCTAAATACTTATGGAGGCACTGTAGTAATACGTTGTACATTCGATGTGATTGCTGGAAACCAGGCTAATTTTCATAATTGTAATTAGAATTTTTTTCCCTTGCCAATTGCAATTATTGTTGGAGCATTTGTGGAATTTGTGTTTGGGTTTTAGGGATTCTTATTTATTTGCTAGTGGAGACTAAGTGTCTGGTTTTTTTGTATTGTTTTGTGTTGGTTTAAAAAACACGTAAAACGACGTAAAACTAAAACTGGAAAAGGTTTAAAGGCCTGTAACTGTCATCCTGCTGTAAGCAATAGACCCATAACAGTCTATGCAGCAAGATACCCGCTTATGATTCACTACAGTTTGTCCTCGATCCTCTCGTCAGTTTAACACATACTGCAACAAGTCAATCGCAAGGCACAAAATTGCGTGTGTAAACAGCCCTTAGTAAAATTAATGTACATACACACGAGATGACGAGCAACACACACATAAAAAGAAGAAACAAGAAACAATGAAGGACTTTCAACCTTTAAACAAATACAAATAATAACTTCCAGAAAATGATTCTCATGTGAACTCCAGTGATAAAAATGAACGTGAGTAGTTTTCTGGTGATAGAATATTTAATATTCTCTCCGCTGTTGCCTTAACCGCGGCTCTGCCCACAGATCGAGCCATCGAGTCAACTGGGAGAAGTGTTCGAGTTCTATTCGTTTCAACGGTGAAAGAGAAGTTCTCGTCCTAAGTTAAATTTCCTCTGTGACGTAGTGCTTTAGTTCTATTTCAGACCGACGTTCAGGGTAATATCAAAAGCAAATGTCGTAATAATTCAATATTTCGATGGTCAACTGAAAAATTGTTTGACTAAGTCGTCGTTCGGAAGTCGCACCTCGGGTGGACCGAATCATTACTTTGCATATTGTAGTCATTTGGGAGCAAAATTGTGCATGTTACAAATCATAAAGTAACAGTTTAATGGCTTTTTATTAGGACGTATTACTTTTCTTATAAGTAGTTTCGTATTCGCGTAATTCATGTCTTTCTTTTATTCTGCATCTTTCACTTCGTTTCCTGCCGTTTTAGATATCGAAAGGTTTCGAACGGAGACCTTAATTGCACACAACCAACGCAGGGCACAACATGGTACAGCACCTTTGGCGTTATCCCTCCAGCTGTGTGAGGGCGCGCAACAATGGG
Organism: Heliopora coerulea; assembly: GCA_030142905.1. NCBI lineage: Eukaryota > Metazoa > Cnidaria > Anthozoa > Scleralcyonacea > Helioporidae > Heliopora > Heliopora coerulea. Next base: position 1,664,022 of record JASJOG010000038.1, read on the forward strand.
CTGAGCACTTAGCAAAGTGTGACGGGTTTGAGAGGAGCCCTGAAAATGAATACTACAGTGAGAATATAGCTTGCACTTGGGGCTCGCATCTCACTGGAACCCTGGTAACTCGAATATGGTACGAGGAAGGGAAAGACTATGATTTTGAAAAAGCTGTCTTCTCCAGACTGACGCAGAACTTTACTCAAGTAATTTGGAAAGAAACCCGTGAAATAGGTGTCGGGCGCGCCCGTACCAAACACGGAAAAGAAATAATTGTAGCGAGATATCACCCTCCTGGAAATAATGGCGATTTTCATGGTAATGTACAGAGGAGGTCAGTCAACGTGAGAGTAGTACCAGCCGTTGGTAGCCTGGTATTGAACCGTATTCCAGGTAATTGTAATTCAAATTATGCTGGTCAAGTTATCCATTTGGTAGCGTGGTTTGTCAATGGGCCAGTCGATAGTTTGGTTTATCGAATAACGAGTTAGTAGATTACTCTTTCGGTTAGCCAGTTGGTAGATTGGTTTATTGATTAACTAGTTGGTTAATTGGTTGGTTCACGTTGATTGGACTGTTAGCCAGTTGGTAAAGTGGTTTGTTGGTTAACCAGTTGGTGGGTTGATCGGTCGTCTTCTGGTTATTAGACTGATTTTGTCAATTGGTAGCTTGGTTTGTCTATAAGCCAGTTAGTAGTTTTTCTCGTTGGGTTGCCAGTTGATTGGTTGGTTGGTCAGTCAGTCTCGGTTATTGGGTCGGTGTGTTCACTGGACTAAAAGGTAGGTGACTTTGTCGATTGGCCAAGCGGCCGATCATGGTTTACTTTGTGTTCAGTCAATTGGCAGATTGGTTTGCAATCAGTCAGTCAGTCGAATGATTAAGGGTGATTGCTCTATCACTAATTAGTCCTATTTTATTTAGGCCTGCGTCAATTTCAAGAAGATTGTCTCTTGGCACACAACAAGTATCGACTAAGGCACGGTGCTCCACCTTTGCAATGGTCTTACAAATTAGCTGTGGAAGCCCAAAAATGGGCCGAAACCTTACTTGAAACCGGACAGTTCTCGCATAGTGACAACATTGACTACGGGGAAAATTTAGCTGGCCGGAAAGGATGTGACCTGAATGGAAAAAAAGCGGCCAAGTTATGGTACGACGAGTCAAAGTTGTTTAATTTTGATAAACCTTCATTTTCACCAGAAACGGGAAACTTTTCTCAGGTCAGTAACTGTGAGCATATCTTTAGTTCATTTTAGTTATTTGATTAACTGTTGACTGAAGAATTATATCTAAATTCTTGAACTTGAATTCTTAAACTTGTCAATCCCTTTCTTACTATGGATTTGTGGTAAACGTTCTGGTAGAAAACTTCAAACAGTGTAACAGTATAAGGAGCATTTTCGCTAGTCTGTTGTTAGCCACAGTCATTATCTTCTGCAGCGAAACAATGTTCAACATGCCTGTCGCATCAGCTCAGTCCTTTCACGCGTTGTACCCTTCCCAAGGATGTAATTATGTTATTTCCAAAGAAAGGGCAATTTTTATCTGAAAATTTACGGCACTTACAACGCTTTGTCATAGGCTCAATATGATTCGTATGAACGGTATGATAGTGAAGTATTTTGCAATAACACTCCTTTTTGAGAAAGATGTGGTATTCCACCGTTTTTCTAATATCAAATTTTAGTTAATTTGGAAAAGCAGTCGATATTTTGGTGTTGGCAAAACGTTTAATAAGGAGATGTGTATAGTGGTGGCTTACTACTTCCCACCGGGGAATATCGTCGAGGAATTTCAGGAGAATGTGGGAACTGGTGACGACCACGTGGATGGCGTTATTGACAATGGAGTAAGGACCAACGGAAATATCGCTGAGTACGGTCGTCATGGTAAGTGAAGGATAGTTATTTAGTAACATGTGTGTCGAGGAACCGCACGTGGGTAAGGATTAGGATAATGGTTAGCATTAGAGTAAGTGGAAGGCTTCGAACGACCGTCTCAGAGTCTTCTTTTGTCCAACGTTATTTTAGCGCAACTTGCCAGTGACGTGTTCGTAAACTCGACTGGATGAATTGCTCTAGTTCCTTGGGACATCATGCATGTTAGTATGCAAACAAATTAATTTGATGTTTTTCCACTATTCCTGATGTATTCTTGGGGTGGGGTGTGTGGGGGGGGGGGGAGGGGGGAGATGACAAAATTACTGACCAATGCAAACCTGAGTCAGAGCACTCCTTGGGATTGATTTCTGGAGTTGTATAAAGTCTAAACTAAATTTGTCGATGTCCACATGTTTTACGTTTATCAGGTAACCTGTTGGGTTTTTGTTTCTCGTTTCCAGATCTGGAGATGTTTCGAACAGAGTTTCTCGTGTTCATCAACTACCTCCGGGCTCGTCACCGATCTCCACCGTTGATCGCATCCCATCTCTTGATGAATAATGCCCAGAACTGGGCGAACCAGTTACTGGGGTCTGGAAAAATTGCGTACAACAATGATGAAGACATCGGAGAAAGCATAGCTTACGCTGAAAGAGAAGATTTAACTGCTTTTAAGGTAAGATAAACACCAAGGCTTTTTAACGTCTACACTGGAACCTAAATGATCAGAGTATCACGTCAGATATGGAATGTGTACGAGATTTTACACTTAATAAGTACGTTTAAATTCTATTTCAGAATCATCCTCAGGGTATTATGAAACGAAAACTTTACAATTAACCTACACTGCCGAAGTCAACTGAAAAATGTTTCAAAATACCCTGAGGATGATTCTGAAATAGAATTGAAACACTGCACATCCATCGTCATGGATAGCGTTAAGTTGTCGCGAGAATATCTCGTGCACTTAAATTGGATAAAAACTCGCCTCCAATCCCTGTGGACTCGATAGCTCAACAGGTGGAACGGCGGACCGGTATCACGAAGGTGTGAGTCCAAATCCCACTCGAGTCAACATTTTTCAGTTGACTTCGGCAGTGTAGGTTAATTGTAAAGCACGTTTAAACCATTGACGTTTTAGCTTCCGTTGTATGGTGTATTGGACTTACACGACAAAATGTTGAGAGGCTACCGTGGCACTGGCGAGTGAACTGAAAGCAGGAATTGTGCCGTTGACTCTCGGAATAAAATCGCACACGTTAATACGACAGTCGTAAGCAAACATTACGGCGTATGGACTGCCTTTTTATCATTTTCGCTTGTTGTCAGGAAAGTATCTTTCCAGTCATCAAGATACCTTTCATTGAGAAAAGTATGCGCGCTGAAGCTAACGAACCTTGGATCCAACGTCCAAGCAATGTTTTAAACATGGAAATGTGACTGTTTCATTAATTTTTTTTTTGAAATTAAAGATTAGAGGGTCTGCGACGCGTATGCAAAATGAAACCAAAAAGTGTAATGTTGTAAAAGTGTTAAAATACTATCACAGTGGTGATATCTCCCCACAAGGTTGCGGATAGTGAAGCATCAGGCAAGTGCAGCGATGTGTAATGTTTTATTGTGATCTAATTAAATCATAATTTTTTTTTAAATTGATTTGTCAGGTAACTCATCGGTGGTATGGAGAAATACAGGGATATGATTTTAACACCGCAGCTCTTTGTTCAGAGACACTGAATTTCACTCAGCTGGTGTGGCACGACAGTCGAGAAGTTGGTGTTGGCAAAGCTGTCGGTAAAGATGGATTCTCTATCGTAGTAGCTCAATACAGTCCACCTGGAAATAGAGAAGGAATGGTTCAAGAGAATGTTTACAAACTGTGTCAACCAGGTTGGTTTACATCAATTTTTTTAACGTAAGTCACTTTGTCTGGACTGCTGGATTGTGCAATGTTTGATATTAACGCATGTTCTACCAGTGGTTCACGAAAGAATCGTTTACCGTGACATTTTTGTTGGTTTTTTGCTTATATTGTCCTGTGAGTTCCTATATAGCTACGGAAACATTAAAACCCACTGCTTTAAAGCGAGTTTGTTGAAGACATTGTTATGGTGGGAAAACTGTTAACCAACCATAACGTCGATTCGATTTTCTTCGCCGGAAAAAAAAAGCAAATCTAACCAATCAAAACGCTGATACGGTACTTTTTACCAAAGGGAAAAGTTGGAAAAACTGTCATGCAGTCACAGCTCTGAATTTTGTAAAGTACCAGTTTGTCGTCTTATTGAACAATTTCTTTGATGTTTTTACAGATTTGAACAAGATTGCGGTCGTCCAACGAAGGTAAGAAAAAAAAATTTCTTGGTCTCTTCCTAATTTCCGGAAGAAAATGTCACGTAACGTGTTTGGGTATTGTAAAGTGAAGAAATGAGATGAAATAAAAATTAATGTCAGAATAAAACGTCATAATGAAGTTACACATTTTTTATTACCTTTCATTATTTTCATAACACGTCGTCAGAAGTATTTTGCCAGTTGGAAACGCATCTATAACCTTAATAATCAAAATTACATTATTTGGTTCCTCATTTATTCTGAGGAAATGTCTCCAAATTTCAAATCCATGGCTTTAATCAGTTTTGAGTTACAGGCAGTCAGGGCCTCCATCCAGAATAAGGTTAAAAACATTGGTTGGTCAAATTTTTGTAATGCTTGGTCCGCAGTGAAAAGTTTATTTCGAATAAATTTCAACAAACGATAAACTATAAACCTCTGACTCAACGAAAAAATGTTTGCAAAATGTTTTGGAGAAACCCAGTATATTGTCCTCTACTCGACCAAGCTCTTTTCCAGCTCATGGCTATGGCCGTGGTAACTCACTTGTTCAGACGGATAGACTAACTTCTTAGCTTGCTGGGTTCAGCTGACACCTAAAACCCGAAGCAGTCTCAGTTTGGTCCACCTCGAGTTGTTTTGTATTACTGTTCAAATCTGAAGTTTGTCGTTTTCGGTTTACAAACGTCGTGAAAACCTTATGTTTAATTTCAGGAAACTTGATGAGAATGCCAATGTTGTAAAAGAAGGCGATAAAGGTGAGGATGAACACCTTTCTGGGGTCATTTTGCCGGCGAGAGACGATGAGACATTCCTGTGTCGTCCAAGCAGTGAGGAATTCAATCAAATTGTCTGGATCGACCGTTCCTCGACTCCTTCCGAGGGGACACGACATGCCAAGATGAACGGCGACATGGTTGGAAAAGCGGATGATGCGGAACATGAAGTTGAGAGTCCACCACCCAGCCCCTCCAGGGCAGTTGATCAGATTGAGAGACTTTTGAAAACCACAGAAACGTGGAATGAATCAAGTGAAGATGAAGAGATCGAGGGAGGGACAGAGAGGAAAAAGCGTGAACAAGAAAACTACGTACTACTCAGCAAATCTACATCACGAGAAGACCTCCGGGACCAAGGTGGATCGTTATACCAGCGTCTAAGCCGCACGTTCAGTGGTGAAATGGATGTTGCTCGCCAAGAAAGCTTACCTGAGCAAGAAGAGCCTCCTTCGTCTGTGGAATCCATTAAAAAAACTGAATCAAAAACCGAAGGACGAGTGCAGTCCCTTCTGGTGCTTCGAGAAAGTGACCCCTATGTACAGCATTATGATAAAGAATTTGGTCAGGTAATTTAGAGTTATATTTCCTAGTGGTTGACTGAACGTGAGTTACCAAGACTATAACTTGACGGTAAGGTATTGCGGATATCTGGGCCATCTGCTGGACGGCATTAAAATTGTTAAATTTTTTGAAAACTTCAAAACTCTCTCGAAATTATTATGAATTAAGTGATGGTCTCACATTCTAGGTAAAAGAAGCTTCGTTAGTAACGCGTCCTCAGGGAGATGAAACGAAGGAAGCTGACTGGGAGCTTATCGATGACATGCTGCACGACACTCGTGCTAGGAAAATGTTAATCAAAGGTGCTGAGAGCGTGGAGTCCACTGATGATGACTACCAAGACCAGCAGGCAACGCTTCCAAGATTAGATCTTCAAGGAAATACCGCACAGACCGACAACAGCACTAGTGGAATACTTGATGAGAACGTCTCAGCAGAGACCACTGGCCCTGTCTTGGACTATGTTATTACGCCATCTTACGCTAGAACTGTTGACCACGGAGTGATGAACGCAGAATTTGATCAACTGTTCTCTGGTGACGCCGACTACTTGGAGCTGGTTGAGAGCCCTATCTCAGAAGACCATCACGTTCAGCCAACACAAGACAGGATAGATCCCAATCCAGATGAAGCCGACCGTCTGGAGGCCATTCGCCAATATTCTGAGCAGGTGTCGGAGAAAGTCCTAACTGGAGGAAAGAAGACAATGGAGCCTATACAACACGTCGATATTCCGAAAGAAACGAGGGAATATTCCTACAGTGTATCCGAAACTTTAATACTAGCACTTGAAAAAGAAGAAACGTTGCCAACAGTTGTGGAACAATCAACAAGTGGAGAATCACCATTTGAAGAAGTACAACCATCAGTGGAAAAATCAATTGAGAAAGGAATACCAAGAGCAGAATCACCAGTTGAAGAAGAAAAACCGTCGGTGGAAGGAACTGCAAGACAGGAATCACCAGTTAACGAACAACCATCAATAAAAGAGGACTTTGAAGATGAATCACCTGCAGAAGAATCACCATTTCAAGGTGAGCAACCATCAGAAGAACCTGCTGACGTAGAGCGACAGAGAGGGGATACCTTACTTGAAACAAGACATACATCAAGAGAAGAACCAGTCGAGGAAGTACCACCCAGAGACGGATCACCAGTCGAAGATGAACCGCCATCATTAAAACAACCAGTTGAGGAAGAACCATTGAGAGACGAATCGGTGGTTGAAGTAGAACAACCCTCAATGGAAGAACCACCTGAGGCAGAAATACAAAGAGTGGAATCATCAGTCGAAGAAGAACTACCCATAAAAGAACCAATTGAGGAAGAGCCAACAAGAGAGGAATCACCAACTGAAGGAAAGCAACCATCAGCGAGAGAACTAGATAAAGAAGAACCACTGAGAGAGAAATCGCCTCTTGAAGAACCGACTGAGGAAGAACCAACTGGAGAGGAGTTGCTAGTTGAAGAAGAACCATCAACAGAGGAATCATCAGTTGAAGAAAAACAATTATCAGTAGAAGAACCTATTGAGAAACAATCACCTGGAGAGGAATCACTAGTTGAACCAGAACAACCATCAGTAGCACAACCTGTTGAGGAAGATACCTCAAGAGAGGAATTGCTTGCTCAAGATGAGACAATTGAGGAAGAACCACTAGAAGAGGAATTGTCAGTTGTAGAAGAACAACCACCCGTCGATAAACCATTTGAGGAAGAACCAACAAGAGAGGAATCGCCAATTCAAGAAACACCACCAGTAGAAGAACCAATTGAGGAAGAACCCCAAAGAGACACATCACCATTTGAAGAAGGTCTGCCACCAGTAGGAGAACTAGGTGAGGAAGAAGGACCAAGAAACGAATCGCCAGATCAAGAACAACCTTCAGCAGGAGAACCTGTTGCAGAAGAACCAACAACCGAGGAATGGCCTGTCGAAGAACAACCATTAGTACAAGAAACAGATGAGGTACAGTTGAATGAATTACCAGTTGAAGCAGAGCCATCAGAAGAAGAGCCAGTTGAGGAAGAACGACCAGGTGAGGAATCGTCAGTTGAAGAACAACCATTAGTAGAAGAAACAGATGAGGAAAAGCCAGCAACAGATGAATTACCAGTTGAAGCAGAGCCATCAGAAGAAGAGCCAGTTGAGGAAGAACGACCAGGTGAGGAAGAACGACCAGGTGAGGAATCGTTAGTCGAAGAACAACCATCAGTAGAAGAACCAATAGAGAAAGAGCCATTAAGAGAGGAAATGCCAGTTAGACAAGAACAACCACTGTTGGAAGAACATGTTGAGGAAGAAACATCAAGAGAGGAATTGCAAGTTAAGGAAAAACAACCATCAGTGGACGAGCCAATTGAAGAAGAACAACTAAGAGAAGAATCGTCAGTTAAACAAGAACAGTCATTGTTGGAAGAGCCAGTGGAGGAAGAACCACCAAGAGGAGAATCGCCTGTTGAAGAAGAACAACCATCAGTAGAGGGACTAGTTGAGAAATCGCCAGTTGAAACACTACCATCATTAGGAGGACCAGCTGAAGAAGAACCACCACAAGAGGAATTGCTAGTTGATGAAGAACAACCATCAGCAGAAGAACCGATTGAAGAAGAACCACTAAGAGAGGAATCGCCAGTTGAACAAGAACTACGATCAGCAGAAGAACCAGTTGACGAAAAACCACCAGGAAAAGGATCGCTAGTTAAAGAAGAACAAACATCAATAGAAGAGCCAATTGAGGAAAAACCATTAAGAGAGGAATCGTCAATGGAAGCAGAACAACCACCCGTCAAAGAACTGTTTGAGGGAGAACCACCAAGAGAAGAATCGCCTGTTGAAGAGGAACAACCATCGCTTAAAGACTCTCTGGAGGAAGTATCACCAAGAGAGGAATCTCCAATTGACCAAGAACAAATTGATGAAGAACAAACATCGGTTGAAGACCCAATTGAGGAAGAACCACTAAGAGAGAAATCGTCAGTCGAAGAAGAACAATCATCAGTAGACAAGCCAAGTGAAGAACCACTTAGAGAAAAATCACCTGTTGTACAAAAACAACCATTTTTGGAAGAACCAGTTGAGAAAGAACCACCCAGAGGAGAATCATTAGTTGAAGAAGAACAACCATCACTAGAAGAACCAGTTGAAGAAGAATCTCTAAGAGAAGAATCGCCAGTTGAAGCACAATTATCAGTAGAAGAACCAGTTGAAGGAGAACCACTACAAAAGGAATCGCTAGTTCAAGAAGAACTAACTGAAGAAGAACCACTAAGAGAAGAATCGCCTGTTGAACAAGAACAACCTTTGTCGGAAGAACATCTTCAGGAAGAGCCACCAAGAGAGGAATCGCCAGTTGAAGAAGAACAACCATCAGTAGACGAGCCAGTTGAGGAGGAACAACTAAGAGAAGAATTGTCAGTTAAACAAGAACAGCCATTGTTGGGGGAACTAGTTGAAGAAGAACCACCAAGAGGAGAATCGCCTGTGGAAGAAGAACAGCCATCAAAAGACGAGCTGATTGAAGAAGAACCACTAAGAGAAGAATTGCCAATTAAACCAGAACAACCATTGCTGGAAGAACCAGTTGAGGAAGGACCACCCAGAGGAGAAACACCAGTTGAAGAATTACAACCATCACTAGAAGAACCAGTTGAGGAAGAATCTCTAAGAGAAGAATCACCAGTTGAAGCACAATCATCAGCAGAAGAACCAGTTGAAGGAGAACCACTACGAGAGGAGTCGCTAGTTGAAGAAGAACAACGATCAGTGGAAGACCTAACTGAAGCAGATCTACCAAGAAAAGAATCGCCAGTTGAACGAGAACAACCATTGTTGGAAGAACATGTTGAGGAAGAAGCACCAAGAGAGGAGTCGCCAGTTGAAGAAAAACAACTATCAGGAGGCAAACCAACTGAGGAAGAACTGTTAAGAGAGGAATCGCCAGTTGAAGAAGAACAACCATTGTTGGAAGAATCTGTTGACAAGGAAACACGAAGAGGGGAATTGCCAGTTGAGGAAGAACAACCATCGCTAGACGAGCCAATTGAAGAAGAACAACTAAAAGAAGAATCCTCAGTTAAACAAGAACAACCATTGTTGGAAGAACCAATTGAGGAGGAAGCACTAAGAGGAGAATCGCCTGTTGAACAACAACAGTCTGTCGAAGAACCATTTGAAGATGAACCACCCAGAGGTGAATCGCCAGTTGAGGCACAGCCATCAGCAGAAGAATCAGTTGAAGGAGAACCACTACGAAAGGAATCGCTAGTTGAAGAAGAGCAACCATTAGTAAAAGAAACAATTGAAGAAGAACCACTAAGAGAAGAATCGCCAGTTAAACAAGAACTACAATCAGCAGAAGAACCAGTTGACGAAAATCCACCAGGAAAGCAATCGCTAGTTAAACAAGACAAATCATCAGTAGGAGAACCGATTGAGGATGAATCACTAATACAGGAATTACCAGTTGAAGAACAACCACTGGTGGAAGAAGCAGTTGAACAAGAAGTACCAAGAGAAGAATCACGGGTTGAGGAAGAACAACCAGCACTAGCAGAACCAGCTGATGACGTACCACCAGGAGAGGAATCTTCACTTGGAGAAGAACAAACTTCAGGGGAAGAACCAGCTGAAGAAGAACCATCAATAGAGAGATCGCCAGTTGAGGAAAAACAACCATTAGAAAAAGAACCAGGAGATGAAATACCACCAGGGGAGGAATCTTCATTTATAGAAGAGCGACCATCGCTAGTTGGCCAAATTAAGAAAGAACCACTGAGAGAGGACTCGCTTGTTCAAGAAAAAGAACCATCCGTCGAAGGACCATTTGAAGAAGAACAGCTATCATTAAAAGAACCGACTGAAGAAGGACCATTAAGAGAGGAATCCCCAGTTGAACGAGAACAATCATCGTTAGCAGAACTTCTTGATGAAGAACTACTAAGAGAGGAACTGCCAATCGAAGAAGAACAACCATCCGTCGAAGAACCACTTGAGGACCAGCCAAAAACAAGAGAATCACCATATGAAAAAGAACAAATGTTAGTAGAAGAATCAGTAGAGGAAGAACCATTAAGAGACGAACTGCCAGTTGAAGAACAACCATCAGTCGAAGAACCAATTGAAGAAGAACCACTGAGAGAGGAACGGCCAGTTGAAGAACAACCATCAGTCGAAGAACCAGTTGAGGCAGAACCATCAACAGAGGAATTACCATTTGAAGAACCGTCAGCAGAAGAACCAGTTGAAGGAGAACCACCAAGTGGGGAATCCGTAGCCGAAAGGGGACAACCATCAGTGAGAGAAACTACTGAAAGTGAACCACCAAGAGAGAAATCACCAAGTGAAGGAGAACAACCACCAGAAGAAGAACAAATTGAAAAAGAACAACAACTACGAGAAGAACCAGAAGAATCACGTACTGAGGGGTTCCTGGTTGAGAAAGGACAACCATTAGTTAAAGAATCCGTTGGGGAGGAATCATTGAGAGAAGAACCTTTTGGTGAGGAAGAGCAAGCATCATTAGAAGAGCCAGTTAACACTCAACTGGCAAGAGAAGAATCGCTAGTTGAAGAGGAGCAAACATCAGTAGAGGAACCCGTCTATAAAGAACCATCAGAAGAAGAGTTCCGAGTTATGGAAGAACAACTCTTGGAGGAAAAACCTGCCTTGGAAGAATCACCGCTAACAGACGAACTAGCTGTTGAAGAACAACAAGCACAACCAGTAAAAGGACAGTCCTCGGTTGAACATAAGCAGCCATCGGTAGAAGAGCCAGTAGAGGATCAAGTACAAATTCAGGGGTTGACCATTGACCAGGGAGAAGCAATGGCAGAGAAGCCAGTTGTGAGTGAACAACCCAAAGAGGAATCACCAGTTGAGGAGCGACCATCAATAAAAGAAACAAATGAAGAAGACCAGCCAAGAGCTGAATTCCCATTTGACGAGGAAAAACAACCGTCACTACAAGAAACAGTTGAAGATGAACCATTAACAGAGAAATCATTGAGAGAGGAAACACTTGTTGAAGAGGGTAAACCATCAGTTGAAGTAGCAGCTGAGGAAGGACCACCAAGAGAGGAATCCCCAGATGAAGAACAACTGCCAATTGTTGAAGCAATTGTAGAGGAACAACCTAAAGAAGAAACTCGAAGAGAGGAATCAACAGTTGAAGAGGAGCAAGCATTGGTGGAGGAATCAAGTGCGGAGGAACAAACGAAAGCTGAAACACCTACAGAGGAATCGCATGTTGGAGAACAAGAAGTAGAAGAACAAATTGTGGAGGAACCACCAAAAGAAGAAACACCAAAACAGGAATCAACAGTTGTAGAAATATTGGTGGAAGAACCAGCCGAGATTGGACCACCTATAGAGGAATGGGCAGTTGAAGAGAAACAACCAACACAAAAAGAAGTCGAGGAGGAGCCACCAAACGAAGGATTGTCAGTTGAAGGAGGACTAACAATGGCAGAAGAACAAGCTGAGGAAGAACACCCATCAGTTGAAGAACCATTTGAGGAAAAACTGCCAAAAGAGGAGTCACTAAGAGATGATTCTCCATTTGAAGAACAACCACCACCTTCGGAAGAAGCAGCAGAAGAAGAATCGCCTAAAACGGAATCCCCAGTCGATAAAGAACTGCCGTGCACAGAAGAACAAGCTGAAGATGAACAACAGCAAACATTTTTAGAAGAATCAGATGAAGGAACTCAACTAACATTAGACAAACCGTCCGAGGAAGAACGACCATCGGTACAAGAAGCAGCTGGAGACGAACCAGTAAAAGAAGAGTCATCAGGTGAAGAAGAGCGACTATCTGTAGAAGAAGCACTTCAAGAAGAACTACTAAGAGAGGTATCGCCAATCAAGGAAGAGCACCAGCTATTAGCGGAACAGTCAGTTGAGAAAGACGAGCCAGCAACAGAAGACCAAGCTGGAGTGGAACCACTAGGGAAGAAACCATCTGATCCGCAAGAACAGCCATTAGTACTGGGACCAGTTCCGTGCGAATTACCTAGGTACGAGACACCAGTTGAAGAACAACCATCTAGTGGAGAACCTAACGAGAAAGAACCTGCAAAAGAGGAGTTCCCAGCCGACGAAGAACAGTCATCAGTGAGAAAAGAATTGTCAGTTGAAGAAAAGCAACCATCAGTAGAAGAACCAGTTGCGTTTGAGCCTCGAAGAGGTGAGTCATTCGTTGACGAACAATCAGTTGAGAATGAACTACCGGAAGAACAATTACCAGTTGAAGAAGAGCGACCATCAGCAGAAGAACCAGTCGAGTTTGAGCCACGAAGAGATGAGTCACTCGTTGAAGAAAAATCAGTTGAGGATGAACCATCAAAAGATGAATCACCAGTTGAAGAGCAACCATCAGTAGAAGAACCAGTCGAGTGTGAGCCACCAAGAGGTGAGTTACTCGTCAAAGAACAACCAGTTGAGGAAAGACCACCAAAAGATCAACCAGCAGTTGAAGAACAACCAACAATACAAGAAGCAGTCGAGTTTGAGCCACTAAGAGATGAATTATTTGTTGAAGAACAACAAGTTGAGGAAGAACTAGGAGAAGAGGAATCACCAGCAGAGGTATCACCAGTTGAAGAACCAGATGAAGAATCATCGAGAGGTGAATTGCCAGTTGTGGAGGAACAAGCTAGGGGGGAACCAGTTAGAGAAGAATCACCAGTTGAAGAAGAAGAAACAAAAGAACCATCAGCAGAAGAACAAGTTGAGGAAAATCCACCGAGAGAGACGTCCCCAGTTGTTGATACACGGCAAACAGTTGAAGAATCGGTTGAGAGAGAACCACTAACGGTGGAAAGAGCTGTTGAAGGTGATCTTTTGGGAAAAGAATCACCAGTTGAGAAGACGCAGACAGAGATCGTGGAAACTGGTGAGGACGAGCCAATAAGGGACGAACCACCAGTTCAGATGGATCTTGAAACTCAGGAACATAGTGATAAGCATGTACGGTTTTCGGGCTCCTTTAACATCTTAGAAGGTGACTCTTTAGTTTATTCTAAAGAAGTTATGGAGGTTATAGACCAAAGTGACCAAAGGGATACAGAGAAAGGTCATATTGATGACGCAGTAAGGAAAGACGATATGGACGATGATGTTGATTCTATAACAAGTTGGGTTGAGGTTGAGAAAAATCCTTTAGTTTGGGAAATGGTTAAAGAAGTCTCAGAAACAGAGAAGAAGAAGAGACAGGAGACAGAAGTATCGGCAGAGTCTGCTTTAGCTGAAAGTGATAAAAAAGCAGCCTCATTCTTACCTGATAAAGAACCTCAAAAATACATCGAGGATTCAGGCAGCAGAGTTGAAAAACTTGTTGAAACAAATTACGAACCATCTGATACCTTTGAAATACCATCGGTTGCTAGGGAAAGCCATGAGATTTGGACAGAAAAGTTTGTTGAAGAGGAAATCAAAGAAGAAGACACTAAGATTTTTGAGTTACAAACGGAGAATACAGATGATTTAGTGGAAAGTGAGGCTGAGAAAAACTTCGGTTTAAGAAGTGCTGTTTATAGTTCTGGGGAGATAGTTGAACCAAGTAAGAATGTTCCAATTTCTGATGTTGATGGATCTGGGGAGGATGAAGCATTTCGTGCTGGTGTTCTTGATACTGGAGCTCGTATCCTTGTACAAGATGTGATGAAACACGCTTTAGCTGACGTAGGAGAAATTGATAACAAGAAGGATGAGGGCGGAGTCACTACCAATTTAATCCAACAAGAGAAGGAAAAATTTAAACCTAGGGTTGTTAAAACTGACGGTGGTGATATGGTAATTGTGAAAATGGAGGACAACAGTGGATCCTTAGAGGAACGATATGAACTGATGGAGTTTGAACTTTATGAGCAATACATGAAAGAGAAAGGGACTTTCTCGCCGTTCCAACTGGAATTTCCTTGCGATGTTGGAAAGATGTTCGACATACCGGTGGAAAACAAACCCTCTCTTCCGGAAGAATTCGAGTTCCTTGGTGAGGATAATGAGGAGGAAATAGGAGCGGAAAGACCGTCGCTCACTTCTCATTTGTCAGTTATCATGGAGGAGCCGGTTTCAAATTCTGAGTCGTCCTTGTCTGGGTCGGTGGTCAAATCCAAGAGTAGTCAAACAAGTCTGACGGGAGATTCCGGTGAATATGTCATTTCCAGTCCAACAGAATTCGATATAGTACATACTACTGTCCGAGAAGTTCAAAACAGGAGACAGAAGTCTGGAGGCGATGGTGACCACGTGACGGACTCCCATGCAGCTGAGTCTGGGGACGAGTTCATGGTGTTGTGGCGATCTGGCCGTGATGAATCACGGGATTGGGCTGCAACTGTAGAGACGACAGCCGCTAGGTCGCAAGGTGATGTTGTGGAGAAACAGAGAGATGTAAAAAGCGAGAGCATAGACACTTGTGAGGTTACTGCAAAACGACAGGAACTACCTGAAGTGCAGGGAAATAAAGGCACAAAAGATAAGGAAGAAGTGAACTATTTGCGATTGGCTTGCCTTCAGAGCCCCGAGGAAGCGTCGGAATATTTACCTGAGTCATCGGGGAGTTCCGTGCGAAGTTGGATATCGTCTGACCTGTCTTCGTTAGACGATGACGTGACGAGCGCTAGGCTTGTGAAAGACCGGCGGAAAGAACAGGAGGTCTGGGAAGGACAACCCTTGGAAAGTTTGTCTGAGGAAAGAGAGGGAAGAAAAGAGATTATTTCTGTATTTCAATCATCGCCTGCTATGGCTCACGGCACTGATGAAGAGTTGAAAATCTCTTCTGCTGAGCCTGGATTTTACCTCAGACATGTTTCTGTATCTTGTGAAAAAGGAGATAAAACAATCACAAAAATCGTTACAACAGAAACATCAAGAGAAGTGGTAAGGACGGAGTACCAAACGGGAGATGAAATAGACGGTGTGTTAGTGTCACGTGATCCTTCTGGTGTCATGGAAGACATAAGAGAAGTGCGTAAGAGGGAAACCATGGAAACAAGAACGGAGCTTGGTAGGTGTTAATGCAAGTGTAAATAGTAGAGTTTTGGTAGCATAATGGTAACGTACGTATATTGTATCTCTGGGATTGGGGTCCGATTTCAGTCCCGTGTTGTCGTTAATATTGGACAATAATTGAAACAGTTAAAATATGAGTTTGAAGGTTAAAATTTAAAGATACTTTAATTGATCAGTGCTTATGCTAATTGAAACGTTAAGAATATAACTACATAGAACTAAATTTTGATTTCATTTAGAATCTGTATTTTCATTAAGTCTTAACATATTAGTACAAATTGTCAAATATTTAATGTTCACTGTAAAATCAGTGTCCAGTTCCACTGTGTTAAATCAGCTGAAATTACTACCAGAATGTTTTTCGAAGGAGTACCTATGATTATATTTAACATACGCTTAACCTGCAGATTGATAATATATATATGCCGATAATATATATGCCGAGCTTTCGGATGTAAAATCATTGTTACACCTTTCAGGTGGATGCCGTCCGAAAACTCGGTGTATAGATTTTTAGGAACTTGAAAAAGAGAATGCCTTAAAATATTCTTGTAGATGTATTCAAAAATAAGGTAGGAGGCTGTTTAAATAATTCAAATTATCATAACACGAACCTTTAAGCTTTGATAGGAGATTTCCAAGCCCAAGTGTTACTGGAGCATAACAAGTGTAGATACATTCATCACTCTCCACCGCTGACTTGGTCGGATTCTTTGGCAACGGGCGCGCAATCCTGGGCAGAACATTTAGCGAATAACGGTTCTCTAAAGCATTCGCTGTCCAGCGAATACGGAGAGAATGCTGCTTATTCCACGCAGGTTTTAACTGGCTATGACCTCACGCAGTTGTGGTATGATGAGATAAAACACTACAGCTTCGTCAACCCTGGTTTTAGCACTCAGACGGAGCATTTCACTCAGCTAGTCTGGGCCACTTCTAGAGAACTGGGAGTTGGTTGGGCGATAGCCCCGGACGGCACTACTTACTATGTAGCAAGATATAGTCCCCCGGGAAATACTCTCGGCAGCTTTGAGGACAATGTTCAATACCCTAGAGAGAACGCTGTCGAAGGAAGACCTAGGAAGAAAAAATCTCCGAGTCCTGATCCATTAAATGAAATTGGTAAGACCTAAATCAAACTGATCTAGTAACAGTATAAAAAAGTTGTAGTTATGTGTATTATGTTTGAGACTTTGTATTAACCATTTAAGTCGTTCGTTAAGACTGTTTTAATTAATTTATTCCTTTAAGTTCTATAAAAATCATGAATGTCGAGCTGTTAATATCTTGATCCTATACATATTCACTGAATGATTAAACGGACATTTGTCGAGCTATCATTAATACCATTCCCTAAAAAATCTTGAATAAGATATTCTAAACATTAACGCTTAAATTAGTGAGTAAATAAAGTTCATATATGTATGCACGTATGTATGTATGTATGTATGTATGTATGTATGTACACTCATTGAACCACCAACGTCTGAAATATTCGTTTCACAATGCCATGTATCAAGCAATGAGGACTTCATCTTCTGAATCGATATAACACGGTTGTCCAATGACCCGTAATCACACCGTTATAATCAACCGGATTCTCCGAAATTCTCCAAGCCACGTTTACCTTTTTAACATTTCCCTCCATTTCTTTCTTCCTCCCCTGTAAAAAGGTATAAGACTGTTGTTCAATGATCATTAACTATCCCTGTCATTAACATATAGTTCCCCTAAAGTCCGTTTGTCCCCCATGCTAGTTTTTCTTAATGCTTTGCTCTTTCCATCCGGCTTTTCCCACAGAATCGATAAAACACGATTGTCTAGTGACCCATAATTATCACCGACATCAACACGGTTCCCCAGAACTCCGTTGGTCTCCCATGCTTGCTGTGGAGGCTCTGAACTGGACCGAGAGGCTTCTCCGTATTGGATTAATTCAGAGCAGCGAGGCACCAGACAGAGGAGAAAATATAGCTGTGTCCAGCGATCATACCTTTGATGTGAAAAGTGCTATGGAAATGTGGTATGGAGAGGGTAAGGATTATAACTACGATACTCCTGGATTTTCGTCAAATACACGAAATTTCACTCAAATGTTGTGGAAAGGAACCGAGGAAGTTGGAATGGCATTATCGCGAAGTGAAGACGGACAGTTGGTGGTCATCGTAGCGAGATATTACCCCCCTGGTAATGTAGTCGGATTATTTCAGGAAAATGTTAAACCTATCGAGGAAAGTCAATAATACCGGGAGTAATTGTTTGGGTGAGAAAGAAAAAAAGAGTGGTAAGGATTGTTTGGATCTTTCGTCCGTTATCTTTTCTTCTCTAGTTTCTTGGTACATTTTCAGACGTGTCGGCTTTTCTTCTTTTACAGTTTCTACAATCTTGACCAAAAATATTGGGACAACACTTAAAATAGTTAATACACTTTTCAATCCCCCTTCCTCCTTTAATGTTGCGAGTTTTTGTTATCTCCCTTCCACATGTGACTTTTTAATCCCTTTCCTTCCTAAATTCTATGCACGTTTTCATTTACCCACCATTCCTCCCTTTCCGTATACATCTTTCACATTTCGTAAATTCCATCACTAAACCTTTCCCTCCTTGCTAATTTCATCAGAGTCTGCGAAACATCACAGCCGAAATATGATCATTCGGCAAATATCTGTTGTAATTTTGTACCTTTCTAAGAACTCGATATTTCTAATGTTATTTTTTTCCAATTTATTTCCACCAGCGAAACAGATCTACAATTTGGTACAAATGCTGTTGTAGTCTCCATTTGTTTTCAAAAAATGCTACTTTAAATATTATAAGATATTTATTTAAATATACAATGTACAATTGATAACTAGCTATCTATACGCACATTTGTGCAACACATTGATTATCAAATGTTATCAATCGAATAGCCATTACAATGGGTTGTATTATTTTTATCTGAATAATTTTGTTTCAATAGATTTAAAATGTCTACATTATATTAGAGAATACATGTGTTGTAAGTCATAAATTAAGTTTAATATAGTTTTAAATCTGAAATATGTTCATAGAGCTTAGAAAATATTGATAAGGTTCAGATAGAAGATTCTATTAAATGTAAAGAAAATCCCAAGCTTTCTCAAGTTCAGTTTCCGTGAACAGTTTCAAGGTTTGAGCTCGTTAGATTGCTTTATAAATGGAGCGATGAGGAGAAATTCTATAAATTAACAGTTCTTTGAAGCTTGTAACGATATATAATCCCTAATTATTTGTGTCGTCTGGTTCACCCACAAATACTTCTCAAATGTAAATTGTCTCTTACAAATGTTAATTTGGGGCAGGAGAAAATCAAACATTTAATATCTCGGTATTGTAAATGTCTGTGCAGCAGGCAGCAAAAAGACAAGCGGTCATTCAGTTACATCAGACTTAAACCTATGGAATTGTTTTCCAGGATAAAAGTTCTAATATTTTTTATGCTGGCACATAAACCCAGGTGTATAAATATAATCTTCTTTTAGTCCTTTGTTCTCGCACGTCCCCCAAACGTCAACCTTTTGTCTTCGTGTCGCGTTCCGTAGAAAACCCAACTGAATCAACATTTGATTTTCTGCTGAAGAAAAACTTGAATTAACCTCAACAATTAAGGTAAATAATTTGGTTCTAGTGAACACACAGCAGGACATGCTCTCGCCCGCTTCCTGTCACCCTAGACAATAAAACCAAAAATTTCGTGTCAATGTGCAGTCGAGGCCACCCAGCTGAACTCATCCTACAAACGTCAGTTTTCTTCACTGAACTTTTTGTTTTTCGAGAACGTCTTTATTCAGGTATTTTTGTGGTCCCTGTGAAGTTATGGATCTGAAAGTATTCGTTGCGGTTGTAATGTTTTGCTCTGGTTTCAACAGCGCACTTGGTAAGCATTTTATAAAATGACTCCTATATGAAGTAACCTTGGGAAAATAGCGTTCTCATTGTTAACATTAAGATTAAAAGTTGCGTTTCACATCGTAGCTTTAATGGTATACGAAAGGTATCGCTTAGTTAACTGGTTCGCAGCTCAAACACTCGTGCGTGTTATACCCACAGTTTATACCCACAGAAGTGGTACGGCCATTTCTACTCTGAAGTACGTTGGCCAGTTAGACGTTCCGTTTAACTGAGCGGAAAGCCTGAAATCGTAATTGAAGGTAGGCTATCCTTGTTCGTTCTTTTATCAACCTCGTGAGGGTTACCAAAGAGGATCGAACCTATTTTAAACATGCCATGTTATGGGAAGTTTATCCTTGCAATCTTCGTCAAATTTCCGCGGTTTGATAATATCAAATTTCAACGTTTGTTTGCAGTTTCCTAAGGGGCACAAGTAACAATCAACAGTACCAATACATACGAACATCGCTGTCGTAACCGCCCTCCGAATTAAACGAAACAAATTACACTTACCTTCAAAATACCCAAACTAAATTTAAAAAAGAAAAGTAAAACCGATTTTGGACAAAAGTCACCTAATGTCCCTCAAAAACACAAGCGTTACAAATTTAACTGTCGCACTTGGGCATTCAGCTTCCAGTTCAATACACTCTGCAATATGACTGTAAATACTTTTTAAAGGTTTTCTTTTCTTTCTTTTCTATTTTCATTTCATATCTACAATCACATGTAAATATAGAAATCTAAAAGAATAAAATTTGTAAGACAAATGGGACATTCGACTGCCCAAATCATAAGTAATTGAAGACGTTAGTATTAAACTGACTAATGAAATATGAAATATAATCTAAATCCTTTCTTGAAGCACTTTGTGCACTGAGCTAAATTGTTTTAGTTTTGTTTTTGTATAAAGAACTACGGTTTATACCGTATGAAAATGGGGCAGAACTCTCGGGAAGTAAAATCATCCGTGGAAGGGGTATGAAAAAAGCGGAATAATCGCCCTCCTGGTAAATAGCATGTGGGTGAAGGAGCGCTCCCCGACATAACGCCCAAAATTGATATTCGGTCCCCCAAGATCTTCCTCTTTACTGTTTATTACGTTCTAGTAGTTCTAGTTGATCAAGATCATTAAAGGGAAAAATGAATTCAATAGCACTTTGTTGGACGTATACTAATTTGTTTTAAAGAACCTGTGAGTGAAAAATGATCCAAATAGTTTGATAATGTGCAGCTCGTTGATATTCCGATTAAGAAGTACCCGAATCGGATACCGGATCACGTGGAGGTTTCCAGGAACCATCAGGGTCCTTGGTAACTGAAGCAATGTTTTATCTCGTGGCAGCAGGCCCGGTAACATAAACATAAACGTTTTCATACTTTAACAGGTAGTAGATAAAAAAACAAAAGTTTATAGTGGGGGGTAATTGATCAATCTTTCACATAGTGTATTCAATTTTCTGCTTTTAATTTCGATGGAACAATTCTTTTCCATTTCAGCCCAAAGCTGTGGGGATACAAACGTTAATTGTCGACTGTGGCCACAGAATTACTGCACAGTTTATAGGGAGTACATGAAGAAAGAGTGTGCTCGAAAATGCGGATATTGCTCAGGTAACAGACATTTAGTCTCATGGATAGGTGGACTGTGTTGTGGTAGTAAATGAATCGATATACTTAGTAGCTAACAAGATGGCGGCATCACATTTAACCACCGTGCTTTGCGAACATGAATTGGCTCAAATAACTGCTAAAGATTGTTTTACATGTTCGGATGAATGAATCATTTAAGAGGTTTTTTTCTTACCAAATATTACCTTTTTTGATATTATTTCTACCCGTTTTATACAAATTCTACAAAGCCGAATTAGACTTGCTTATTCAAAGCAGCTTAATGGTACTAGTTTGGTTGAGGTTGAAGATCATCATCTCTTTTTTTTTCTTCTCTTTTCTTATCAGGACCTACCCTTCCTCCAGGTATTGTTCTCCATCTTTTGGCATTTAATGTTTTAGTCATTTCGAAGGTTAATTTTGGAGGGTTTTGAAGAGGTCGGTCTTGGTTTTCTTCCCTCTATAAAATACCCACCATTAGCAACTCCCCTTGATTAAATGATCTACATTACATCTTGTTGCTATCTTTTATCCTTTATTTTATTTTGTTTTATTTTATTTTATTTTGTTTTGTTTTGTTTTATTTTATTTTATTTTTTTACATTATATTATACAAACGTCGAACGGTTTTGAGTCAAAATTCGCCTAAATTCCTGTGCTGTTACCCGAAGGTGTAAAATATTGTCCAGGGGTTTCAAAATTATTTAGGAATGAAATTTGAAATTCGCAGAGTAGGAGTTAGAGGTTTATTTGTGTTTTTTAGAACTACATATTTTAGGAGAATAAATTTAGGTTTATCTTCTTTTGTGTTAGGTAACCGTCGGATACTGTCCACACTGCTGTCCTTACAAAAATAAAATTGTCTGCACCTTCTATTTGTTGTATCTTTTTGTGTTTTTCTATCAGCATGTGCGGATAAGGAGATCTCAGCCAACTGCATGGGATGGAAGGGCTACGGATTTTGTGAGAGTTCAAGTCAATATCACAACTATATGAAAGAGAAGTGTCTAAAAACATGTGGATTTTGTGGTAAAGTGTTCAAAAATAAAATCTTCGTTGATGTTGCAAGTGATAAAATCTGATAAAATCAAAGTTTCATGAAAAATATTTCAAAAGAACGTTTTGGCAATGAGTAAAAAGTCGGTGATTATATCATAAGCTGTAGTTTCTCATAGTATTATGTTAAAATATTAAAAATTTTCTAAAGAATGTTTTAACAATGGCCAAAAACTCGATAATTATATCGTGAACTGCAATATTTCAAAATAATCAGTTGTTGAAATGATAATAGTAAGGAGCAATAATATCATAAACGGTGTGTTATAAAACGATGATAATATAATAATGCAGTACAGTTACTATTGATAACTTTTCAAATAGCTAGAATCCCGGCCTTTACAAAACGAAGAATAAGCTCAATAAACTAGTTTCAATTTCAGATTAAAGCCATGAATAACCTCTTATAAAATGTCAAAACTAAAACTTAATTCTTTGAAGGAACTCAGCCAGCTACGACAATACCAAACACCCAACCAACAAAACCATCTGGTAAGTGGTTGTGCAAAGTCTGTTAAAATTTCAGTCTAAATTAATTTTTAAACCAGCAATTTTCGAGGTTTGATAACATGAGCCATGATTTAACTTACGCGTCTAGATTAAATACTGTCTAGCCAATAAACTCTCAATTCTCAGGCTATTTTATGACACTTTTGGAGTCTGTTTTGAGAATTCAACTGGGCGATCTGTTGTTCAGGCTAGGTTCTAAATCTCAGCGTCGAGAATGGAGAGCCTGGTGGCTAGACGGGATAAAATGCTTATTTGTATTAATGCGCTTTACATCATGAGAATAACAGGACATTCGTTATTCTCTCGTATGAGGAATGAGTAAGAATAACAAAACCCGTTAAAGCGACAAAATCATCCAAAATCATTGTTGATAAGAAGTAAGTTAAATTCAGTCTGTTTCTTTTAATGCACTTTAGTAAAAATCGTGCTTTGTTTTTTTTCTTTTTTTTGGGGGGGAGGGGGGGGAGTTCTTTGAATTTATAACATGTAATCATTAAAAATTTAAGTTAAAAAACATCTCATCACGACCTAAAAGTATTTGTTCCCAGCCCTACATTTTTGTATCTCTTTCACTGTAGGCTCGTGTTCTCTCTCCCAGAAGCTTCAAAGTTGTTCGTTTACCTCTGATACCTGTGACTTCGTGGACGTTCCTTTTGACGACGATCTAAACTTTGCGTTAAGAAACAGTGGCGGACAAGATAGTAAAGGTGAGCAACCAGAGCCATGATCCAGGCAAGAGGGCCGTGCGGGTCTACGTCTACATTTTGTCGCCAGCTTTTAAAAAGAACAATTCCATTTTCAAAAGCTAGAATTGTCGAAAATGCACCATACTGACATGTGAAGGCGTTTGCCTTGTTTATTTTTCGATCATGACAGGATATGGCGGTTTGCCATCTACCTTGCTTGAAAATAATGTTTATTTTACTTTGCAAATTTTAGTTCTGATCGTAAAGACGAATCTGGAAGTGTTACTTATCCATTCGCCTGTTGTTGTCATTTTCTTCTTATTCTTCGATTTTCTTCCTTTTTTATCCCATCGCCCCTTTTTACTGATAGTTTTTATTTTATTTTATTTTCTTCTTTTCCGATTTCAAAATTCGTCGAAGGTGGTTATTTGTCAGCATCTGGAACTGGTGAAGCGCATCTTATTCTACCACTGGAGTTGGTCGTACCACACAACAAAGACTTTGGAAACATGTGTATGGAATTTTACTATCGAATAAGTTCAGGGTAAGGGACGTTTTTGCCGTCTGTATTCTCATTTATCCTCGAAGTTCCCTGTGGATCGACTAGGTACCACTATCATGGTGCACCACCTAATTCCACGGGTAAGATAAGTCCGTGGGAAGAACGTCACCGTTCACCAAAATCTGACGTAGTTAACGGTATTTTTTAAGCATCGTTCAAGTTTTCTTTTTCGCTTGTAAATGTTGTTTCTGTGAGTTGAATAGTATTAAAGAGACAGTTTTACTATTTTCAAAGTTCGTGGTATAGCGCGTAAATTATTGAAATGACGAACTTTCGACCTGTTAAATCACGACATCATTCGGCAATAATGAGTTGATGTTGCTAACTTGCGTCATTTATATCCTGTGACTGCGCATTTGCTGGTTTCGTCGTGCGTAAGGAAATACCCTACGTCTCTAATCTTAACAAAAAATGGTGTTCGAAGGAGCTTGCCGGAAAAGCGTCGACCATGCGAAAAGCTATTTAGTGGCATGACTTTTCGGATTATAGAGCGATATTTGTTGATTTCAATAGACGTCGACACAAACAACTAACATGTGTTCTCTAATTTCCACCCACAATGACGTGTTTCCCTTACGCAATTGCACGCAATGCTAGTATACAATTCGTGTGAACTTGCGCGTCATTTGTTTGCTTTTATTATTTGCCAAGTCATATCTCCTTTTTTCTTAAAATATTTGTGAACTAAATCTGTCTCCGTTTAGGTGGCTTATTTCGTGATTTCTGACTAAACGAGCATTTGATTATATCTAACTGATACGAAACAGACACCCGAACAAAACCATGTCACTTTCCAGTGAGACAGTTGATTGTGTACTAAGGGTAGCCATGGTTAAAAGCGCTTTCCTATATCCCTTTATGTTTAAATAACCTTTTTATACCCTTTGGTATAAAAGTGCACTTCACTGAACATTTCTTTTCTGTCTGTGAATGGTTGCTTTTTCTTATTTATTGTTCAACTGTTTGTTCCATTGTGAAAGATCTGTGAGACTTACAATCATTCCTTCAAAACTTATACATTCTCCTAGATAATAACTACTATTTCTCCCACGTATTGCTTTGTTTCTAATTGTTTCCAGGGGTTTCCTGAAGGTCTACGAGGTGCAAAATTCCAAGAACTACCCAAAAACGACCAAACTCAATCTAACTGGACGACAAAGTTCTTGGAGGAAAGTCAGTCTGACATTCCAAGCGGCACAGTTTAACCACGTTAGTAAACTCAACATGATTTTATGACTGAATATATTACCGAAGACTTGTAGTTTAACCAACAATGCCAGAGTTAGTTGATAATTTTATATTTCATATCCAATCTGTTGTTCATTTTCAGCTCTTAATTCAGACATCCCCCAATTCTGGATCAGTCGATATCGATAACGTTCGTTTTTGTGATGGCTCTTGCAGCTAAAGGTATCTCTTAAGAGTTACTCAGTCGATCCTTTACTTATTTATTTAATTAATGATATTTTTGTAGTTTACCCGATAAATTTTTTCACCTGCATTCAGTACAGTCATTATAGTAAAACAGATAAAGATGATCAGGCGCCTGCACGTACGAATATTGTCGTAATACCCCAAGCATTAAATTTTCTTAAGCTTTCAACTTATTTATGTTTCTTATTGCTATATTTTTTCTTGTTTACATCGCATCTTTTTTACCATTACCCTCTTCTTTCTTTTCTCTTTACTCCTGCCCATCAAGTTATCTCCCACCTAGTTACTCAATTGCTATACTGATTAATTAACCCTTCACTATTTATTATATGTATTATAGATATTACATATATATTATATAACCCTTCACTTATTCTATTTTCCAGGGATAATAATTTTTCCTCGATCCATTGAGTTTATGTCAAATCTCTAAAACACTTTCAATGTGTTTAGCGTTGTCCAACATCATGAATAAAAACCATGAAAAGAAAATAAATACTGATTTGTTGTAATATGTAGTTGGTGACATTTTATAACCTCATCAACTCTTGCTGTGGTTTCTGCATTTCATACTTCTTACGTCCTCCTCTCACAGAAAACTTCTATTGTAATTTGACACCACTCGTACGTTGTTTTTGCTCCTATATCCCACTCAATTGTCATCCTTCAGTGATCTTTGTATAAATAACTGCTGGGAGGTTCTTAAAATTATTCTTCATTTTCGATATATTTTCGCTGTTCCCTTTATCGTCGTCAATTTCTTTAAATACTTCTATCATGCAAACGGACAAACAGGATGTGTATGTAAAGAAATTTCTAGACTAAACATATCTATTGATTTTTTAATTAGAAGACTTACAGTAAAAACCCGCATATAAGAACCTGCATTTTTCCAAGTTAGCCTAAAAAGGTTCTTATATAATTCATAATTCATAATTCATAATTCATAAAGTAATTTATTTCTCCACTATGGCTTTTCAGAAATAATTACAATTAATAATTATGTGCATTACAAATCTATATTTACATTAACATCATTAATTACTCAACCTACGTGAATTTAAACTATACATTACAATTAATAACAAGATAAAAAGTTAAAAAGTTAAAAAGTTAACTATTCATGCAACTATTCCAAAACTCGTTATATAATTTGTTCCTTATTAAAATCTTAAAAGTTTCGATGTTAGAAATATTCTTAATATCATCCTCAAGTTCGTTCCATAATTTAGTCACCCTATATAAAAAAGAACGCTGCCCCGATGCAGTTCGATAGAGGGGAATCTGCAACTTGTTTTTACATCTTGTGTCTCGATCATGTGTTTGCGACCTAGATACAAATCTTCTGGTAAGATATAATGGAGCTAAGTCATTCAAACACTTAAATGTCATTACAGCATCTTTGTATTTCAACATATAATCAACAGGCAACCAATCTAATTGTTTCAGTGCAGGCGTGATATGATCATACTTCCTTGTACCTGTGACGATTCTAGCAGCAAAATTTTGTACGCTTTGTAGTTTAGCTATGTTCTTCGTAGAATCGGTGTTTATTGGGGAATTAGGCTATTGAGGTTCTTAAACCGGTTCATATTTTCTTAAGAAAGAAAGGTGGCTGTTGCTGGTATAATATTCAAGTGGTCTATTGTTTCATATAAAATATGCACATAATTATGTCTAAATGACTGCAATCTGAACAAATATAAACCCTATTCTAGGTTATCTTATTTCTGTTTATGCCCTTTATACCTATTAAACATCAA
Organism: Heliopora coerulea; assembly: GCA_030142905.1. Lineage (NCBI taxonomy): Eukaryota > Metazoa > Cnidaria > Anthozoa > Scleralcyonacea > Helioporidae > Heliopora > Heliopora coerulea. The sequence continues at coordinate 1,691,107 of JASJOG010000038.1, forward strand.
GAAAACAAAACTAGACTGTTTAAAAACACCACATACATAATGTCTGGCCACGTTCTTCAGCCATAAGGTATGGTACTAGGCTCTATTTCATAGTGTATGCAGTGAAACTGCACTGGACTGTATTTTTGTACATTACACTCCACCGCAGAAGTAAATTCTCTTGGTCTAAAGCTCATAGGGCTGTAGGTCTTTGTGGTCTAATTTTATCATCATCAAAACCATCTGCTGTAATGAGACAGCCAGTCTTCTGAAACAATTTCTTGAAAAACTGTTTATCGGCTGAAAGCTCTTTTCAAGCTTGAGCAGTCCATTTAGCCATGAGAATTCTCCTGGTCTTGGCAGTTATTTTGTCATTCCACAAATCCAGGTTGTCATCCTCCTTAAGCCATCTTTCTATTGCCTCTCCTATTTTCGTCTTTAAGATTTTGCCACACCCAGCATCAATAGGTTGTACTTTGTCGGTGTGGTTCTCTGGCAAAAGATAAACCATCGCATTCAATTTCTTCCTGCAGGCTTCATGGAATTGCTTATCCTGCTGAAAGCCAACATTATCAGCAAAGATAACATTCTCATCTGGTGATTTTCCTATCCCAGACATTAAGGTTCCTGCTAGCCACTGCACGTTCAAGTCATTGTCCATCCACCCACATTGTTGAAAATGAACATCTACTCCTTTGTCATACTCTGCTTTCTCTGTGCTCGATATATTTCCCTTCCCTCTGAACACAATTGCAGGCTTTGTGTTTTGTTCTCCTTCTGCGGGTATGCACAGCTGTAGCGTTGCCTGTCTCTTATCTAAGCCGGTGGAAGGCTAGGATACCCATACTTGTTTGTTTCCTGTAACATCACAAGTTTTATCTTGATCAATCACAAAAGATAGTGGTACTTGGTCAACATTATATCTATTCTGTGCTAGTCACCGCCCACACTTAGCATCCATGGCTGAGTTGCTTCTTTATTTCCACTTAACAACCTTTCTTAAATTCCTGCGGAAATTTTGAATGGTTTCTCTCCCATCAGTTGCAGAATTCTTTTTACTCGTTCTTCGTCTGAATGAAATAGTGTGTCGCTTTTTGAACCTTTGAAACCAATTGTCGCTTTCTTTGAACTTATCGGCCTCTTGTTTGCCATAACACATTTCGATCTTTGCTTTCATTTTCTTCTTCAGCCAAAGCTTTGAAACCTTGCACCCTGTTGCTCTTCCTAGCTTGAATTCAACAATAATACGGTCAGCAGCCAATGGATATTTCTCTCTGTTCTTTACTTTCGCACCTACTAATTTTCTTCTTTGTCTTGTAGGCCTTAAGCCGCCCACATTTTTCTTCTGATTGTCGAGGGCTAGTTCCGCTTGTAATTTATTTCTACCTTTGTTCCACTTAACTATAAGCGACTTAGTACTAACTCCTCTCTCTTCTGCAACTTTTTTTCCATTTCTTTTTGGCCTTTGATTTACTAATGGAATACAGGAGGTCAAGAGTTTGAATCTTGAATGCTACTTAGTAAGATTTTCTCTAATTTCTGCCCCGTCTGTCGTCAATGGCGGCTGGCCGTTTTTTTCTTTCGGCCTGTATATTTATTTCATCTGATGACTCGTCGCTGGCTGCTTCTCTTGCTCGCATCTTGATACACTCCGATACATCCCTGTCCACATTATTATTAAAGAATGAACTTTCTTTGCCTAGATTGTCCAGATCGGAGTAACCAGAGTTATGTTTGAATCGCACGTACGTATCGAGGTACTACTTCGCCGAGAATAATTCTTGGAAAATGTTACATTTTATAGGCTTGTTGGGCAACTTAACAGGCCTTAGCAATGTTGCCGTGATATCAAACAGTAGAGCACTTGTCGTTTCTACCTCTTTCTTAAACTCACAGTCAAATAAAGTCCGATTCATTTTCTCACAACATTTCAGAAGCAAGCCCTCCACGTAAGGATGGGCGATACCAGCTTTTTTAATTCGATACGATACCGGTTCGATATTGCCCTTTTCTTTCGATATCGATATCGATGTTGGGTTTTGTGCTGTTGCCATCGCTCTGTCTTGATTACGAAGCCCAACGCACAACTTAACTTCAGGAGTTATACACACAGACTTAAGTTATTTTATTTCAATCATATTTCTATATACACATGAATCGTTACCATAAAAGGATTTATAAAGATTACAGGATATGAATTAAATTAGTTCTAATCAGTCGAAATGCATGTGGCACACTTCCGAGTTTTCTTTATCTCATTATAACAGTTCCTGTTAGGCTATTACACATATTTTATCAAGACAATTAATTAACACAATTAACTTACAGAATATCAGAGCACAATATTCTAACAATCGATATCGATATTTATGCAACATAAGAAGCGAAAACAACAAAAGGCAATTTTTTTATTTACCAACAACAGTAATACTGTAATAGCAAGCAATACATTAGCCTACAAGTGTGCCAAGTATGGCAAATAACTCAACTTTGGTAACACACCGGTATGCTATTATCTCTGCCATTAATTCATCTTTCAAATTTCGTAATTTGTCTTTCAAAATAACACGCTCTTTGCTTAATTCTCTTTGTTGTTCATGCTGAGTCCGCTGGCCAAAAGGTAAACATCGCAGGCTCAGCCTTAACAAAACAATCGATATTTCTCGCCAGTATCGATACTTTTCTTCCAGACCCTGGTATCGACGATATCGAATATTTGGTATCGGTATCGGCCCATCACTACCTCCACGATCGACGATGGCTTTGAGCTGTCAACGAACTTTCACGTGCTGTCGCATATTTACAGTACATGTTATGCAATCCAGCCTACAGCCTACATCGTTTCCGGTTTTGTTGAAACGAAGATAGGAAATGACACAAGTCCCTGTAGTTATGAACGTCAATCAACAACGGTCAGCGGTCTTGTCATGAAATACAATGTACTAGAAGCCATTTTCACTACAAAGTAAATTCGCCAATTTCTCTCTCACGTTTTTGTCTTTACTGCTCGCTAAATTGCCGAGTTCAGTTAGTTATTCAGAAGATTAGGAATGCGGCAGACGCGCATGAAGAGTAAAAAGTTAAAATGTTGATAACTGCCGTTACGGCAGTTATCAACATTTTAACTTTTTACGTTGTTTATCACTGTCTATGCGGTACTCTATTCTTATATCATTGATTGAGTATGAAGTGTATGTTGAATCAAGTGTTCGTGGCTACCACGCGTATTTCAAGGATGTAACTGTGTTGGGGAGATCATTATGTGTGAGATTGAAGAAGACAACAACCACGACAAATATGCTGTCGTTGCAGGGGCCGCGGAGCGGCTTTTTAAGTGGGGACCTTAAAGAGAATGAACGGATGTCTTTCAATTCGCGCGAAAATTTTTAGGGAGTCAAGAGACATACGGTCACGGAAATGAAATCGCTAAAGCACTAAAACAATACTTCTTGTATTTTAAGAGATGTTTTAATTAACAAACAATTATTATCACAACCATCATAATATTCGGTTTGATAAACAAATCGTGAAATGTAACAAGTATAAATGTAGTATATAGTACAAAATAATTAAATGCAAACGCAATATGTATGGTTCTCAGCACAAACCAAGATTTGTATTTTAATAAAGCTGAAAATCGTCAACTTAAATGTCTGTACAATGTCGCTGGCTTTACCGATTCTATTGTTTGATTAATTTATGATGCTACTTCGAGATTCTTGGACACATGATGCAACAGGAAAAGCTCTAGTTTCTTGGCTAGACTAACAGACCGAAACTGATGTTGTTCAATGTGTTTTGTGTTTTCATATTCTTATGTATCTTTTAATCTGTAGACCCAAATAAGAGGGCATAAACTGATCCTTTGCACTTTGTTATAAAAAGGCATTTCTTTTTAATAGGGGCACTTTTCATGCTTGAAAAGGGCACTTTTTGCGGTTTCAAAAAGGTTGGAGGGGCACAATGGTTTTGACCACCGTTGGTTTGGGATTGTTTAAATTTTTGCGATGCTTTGGACTACATTTTAAAATTAGCAGTTTATACATGCAATCTATTAACATTTAGTTTTTTTTTGGTGGCGAATTCCGTTTTCTGACGATTAAATTATTTTTCTTAGGATAAAAAGTTGGGGGGGGGCTAAAGCCCCCCCAGCCCCTCCCCCTCCGCGGCCCCTGCGTTGTGAAGAACGAAGCAGGGCAAATTGTTGACCATGTCCCCACAGAACTTTCCAAGCGGTTCAACAAGTTCCTGGGTGATTAGGGCGAAGGGGAGGCCGAGTGTATTGGTAATCCATATAATGCTGGGCACGGGAAAGGCCTTGAAATCCCTGCCGATTACAAACTGACGGAAAATTCACAATACGTAAGGAGTCTACCGAGGAAGTTAAAACATAAAGAATTTGCTGGCGACCTTAACATCGGCGACATCAGGAAATACCAAACTTGATTTATTGATAACCAATATTATCGATGTTTGCTACAGTGGAACGTTCCCACTGTTATACTGGAATTTAGTCAATACAGTGTGAAAACAATACATGGGGCTAAGAAACTCTAGACGTAGTTGATATTGTTACACAGTAGTTATTGTCATTGACAGTGACTTAACGTCTCACTGAAAAGAGGCAATTGTTTGTGCAGCTATTGTAGTCGTGTCTGATTTAACTTATACAGTATCTAAACTCTGAAGTGAAATTGCAAGGGATTTGGCTCATTTTCATTGCCCGGTCGAGCTTTTTTTATTTGATTTATGAACTCTTAAGTGTTATCGAAAAGTTTTAAAACATGTTTACTGACGTTTCGTTGCGGCGTGAAGCATCTTCAGAGCATAGATTTACAAAGGTGAGAAAAGACTATAATTAACTAATTAATTAAACTAAGAATTCTTAACTGGGCTCTGATCTTTATATTGCGATTGCGCTTTCCGCCCAGAAAATCAATTGTCTTAAGTGTTAAGTGAATTTTATAAAATAAGAACGTGTTTCAAAGTTTAGGCTAAAACAGATTCTTATGTAGAGGGGGTCTAAATGGAAAATCTTAGACTAACAGATTCTTAATCACTAGGTTCTTACATGCGGGGTTTTACTTTATCTGACTCATATGTAAATTTAATTTGTAATTCCTTAGGAAAGTTCAAAGTACGTTCTATTACTATCACCACGTAACGCTGACATCTTTGCCAGTTTTGCAGCGGCTTTGCTTTACTAAAGAAGCAAAGGGAAACATTTACCTCACCTTAATTTTTTATACTCATTCCAAGCCATCACGAACGAGCAAGATGTCTCTTTCTTATCTGCTATTAGTGCAACAAAGATGCATAGTGATGTAATATCGGTAAACGTGATAATTGTGATAATTTCAGTCATTGGAGATGAATATTTTATTCACCTGATAATTTTTTAAGTCTTTTTGTAGATATTGCAAAATTTAAAATTTTCCAGTCGTAAATCGCCTAAAAAATTTGTTTTGCTACCCGTTTTTCAAACGTTTGTCAGTGCCGCGCGTAGCGCTTCCTTGGCTCTCAATGCTGTCCAGCGTCCAATATTCGTTTTTCCGCTACGTGCAATAACGTAATAGCGTTGTATATTCGAGGCCATTTAAGACGCAACAGCCAAACCCGTTGATCACATTTCAAGATAGCTTCACACAGATCTGGTGAGGAACAAAAGTTGGTTCATCAATTCTTGCAGATAACATTAAAGGTTGGTATTTTGACAGTTGTTTCATTTATCTCCCATTTACATCCTAGTTTTTCTGCCGATTAGAAAATCTGTATATTTCATGTTATAGTATATGGCTGGGTGAGCATCACTTCACGTTCCTTTTCTTATATTCATTGCATTGGACATTTGAGTCAAACGACTTCACCTTTGGTCTCTTTTTTCAGCGCACTCCGCAAGGACAAAAAGCACAAACTTCTTTGATACTGATATTGATGAAAGTTAATTTACCTTCAAGCGATTATCTTTTGATCTATTTAGAAACTGGGTGACGACGACAATAGTTAAAGATTAGTTTATCGTTTAATGACTGTATCATGTATCCTTTGGGCTGTACCGTAAAAACGATGTAAACATCACGCAATGCTTCACAACCCTATTCTGCAAATATCTTACAGCTTTTCATACCATTTCGTTGACGTTGTCAACGACTTGTGTCAAACCACACTCCAAAGGAGTAGTAAACCGATAAGATCACCATTGAAAACGAGGTACAAAGCTGAACGAAATACAAAATTCTAATAAGTCATTATACTCCAAAGACGCGAATAAAAGACCAGTTGAGATTAATCTTTGTCTGGAATAATCGAATAATATCACTGAGGAAATTACGGTGGTGCGTGTGTGCAATACACAAAAGAAAATTTCAGTGCACAAAGAAAACTCCTAATTCACCAGAAAAATATCCAATACACATTCCATTCACCAAAACAGATTTCAATACACAACGTTTCGCAGAGTACACAACAAGTTGTAAGAATTTTTTTTCGACTGACGACTGTAGATAGAAAGAAATTCAGACGTGCCATGTATTAAAAATTCGTTGGTATACATCTTCGAAAATACTCCACGTTGAGAGGAGTATCACAATGAAAAAACTTTGTAATTCGGTAAAATTTACGCAAGTTTAGAAATTCTCCAGGATGTTGTAACCTTTCTTCGGTGTAGACAAAATGAGTTTAGCATGGTCAGTTGGTTTACTGTATCATAATACAATAATTATCCTGAAAAATTACAGGTAACTAATTTGGAATCTGATATCTATAAAATCCAAAGCATGCACTTCAATTCTTATAAACTTATCAACCTGTTTATTCCCAGGACTGCGATCATCATTACAATGTCCTGAGTCTTCTGCTTGCTCTCTTCAGGTATTGAGACTGTTCGGCCAAAATGTGTTCCCTCATCGTGGTGCTCTTCCTTCTTTCAGTTACGCAAGGTATGTGAGTCTACGCGAGAAGTTAATGAAAATTACATTTTACCGTTTATCATCATTCAGTATCATATATATATATATATAGACAAATATATCTTGAGTGAAACCATATACAGGCAGAGTGCTCGATACCGAAGTAGAGCAAAATATAAGAGAAGTGAGAGACAAAACTCGAATTACTTCATAGAACTTTTTAATCACGACAAATTTTTGTTTCGTATGGCAAGCTAAGTTTGGCAAACTTAGCTTGCCATACGAATCAAATTTGTCTTATATGTATATATATATATATATATATATATATATATATAATTTATTAACTTAAAACTGTTTGTTGTTACCCAGAGTTTCACGCCCCTGAGAGGGCGATCTTGAACGAAAGAACGAGCGAAAGAAAAAAGCGAAAAAACTGAAAGAATGATTAAAGAAAAAAAGTCGAGCTGTTAAAGGGTTAAATACGAGAAACGGAGAAAGCACCTATTCGGTCAGCTCTAGTAAAAAAGTCTCTTCTGTCTACGCCCTAGAGTGGCTAAGAATTGTAATCAACTGTTCGAATTATTGGCACATTAGCACATATATTAGATGAATACACAAAAGATCACTAAATTGCTCAAATTGATAGTCCCACATTAATATCTCGCATGAATAACTGGATTGATTTGTTTTGTTTGTTCAAGTTCAACTGTGTCTAACTCTTTGTCTTAAGGCTAGTTTCCATATAATCGCTGACGATCGCCGGATCGCTGAAATCATTGAAGCGAAGGATCGCTGACGATCGCCAACGATCGCTTGAGCTTGTTTCCATATGATCGCTCAATTCATTGTATCCCAGCGCCTTCTTGTGCCTAATTATTTATTGTTTTTTGAACTTGTCTTTATACTTTTTACAGTATCGGTTGTATAAACATTCATATTTGTGAATTTCTTCCATGAACTCTTCTATGGAAAAACTCGCCATGTTCTATCTTCGAAGCACGTGGTCAATTGAAGACAAATGCCTGAACGTCACAATGTCAACAGAAAATGATGCATTTTGGGATCGTTTCGATCGCTGAATCGCTGGATCGCTGAATTTTGTTTCCATATAATCGCTGACGATCGCTGACGATCGTTCACGATCGCTGAGATAGAACATTTTCTATCTCAGCGATCGTCAGCGATCGCGATCACCGGGGATCGCTCACGATCTCTGGATCGCAGAAAAGTGTTTCCATACAATCGCTGTCGATCGCTCGTGATCGCTGGCGATCAACAGCGATCGTCAGCGATTATATGGAAACTAGCCTTTAGTAGACCTGATTACAACAAAAATTGAGGCGACATTGTCTTCGTTTTAACTCTGGTATTTTTCTGTTGTCAGGAGAGGACATTTGCAGCCCTCCCTTAGGTGGTTGTCAGTATGGCGAACTATTATCTCCTAACTATCCAAAAAACTATCCATCTAACAGGGATTGTACATTCAGATGCACAGCTCCTTCAGGGAGCTTCTTTCGCATCTCTTTTAAGGACATTAACCTTGAACCAGATGACGGTAAGTTTTCATGATAACAGCTTACTGTGCAGTAAAAATGTTTGTTATACTTGTGAGGCAAAACACTAAAAGCAACTTAGAAACGCGATGACACGCCATTGAAGCTAATAAAAAGCGACTGCCGGTTTTTCAGATTAAATACTTCAAGAAAATTTTGGAAGTGTTTCAAGTGGACAAAATGAAGGGCCCAAGAGATCATAAGATGAATTGGGAAGTGAAACATTGCCATGACCCCGAATAAACGAAGGTCAAGGTCATTAGCAGGGCATCCGGGGGAGGAGCATGGGACACCGAGTCCCCCTGCTTTAGCACTCAAATGGAACGTATTTCATATTTATAAGGACAACAGGGTTATTGTTTCACAGTCGTTACCCACTTTAAATAAAGTTTGATTGATCGATTGATTGATTGATCAGTTGGTCGATCGATCGATGGATTGATTGAGGATTGATTGACTGATTGATTGACTAATTGACTGATTGACTGATTGATTGATTGATCGACTGATTGACTGATTGATTGATTGATTGATTGATTGACTGATTGACTGATTGATTGACTGATTGATTGATTGATTGATTGATTGACTGACTGACTGACTGACTGATTGATTGATGGATGGATGGATGGATGGATGGTTGATTGATTGATTGATTGATTGATTGACTGATTGATCGATCGATTGATTGATTGATGGATGGATGGATGGATGGGTCGGTTGGTTGATTCATTGATTGATTGATTCATCGGTTGATTGATTGTAGAGAAGAGTAGAGAGGGGTGTGTTTTACTGTAATTTGAACCAACCTGCCCAAACTAACTTACCTTAATTTTTTTGTATTACTAGATGATAATGAGTGCCATGACAAAGTACAGATAACAGATCTCGGGACAGGAGCCAAGAAAGAGTACTGTGGCCCAGGAATTCCAGCGGACTACAAAACTAAAAGTAACCAAGTCGAAATAAGGTTTACATCTGACAGTTCTACCACGAATACAGGTTTCCGACTAATATACAGGACCGAACAAAATATGTTGTCTGGTAAGTCTTGTAAAGTTACAAATAATGCTATTATCCTATTATAACTTCAAACATCTGCAATTAATCTGCATTTTGCCAAGCTTATTTGGAATATTTCGCGACTTCTTCGTGTTACTATACACAAGACAATAGGCGCCTTCAAAATGTTTAAGGTATCTACATCGGCGAAATTTCAATATTTTGAAAATTAACTTGGCTAGTCTTTCTTTGTGTGAGTTGTAAGTGGCATAGGCTAATTTCTTATTAACAAGTTCTTTTTTTATTCCTTAATTTTGTGCAACTGCAGCAATCTTTTCACACCACAAATACCTCGAAAAACTGCATCGTGTGTAACGTGCCGAACAGACAAGATTACTCTTCTCTTATAGAGAACTTTATTAATCAGTTATAACATATACATATTCTGTGTTACAGGTTAGAGCGCGTCCAAGCGTGTGTCTCAGTCATTCTTTCACAGCTTAATCAATGCCCCACCAAAAACCACGTCTCATTACCTCTTTGTCTGAATTTCAGTCTTTGATTGTGCAGCACCTGAATGACTAGTCTGTTGTTATGATTACCAATGACAAAAAACTCGTTATATTTCATACATGAGGTCGTTCCACATGTAACACTACCTTTAATCGCTAAAGGGAAATTTTTCGTCAACAAGCTGACAAACGTGAAGAAAGTATGAGGTCATTTTTAAAGCCAATCTCCAAAAAGATTTAAGTATTTAAGCTTTGGTGTGAATGAGGTATATTGCACGAGAACACTCATAGATTAAGGACAATGTTTTTGGTTTGATGCTTTATTATCAATTTATTCTAATATTTTATTTATTTAGTAATCAGATTTCCCACGATATTGCAGTTTCTAATGCACCATTAAGGGGGGAAATTGGGAAGCGAGTGTTAAACTCTCGTTAGTCTTTAAGTAGAGACGGTTTTGATAAGTATACTTGAAGTTTTATCATGTGCAGAGATGTAGTTAGGCTTTCTAGCTCCCTGGATTAAGAACATGTCTGACACCCCGCCCCTACACCAATCATTGAGGAAACGAAAAGATTTCGCTCTTAATTACAGATCATTTATAATGTATCTTTCCTGTGAGTTCAATAAACGCCCCAATGCTCAAATAATTTACATTAAATTACTTTTTAAAAACATGGTTATCACTGAATATTTAAAAAAATACAAAACTGTGCTCAGTGTTGTTAGCACTTTTACGCTTAGTAAGAATTATTTTTTAAATATGTTTTGTTACTTTTTTGTTTATAATAATAATAATAATAATAATAATAACAAACGTTAATTAAAAATGTTTCGGATTAGCGAAATTCAAATTGATGTATTTCACATCGTATTCCTGGATTTTGCAAAACACATATCGACATAAGTGTAATCGCTAGCTCAAGAGGAGAATGTTGCGCCATCTTTCAGGCTGATTTTTGCGATCTCCTCACCCAGCGCCCTAGGGTACATGCCCCCCTCTCGCGCGCACCTCGCTACGCCACTGATCATGTGTTTATATTTATTAGACATTGACGCTACAAGTGTGTGCCCCGGACAGGAGTTCAATCCCAAACCAGAGGGGGGCTATCTGCGCTCTCCAAAATTCGGAAATAATAATAATTGTAAATTCACTCTTCGAGTGCCACCGGGTAAAAAAACTCACGTTGAGTTTTTAGATTTTGATATGGGAGGTAAGTGTTTGTTCCATTGTTTTGCTTAGTCTTCAACATAAATTATTTACTTAAACGAAACACCAGCCAACCAAACTGTTTATTTACCTACCCACCTACCTACCTACCTACCTACGTATCTACCTACCTCCCAACCTACTTACCTACCTACCTACCTACCTACCTACCTACTTACCTACCTACCTACCTACCAACCTACTTACCTACTTACCTACCTACCTACCTACCTACCTACCTACCTACCTACCTACCTACCTACTTGCCTACCTACCTACTTACCTACCTACCTTCCTAACTATATACCTACCTACTTATATATACCCACTTACCTACTTAACTACCCAGCTACCTACCTTCCCACCTATCCAACTTGCAAGTATCGTTCCATTCTCTGGCGGTAGAGTACTACACCAATTTTCCTGCCTTGATAATTTGATTCCCATGAAATGGCCCTGATGTTAGATTTTTCACAACAAGTCTTGCCTGGGTGGCTTCTAAACCTAAATACACAATCAAAATTACTCTTCTAGCCTTTCCATTTTATTTTATTTGGTTAATCACATAGATGACAATTGTTTGGTTGCTGGCTTAAAAATCTCTGGTAGTGGAGCAGAAATCACGTATTGTGGAAAGGGAAAGCCAGTTAATCGAGTATTTCCTGGAAGTAAAGTATATTTCCACTATACGACAAGTGGACCAGCTGCGGATAACATTTTCCTGATTAAATACTACTTCACGGATGATTCTACAAGTAAGTAGGGAAATTTGATGTTTAAACTGGACCATGACTTATTATTTCACACAAGAAGTAAAAGGGAGACATCAGTTTTGGGACGATGCTCAAGTTAGGGTTAATATTAAAATACGGTTATCATTAACCCAAATCCCAATTCTTATCCCTGAATAATTGTTATGATTATATATAATTATTATAATTAATATAATAATTATAACTTATTATTATCATAATTATAATAATTATTTTTATCTCTGAATCTCCATCCAAAAGCTAATCCAAAAGGTACTACATGTTACTAACTTACTAAAACACATGTTAAGTTCATTCAGTTTATACAATTATTCATTACTACAACTGATTAAATCTTTTCTACAGTGGTAACTACCCATATTATAGAATAGTGAAATCGAATTGATTTTTATAGCATTAACTAGAAAACTTGACGAAACAGGAGAGTTATTTTAACCTTTTGATAATAAAAATTACAATTTACAAAGTACGGTTCCGACGACTTTCATACTAGTACAATGTTTTTGGAACTGTTGTTCGATGTACTCATGAAAATGGTCATAGTGTTAAGGTCTGGCCCTGAATTTTGGTTGAGCGATAAATTAAAATTTCTGCCTGCGGTTCCGGAAAAATCTAAAGATCTACATCATATTGGTGTGGGAAAAAGCGGAATTCGAGAAATTAAAAACTCTGACTGCGGTGGGGAAAGAGCGGAATTTGGAACACGTTTACAGAAACATTCTGAAAATTTGAAAATGTAGTCAACCATCGTAGTTTCCGATAATGATGTCCGTTTCTCACATTTTCGATAGGTATCCGTGAGATTTAATCATTGGCGGCGTGGTTCTCAAGTAAGGGCCGGGAAATGATATGTTAAAGGCCCAGTTTTAGCCCGGAGTGCAAGGTGGGGGAGAGAAGACTGCTGTCAATAAAATACGATGTGAATTGTAGATGGGAAAACCTTAAATGCATTAAGATAAAAACGTGGAAGAAACAACTGACATCCTGAAATGCGTCTATAATTGCATGTGTCGATAGTAAAATATAAGACCCCGTTCACACGATACCGGTACGAAACTGCACCGGTATCAAAATATCACGGTACGAACCTGCTCATACGATTACGGTTTCACATTACGATTTGAAATCGTCACGGTTAGCATTACGGTTTCATGCTTTTTCATTCCGGTACCGTGTGAATGCAAGGCCTAACCGTAATAATTTCGTTACGGTTTCATTTCGTACCGGTATCGTGTGAACGGGGTCCAAATGTTTAAAAGTGACCTCCTGCAGGACCTACATGAGTTTTAAATTTCATAATTGTACACAAAACGTTACGTTTATGCTGCATTTGCACCCAACATAACACTTTACAAAATGGCCTTCTCCCTACAAACTCTTGGGGCCCACCAGGAAATGTCCCGGTGTCCTGGTGGGCCACGCCGCCACTGCATTCAACGTGGGAAAACAAAAGAGAACAAACATTATCTGATGTAAAATTTAATGTACTTCATTAAAAAGTAATTTTCGAAGCCGAAAGTTTACAGGATATTTGTTGAAATGACGAAAGATTGAACAGTATTCGTGAGTTCCATATTTAAGAGGGTGACCTTAAGAGGTTAAAAACGGTTCCCTCCTGACGTCAGCGAGTAAGCTATTAGCACAAATATTATTTATATCAATTTTTTTGTTATTTTTCAGACGACTGCGTATGCCCTCGTGGTAATCATTTTATCAGAGTGGATCTATCCAAGAGGAAGCTCAATCGGGACACTGATGACATTCAGTTTGAATTTAAAACAACAAAAGCCGACTCACTTCTCCTCTATGCTATGGGAAAACATCGAGATTTTCTTCTTCTTAAATTGGTTAACGGCCAAATAAGCTTTAGTGTTGATTTAGGGACAGGTAATGAAAATTTTGTCCGGATTGCAGCTCGGTTAGGGGCAGCTATGATCTCGCTTTTGGAACGTTTTTCCTCTTTGATGGAAGGTCGACAAAATGGCCCCGGGATCTGGTGGCGAGTCAATCATGTAATCTGATTGGCCCGTTTAATTCACGTGGTGTGTCGCTAATTAGCCAAATTCCATCGCACTAAGCACACTAGGTTGGCATTTTCATTTTGTAGTTCTTATTATCGACAACAACGTGTACAATTTTTTGCCTTCATCGTTTTTCCAGGCAAGGGAGCACTGACCGTTCCATCTGCTGCCTTGAATGACGACAACTGGCATAAAGTAGAAGTTGATAGAAATGACAGAAGAGTTCAAATCTTAATTGATAACGGAAGATATTCAGGTATTGATGTACTCGAGCTCAGATCATTTGTTGTATTGCAGCTAGGAGTAAGATTGAAGAGTGTGAAGTATCCACATTGAGGAAGAGTTATTTGCATTTCAGGTTCATGGTTAAAAACGTCAGTTTATCATCGTTATCACTTGATAATGTAATCCAGACTAGCGGGTGTTCCTATTCTTTAATTTTTTGTTTTTATTTTTAATTTTGTTTGCTTAAGAAATACGAACTATTTTAAAACAATCTCCCACAGTGCAAGCTTTTCCGGGGGTCTCGCCCACTCCAGTCTTAAGCGCTAATGTTATGGCGGAACTGTAATTAAGTGATGAAAACGGACATTATTAATTGACTGGAAGGTAAACATATGTTTCTAATGAGATTTTAAGAAATAAAAAATATTGATGTGAGCCAAATATTGCCATACGGCGGGGATGATAAACTAACGTTTTGTTTTTTGACCGAGACTCATTCATAATTGCGGCGTTGAATCGTGGCTATCATTGTCATCATTATTATTATTGTTATTGTTATTGTTATTGTTGTTGTTGTTTTTATTGTTATTGTTATTATTATCTCCTTCACGCAGGCAATCACCTTGCTGATGTAATTTTCTTAGGAGCGGGTCATGACTTATGACCAAAGGTCCCCAGGTTAATATCCTCTCATCCAGTTTAATGATAAGATATTAAGACAGACGACATTAGGATGATGATTGTCTATTATTATTATTAATATTATTGTTATTATTATTATCATTATTATTATTATTATCATTATTATTACCACTATTGTCGTTGATAAATTTCATTTTCAGGTTTTTTCCAGACCCCTGGAATCTTTACAAAGTTAGATCTCAGACCTCCTGACGCCATCATGTTCGTGGCCGGAAGGCAACTGAATTACGCCAACGGTCACGGACCGAACTTCATTGGTTGTTTAAAGAATTTCATCATCGATAACAGGAAGTCTATCGCGGAAGCTTTAAAAGGGGATCCCTATCACCGATTTTACGGGACTTATAGAACCTCAGTGTTCCCTAGATGCTCTGGATCCAACTAAGTGGCTGAATCAGACGTATGTGGAAACTAGTAGTAAGTGTTCGTGACAGTTGATCGTCAAGTTTAGAAAAGTCTTGAGAAAGAATGGTTTTGGTCTTTACCAGTTCTGACTGTTCCTCATCATTCGCATAGGAGGGGGCAAGGGGGCTTGGAGCCCCCCATCTTATAGAGTTGAGGGAGCAGAGCCCCCCACTTACATCGAAGAAGGCAACATTTGTACTTCAATTGTTAGTGAATTTTTACATCTGTAGGGAATTTGGTAAAGCATTAAGTGGAAAAAAGTGGTATAAGCAACTGTAATAATTTATAAAGAAAACTAAAATTGTAGTGAGGCAATCGTGGACATGCCCAACATGTTCGTGCAGACAAGATTTCTTGGAAAGGTATCCTGTGAAACCCTCCTGGACGTTATTTTGCCTTCCGTGGTGTGTTACTTGCACCACAGCCTTTCTCTGGATTACCTAACCTGGACGATCAACTTTCACTAAGACGTCCAGATTCTCCCGCTTTCAAACCATTCACTTTATGAAATTCGTAAGTCCATTGCTTCTCAACTTCCGTTTTTCCAGTGTTATTAAGGTTGTTCTAAATATTCTGCATGAGCAAACAAAACCAAAACAATGTACAAAATTCTCTCGGCATTTACAAAAGATAACACATGGGTACGTAGTCACACTATGTTAAAGTTCCAAGATGAATATTTTCGGTTAATTTTTCCTCCTATATTTTCTTAAATTGTCGGCTGGTTATGGTTTATGGTAAAACCAATTGAGCAAAATTGAAGCAATGTACTCATACTATTTTGAGTTTACAGGATGAATGCTTAGGAAAAATTAAATCACAGATATGGTAACTGCAAACCCTCTGCTCTTGTACTTTTTTTCCGATTGTGATTATTTAGTCTTAATCATTTGAGCTGTTTTATTTTTAGTTCTGGGGATCATCAGTGGTCGTCATTTTCCATTCAAAAGACGGGAACCATGGGACTGCCATGCTAACTTGAAGATGATCACTCTGTGTTGCTTTTATCTTGAGATATTCATCCCTAGGCTAACGTTTGTGACTACTGCTCTCTTTAATTAGTGCATTTCATTTGGTCTTATAACTCAACATTAATCCGTAAATGTTGTGCTTCTCTACGCACATTTGCAAGACAACCATACATTGTTAACAGATTGTAATTAATGGCAAGTTGTACATCAGAGTTTTATTTTTCATCAGCAAGAAATTACGTTTAATTGTTAAATAAAGGTAGTTTAGTTTGTAGTTCATATTGATCTCAGTCCACGTATTTATAGGATATTATAAAATAACATGCGTCCTACACACGTTCTGATTGGACGAGCTTCATTTTCTCTCAGAGCACAGAGACACGATTGACGTCATTTTCATTTTGTATTGAATACGGAGACGTGAATGACGTCACGAAAACCTGAAAAAACCTTGGTTATTTTATAAAACAAGTAGAAAATAGCTTTCGTGTCTCTGTGCTGTGATAGAAACTTGAATGACTCCATTTCAACCAGAACAAAATATCAGAAAACACTCGACTACGCCTCGTGTTTTCACTAGGCATTTTCCTGGTTGAGATGTTGTTACCAGTGAACTACCACGAACTGAGATGGTAAACCAAGTTAGAAATATATACAGACATTAACCTCCTCATGTCTAGTGTGAAGTTGAAATCACTAACCGACATCGACTTACTGAGATTGTGAGCGACCGTTACATATACATAGAAGCCATAACTTTTGCCATGACCAGTGAGATACTCAAACCATTCAACCGCATGAACTGAGGTGGTGAGCCAAAATTAGTTACATATGTGTACAAATCGTAACCTGACCATCTCACCATCGTGATCAGTAATCGATATGCTCCACCTATTGTCAGGTGGTCAGCTATTTAGACTCAGGAGATGAAGTTTCCATGGAGTTTGACATATTATGACACATATGAAGGGTTTATCTCCAAGAGTCAGCATGTCCGATATCGTGGAGCATACCAAGAACAGTTAAATTTTGTCTTATTTTATTAAATTGATCTTTTCCATTTACTATTTATTTATTACCTTCACACATATGTGCCGCTGTCATTCAGATGGTTGACCCCAGGGACAAGTTAGAATTAATTTATCAAAAATGATAAATTAAAGATGATTTATACCAATGCAAACTCTGCAAACTAACCCTAAATTATCCAGTCTCTCGTTGCAGGAGCTAAGTGGCTGGGCTAATTTTCCATGACCGAATGAAGGGGCTAAGTGGCCGGCACTAACTTACGGGACTTAGTGATGGCGCTGAGTGATGAAAGTACGAATTCAAACTGTCATTCATCACCATGACCTCGAGTTGAATTAACTGTAATTAGTTGGATAAGCCGTTGCGTTATACCGCTTAGGTTTAACGAGATGAGACGGCTACGGTGATGTACGAGATAAATATACTTTAGAGTTAACGAACCCAAAGCGTAATTTACGATATAAATAGTATGGGGCGTAGGCGGGATGTCATCTGGGTTAAAAAATATAAGGACCAAATACGAAGGTTACCAGCAAAAGCCAATGGAACCTTTAACAGGTCGAACATTCAATTTCCAATAAATACATTTTTGTCGAAACTTCGGTATTTCATTTTCCTATTCAGGCTTTAATGAACTTTGACCTAACTTTGTTTATATTCCGAGAGACAGAAATGTCCGGCAGCTCGCATTACATTTAACACAGCGTAAACGATAACAAGACTGATTGATCAGTGATCACGTTTGTCACAACGTAGTTTCACAACGCGGCGGTAATGGTAAAGAGGATGTCTTACACTTACCTGAAGCCGAGGTTAATACGAGATGATTATCAGCGATGAATTGTAACGTGACATATTGACGCAATAAAGTTTCATTAAAATTCATTCGCTAATGGCTGTTGCACAGCATTTGCTTCGTTGAATATCCACGTTAAAATTCTCACCGTTTCACATCGTTACAATGCTCACGTTATTCTCCAGTCGAAAACTTTCAGCAAATTACGTTATTTTGAGACATCCTTTGCGGTTTGCAAAATCAGTTTGAAGACTCCAATTTCTTTCCGTTTTAGAAATTAGATTACTCGTGTAAACCCCTTTCGGAATGTCGAATCCAACAATCCATTCCTGTCACGAAATTCTTTCTAAGCCAAGCGGCTTGTCAAAAAAGTCGATATATGCGTCAAAAACGCGCGCGCGCGTACGCACAAACTTCAAACTTACTTTTTGCGGTCAATTTTTTGTTAATCTGACGCGATAAACTTGCTGTTTGAAATGTTTATCTTATTGGAGTCATGGTGTCATTGCACTGTTAATGTCTCAGCGTACATTTGTTGTAAATTCTCGGTGCTAATGCTTCGTTCAATACTATTTGCTCATGAGGATTGTATATCTTAAATCTCACTCCTGCATTCGCTAAGTCTGGTTCATACTTAGCGACATAACAACTTTATCAACGGACTGGGTCACGCGAAAGCAAAGGACGGTCAGTGTATGTCACTGGACCAGATAGTGTAAACAAAGCGACATAACTGCATAAGGACGTAATAGGAGCAAAAATCATGGCAATAACGACATGACGAAGTAAACTGATCTTTTTCTCGTTATATCCATGAGAACTTGGACCCATCTCATCGATAATATTTGTCGTACAAAACTCAGATCACTTCGCTAAAACGCGGCTCTCTTTGGGTTTAAACTACTTTGCTAAGTCCAACTTTCCTGCTGAACTAAAGGCCAAAAACTAAAACTGAAAAATGAGAATAAGAAATAAAAAGTACCAACAGGATGTGTTTTTGTCATCCATCAACTATGACGTTCCGTAAACTGGTTTGATGACGAAAAAAAGGAAAACCAATTTTAAAACATTGGCAATTAGCTTATATGAATCCGCTTTCAGCTGCAAGATATCTTTAGTTTTGGTAAGGGAGTTACTCTTAAATTAACGTACCAAAAACTCTCGCGCACCAGTAGGAATTTGAATTGTGTAGTATAAGTTTTATGATGCATCTTTCGCACGTAGTTTCCCGATCGTTTCCAATTCTCGCTTCACATATTTCATGTTTCATATAAATGGCTTGTTTTTCCTGTTTCTCAATCTCTTACTCTTCTGTCACCGTCCCTGCTCCAAATCATGAACATAATGTCGAAATTCACTAGGCAAATACTTTGACAAGATTGGAGAACCAAAGAAATGATAATACTAGTCAAAAGTAGGCATCATGCCGGCATTGCCGGGAAAAGGTTAAGATAATTATGCATTAGAAAATACGAGTTAGCAGTGAATATTTCGGGGATCAGAACAGAAAAACGTATCGCAACAGTGAAAGCATACAAACGAAGTTTCTCCTCAGAATTATTAATTTCAGAGACACCCTTGTTCATGACAGACAGCCTCTGAAAACGCGCAAAACTATTTCATCTAGCTATCCTAGAATGATTTGGCACAATCTTTTGCGCATGTGTAGGTAAGCATTGATCGCGTATGTTGTCATTTCCTTGACGAGGGTCTCATAGATAGTTTTATTATGTGATTGTGTTAGACCACAAATTGAAAAGAAAGAAGTTTACAAAATTATGACGCATTTATTTGCAATCTAAAAAACATGTTCTTGCTTTACAAGGTAGGTTTATAAAAAGTGAAACAATATTTCTCAATTATTGATAAAAGACGAACTCAGAAGACGCAACGCATTAGAACTTGATTCAGAGTATTTGACCGAGTATTGAACCAATGTTCAGGAAGTCACTATCAGTCATCAACATGATACAGAAACGTCTCGGTGATGTCACACCCGGTCGCAATTAACTGCAATCCCATTCTTTCATCCAATCACGCACAACAAGTCAAGACATTTGAGCAGGTCACGTCTAATATCTCATTATCAGTCGTTTCTCGCAGTTCTCTGGTTCATTGTCAGTGCCTCCTCGCTGTCTATAAACACGCGAAGTTTCAGGTGGACTGTACACTACTAAGACTCCAGAAAAAGACTTCAGGTAAGAGATGGCAGCATTCTTGTCGATTGAATACATGTGAATTATCGTTAATAGTTCGCAACACGCGCGATTTCGTTTGCTTCGCTGATGAACGGAATTATGTCAACGAAGCGAAAACTCTGCTTCAAGTGAGACTGCGCTTGTGCCTTGAGTCTTTTTAGTGTAACTAGCGTGGCGTATTTGATTATGCCCAATAGCTTTAGCTCGATCTGTTCTCAACAACTAAGCCACAGAGTAAAACGTTTTAACTCTGGGTAGCGTCATATCTTAATGCGCAATTTGAGAAACTCAATTACATATGTGACTTTGCCACGAGCCACGGAATCCCTAGGGTCGTAGTGAATTTCTAACACGAGAAACAAGTAAACTATGATAAGAACTTGAATACCGATATTTCTTGTTTTTAAAACTGACGAAAATTAAAGAGTTTTCATACCAATTTGCATACCTAGATAATGACTCGAAATTTGCCACCCATCATTGTTATAACTCTTAGTGTTCCAACTGAAAGTGGCCTTTCAACGTTTTAACCTGCTAGTGTTGCTTTTGGGTTTCTCTATGGTGTATCACTATGTACGGTTAGAAACATCGTTCATACTATGAACAACGTTCTTCCGTACTGGCCTCATTTCATTGTTGCCACTTACAAAAAGCGTTATGTCCGTTGAGTTGTATGAAAATTTTATTTATGAGCAATTTGGAATAAGAAAGACAATATAAGACATGTTTCAGCCAACAACCAAAACGGTACGGACTAAGGTAAAAAATCCGGCCAGAATAATGGGGATATTACGATGACAACAAGAAGCTTTATTTTCATGAAGAACTGACAAATGATGAGGTGTGATCGACATTTGCAATGTGACGCTAAGTGAATGAGCTGTAATTGTAAAGAATAGCAAATAATTAGAAAAAGAAAAACTGACCAGTTGCTTTATTACATGGAATCGTAAATAGTCACAGCGTAACCTCAGGATGAAAGCAGTACATACTCATTGCTGTGTTCTTATAATTTGAGCAGCTGAGTAACTTTTCAAACGTGAAACTACCGTTTTCAGTCGAACAAAAAGACCATTCATTCTTGTTCTGTTTACATTTTCTAAAACGACACAGAGATTTACAGATTTAATATTTGGCTTATCGACCTAACTTGTCTCAAGAATTAAATACTTTCACACATGTCGTACGATGTAGGAACGGTCGTTCAACTGTGTTCAAAGGTAATCAGCTTGATCCTTGATTAGTGACGAATTTGAGGACGTGTTCTGATCATATATCTGAGGGGACTCGAAACTTTCTTCAACAGATTTTGATTGTGTACAAACACGTCTTAAGACGCGAAAGTTGAACGCGACTGATCATTGAAAATATTGGTAAAATAAAAGGCTAACTGGTGATCCTGTATTACCGTTTTTCGTTTTTGAACAAACGACTCTAGGAAAGATTCTCACATCATTAGAATGGATGGAAACTCGTTTATTTCCATTGCTATGATCGGTGACCTAAACTAAATTCTATCGCAGTGTTTATCCTTGGGCATTTGCTCTAAACTACACTCACTCCAGATCAAAGAATACTTTTTAAACTAACAATGACAGAGCTATTTGATCTTTCTTCTTTTAAAAAAATTGAGATTGTAAGTCAGCCAGGACTTCTTAGCGGTCGACAGCAAATCCGAATCAACAGTCCGTCCCCTTCCCCAGTGACTCTGCTCAATACACACTTCTTACTGATAAAATGTAATAGAATAGTCGAGTACGTCACGAATGTTCTCGAACGGTTCAATTGAGCCCTATGACCCCTCTCTACTCTGCCGCTTGAAAACAACTCGGCGTTTCTTCTGGCCCGATTTAAACAATCATTGCGGGTTGTGTGTGTGTGAGCACAACATGTCCGTCTCCACTTCCTTGTGTAAATATTGATTAAGAAAACAACCTTATGCGGTTGCCGCTTAGAACTACGTGGGAATCTTCTCGCACAATAATGGTTTGTTATGGATAATCTTGAGCGTTGGTAATCCTGTTACAGAGGATTACCGACGGTGAAATTGTCCATAACAAGGAGTTTATTAAGGGTCCAAATTTTAATATTTTAAATGTACTATATATTCATTGTATCATCTACAATTATATCGCTCGGGTGATGTTGTGAGACGAGAGGTTTTTATCAAATATTGGCTTTTAAATCTTTCGTTTTTGCTGCGTGACCTCACACGATATCTTGTGCATCATGTGACCGGATACAGGTGATTGTTCGGTGTCCTAAAGAAAGATATCTCATTTACAATAAGATAGCAGCTAAGGGATCAACAAGGTTTTCCATATAGCGCGATCTGTACTGTGTTGGGATTTATTGAATAACTAAAAAAGCTTTTCCAAGGCCTATCAGCAACTTCGGAGAAGTTTTTATCTTCTATCGAAATGACTACTGAAATAATTAGCAGATTATCACAATTTGTCTAGCATTTTAAAGATAGTGATAATGACGTATATTTTGGTCGTTCGACGTCTCTTAAATTCACCGCTCTAACTATCCTGAGTATAAGGGCGAGAGAAGGGTTGACAGTTGCTGACGTACCTACAGTTTCGGTTCATTTACCCGTCTCCTCATCGCAATGAACGGATGAGAGCATTGTGACGCAAACTTCTTGGAAATTTATGTTCATATATCTAAAAAATAGAAAACATTTTCCATTGTGTCATAGAAGTGTGAGCGAAGTTTAGGTGAGCAACGGGGTTCTAAACACGAACATGAAAGAGTAGTTTCTCCACAGCTGTTTATATTTGT
Source organism: Heliopora coerulea (assembly GCA_030142905.1). Taxonomy (NCBI): domain Eukaryota; kingdom Metazoa; phylum Cnidaria; class Anthozoa; order Scleralcyonacea; family Helioporidae; genus Heliopora; species Heliopora coerulea. The sequence continues at coordinate 1,714,181 of JASJOG010000038.1, forward strand.
GCTTCTACACTGGATACGTTGAAAGACGGACTAGGTACATGAGTTCACTGTCCCTCCGTGTTTCCACGTGCGTTTAATTATACGATAACATCTGTTAATACCTACGCTAAAGTTTCTCCTTTTTTGGCTTTTTCTAAGATGCAGTGAGAAAAGTTATGAGGACTCAGGTGATCGTGAGAGAACGCCAGAGATCACGATTTACGGCCAGCCACTGGCCAGAAATTTCTCTTGGCGAGCTATTAGGGTCGAGAAACACCTGTTTAGGGGCGTTAGGGTCAAATATCACTTGTATCTTACGATTTTTACTGTTTTCTGGCGCAGTCTTATGACGTCTGTGGTAGCAATGTGAGGTTAACACCCAAAGCTCCCGTTTGCGCAATATCTATTTGCGCACAGAGGAACGTCAGAGCGTTCGCCTAAACATCAACTAACCCTCTACCTCGTCACTTCACTGCGTTCCTCCTGTATCCCAATCAATCTATTTATTCTCGTGCGTCCCATTCAATTTGTTTTTCCCTGTGTCCTCTCTTCAATGAAAGTATCTCACACATAGTAAATTACTTACTAATAATTCCCATCCAGGCTTTTTATAAAGCTGGAAAATCGTTCAATCAATAGTGTTGTTCTTGCTTTTTAGAAAATTAACAAGCAGCACAATGCATAGAACACTGATAACTCTACTGGTCTCCACTATTCCTCTTTGTCTTGGTAAGTGAGTCGATCCTCCTTCGATAGACAAGATTAGAGGAGGTTTTCGTTAGAGAGACTAACCTCCGACTGTGTCCTTGTTCAAAGATTGGCTCGAATTTTTCGTTATTTGATTACTGTACGTCAGTGATGGCGCCAAGAATAATCGCAACTGATTAGAAGCAGTTCATTTTTAGGTTTGACATCAGGTCTGTTATCTTTCTTGGTGCAATCTGTAACGAGTATTCATAGTGTATACAATATATAAAGGATTATCGTCAGAGTAATTCCCCGACAAATTGTTAACTTTCCCCCGACAGGGGGGCTGTAGCCTGTTGTGCTATCCCTCTGGCGCCACCCCCCTGTTGTACGTTCAAGTTAAAAACTACTGCCAGTGGTTTAACTTGAAGCGCTTGAGAAATATTGAATTTACCAAACTATATTGCTACTATAAGTTGGCGGTTAACGTTTTATCTATCTCAATATCCTTTTCTGTTTTCAGGGATTAATATCTGTCCAACAAGAAATATAATGAGTCCAAGTGGCAGGATCACATCCCCCGGATATCCGTCAAATTATCCCTCCAACACTGATTGTGTTCTCACTATAAAACAACCGCTGGACACCAAAATTACTTTCACGTTTTCCTCTATTGATCTCGAAGGAGATGATGATGGTACGAGGGTCGTTAGAGTATAACTGGGTTGTTAGACGGGTGTAATAATAAGGGTAATAGGATTATCACGAGGAATATAATACAGGTCGGTAAAATAAGCTTAGTTTATATAACAACGATCACTCATGTAGTTGTAAAACTTGTTCGCGACTTAGATAAGCCCTAGGTCAAGAGCTAAGCTGAAAAAAGTTGCGGTTTTGTTAAGTTACGCTTCTGATAAAGATTCGAGGTGTCAATTTTGGACAACAGGTCGATTTACTCTCAACAAAATTGACGCTAGCTAGAGAAGCTACTGTGAAAAGTAACTCGAGGTAGACTTGCTATGTCTTTTTAATATTACTGATAATCAAGAATATTGAACTTTTACCGCAATATTTATCGCAATGCAAAATTAAAACTATGTTTATCGTTAGTCATAAAACTTTGCAGTAAGAAATTAAAATTTATCGAGGTTGTGCCGTGAGATAGTGGGTTAGTTGATTGGGAAAACTAAGAGCTATCTTTAAAATTTTGTAAAAAAGACATATTATTTTGGTCAGTAAAACAAGCTACCTTTGTTGGTAAAAGACACACAATTGATCTGCACAACAGACGTCAGGCTGTGATCTCCTCGTCTTATGGCCTGATCCACTCGGTACAGTTGTCACATACGATTGTTCGTCCTGATGTATGTGATTGAGTCCAAGGAGTCTTCAGGATGTATTGCAACATTTTTGAGCCAATAGTTAGCAAGAATTGGGCATTCGTGGGTCAATTGCGTACCCCAGGGTGAAAAATCGTATCGGACAATTGTATTAAAACGGTTACAGTATGCCACTAAATAGAATTTAGGTTATCATTAAATATTCTGTTCATTTTACCCTGAAGATGATTCTAAAATGCCACTTAATATCATCGCCTTGAAAGCTATACTCTTATATCTCAAAAACTCACCAGGGCTTTTTGATTTTTGTTGCATATCTTGAAATTTACCTCTTTTCGAAGTTTTAGAAAAAAAAATTTTCTTGGTGATTTAACGCAAGCCGGGTCATGAAAACGTAACGATGTAGCATTCCCAATGAAACAAAAAGAAAACTTGAAAAAAGTTTTTTTTTAATTTATTTTAATCGATTTATCATTTTTCTCTTTAGATGGAAGCTCTTGCTACGACGAATTGATTATAAAAGGATTGAAAGAAAAGACCTTTTGTGGACCGACAAGACCAGCGCCACATACTGAAGACATGAACATTGTACAGCTTCACTTCAAGACGGATGGCTCCGTAAATAAAAAAGGCTTTGATCTTAGTTATACAACTACGCGAAGTAAGATGTTCACTCAGCACTACAGATTTATTTTGCACAAGTGGTCACTGGATTCATGAAATCCATAATAACAAGTTAACTTTAAAAGTAAAATCCAACCCAAGACTGTTCTTTTACTTCTTAACACTTGCGTTTAAAAATCACTTGTTTGTTCCTCGCTCAGCGGAGAGACGAAAATCCGGAATTCATGACATCATGATTCGTGAGCCTTGTTTTCGCGTTACGGACACCAGGCATTTACGCTGTTTGGTTATGTTGCACATCTTTGCTTTAAAGTAAAAGAGTTTCGAGAACGACTAGTTTCAACGTTTTAAGAGGAAATTTGCGTACTATTAACTAATCATGGCTGCAACGGAGAGATGCGAAAGTGACAAACTTCCTAGTGGGTTTAATCCCTCTATCTTCTTTGAAAATTGAAAGTTCACATCCCGTTTAAGTGATGTTTAGTAAAGGCGCTGGAAAGTTTTGTAAACTTTAAACTGAAGAGAGCGATGGAAGCGGTTTTGACCTGATGAGATACTGGTGCTCGTTAATGAAGTGCTAATTGAGGAGTGAACAGGTCACATTCAGACATCTTTATACCTGGTAATCGTTCAAGTAGGATGAAAATGGAAAATAACTGCCATTGCCCACATTTTACACTCATTATCGCTCCCAATATAAAGTTCACGAATAAGTGCAAAATACGATTCGTTTTCTCTATTTTAACAATTACACAAGCCTGAACTTTCCATTGACTATTATTCATAGAAAACATAAGCTCGTTGTCTAATTGTCTTAGGATAAACTAGGTCAACTGTTTTAGGGTTACTTTGATCAACCAATTTATAGTAGAAGGAGGACTCCTGTTGCTTTATCATATTAGGAAGTTTAAGCAAACTAGGACGGCGATGGCCTTTAACAAAGTTGCTTAACTTTACACATTTGAAAAGAAAAACATTCTGCTGACGTTGGGCTGAATTGTGAATGTTGTTTATACCTCTGGTACTCTTCTCAGCAGCTCTCCTCAGTAAGTTAACGTTTAAAAGCTCCGAAACGTCTTACGTATCGTGCGTTAACGTAGTCGTGGAACCGTGGAAATGTTCTCGACGATGTACTGTGTGGAAGTAGGACGGTGTGGAAAGTTTTATTGGGACTTCAAATTATTCATTCTTTTTGTTTCGAATGACCATTTCTATTGTAAGAACACGTTACCTTAGTGTTTGCTGTAGTGTTTGCTGTAGTGTTTGCTTAAACTCCATGTTTCATATGCGATCAGCCGATAGTAATTAGTTGGATACTAGCCAATGAAATGCACGGACTTTTTATATAAAACGGTAAATTTTATACCGATTAATAAGATTTAAGGAGTCCAAAAGTTGGACAGTGGAAGTTATGACGTCACTTAAGTGATCCTATTTACCAGGTATAACCATGTGTGCACGTGGTCCATTTACCAACTCTGATTGGATCATTTGTCATGAATTATGAATGACTTTTTGAATTACGATTTAACTAAGCGTAAACCCTCTCACAAGGTCCATCATTAAAAAATCTTCCGAGCAAACATGGACCCGATTACTCTTACTTTATCAGTCACGATGAAACGTCCCCAAACTGAATCATATTCCGCTACAGGGACGGCGGAGCCGGGGGGGCTGCAGGGGCTGTAGCCCCCCCCACTTTTTTCCAAATGTAATGTTGAAACAACTACGCTTTAAAACACTTGTTGTGCAATTTCCCAGAGAAGCATACAAAATGCTGTATTTTTATCTCAAGCCCCCCCACTCGTAATTCCGCTCCGCCGTCCCTACGCTATGTCTGTTTGAACAACCGGAGTTAAATCAGCTATCTCATTCACTTAGCTCAGCAGTCACAGGAACACCTTCACATATCCACTAACATCATAAAACATTCCCAAATATATAAAACGGTCATAAAAACAGCTCACTCTTAGTTGTCCGTCTTCGCCTATTCGCAAGTTAGTGTTGTCAAAAAGACCGATCAACTTTCGTGAGTTTTTATTTGCTCAATCAGATATTACCGCCTTTTCTAAACGCTTTCTTCTCATCTTCCTTTAAAGAACTTGGTCTACCAACACCTGTGAGCGTTTGTCCTACCAGAGAAATCCAGGCCAGCCTGAGAGGACGTATCATGAGTCCTGCTTTCCCAGAAATGTACAACAATAGTCTGAACTGCAAGTTAACCATGAAAATTCCACCCAACAAGAAGACTGAGATAACCTATGATGTATTTAGAGTAGAATGTACGTATTCTGGCATTCTCTTGCTTACATATAGATACACAGATGACCACAGGTACACGAACCAGTACACGCACACGCCCACGTGCACATGTACACCTTTACGTACATTCACGTCCACATACATATTCATCTACTCGCACACTTACTCGCGAACGTAGCCGTACAGGTATCCGTACAATTACACAGACGCTACATGCTTTCTTACACGTAGCAGTACACGTATAAGCACTGACACACACTTACTCCTAAGCACGTGCACACGTATATTCACGTTTATATGCACGTTTATATGCACGTTCGTAAGAACGTACACGTCAACACACATGTATGAGTAGTAGAGCTCGTACATTACATGTACGCGTGTCGGTGTAGCTACACGCACACGTACACGTCAGTGTAGCTACACGCACACGTACACCTCAGTGTGGCTACACGCACACGTACACGTCAGTGTAGCTACACGCACACGTACACCTCAGTGTAGCTACACGCACACGTACACCTCAGTGTAGCTACACGCACACGTACACCTTAGTGTAGCTACACGCACACGTACACCTCAGTGTAGCTACACGCACACGTACACCTCAGTGCAGCTACACGCACACGTACACCTCAGTGTAGCTACACGCACACGTACACCTCAGTGTAGCTGCACGCACACGTACACCTCAGTGTAGCTACACGCACACGTACACCTCAGTGTAGCTACACGCACACGTACACCTCAGTGTAGCTACACGCACACGTACACCTCAGTGCAGCTACACGCACACGTACACCTCAGTGTAGCTACACGCACACGTACACCTCAGTGCAGCTACACGCACACGTACACCTCAGTGTAGCTACACGCACACGTACACCTCAGTGTAGCTACACGCACACGTACACCTCAGTGTAGCTACACGCACACGTACACCTCAGTGTAGCTACACGCACACGTACACCTCAGTGTAGCTACACGCACACGTACACCTCAGTGTAGCTACACGCACACGTACACCTCAGTGTAGCTACACGCACACGTACACCTCAGTGCAGCTACACGCACACGTACACCTCAGTGCAGCTACACGCACACGTACACCTCAGTGTAGCTACACGCACACGTACACCTCAGTGTAGCTACACGCACACGTACACCTCAGTGTAGCTACACGCACACGTACACCTCAGTGCAGCTGCACGCACACGTACACCTCAGTGCAGCTACACGCACACGTACATGTCAGTGCAGCTACGTGCACAGGTACATGTCAGTGCAGCTACACGCACATGTGTCAGTATTGGTGTTTTGTTTTAATGTTCAGGTCAATGTCGTCGTTAATATCAAGTTTCGTGAAGGTGTCAGACTTAACACTTTTTTTTACAATCCTGTCTATAATATGTAATTCTTAACATTTTTTTATATTCGATTTTAGATACTAGTGATTGCACTAATGATAAACTGACCATCTCAGACATCAATGGAAAGTCCAAAACTTCGTGTGGTACAGGAAATCCATCCACAACAGACTTCGACGGGACCGAAGTTTATGTTCACTTCACCACCAATGCAAACGTAAACAACTACGGCTTTTTATTGTCCTACAGGCTCATTGACGTTCCAGGTAGACCAACGGCAACCCCCCAAGTCATTAAGAGAGGTAGATATCACTAATCTTTAATTATTACGGTATTTGTAAATGGCAGTTGTCCAATGTGGAAAAACAAGTGATTGAAGACGCGTTATAGTTAACTTCTGACCTTCCGTTGATTCAAAAATTGGGAGTTTGAGTTAGTCTACTTTAACTTTTGGCGTTCTAATCCCTTTCCTGCTTGAATGTCTGCTTTAATTTTGGCTTTTTGGGGTGTTGGTGGTACAGTGGTAGTGCACGTGTCTCTCACCTCTGTGACTCGTGTTCGATTCCAGCTCCAAGCAGTTCCCTGATTGAAGTTACCTTGGTCACATGTAAGAATAGTGTTGTGCAAGTTGACTGTACTAAGTATTGCAGGTTTTTCTCCTCATACTACAATTTCCTCATAGAACACTAGACCCTTGAGGAGTGGCCACCACTGAACCTCCGGAGACAACAGTTAGGTTACAGAAGATAGGGTTATCCGAAATAGGCGAACATTACTTTCCTTAATTTTACTTTGCTTGACTTCTATTCACTTCTCTTCATTTCACTTCACATCACTTCATGTCACTTCACTTTACTTCGCTTTATTTTCATTTCACTTCACTTCACTTTACTTTACTTTACTTCACTTTCCTCCACTTCACATTACTTCACTTCAAATCATTTCACTTCACTTACTACGTCGTTTAAGGTTACAACTCGCTACTAGCAAAAAGATAATAAAAAGAGGACTAAAAAGAATAAAAACGTTTTTACACCCGAGGATGGGCTGCTCGGACAGCCAATGCATCCCTCTGGATCGCAACTGCTGAATTGCCACATTCAGCATGCAACTTGCAAAAAGTCGTTAGCCAAGGCAATTTAAGATATCACAGGTGTCATAGGCCCTATTCCTCTGTATGACAAGTATGATTCCAAGAAATGAACTTATTAACCGCGAGGACGACATCAAAATTAAAAAGTAACGCATGTCTAATTTATGGTGAGAATTGGAAAATTATGTGGCCCCTTTGATCAGACATTATGTCATGTCCGTTTCCTGAAAGAAACGGTGTGGTTGCTGGCAATCATTTTACAGCTCTTCAACGCAAAGTTTCGTTGGAGAGCTTGAGTTAAGCGGAGCCCTGGGGTAAGTAGTCTCTAGCAGCCTGGATTGGAATCGTTCCCAGTTCCCAACAAATGGAAGGGCGATATTGAACGAGTCTACACCAAGACATAAGCACGGACATAAGTCTGCGAAGGAGGGAGGAAGGTGCATATCAGTATGGTATGTGGACTAGTTTTACAGTTTTTCGTAATTTCATCGTCAATGTTTGTAACCATTTTTATTTTCAGGCTGTACGTGTTCCTACAGAGGTTCATACATCAAACGGCCCCTTTCTAGAAATGACATTGTGAAGAGGAGTACTGATGACATTACGCTGGAATTCAAAACAAACCAACGCAATGGTCTGCTTCTTTATGCCAAGGGAAGTGTTCGTGATTACATTCTCCTCAAATTGGAGAATGGAAACATTGTGTTTGAAGTCGATCTTGGAACGGGTATGTTAAAATGAAAATTAACCTTGCACTTCTGCTTGGTAAGGACCAAATTCGGACGGCTGAGATTAAGTAAATTAAACGCTTAGAGAATTTAATATTGAAGTCGCCCATCAGATTATAGAATTGACCGACCGACGCCAAGACCATTTCACTGAACTGCATTGTAAAGCCGCGGCTAGACGATAAAATATTGTTGTGCAATATTGACCAACGTTTGCTGGTTCAACAATGTTAGGCGGCTTAGCACCATTAGGCGGTTAGGCCTATGTTGTGCAGCATTTTTTTTTGGTTGACTGTTGGATGAAAGTTTGCTTTACATCAAACATTTAGCCCAACAAATGATGAGGTACAACTAATGTTGGAAAGTTCGGCCGGCTTTCCAACTATCCGATTATTTATGAACACTAAACAACCAACGAAATTTAACTGCCCAGACTCCTTCTGTCCAGCCAAGGACGTCAAAATGGCTGTAGTAGTTTTGAATGCAAGAAGGGGTTGGAACGATGAAACTATTGAGAAGTTGATACATTGCTGTGAAGAAAGACTATGCTTGCTTATGTCGTTTTCTCAGTCAATGAGAGCTTTTATCAGGCAACAACTCCAGTAGAACAATTGTTGCCACTGTCTTCCTTCTACGAATAACTGCTTCCATTTTAAAATTCCCATAAAGACATTCATCCCGATTTAGATCCCAGCAATGTTGGCGTACGGTTATCCGCTTTTCCGACATTACGAGCCAACAATGTTACACAACAAAGTTCGATCGTTTAGCCTTAGCTTAACGAGATGGCTAACTTTCACCGGACCCAAACTTGAAGCAAAAATATAGCCGGTATCGGGCCTTTTGGACGTCTATTTAAGTCTCCTACAAAGTCATTTCGACGCCAGTTTGACAGTGATAAACTCCAAATTTAAGTGGAACTGACCCCTACTCTGAACTCCGTCATACTTGGAAGGTTGATTGTCAATCACAAAGTGAAGCCAACTATGCTGCCTTTTTTTGCGTTCTTGTGAGGACGATAAGGCGTCAAAGTGGCCGTGTAGCACACATGTGTAGAGCATATTGAAAGTAACGGCCAAATACTGACCGTAGCCCGTGTCTGCCATTTTTGGCTTCATCTTTGCCTCATGGAATGCCTCTGTGAGTCTACAGACTGGTTCTCAAATAACCAACACAATCATGCCATTATCGCACGATACAAGATATGGCAGGGTCGTGAAATTGTCTTTCGGTTAAGGAAACAATAAGCGTAGATATCGTTATGATCGTAGGAGCCGTGAATCGTGAGAGGTGACAGTAGACTCTTGCTGTAATTTTAAAACTTACGAATACAAAACAGTCGTACGGCTGATGTATGATAGTTATGTCTGGTTCGTGTAACTGCAATGTACTATAGCCTACGACTGTCTTGTTGACACCAGTGTGTCACTGACCGGTGAGAGTAGGCTTTGTACATTGTTTTTTTGTGTTGTGGTCAGTGAGCCTGCGTTACTGTTACTGTCACTATCATAATGGTGTACGCTAAACTGCAGTTGTACCCCAAATGGTAATGACACAGAACTCCTGTTTTTCTAAAATGATTGTTGGTCTAGAAGTGGTTATTTTTCCGTCAGTTGCGATGGAAGGATTCTTTTCGAATGGCGGTTTTATCCGTCCGGGATCTGACCACAACTAAATTCGTCTCGTCTAACGAAAACAAACTTCCTTGGTTTTCTTAGGCAGTTCCAAATCTTCTGTCCTCACTGGTAATCTCAACGACAACGCATGGCATTCAGTAAGCGTCAAAAGGCGAAGAAAATCAGTTACCGTTACCGTCCGTGTCCAGAATGTACAGAATGAAGGTAAGTGACACATGTTGCTTTTACTTAATATTTATTCAAGAAGTTTGCTTTACGAAGGAGATGTTCGTATGGTTCTTTCACTCCCCTACATCACACCACATTCGATACCTCGGCTTTTTTACCACCCGCAATTTTTTTTACTTCATCCGAAAGATTGTCTTACTCCAATCTCCCTCGGTTAGCTGCAAGGGGGCGGCTATCAAGTCCAGTTATAACAATAAATAAAAATTTCCGAGGTTGCTTGGTGTGAGGTATAACTTACCGATTTTATATGATAATTTTCTGCTGTTATCGGCACATCACAGTTAAATATTTATTTTGTATTGCAGTTATTAAGATTTTTTGCTGCGCAAGCCAGGTCTGACTAAAAAACCTTTCCACGTCTGTGGTCCTTTCGTAGATCTCCAAGATCAGAGATTTTTACTATTCCAACACCACGTGCTTCGGGAAGTGGGTACCCTTGGTGGCTTGGCCAAACTGGGACAATCTCGACTTTAGTGGTGTGCCGGTGGCACAGTGGTAGTGCACGCGTCTCTCACCACTGTGACTAGGGTTCGATTTCGGGTCTTGCTGGACCTCAAGGGAGAACAGCTTATGTAGCTGATAGAGTTATCCAGTATAAATGGACAATTTACCTTTACCTTTACTTTGGTAATATTATTTACAGAAAAGCTGCGAAATTCAAAACTGAGCAGTTACTTTATAGCAGTAACTTATACCTTAGCTGAGCGTCATTGCTAATTTCTGATGCTAAAATGATTTTCAGCTATAAGCACCACCCCAGGAAGTTTTGACAAACTTGACATAAAGGGACTCAACGCTGCTCTCTACGTTTTGGGAGGACCGCCAGGGATTCCGTTCCGATACAACTTTCAAGGGTGCGTGAAAAATTTGGTCATCGATGGAATGAAGCCCATTGAATCTGTACAGAAAAACGAATCACCCTACGAAGTACGTGGCTCACCCTTGACCAGCTCCAATTGTTCCTAATGGTGATGTTGTGATTATATACTACTTCCATAGATGACTTGCGCGAGAAATACTTTTCTTACTGTCACTAATTACAAGTAAATCAAACCAACAACTGGCAGCTATTCGATATATAATTCACGTGATTCGTTCAGCGTATATGTTTGTTTCCGTAATTCTTTAAGTTTTTCCGTAAATGTGAAGTCAATCTGATTTACTCTCAAATAGTGGTACAACTTTCACTAACAGAAAATCGACATTAAACATTAAATCGACCTGATTTAATAAAATATAACGGGATAACTTTTTTTTTCTAGTTTTGTAATGTAATATCATTGATATTGTTCGTTTTACAAGTTTAAGTAAAGTCTTTATTTTGAACCTCAGCCTGGTCATTTTAGTGACTAGCGTTTTTGAACCAATACTCATTAAATAAGTATATATAGTCGGCAATAAACAGTTTAACACTTTCAACTGCTTGTCTTGTCGTTTTTGCCACGACGGCAATGCCGTCCATGTCTCATCATGCTTCTTGGGCTTCATGGGGTGCGAAAGAAGAGGCATTAGTTTCGAACGAAAATGTGATTGACATTGACATAAAACTGGTCTGCCTTCACTCCAATTTGACGTTATTGATTCACGTTGGATTCACGAATGATATATACACATCAGAAATATGTTGGAAATATTCACTTTAGAAATATTCACGATAGAGGTATTTACATGGGAAATATTCACGATAGAAATACTCACGTTAGATGATTTCACGCTGGAAGTATTCAAGATAGAAGTCCAGTAACTATGATTCACCATAGAAATATTCGCATTATAAATATTCTTGTTAGAAATATTAATGATAGAAACATTTACGACAAGAAGAAATACGCACGTTAGAATATTTACTTCTGGATATTTATGTTCGTCAGGCGTAAGTGCCCATTTACTAGTATGCATTTGTAAACTTAGCTATGCAAAAGTTCAAATATTGATTGTCATAATCCCAATCTTGAATGTTCGTGACATTAATGGTTAATATTCCGGAAGTAGGATCATAACTGTGGAAATGTTAAAGATCAAAGAATAAAAATACATTTGAAGTCTGGTTAGAATAAGCAACAAAATTCTAGGTTAAAAAAGATCTCCATGAAAAAAGTGCTAAATTTTTCAAATAGCATCAGCTATGTTTTCCTAAACTGTCTAAAAACCTAGATGTTCTGTTTCACAACGAGCAAGAAGGTGCCTTGATACACCTAGTCTGGCCAAATTCTTCTTTCCAAGTTCTGTTGAAACAGGAAAAGTTGAGCAGACAATCTCCCAACATAGCTCCTGCAGTGTTGGGATGACCAACCACATTTTGTACAAAGTGTTTGTCCTCTCAAGACAGTGGCTATCAATTTGTTGAACTCCACCAAATATGTACATACAGCCTTCACTAGTAACAGAAGCTGAGTGGAAAAACCTTGGAAATGGAAGTACCTAAGTGAAGGAAAAGAGATCTTCCATGAATGAAAGAGTGCTTGACAATTTTAGTGGTAGAGCAAACAACAATGATCCTTTCTGTGTGATGTTTCAGTTGCTAATCTGAGCAACACACTGTTAGAGATATTCGGCTGGGCAACTGTGGTGGTATCCAGTAGCATGGCTATGTAAAACATGTGGTCAAAGACACAAATTGTGGGGTAGATGAACGATCTTCAAGCTCAATACTCAGAAAATGATTTCTGAGCCCAAGACGGAGGGATCGAACCTGCAACCTTCTGATGACTGGTGTGGAAAAATTGTGGAAAAATTCCTAGTCTTACACTATTTAACTTGCCTATAGCATTTCTCCAGAGAGATTAATATATGCTTCCAGTAAATGGTAGGACACTACCATTCCAAGAAAAACTGAAATTCTCCCACCTGATGGTGTTCTGTTTATAATTCAGTAAATCTAGTAAACCATACTTCTGAAAAGTGGGAGTCCAGACCTCTCCAGTTCCTCTTTGGCCTCCCCACCTGTGGCATGTAGTACACCGCTATTGGTAATGTGGTGCATGGCATTGCTAATGATTGATCACTTTTCTTTTAGGGGGAAACTTTAACAAGAAAATGCATAAGAATTTCCATGCACTTTCTCCATTTCATCAAGATGACTTTAGCAGTAGATATAGTAAAAGTTAACCATGAGATTTGTTTTGGTACCTGATTAATTCTCTGCCAACAAAATGTTTTAAGATCCAGTTTCCATACATCATCATAAGCACATGATTCATCCACATCAGATTGTACCTCCGTGTATCCTCCACAGACATAAACATTCTTCTTATACCTGATGCAGCTATGAGCACGGCGTGGTTTTGGAAATTCACTATCATTATACGGCTGGCATTTCACCTCCTTCCACACATTTTGGTCATATTTAAACATATATACTTTCTCCAATGTGCATGCACCATTTTGGCCATATCCACCGATGACAAGAAAGGCATCATCAATGCTGACAGCCTCATGTCTGTACCTTGGTGATGGGACTATACGACATCTGATCCACTCCCAGGAATAAGAATCAAGGTTCATTTTATGTAAATTATTGTTGTATTCAAGCCCTTTAGTGCCTCCAAATACATACATACAGTTGTCAGGACCAATGACGCCACATTGCCCATAACTTTCCTCAGGTGTATCATTTGAAGTAGAGCTTATAGACAGCTCCTTCCATTTCCTCATACGTAAATCACATACGTAAGTCCTGTTGCTGTTATTTGAACCAAAAGGATAGCCTGAACCACCAAAAATGACCAATTTTCCTCTTCTCAAAACAACAGTACTTGATGCCACACAAGTTGGCGAGGGACCACTAGTTTCTAGTTTGTGCCATGTTTGTAAGCTCAGATTAAAACACCAAATTTCACTAAATAACTTCTTTGTGGTGACTGGATTGAAACCGCCGAACACATATAGGTATGTATCATCTGTAACACAGCGATGACCACTCCTCGGGCTTGGCTTTATGAGGGAATTGGATTTCACTAACACGAACTGATATTTTGACATTTCCACCCTGTGTCACCATGAAACTTTAAACACTAGAATGGATTAAAGAGGGACCTTCGATTTAAGCCTGATGAACGGCAGTCCACTTTTTCGCTTGAACACTTTGGGTAAGGGTAAGAGTCACGATCAAATTTAGGATAATGCTTAGCAATAAAATCACTTCGTGTGTTTTAGTTAGTGTTAGCTACAAAGCTGGACTTTGTATTTTAGATTTTACGACGCAGTCTGCCCATAAGGCGTTAACGATATGTCTTTCTCGCTTATGCTTTCTAGTACTCTCTCAGTTCTGTGATGTTTTGGGATATAAGGAAACTTACGGTTCAATTTGGGATAGTGTAAGATGAATTGGATCATTTCCACAAACGTGTACTAAATCGCTTTTTATCTGCTCAAATGAACCTCAAGGTCCTCCTTTATTTCAAAATGGCTGCTTAATCGTGCTAAAGAAGGATATATTTTGTCGTGTATTTCTTGTCAAAGTTCCATTCGGTTCATATGGTAGGTAAAGGTTTAGATAATCTGAATATCTTAAAAAATTCTTCAAGTGCTATAATTATATTTTTTCATCAGTCAGTGACGCTCGTAACAGACGTTGGTGATATAAAAATTGAATTACTCTGTGATGAAGCGCCAAAAGCTTGTGAGGTGAGACTTAACGTAAAAATGAGATTAGACAGCTGTTACACTTGTGCTTTTTGAGTGCTTTTTTGTGCCAATGATTTACTTATGCTTTGACAAGATTTTCCACTGTAATCCTAGGACTCTCGTGCACTTATAGTTGCTGCGTTCAAATTTTATTAACCTAAGACAAGGTTTCTACTTTTAACATTCAATTTGTTTTGCAGAACTTTCTTGCTTTATGCGCAAGCAACTACTATGATGGATGCCTTTTTCACCGGTGAGAAAAAAAAAATAGTACTTTGTGTATCATGAATAATATTTCCTACTTTAGTATACTGTATTGTCCCAGCTAGTACACAGTCAAAATCATTATAGTGGTTCTGTCTTTACTTGAAAGGATAACAAACGGAAAATCATGTTCATTAAACAGAATTTACCAAAATAAACATTTATTTTGTCATAAACAGTTGACATCTGTTCATATGGAATTTCTCACAGCAAGGATGGGCTTTAAAGCCAATTATCCAGATTTTTAAACTTAAAACAATTGTGAAATTTGTCCTCAAAAACTTTCAGGCAATTAACCTAAACTAAATCTGATTTGATTAAAATTCATGCCATCCATGAACTCATTTGGACACAGGGATAGATATCTTAATGTGTGTCTCCAGCTGTTGAAAAAGGACAATTGGACAAACATTGCCCTCCAAATTTTTTTACAATTTTTATCTCCAAAATTTAGCCTAGGCTCCTTAAATTCCTCTTAGACAATTAAGGGTTTATCTAGATTAAATTCCAGCAACCACTGGTAACCACTGACCTGACGTTTGACTGGTTGTGTTTTTTATTTGCAGAAACATAAAAGGATTTATGGTTCAGACTGGTGATCCAACTGGTATGCCTTGTTCACTTAGTTACATTACCCATACCTAAGTCTAGAGTTAACTATAAATATCACTTCTGTTATATCAGACACTTATAGTTGCTACAATATTATTATACACCTGTTTATAATACTAAAAATCAGCTTGCAGTAACTACCGTAATGTATCAGTTTGTTTTTGGCATTATAATCAACTTGAGGAGTAGTTTATAGTTATTTCTGTGTTGTTGCTGCATTTTTGGTAAAGTTGTTAAACTGAGACAGGTATTTTTATACTATTTAGGAAGTGGAAAAGGTGGTAAAAGTATTTGGGGGAAGAAGTTTGCAGATGAAATTATGCCAACTTTAAAGGTAGATTAAAGATTTCAGTTGTACTAAATCTGGCATTTTTAATCCATTACCCCTTGACCAAGTCTTTTAGAATTTTATCCTGGTATAGTCCACAATACAATTATTATTGTTTGAAAAACATAAGAGCTTCTGAGTATCGAGCTTGAAGATCGTTCATCTACCACAATTATTATTCAGGAGTATTAGTGTTACTGCAGTTAAGCCTTTGCAAAAGAAAAAATATTGAACCAACATCAACAGTTGAACTGGACATCATATTAAACCAAGTGTGATCCCTTATATTTTTCATACAGTTTATATCCTGGAGGGACAAGTAATTTTTACCATGTGCAAATAATTTTTTCTGGGTGGTCCTTTCCTAAGGGCTTTCAATTTATTCAAGGATCAATACAGTTAACCTTTTCCTGGCCTATTTTATGAGATAGGTAAATCATTGTTTCTTCAAGAATACATCATTGCTGTGTTTTCAGCATAATGCTCGTGGTGTGGTATCAATGGCAAATAGTGGACCTAACACCAATGGATCACAGTTTTTTATCACCTATGCCAAGCAACCTCATCTAGATATGAAGTATACTGTATTTGGAAAGTATGTACAAGTAGTCATCAATCCTTTGCCCATTTTATTCCTTTTCTCCTACCAATTATTTCAATTACATCCTGTACTTGTTATGAGAATATAGCGTAGATTAGTACCAGCACAGCAGTGATTCCCTCAAGGAGGGGATTATTGTCATTAATTTTTTTAGTTTATTTGGATTTTTTTTACTCTATCTGAATTTTTTGTAAACTGTAAGTATTTTTCTTTCTTTTGATCTACCATATGTACCAGAGTGATTGATGGTGGAGAAACACTGGATGATCTGGAAAAAATTCCTGTGAATGAAAAGACTTACAAACCAGTACATGATGTAAGGATACAAAAGGTCAAAATTCATGCCAACCCTATTGCTGACTTGCAAAATTAGAAGCAAAAAAGGCGAACAAACAATATCTTGCTTTCAAAAGTGGTTTGATGTTTGAGCTTAACATCTTGAAACCTACATTTGCATAGTGGAGGAATACTTAATGTATTGAATAATGGGAAGAATGCTTAGTTGAAAGGTTGTTATTTTGAGTATTTGTATTCTAAAACATCAGTATTTTTAAAGTCATAGCTAGAAGAGACAAAACAGGTTCCATTCATTGCTGGCGATGTTTAAACAAGAAAAGACTCTGCAAAGTTGTAATTGCCAAAAACTGATAAAATATTCAGAAATCTGAGTATTTTCCTTTCATTTTCAGTTTCAACAGCTATGACAACATTATACAGATGCAAACATTAACAGATTCAGTGCTTTTGGATCTTTCTTTTGTCCTGTTCACTTTGCAGTGTGTCTTCAGAGAAAAAAAAGGTGTTAAAGCCCCAGCCCTCTATTTCTGCTATCCATGGATCTGCTTGTTTTAAAAGCATTTACTTTAATCCTAGATTACTAGTGGAAATCTTTGTGGACAAATTCCAAGGGTGCTGTAGACAAAAGTTGAAATAAAGAGAATTCAAAGAGGTTTTGATATATGAAACTGATTCATCCACAGAAATGTACAAAACTAAACAATTAATCCTGTAATTCCAGATTTGCCTTAATTGTCGATTGAAAAACCAAACCCTGGCATTGCTATAGACAATAATACAATTCCAAGTGCAATTTGGAAAAAAAACATACAGGAGTCAGTTTCTCAAAGATTATGAAACTAGTATGAGTCCAAAGTACTGCTTTCAGCCAATCAGAATTGAGAATTTTTTCACATACTGATACTGTATGTAACACACCGGGAAGGAGAAGATGGCGGCGGAGCTAATTGTTTTCACCTTAATAATTGTCACGGTCATTATTTGTATTTTAGTCCACAGAATGTTAACCAAACGTGGCAAAACAGTTTCTCCTATTACCGAACTTCACAAGGATAAAATTACCGTTCCTGCATGCACTCTAGTACAAAAAATTCGACTCGGTGAATTTACAGCCGAAGAGGTAATGCTTGCATATATTGAAAGAATACAGGCAGTAAACGAACTTATTAACGCTATAGTGAAGGATCGGTTCCAACTGGCCCTCGAAGAAGCTCGAGAAGTTGACCGAACGCTCAAGAACATGACGGAAGATGAGAAAGATGCGCTAATTCAGTCCAAAGTCTTACTGGGTGTTCCATTCACAATCAAGGAGAATTTTGCAGCCAAAGGAATGCCCCAGTCATCAGGATTAGTCTCCAGGAAACACTTTGTAGCAACAGAGAATGCTGAAGTTGTACAAAGGTTGGAAGATGCTGGTGCTATTTTGGTTGGTGTGTCCAATGTGAGTGAGCTGTGTATGTGGTGGGAGTCAGCCAACAGGGTGTATGGCAGGACAAAAAACCCATATGATTCAGAACGGATTGTGGGTGGAAGTTCTGGAGGAGAAGCAGCAATTATTGCAGCAGCTGGTTCTGTTATTGGCATTGGTTCAGGTCAGCAATTAACCCATTGCCTATTATTATTACCATTATCAACTTCAATATTTTATTATTTTATTGCAATATGTGCCTCTCTTAACCTCTTCTTTTATTTATGCTATTTGACAACTATCATTATGCTCTTGCTACTGCAACATGATTTTTCATGTCGATTGTAGCTATCTTTCAGGCATTCTTCCCATGCAGCAACCTTATCACAATATTATACTCTTCTTGATACAAGACAATTTTGTCAATCAGAGGAAGACATCCATCCAGACTACTCAGAGAACCATTAAGAGTAGTGGCATAAGTGAGCACTATTGGTGCCAAGGGGCAAATTAACTTGTGGCACTCCCCCTTCAATGACTAACTTGAAAAAATAACATTTATGCCAACAACAGTATGACATTCAGGAGGGTAAAATTATAATGGTCTTTGCCACACATTCCTTTTTCATCTTTCTAAAAACATTTGTCTCAACATGACAATTTGGTGCCTCTTGTTCTAGTATCCAGTAGGAATTTTCCTTCTATGTAACTGATGATAGTTAATAAGAATTAGTTATGATGAAAATGCACACCCACAGCTACCCAGTCATAAGATAGTACTTAGTGTCTTATATAGGATTTTTGAAGGAGGGAATGGAATGTTTTGTGAAGTGGTCCTTTGGGGTAGGCATGCTCCTTTACAAAATTATAACTTTCTAAAGTTGCTAGTTTATCTACATAATATAAAACAAAACATAATCCAAAGATCAGCATCTTGAGAAATCCAAGATATGGATTGAAACAAGACAATATTTCGATTTTATTACAAAATCATCATCAGACTAACTAATTACAAATACGCAGTGTCTTATATAAGGTCTACAGTGACATCATACGGGAGGAATTCACATCTCAGCCGACAGCAACTGACAAAGAGTGATTTATGTGGAGGCATGTACATGTTGTGACAGTAAGATGGCCAGATGAGAACATTAAGGAAAAAGCATAAGTTCTTTGCTGGCTTTGAGACCTGTATTCAGCACAGGCGACTTATGTTTAATATAAAGAGCTTCAAGAAATAAAAGAAAGTTAGATGTTTGAGGATTGGGAGAGTGAACAATTCGAGAGCTATTGATGATGAGATTGTGAACAATTCGAGAGTTATTGATGATAAGATTACATAATGCTGGTACAAAACAAGAACACTCTTTGGTCTTGAGAAATGAGTTAAAAACCATCCCATAATTTGTTCAACATTTCTGTCATCACATTTTCAAAACACATTTCAGTTATTACAAATGGTCACATTGATTGTAGAATGGTTATATTGTGCATGGTGGTGGAATGTAATACATTGACTGGAAATAATAATAGTCAATAATGATTCACATTTGAATTTTTGTAAAATAGATAAAAGCTAGCATGTAATACACAGAATGCCTGTGATCATTATAATCCTTGCATACAATTTTCAGTTGAACTGTGAAGTATGTAAGGTATTTTATAGAGCAATGTATATAATTGTAATGAAATGTTAACATTTTTGCATTTTCAAGATATTGGTGGAAGTATCAGAATGCCAGCTTTCTTTAATGGTGTTTTTGGCCATAAACCAAGTCCTGGAATTGTTTCCAATGCTGGACAGTTTCCAAATGCTGCACCAGGTGGACAAGATTTGCTATCCACTGGTCCAATTTGTAGATATGCTACTGATCTAAGGACAGTCTTAAAGGTATAATGTTGCTTTTCCTTAATTAAATCAAGCCATTCTTTTTATGGCACATGATGGTTAAAAATTTTTATCATGTCATTGTAGGTTATTTCTGGTAAAAGTCAAGTTAGCAGAAAAGTTGGAATCAAAGTTGACATATCAAAGCTAAAATTTTACAGCATCAGCTGTAACAAAGGTTTCTTGGTATCAAAGATAAGTCCAGAGTTGAATGACATCCAGGAAAAAGTTTGCAAATTTCTAGAGGAAAAGCACAAGGTTTCTGTGAGGAAGTTTGAGCTGCAGCGTCTTAAACACTCCCTTGATATCTGGTCTGTAATGATGTCATCGGCAGGTGGCCCAACATTCTGTCAGTTGTTGGGTGGAAATACAACAGCTGTCAATCCAGTCTGGGAGCTTATAAAGTGGTGTGTAGGGGTGTCCCCACATACCTTGCCTGCTTTAGCACTTGGTGTGGTTGAAAACTTAACAAAGCTTCTCCCTCAGGGTCATAAAGAGGCTATAATGAAATGTGGAGAAAAGTTAAGACTTGAGGTTGAAGAAGTTCTTGGTGATAATGGTGTGTTATTGTATCCATCACACCCTACACCAGCTTTACGGCATAATATACCTTTAGTTAAGCCTTTTAATTTTGTGTATACAGCAATCTTGAATGCATTGTATCTGCCTGTTACACAGTGCCCACTGGGGCTGGGATCAGATGGGTTGCCATTAGGAATACAAGTTGTTGCTGCTAAGAATAAAGATCACTTGACACTGGCTGTCGCTGAAGCTCTTGAAAAAGAGTTTGGTGGCTGGGTACAGCCAAATTAAATAGTTTCTGTGAATGCAAACTTTTTAATATAGTCACCTAGTTCAGTAGTTTCTCACCAATTCAGACAATATATTTAAAATGGGCAACCTTTGGCAGAATTATTACAAGTAGTTTAACACCTTAAGCTGCTGTATTTGCTATTTTCATATGAGGTCTCAAGGCAGCCATGGTGATCAGCAAAGCTTCTTCAGTTCTGATTGTTCGACTGCCTTGTCCAGGACATGTGTTAATGTAGTGATGAAACAAGGAACTTGGGTCAATAGCATTCAATGACTCATCAGATTCTAAACTGGCTTCAAGACCTTGCAGTCCTCCAAAAACAATCAAGATGTGCCTAGGAGTAAAATTGATGGATTTAATTACAATTTACTGTGGTAATTTGGTACATGTATGGTATACCCCAACAGACCTGTAAATTAGACATTTTTCTGCCATTTTTAATATGATTTTGGGGCAACTTTTATGACTTTACAGCTGGGTCAGGATGTAAAATTAATCAAGCTATTTAAACATAAATTATTAAATGAAAATTTTGACAGTGTAATTTTGTAGTTCTTTTTGCACATCATAATTTTCTGTACATGTTGATAAAAGAAAACTTATATAATTTTTAATATATTCTCTGTTTTATACAGACCTATGTTAAGGAAATTCTGCAAGAACTGCAGAATACAAAAGTATAAGAGTCAGCAAAATTGTATTGTTGTTTTACTCTACCTGAACTTGGATAGTGTTAATTCATCCACTGAGGTTCCTCTTTCTGAAGTGCCAATGGTAACATCATAACCGCTTTCAAAAGGACATTGTGTGAACACAGCACCAAATGTCCGTGCCAGCCGGACTGTGTATCCCCAGTATATGCCTTTCTCTGTCCTAGGATCACTTGGAGAGACAACACTGGCTTCATGAATATCTTCACCTAGACACATGTTAATGAGATGTTTCAAAAAAATTATCAACAGTTCCTTGGATGAAGCCCATTATAACAAAGTATAAAGTCCATAATATTGTGCCTGGTTTAGGAGGCAGTGTTTCTTGATTTTTTTTTTTTTTTAGTTGGTACTTGTATGCTTTATTGCCAACTATTTTAGGTCATATTTCAGATCTGCTCAAAATTGGATTGGTGGCACAATATTATAGTGTAATACTAGTAGAAAATGTACTTAATACTTTGGTACTATATGAGTAGTCAGTTGATCAGGAGAATGGTGTTAGATAATTTCACTTTGAGTTTTTACCTTCTTCACTTCCATAAGATATCTTAACTGTAACTCTTGTACCAGGTTTTAGATGTTTATCAACAGAAACCTCTCTGCCAAGACCAACGTTCACCAAAGAGCCTTTACCATTTTTGACTGGTCGGTTCACTACAACCCCTTCTCTGTAAGGAAGTCTATCTGAAACTCTCATGTGATGTGGGCAGTCAAGTGGATTTAATAAACCTTTAGTGAACAGAAAAAAGGAAACAAAATACAGTAGAACCCAAGTTTTATGATCCCCTTTCATGTCCCATTGTCTTTTGTAATTGCTCTACTGCAAACCATTTTTTTTTTCCTCAAGGGTTTGTCCTTGTTATAGTAAGATACGTACTTGGACTATGGCTTCTTACTTTTACTGTACCAACACATTAAAATATATTTGACATTGAATCACTGAGATTTTACCTGCATACTGTAAATCAGGATGCTTTGGGAAAAATGACTTTCTGAGGTACTGTGGACACTCCAAATATTGTAATATCCGTCCAAGGAGGATGTTTGGATCAGATTTCTTGCCAGCACCTCGGAATGTGGCATCGATGGTTGCTGTATTTTGTACAGATTCATTGAAAACTATAACTTCATCAATGTTGAAAACCACTAGTGCTCGAGCAATCTACTGAAGGTGAAAAATGGAAATTCTACTGCATGTTTGGTTGTATACGGTAGCTTTTAAGGAGGATTGTGGCAACTTGAGAAAATATTTGCCACTGTTGTTGAGTGGAGTAGCCAACAGTCAACACCACTCAGGTGTATGATGTGAGAAGTTACCAATACTTTAACAGTCATAGGTTTTAAATGAGGTTTCTCAAACTCATCAACAAGTCATTAGGAAAACACAAAAGAAGTCAGTACCAAGACACTTTAGACATGTGATCTTTATTAGGGTAATATTTCAAGAATTTCAAAACCAATTTCCTCCTTAAATATGGATGGTTCAGAGAAGGTATTCATTTGAAATTTATGTTTGATCTGATTTTCAAACAACTGAAAGTTGGTAAAAATCAGTTTAGAAATGGTAGTGTTAAGTATGTCATAATAACACATACATTCTGTCTTGTTATAAGTTTATACAGTAAGCAATATTACCTGCCCTGCCAAATATGTTCGTAATTCTAATGACTGTGCATTGGTTAAGATAGAACCTGGAATAGCAACGCTGACTGTATAGTCACGCCCTAAAACAAAACAATGGAAACGACAGCTGAACAGATGTCAAATATTTTGTATAGTTACCTTATTATACAGCAAAAAGTTAAATAATAAACCTGTTTTACTAATAGATTGCATTTCTCAATTGACTATTCAGTTATTGATGACTAGGTGATGCAAGATTAAAAAGTGGCCCACAAGACAACACTTAACTAAGTGACTGATGTTCTTATCATATTATTATGTCTTGTGGGCATCTATACCTCAGTAGATAATGGGAAAATGAAATTTGTATGTTTTATATATAAAAAATTATAATAATGGTGGACTGAAACCTTACAATAAATTATTGGATATGGACAAAATAATAGGAAAATGGTCATCAGACACAATCCTTGCCCTGCATAAAGGAGTCCCATTGGCTTGTAAATCACATGGAGAGTTGTAACTGGCTGAATGTTTGAGTAATGCTATATGTGCATCTTTTCTTTAACTTATCATGTGTAACAACCAGTCATAATTCGTGAGCAAGTCAATTTTCTACTTAATCCCATTCTAAGGGTTAATAAAATTTCGTAGGAACCTTCTGATGGCTTTCTCTTCTTTCCATTGTCACTGTATTCGCCTTTAGGATTGGATTTTCTTTTCAGTTCTTTAGTAGAAAAAAATGAATGGTCTTTCTAACTAAAAATTCAAACGTTGCAATACATTCCCATTTGTGATACTGAACATTGATAAACCTTTTCATCTGATCGCTGGTAAAACTAATAAAAATTCACAAATCTTACTTTTCTTTTTAACTTTTTTCGATTTCTTCATGGAAAACCCATACTCATCGTCCTGATTGTATAAAAATACTGAAAATTACTACTAAATTAAATCAAAACCAACTATTTGAAAAATTATCATTGATACCTTAGGTTCGTCCGCCATGATGAGTATTTAGAATTGTTTTAACCCCCCGCGTGAAGAAATGATTCGATAAACCTACCAGGGACACTGAGTTGATTAGAAAGGTCTGGGACTGAAAGTACATGAGGCTGGAGAAATTATCGTAAAATAAAGAAGAATTTCGAGAAGTAAAGGTTAAAGTTGGTTGGAAGACGTCTGTTCATTTCTCCTAGCGTCGACAACTTAACCAAATATGCCTGAATTAACTTCTGAGTCAACGTAAGTGTCGACATATGTCATGTCTCTCACAAGAGTAGTTATTAGGTTGTAACCCTAAACTTAGAAATATTGTCGTTTGGGATTTTTATGAATTAGCTGTAACTTGTGTAAATTTAGATTATTAATTTGTTGAGGTGATGTAAAAGTAATTCACTTAAAGTAAGCCTGAGAACTGGAAGTTTGGTCGTCTTTTGTTGATTTATTCGATCACTTCACGTCAATATTTGTTACAGTATCTGCCTCTCGTTATCTTTTAAAGATAAACTTTTCTTTCTTTTTTTCTTTTCATTTTTTAGCTCTTCAAAAAACAAACTTGGTCACTGGTTTTGAACAGGGATGGTGGAGCTGGTGGGGCAGGGGGGAATTGCCCTCCCTACTTTTTTTGGCAACATCACTTTTTTTCCATTAAGCCAGTGGTTATCAAACTGGTGAACAAAGTCTTAATTGTGCAAAGAGGAATTAGACATATATCCCTCTACCAATTTTTCTCCAGTTAGTTTTAGCCCTCTAACTTTGAAAAGCCCTCTGTAGTCCCTGTTCTGGTTATACAGTGGAACCCATCCTTCTTGTCTCCTCTCCTAGGTTTTGGCTGGTCCTCACCTTTTTGGCTTTTTAACCCATCCATACAGTATACAAGTACTTCTACCAGATGTATTTCTTTTGCTTCTTGTCCTAAGAATGTTATCACTAATGGGAGCAGCATAATTGGTTATTATATAATAGACTGTATTATGGTATGGGAAGCAACTGTATAGAACATAAAGACTAGCAGATGGAAAGACACTTTAGTCATTAATTTAGTCTGAGGGATTCACA
Source organism: Heliopora coerulea (assembly GCA_030142905.1). Lineage (NCBI taxonomy): Eukaryota > Metazoa > Cnidaria > Anthozoa > Scleralcyonacea > Helioporidae > Heliopora > Heliopora coerulea. The sequence continues at coordinate 1,739,361 of JASJOG010000038.1, forward strand.
TATAACATATTTATCTATAAGAACTTGTCTGTATGTCCAGTTAGTAAATATTGATTTGATGATAATTATATAAGTTGGGTTTTTTCAATCACATGATTTACCTGTGTCCTGTGTTTCAGTGATCAAACAACAAGTTGGGCTGACCAAGTTGAACAGGAAGGTGGGTAATAGTTATTATACTTGAGAAGGAAATGTTGAATTAAAACAATAATAATAGTTTATTTAATTTATTAATTCCAAAATATTTATATATTACACTTTCTAGATGAACCTGATCATGGTGCACTGCCACAACCAACAGAAACAATTAAGAATGGAGTTAAAACAATAATAGAATACAGAAGAAATGATAGTGATAAACTAGTAAAGGTAATCAAGTGTAACATGTCTGCAAGAAATTTATAAAGTCCTTAGTGTACTGAGGACAGGTTTTCTTTATTATGCCTACTAAACTATAGACTGACTACAATGGAATGCTTTTTAAAGTCACATTCTAGACATTAACAATTATCATTCTATTGTCTTTTGGAATGAAATATTTAGAAATTTAAAGAAAATTTTGCAAAGTATTCTGGCAGTTAAATTTCAAAGTTAAAATATATGTACATTCATGGAAACCAGTTACTTGTTGTAAGTTGAGCTGTTTTTTTCCTGTGGATTTTTTTCCCTGTATAACAGGTAGTTAGAACATACAAACTGGAAACTCTAAGAGTTCATAAAGCTATTGCCAAGAGAAAGGTGAGTATATGTTTAGGAAAATATTTTTATTTTAAAAAGCCAAATGAATACATCATGCTGAATTGGTAACAATCAGTTCATTGATTCAGCCTTTGCTAAAGTTGTTGAGGTTATTGTGGGTCAAAGTTCTTTGTAACAGGCACAGCCAAGACTTTCAAAGACTTTGAGAAACTGTAAGATTCATGGTGCTATTCCTCGTTTTTTACAATTCAAAATTGCAAGCCACCAACTCTAAAACTTATATTATCATTCAATCTCACTGTGTAAATATTCTCTGAAGATGTTGCACATTCGGCAATGAAACATCAGACTGTATTAAATCTTCTTTACTTTATGCTTATGGTTGTGACTGTTCTTAGAATATTTTGCTGGGCATTAGTATTCCTTTTAAGATTACAAGACAACATGAATTGCTTGTTAGATACAGCTAATATGAAGTTACTGTATCAATACAGTGTCTATCATTAGTTATGGCTAAACATCAGTGATAATCGGCTAGAATAAGGAATCATTTGGCAAAATACTGAACCATTGTGGTAATTTTATGTATGAAAAAGTCTGCCATTACCAGTTTTGAAGCTCATTCCAAGGTATGGAGATGTAGATGTGATAACTTTTAACAGCTTCATTTTTTGTGCTTATAGCTTTGGACAAAGTTTGGTGATGCTAAAACTGATAAGCCAGGTCCTAATCCTGCAACAACTATGGTGGCTGAAGATGTTTTTCTGGTTCTTACTTCAAACAAAGAGGTACATATTGTACATAAATTAATTACATAGTGCAGTTGTTTTCTAAGAATTTCACTGAAAAAGTGATTGGCCTTTCACAAATTATTGAACACTGCATTCTATTGGTGATGTCCTTAGGATTTAAATCAACAAGATGATGATCCTCTCAGAAAACTTCAAGGTCAGAAAAACATTGTTCAATGTCGAATTTGTAAAGGAGACCATTGGACATTAAAATGTCCTTACAAGGACACACTGGAGCCTTTGCAACAGCAGTTGAAAGAAGAGGAAAATGCATCCTGTATCCTTTTATTTTGGCTTAAATAAATGATTTTTGTTATTAGGTTAAAACTGGTCACATTCTTTTTTAAGAGATATGAATAAAATTATCTTGCATTGTCACCCTCATTATTAAGAATATTTCTTTGAGAATGGAGCTGGTCAACACATACTAAAGGTGTACGTGTCATGTCAAATATATAAAAACTGATTAAAACAAACCAATCATAATGTAGAGTATAAAGTGAAAACATATAATTTAAAGCATTTTGTTGATTAACCCATTAAGGGGTAAGGATGCACTTTATAATTAAAAACTTTACTCTGATTAATGCCTGACAATTTTACTCATCAAAGGGATGAGCCCTGCCTGTTAATGAGTGATGGTAAACCAAAAAAAAAACTTGACAGTTATGACCAACAACATATGAAATGAATTGACCTCTCTATGTGCTCTGCTGTTGACCTCCTTGTGTGCTTTACAGTTCACCTCCCCTAGCTTTCCTTGACTGGTTTGTTCAGCTAGTGGTGGTGATACTGGTGGTAAACCAGGTGGTGGTGGTCAGATTGCAGGAAAATATGTTGCTCCTGGACGACGAGATGGAGGAGCAGGAAGAGGAGAGATGATGACCCCAAGGAACAGAGGTGAAGATTCATACTATTTTCCTTTATACAGTCAGACTTTTGAAAATAGTATTGATTGATTGGTTGATTGATTAATTAATTCCTAGATTATCCTGTATTAAATGTACATTAACTTTCCAGTTCTTGATTCTAATTTCAACAGATGAGACTGCCACAATCAGAGTAACCAACTTATCAGAAGATACCCGTGAATCTGATCTTCAAGAACTGTTTCGACCATTTGGCCCAATATCCAGAATTTATCTTGCTAAAGATAAGATCACAAACCAGTCAAAGGTACTCAGTAACAGGGTAGAAGTTTGAGTAGAGTAACAACAACAACAGCAGAAAATTACAATAATGATAATGATAGTAACAAGAACAGCTAAAAAAACAACCTATATCAAAGCAACAATATCAACAATGTCAGTTGCATCTATTGCAGTGATGATAAAACAAGACTGATTGAGCCTATGCATGACATCAGTCAAGACAAATATTCAACTAAGGTTATAATGTTTAGTGATAACTGGCTATATTCAAAATGTTAATCAAATCCCATCGGACTCTTGATTACTTTATTTATCTAATTCCCTTTAGTGAATAAAACCATCTGACATTAACCAGAATGGAACAGTGTTACTGAAATAACTTATGATGCAAATTTTCATTTAATTTACAGGGGTTTGCTTTCATAAATTTTTTACGCCGTGAGGATGCTGCCCAAGCCATAAAATGTGTATCTGGCTTGGGTTATGATCACCTTATCCTTAATGTGGAATGGGCTAGGTTAGTTAAGAGTTTCAAGTCTTCAGTTTTTGCAAAAAAATGTTTGTTATACTACCATAAATAATATTGCTCCTTTTTGCATGTACTCTAAATTTTTTTATTTCTTTTTTTTCCAGGCCTTCAAATACATGAATGATAAATGCTTTGTTGCCTGAAATGCTATTGAATAAATTCTACTAAAATCCACTAAATCTCGTTTGTCTTTGCCTTCTTAAATTAAGGTTCCACTTAATAAGGAACCTAATGTATTTTTTAAGAAGCAAATTTGATATTTGTGGTGCAAGGCTTGTGGTGATCTTGATGCAAAAATATTAAAAATGTAACATAATATTGACTATGTTCTGTTTTCTTGAGAAGATAATTACATCTAAGAAATATATGTACAGTACTTTGTTACAATCATTTGTGCTGAGTTTATAGATTATAGGAATAAATCTGTATGGTATGATTTGTCCCAACAAAATGTTGAAAATGACAGTTTTGAGACAATTCAAAATTTCCAGTGACAGCATGCCCCAGGATATCCTTAATTGATATTTGCAATGTAACTAATATTCCTCCAAATACCTAACATTTATTTCAAACAATGCTTGTGGTTTAAATACTCAATAACTGTTAAGGCTGTGGTATGGACTGGTTCAAAAAGCTGATGGTTGACCACCTACCATTGATATTATTGTTCAAAGCTGGTATCAGCCAAAATTTCAGCTACTCTGTCATCCAACTGATATAGATTGTAACCATTCAAGTCAGTTACATTAGTATAATAATGTACAACAATCATTTTACAGCCATTTCCCCTGCCTATGCAGGGGTTGGCCAGCGGCTCTACACAGCAGCCTTCTCCACCTCTCCTATCCTTCACATCTTCCCTTTTCAACCCACACTCTTTCATGTCCTTTTCCACCACCTGGCTCCATGTCATCCTTGGCCTTCCCTGTCCAGGTATAATATTATAATAGTATAGTAGTATAGATATAATATGTATAATATATTGTATATATAATAGTATAATATTAGTATAATATATGTATGCATTATATACTTTCTTTACAATATGCATATTTTTCCATAATAAAGTAATAACCAAATTATCCACTAAAACTATAAATGATGCAAATTCTCCCAAAAGCTTTCATGTCTCGTTAATTGGCGAAAATTTTAAATAAGAATTTAAATTCCAATCTTTATTTGTAACCTTGGATACAAACCCGTAAGGTCTGTTGGGATACATCAAACATGGCGGCAGATTCAAGTTCCGATAAAGAGACACTGACAGCAATAATACAGGTAATTTTGAAATAATTCTGGGACTTTTGATTTCCCTAGTTATCCATCATTGCATTAGCGTGGTATCACGTACTAGTTATCACTGTTTTACCATTCAGGGCACTACAAACATTGTTTTTGTAAATAATCACTAAATCGTGCTGTTATTGTAATTAATATAACTGTTTTAAACTTGCACAGTAAAAATGCTAGCCCTACAACGCTGTCATCCCTAGACTATCTTTGGGAGCTTATCCATTATAGAAGTATCTGAATTTCATCAATAGAATTTGCGAACTTTCAATGCTTAATTCAATCAGTCAATCATTAGTTAAACTCTGGGTTTTAATAAGTAATAGATTAACGTCATTACAACCATGATACAAAGACCAACAGAATGCTATTGTTTTTAGAGCATCCAAAGGGATATCAATTGTCTTTCTGAAGAAAACAAAGCCACAAGAAAAAAAGCAATTGAAAAAATCCACAAGGACTTGCTTAAGAGAAAACCACAACTACCAGGCAGTGTTTTGCAAGGGGTTCTTGAGCAAATTATCAAGCCCATCTTAAAGTTGTTTTCTGATCCATCTGAAAAATGTAGAGAACTTTCTGTGCAGTTTGTGTCAGAGTAAGTAATACTACATGGAAACGTTTTGTCATTTATAATTCAGGCTCTCTGCTAAAGAGTGAGGGGAGGGGGGACAGTCTTTTACCCAATTGGTTATAACCAAAAATACAGTCCCAACTTCTGGCTTACTTTAGTACATGGCTGGACAAATTATATTTAATAACAGTACTAGTAGTTCAGCCTTATGTTTAATATGACATTTTATCAATTTGTAGTGCATCGTACAAAGTGATAAACATGGGAGTATTTTTACCATATGTCATTCCCACATTTGTCCAGAGACTGGGCCAGCAAGAAGTAGTGGAGACATGTGAAGAGCTAAGACTGTCAATGATGGAACTACTGACAGGTCTTGTTTCAATGTGTGAGGATAAAATGAATGTTTTTATAGATGATTTGGTCAAGATATTACAAAGAACAATTGCTGATCCTTTTCATCATGTCAAGAAGGTGAACCTTCAACTTTATTGCAAGGCATAAAGCACTAGCAATTACTGATTATTGAATCCATGCAACCTTTGTTACCTGGCTAAATGTAAGCTTGCATTATTGTAATATAGGAAAGCTGTAGATGTACCTGTGTTTTGGCAAAGACCATTCCTGAGCAGTTTTATTTTCAAGCAGAATCATTAGTAAAACCATTATTATTATCCATAACGCATCAGCATTCTAAAGTTAGGATATCAGTGTTAGAGGTAAGAAGAAAGAACACCTTTCACTCACTCCAAACATTCTTAAGATACCTGAATGAGAGAAGAAACAGAATGACTGAATCACATATAAATATTTTAGACTATAGGTGTAGTAATTCAAGGTGGAAATGGGAAAAATGTAGATAGTGTTCTACCTCATATTGCTCAAAGAACATTTGATGATAGTCCAGCTGTGAGAGCTATGGTGTCAACAGTAGTTGGAGGATGGCTACTGAATCTAATAGACAGGTTGGAACACTTAGTGTATTTAACGTATCATTAATATTTTTAGGTTTATTTTATTAAAATTGAGGGTTTTTACTGGACCTTAAAACACGATTAAGTTGGTTTTCTTTGTTCTTTTGAGGGTTTTATCCTCCAAAGAAACCTATCTAAACAAAAGAGCTTTTGAAAAGCTGGCAGGGCCTGTACATACAATACCTGAAATAGCCAGGATTGTATATACAATCCCAGACAACAATTAATCCAAGAAGGAACACAAACTGAAAACATGTTTTTTACTTCTCAAAACAAAAACAAATTGTGTCGCTTTACATTTCTGGAAGAAAACCTCCTTTAATTGTGTTTTAAGATGGATAAATATCTTGAATGTCAACTTTAAGCTAGATACATTCCTCGGGGCCTTTGGCCCCTCGGGATGTATCTGGCTTAAAGCCTCCATTCTCAGTATTTATCTTACACTTCCAAAGTCATTTTATGGAGTCTTAGGTCAAACTTCTTTTATTTAGTCTGTGAAAAAATGTCTATAGGCATTGCAATGGAATTGAGTTTGACATGCTTTGGAATCAAAGTTTGTATGTTGGATAAATTCCTGGCTTAACAGCACAGTGAGCATTTTGCTTCAGGTTTGGACAATTGCAAGTTTAAGAGTACCACATTAAATTCCTGTCTCTCAATTACTTCTACTGGGGCTTCTGTCTGTTGGAAGGTCAATAAATGCTGCACATCTACATGCCACTGGGTTTTCAAGTATCATTTTGCATTAAAAATACCTGTGTGATAACATTCAGTTAGAATTTACCATAACATCAATGATCAATGTTGAATTTACACTCAAGTTTACTGATATTTTAAAGGTATTCTTATTTTCATAAACTTATACCATTGCTGCTGACGGGGTTGTCAGATGACATTCAAGAAGTACGAATGAAATCATTGGATCTATTTGACCAGGTAACAGAATTTGATGTCTGGTCATAAGCATAGAGCATAGGGGGGCTAAGGGGCTTCAGCCCCTGCAGAAATAGCTTCTGGGGGCTTAGCCCCCTGGAACTTTACATTAATCGATATGTGATTCACAAATGATAGGGTTACTGATGTGCTGGTTGGAGTAATATATCCATCAAAGCCTTTAATTCTTAAAGCCAATAGTACCCATGATGTAAGTGAAAAAATGAGCTAAATCCAACAACAAAATATGAAATCACAGTGACAAGTCATTCACCAGTTGTTAGGTTAGGTGTTTCTGCTTTCAGTTTTAGCCCTGCCTTGGAATAAAAAAAACTCTATGCCTATGTGTCTAGTTCAGCATAGAAAAGATCACAAGGTTTGTCAAATACTGCTTCTGAGTCCTATGGTGTACAGTAAGCCTTATTCTGTCAACCTTCATATTAAAGATCAGCACTAATTTAATAATCTATTGTTTTGCATGTGCATTGACCCTCACAGCAAGAGCATTGATGTTGTGTACATGATATTAAATTAATCCTGCAAAAAGTCTTTTCACAGCTTGTTTATTATGTTAGCATTGAGAAGAATACAAGAATAGCAGGCTGCATTTTATAAGTTCTTTAAAAATGCTTAATAACTGGGAAATTGGAAAGCCAATTGTATTTGTCACGTTACAAATTCCCACTGTATGTAAGGTTCAATTTCATATGAAAGTCATGATATGTCAAGTATGATATGCATGGCTGATGTTTTCTTAAAGATTGAAAAGCAGGTTTCAAACAAATTACTAATATAACCATTTCTAATTCAGGTTTTTGTTGACATTGAACATTGCTCCTGTTTTGTCCTTTTCTGGTCACTTAAGGTAGGCAGCCAATATGAAAAAGAGAATGAACAAGATCTCAAGGACAGACAAGACTTTCAAATTCAGGACAGGAGTTCAGATTCTCAAGGTCATTATATTGTATTATATCATCGTTGGCATGTTTTCTTTTGTTCTCTGGAGGTTAATAAATAATTTATCCACATCATAAAGATATTCGTGTACCTTCTGCCGAAATTTCGTCATTTCTATGTTTTAAGGGAAGTTAGATATTTCTTTCGAAACTTCACCAATGATGATAAAAGTCGGTTTATTTCACCCCGAGGTTGATATATTGCTTAAACACGTCAGTCACGTGTTTACTTATATAACCTTAACTTATATAAATAATCTTACATATCAGTAGTTTGCATGTGAAGTACAAACAGACGGGCCGACATATAAACAAACAAGCAGGCAGAAAAACAGACTAAGATAGAAATTAAGAATGGCCGACAGTAAGTTGATCTTTCTGTAGCATTGGGTGTTTGATAGCCGGCAGAACAGTCACCCCCATATGGGAAAAAGCTAGAATACATGTAGGTGTAGTGAAGTTCCATAATTATCCATCTTTAGTTCGTACAACCTGTAAACTGAACTGATACATTAGAAGTAAGTAATGAGTATTATCATTGTGAAATTTTCACTTATCAGGCAGTGAAAGACCATGTTTAGGATGTCGTGTCCTCGTAGAACGCAACTTATCGAAAATTTTGCCAGCGATATTAAGGGACATGACAGACTGGACAGCAGCCACCAGAATTAAGGTAAATCGTTAACTTAGTTCATAAATCATTAGCCTATACGTGGTTCTTCCTCCAACCGCCAAAAATTTGTTGCTGCAAAGACTTTGGGTAATTCTCACTTGGATATCAAGCTACAAGAAGACGTTTTTCGATTTATTTTTAATTCTCTATTTCTTAAAATCGTTGGCTGATTTTTTTTCCCAATTACTATTACTATCTTTTTTCTCCCATGCCAAAAATTACACCCCAACATGAGGTAGACCTCTTGCTCGTAGCTTTCACTAACAATTTTCTTTCTGTAGGCAGCTTCACTGTTATATCATATGTTGTATTATGCCGAGGACAATACAACCCAGCACATGGAAGCCTTATTAGGAGGACTATACAAAGGATGCCGGGATGAGGAGAACATTGTGGTGGAAAAGGTGAAAACTAGAGATAGGCAAATATACAGAACTTTAAAAACTACTTTGAAACTCCACATACAAACACTTCTATGTAAGATTCACATCCTCTAGTATTTTTTTTAACATATTTTGAATAGGTTACGGCCAGTGCGGAGTTGGTTGGTCGGTATGTAGATCCAGCAGTTTATTTAAAACTTTGTCTACCACATTTGAAGTCAGCAAGCTCATCGTCCCCCGCACAATGTGCCAGTGTCCTCAAAATCTTGGGAGCTATGATTAGAGGAACTTCTTCTGAGAAAATGAAGTTGCATTTAAAGGTATATATACCTGTTTATCAGATTTTAAATCTCAAATTGAGAGATCAAAGAAGTTTCCGTGTATTTCTCTAAACTTTACCAAACTGATCGCAGGTAAGACATTCTCTTATTCCTGAGTTCATTATGCAAAACAGTTACCCAAACATGGCTTAAGCGTTCCGTTTTTGGTACGACCAATTTTAGAAACACCCAAGTAAGTTCACGAACGCGTGTGAGTAAAAATAGTCTGAAGTTTTAATTAAATTATTTAGTCGCCTGTGCATGTAGTCTCAGTTTTTTTCTATCGCCAACATCAGTCGCACTTCATAACAATCCTTAGACAAATACAGTATACTAACAACTGAGGACAATATTAAATTCAAATCATTCCCCTCAGCAAAATACTGATCGAAGTTTAGGTTAAAACACAACAGATTGTCCTGAGTAAATAGAAATTCTGTCTTTTCTTTATTTTATATGTCAGGGTGTATGTGATGCGTTAGTTAACCCAGACGTTTGTGATACAGAGGTCACGGCTAACCAGGAACAGTTATTGTGTCTTGTCGGTGAAATCACTTCTAAATCTGTTAAGCAGTGTGAAGAGCACAGCTTTCATTTGTTCGTGGTTCTTCTTCACGTCCTGGCCCTACAGCAAGAGGGTGCTTTGGATCAAAAGGTACATGACAATTTATGAACTTTGATTAACAATGCTAAAATCAAAGGTTATAGATCGAGGCTATTGGCCCCTGTCAATACTGAATCGACACGTTATAAAAGATAAAAGTAAAAATTTAATTACATCACTGCTTGCGTGTGATTTAGGCGTGATTCTCGTATGCTGGGGACGCTTATACTCCTCATACCGTCGACACGGGAATGAATGTTCCCCAGGGAAGAGGGACCCTTGGTCACTTATCCCTAGTGAGGAATGACCTGTCCAGCATTAATAACTTCCGTTGGAAACTGAAATCTACTCGATCCAAAATCCAAACCCTAATCCTAACTCTAATGCTAACACTTATCGTAACCGTAATCTAAAACCTAATTCTAACTTTAACCTTAGTTTTAACCCCTTCGTGTAAAGCAATTTGCTGTTCTTTGTTATTCCTGAAACTGGTTCATATCTAGGTCGAAGAATGTCTCGACAATCTAGCAAAGTCACTGCAACTTCAAAGCGGTGAGATCCTTTATGAACTCTACACCAAAAATTTTCTGGAGAAACTAAAGGTAAGTTTTACTTCCATCAGATAGCATCAAAACATGTTAAAATGGCCAAACACTTGTCTCACAAACATTGCGAGGTATGTACGGATATTCACGTAGCTCTTCTAGATGGACCACAAAGAGTGCGTAAAGAGATGGTAGTTTTTAATGAAAAAAGGAAAATCAGGTACCTGGCAAGCAAGGTTTTAGAATTTTCTCAGGAAAATTATTTCTTCATTCAAAAGCAAGACTTAGTATCGCGGTCGGTCATATTTCGTAGCAACCAAAACCAAGACAATTGATTGAAGGATTGATTGCATTGATTGATTAATTGATTGATGGATTGACTGAGTGATTAGTTGATTGATCGATTGATTGATTGATTTACTGATTGATGGATGGATTGATTGATTGATTGATTGATTGATTTACTGATTGATGGATGGATTGATTGATTGATTGATTTACTGATTGATGGATGGATTGATTGATTGATTGATTAAGTTGTGTTTATTGTTTTGTTGGGTTGTTGGTGTGCCGATTTTGAGGGGGGTTTATTTCTTTACTATTGTCTTTTTCCAGGGAAGCCATAAGTCTTGGACAAGTCATTCGTCTGCTAGACTCTTGTTTACTACTTTATTGGTCCATGCCGGACCAGTCGTTGGGACTTTATTACAAGACATAATCCCGATGTTCACAGTTTGCCTGAATCCTGAGAAAGATCCGGAATTGAGACTTGAGTGAGCATGTTTTTACAATAATATAAAATTTGTAAAGTAAATTCTCTTTATTTATAGTAAGTAAAGTAAATGAAGTATCTTTATTTGTACTGGATAACCTTATCAGTTACCTAATCTGTTCTCCCTAGAGGTCCAATAAGGTCACATGTGACCAAGGTAACCTTAATCAGATAACTGTGCGGAGCTGGAGTTAAACCCTGGTCGACATTGGTGAAAGACACGTGCAATACCATTATGACACGAGTGTTGTTGTCTTTCGCTGTTAAAGCTGGTTTGGATCTTCACTACTCACAAACCTCTGGGCTCCAGGCTCCAGACGATTCTCGTACCCCTCAGTTCTTTCAAAGCATTAAATCGCAGCTCCAACAGCAAGAAAGAATAAACACCTCCCGAGCAGTGTCTGCCTAAGGTTTCTCAAAAAATATCCTTGTCAAGCTAGAGGTATACCGCCATCTAACGGCTTGCAGTCCGCAAGTCATTGTCAACTCAGACGGAGAAGAAATAATAAAGCCCAGCAAAAAACACGCAAAATAGGCATATTAGAGGTTTAAAATGTAATTCTAACGTTTCGTTGCTACACGCAACATAGAATTACATTTTAAACCTCTAATATGCCTATTTTGCGTGTTTTTTGCTGGGCTTTATTATTTCTTCTCCGTCTGCGATTTCCGCCTGGTACCTCTGTCGCCCGTATTGTCAACTCAACTATCGAGGTTTACATACCGTAAATAACCTTGCTCGGCCATTTGACTTCAAAGCGGTTCTGTGTTTGGAGGAATTTTGGAAGATATGGGTTCTAATCCTGTGTGTAGGTTTGAGATTGTTAGCCTACGTCCCAGTCCTAACGCTCACTCGAGTGAGTGTGTGGACTGGGACTCGGCTTTAGAATTTTTTCAAATAACAAAGGTCCAACACAAATTTGAGCGGTAAGAAACAATAGCACCTTCACAGCATCCAACTGAAATGTTTCAAATAGATCATAAAAAGTCTTTCCAAGCATTTATAAATGACTAATTAGTTATACATTTAGAGCTCGTAACATGTTTCAATGTTTGAACAATATTTTCATGAATTTTTAGATTTTTTTCCCTTCTTTCAAAACTGTGTATGAATTCCACCAAGACTATTAACTCGACAGGAGAATTTCCGCGGTATTCTGGGATGGTCGTGATGGAGTGTGTGATTCCAAATCTCGTGTGGAGAGCGGGAAGGTAAGAGAACTATTTTAAATAAGTTTGATTCTATCTAGTTCAAGGAATGGCGGACATGCCATGACCATCGCCAGTTCGTACCTTCAAAATAACGCTTCGTTGTTGCAGACAATTTCTCTGAACCATAGAGCTTGGGAAGAAATTAGCCGCATCAGAAATCATTTTCGAGAGTTTTACCAGACACAGACCTGTATCTTGTTACTATGGAAATTTATTCTAATTATGAAGCAAAAGCAAGTTTGGTTATGTTTTGTGATTTCATTGATCGAACAAGATGGTATAGCTGTGCCCAGAAGCAGTCTCAAGGTGCTTTACAAGAGTGTTTTCTAAGTGACCCGTTGGGGAATATTTTCATTTTAGTACAAAAGCTTAGGAACTCGGAAATACTTTCATTTTCTATATACACTTGGTTGAACTTTGATTTAATTCAATATATTATGGCTCACGTACAAGATGCCATTGTCGTACACAATTGTTCATTATGATGTATCCGGAGGGAAACAAAATTTCAAAATGTAAATAACACAATAATTAACGTTGATTCTCCTGTTAATAACCGACTTCTCGGTCACATGAAGAGAAAACGCCAGGACTGGGTTGTTCAAAGGGCGATTAGCTCAACCCAGGATTAGCGAAACTTTTGTGAACGACTTTTCCAGCATGTTGCTGAGAAAAGTTGGAATTTTATTTAACACATTTCGGATGTATATTGTGAAATCGGAACTAGATTTTTCAATCAAAATAAACGAAACCAAAACAACAGATTAACTGGTAATCCTGGATTAGCGCTAATCGTGCTTTGAACAACCGGCCCCAGGTTCTGAAGTAGAATTAGCGCTGTATGTTTCTACCTTACTCTAGGGTTGCTATGGCCACTCGCACGGCGGCCGTGTCTACATTGTGGGCTTTACTTCATGCTCGGTTGATGTCGGCTGAAAAATGTAACGAATGTTTGAAAGACATACTCACTCAGGTAAACCTCCTTCTAAATAAATATTTAATAATTAATTGTTTGAAATTTCGACGACTTTAGGTTATTATTGGTTGATGAAGATTCGAGCAGTAATCGTAAGCAAGGATTAAAAATCAAAACCCGCGAAAATGTCGGTGAGGCATAATAATATAGAAAGTTTAATACAGATCTAACGTTTCGTTGAATTCACGACCTTTAAAGTATAGCGTTGAACCAATGAGTAGCCCAGATTTTTTCCTATGTGTATGTTGATCATTGGATTCGAGGGAGTTTTTGCTCCATAAACTTGGTGGGTTTTGGTGCCTTCCGTCTCCTGTATGTTCATATAGGATCACATGTTGAACTGCTGTCTAAAATACTCGTTCTGATGTTCTACACTGTAGATCATGTCATGTATGGACGACCACAGTAGCACAACTAGGCTGATCAGCTGCCAAGTGTTGGAGAAACTTTTGTCTCTCTGCAAAGATACTTTTGATGGTAATTTTGTTTACAACAATAAGGGTACAAGAGAGTTAACGAGGAACGTGTTTAAAACGACATAGTTAATGCTTCCTTAAGTTTCATGAACCAATATTTCATCAATACGTTTGAATCACGAACCATGCTTTTTAAGAGGCGTTTGGGGCAACTTACACCCCAATAGCGTTAGTCTTGCTTGTCATATATCAACGAGGTGGCGTCTCTTATCGTCGACCTGCTTGCGAAGTTGAACTTGGGTAAACTTCACAGCCATACCGAAGACTAAGTCACCAGGAAACAGATTGCTGCAAATATTACTCAGTTAAATAATAGTTTTTTACACATTATCACCTGCATTCCTGCAAAGTTGGCTTGACTTGAATTTTAACGGAAAGTCGGCGGTAAGGGTGTTCGCATATGAGAGCCTTGCATTTGTTCACCCAGACACTGGTTTCTATCGTTACCTGCCAGAAAATGGTCAACCTCAGACTTCGGATGTTCAGCAGAGTCCATAATAAATGTCTGTTCTCCTGTGTATATAAGACTTTTCCCGCCAAGTCGGGATTGATTCATGGAGGAGTATTCCATCTTGTTTCGTTCGAAAACTTTGTCGCGTCAAGTGCAGTTTTGGACGCCAAACTATATCCTAGTTGATAGGCTTGTAACCCTTGACAACTTCTTGACTTTCTACCGTTTGAAAGTTCGTTCGCAATCACTTTTCAAAAATACTGTGTGAACTCATTACATGGCGATTCAAGAAACTAATTCTAAGAGCTTCTACATCTCAGGAAGGAATTCACCTCATTACCAACTTTCTTCTCCGTACTTTTCAGCCGATCTTCTACATACGTTGTACCCTGAACTTCTGAAGAGAATGGACGACAGCAACGATGAAATACGTGTGTTCGTCACGAAGACCTTTTTGGCTTATTTTAGGTAAGATGTGAAGCAGTAAACGTGCACACGTTTATCCTACGAACACGCACTCTCACCATACAAACACGTACAGTTACCATACCAGCACGCATATTTGCCATTCTAACGCGCATATTTGCCATTCTAACGCGCATATTTGCCGCACCAACAAGCACATTTGCCGCAAGTACAGACACCATACAAACACGAACTGGCATAATACAAACACGCAGATTTATCTTACTAACACGCACATCCACCACAACAACTCGCAGATTTATCATACACATGCACTGTTACCCCACCAACACGCACACTTTCCCTCCCCAAACTCGCATTGTTTCCATATGAACACGTATGTTTACCATAAAAACAAGAACAGAACCTATATTCTCTAACGCCAAGCCATTTCATTTTGTCTAATATTCAAGGCGTATCCAATATTTTCATCAAAATTTCAAACGCTTTTCTCTGATGTATAGGACGTTCCCTGCCACTTATGACAAAGACTTATACAAGCTTCATCTTGAAGCCATATTCAAAAGCTTGCTGGTTCATCTTGATGACCCATCTCCTCATATTCAGGTAGTATTTCAAGCTAAGTATTGATCCGTTGTCAAACGAAACTGAAATTTTACTCACGAATGTCTGGTCGATTTGGGATCTTAATATTTAAGATTGTTTTCTTTTGAAGTATACTTGGAGATACTGGGGTATGTTAGACGTCCTGGGGTATAATAGGAACTGTTGAGTGATATACTCTGCCATACTGAAGCATATTGTTACGTGCACTCCTTGTGATGATTTTTTAATTCCTTCTCGAGAACGATAGCTTTTTTTGTTGATAACATAGCTCCGAGAACGTGGGAAACTTGCGAGAAATTTTGTGCTAAACAGGAAACCGTAGTATTATCATCTCCTATTTTAAACAATACCTTGTGTACTGCTCTACCATGATCTGTTTCTTTTAGGAAGGCGTGCTGTCGGCTTTAAAAGAAGGAAGTCGAATAAACTCTACCACACTTAAAGAACAAGTGGTGCTTGTCCAGCATAAGCATCGAGTGTCGAGGTACCTTAAAATGGCAGCCAGTGGTGTTCAATAGAAGTGATGCAATTGGTGAAAGTGGCTTAATTGTAAATCTCCATGGTCAGTCGCCAGTTGGAGCGTGAGATGGTGATGGTATAAAAAGTCTGGTGGTACTGTTGGTGATGGTTGTAGAATATGTTGCTGATTGTGGAGATTGTATTGTTGGGATATTGATGGGCGTAATGTGGAACTTATGTTGGTGATAGTCGAGGCAATCGCCCTGGTAGCCGTATTGATGGCTTCTGTTGTGGAAGTGTTCGTGATTATGGAAATTATGTTGTTGGTAGCGTGGTGGCTGGTGGTTATATAGTGACAACTGCAATGCTGATGGTATAGATACTCGAATGTTTGAATTAATTGCGCCAGTTGTTTTTGGTCGTGGTGCTGGAGATCGTGTCAGTGGAATATGAATAGTGCTTCTCTTGTGGAGGTGTTGATGATGATACAACCTATATTGGTGATATTAATGGAGTTTGTGACATCTTGTAGAGGAAGTGGAGCTGATGTTGATGGTAGTAATGGAGTTTGTGGTATGATGGTGGCTTGTGATAGTAATTTCAGAGATTATTATCGTGATACACAGTGAAACACTGTCTTAAACTTGTTAAGCTGCTTGTTGACATTGCCATCGCTTTACATATTGTCTTTCATATCTTGCCTTAAAGATATTGTGACGAGCTGTTGCAGCATATCAACAATACTGAAAAATAAAATGATGTGGAGTGAACGTGGAACTGTAAACTGTGTTGCACGATATCCAGTCATTACTTCAGTTTGTCCAGACCGTCCATCACTGTTTTTGAAGAGAAAGACCTTCTACGGAACGAAACTAGGACCCTGAGGTGATCATGATTGGCGTGAAACAGCAGTTGAAGTCCTGCAATACAGCCATATCCTTTGCCACAATGTAATCTGTGGCCTTGTACACTTAAGATCCTTTGAATGTGTTGAATCGTGAAATGCTAGGAAATTCTACTATTTTATTTACCAGACACATTACAAAATTCTATTTACCACGACGTGTTTTATATGCAACATGTGTAAAGGAAAGATGTAGGATAATGTAAAATTGCAACATGAAAATATAAAACAGTAGAATTCGTGGAAACTTAGTCCCCACGATGGCCATCCGTTTCACTTAATATTGCACTAAAAGGAACTGAAAAGCATATTTTCGGAAATTTATAAAAATAGCGTTAAAAAAATTGTACAAAAATACCCGACATATTTCTTGAGCTCGTGTAGTTTGGTTTTGTTTTTGTTTTTTTTTTTATTTCCTGAAATGAGATGGATTGTAAGTTTCTTCAGAGAACACTACTCCTGCTTGTCTGTAGTCTGTTGTCGATCAAATGTTCAAAAACTGAGCACTTAGTAATAACAAGAGCCATATTAAAAAAAATTAACAAGTGGCTATTTATATATTTATTCATTTAGTATGTAGTTACTGAAAGCAATAATTTACTAATACGCCTATCAATCACCTTGTACCTCCGAAAATCCTTACCAAAATTCTTTGTTTTAGAGTTACTTAATTTCTTTCATCGGTGGTCGATTCAATGTCGGACTGATTTTCTTTAAAATCTTTACTAAACTCGACCATTTTCTGACATGCTTCAATGTCGACCAGAGCAAGTTTCAGAATGTTTGTACTTTGTTCGTTTAAAACTTGAAGGTACTGTTGTCTCCTTGATATTTCCCTTCTCAGTTCATCAAACTCACCTTCGTCATTGTTCACAAACATTTCATCATCTTCATCCCGCAGTGGTCGTCTAGTTCCTTCGTGGCCTCTATTATGCCTCCAAGTCTCCTCTCTTTTCAGAAGCTCTAGTTTTTTGTTCTCACTTTCTAAGATCGCGTCTTGCTCATCATGTAGATTCTCTATTACTTCTATTAAGTCATATGCCTGGCTTCTGACATTCTGTGTTTCTTCGTTGTACCGTAAGCGAGACTTCCATTCTAAAACTATGTTACGAAGCTCAATTTGGCTATCTTCTTTCTTCCACTGCAATCCACGAAACGCCTTTAAAAACGTGTGAAAATCTGCTGGGTCGATGACAATCTTAAGTCGTGAAAAAAAAGGCAAACACATCCTTTTGGAGTTTTTCTTAAATAAATAACATATTATGCAAACTCTTTTTGTCTTTAGACAAAAATCACATTTAAATTTTATTTTAATGTAGCGTGTTATAAATAACGCCACGAAAACGTAAAAAAACTTTTCATGAAACAAATAATTTTTTTTTCTGTACTTTTTTAGAAATATGAATGAAACCTTTTCAAACGGAGCAATTTGCTAGTAGCTGTAGGCTTCTTAGGGTCGGCTGGTAACAACGTTCTTAGGCACGTCAACCGACATTGAATCTGCTGAACCAGCAGGAAAAAGTCTGTCCAAAACTAACTTCAAGCTCAGAAGTCAGATGTTTTTTCCATCTGACACTACCGGTTAATTTAATGCTAGTTATGGACCTGCGTTTGCTTCTAATTTTTTTTTAAATTTTTTCCACCAATCCTTATTCTCTCTCGATATTATCGTCTTTCTTATATCTACACCATACATGAGTAAATCTACGGGGGAAAATCTTTTTTGCAATGTCAGACGTGCAATACATGACTAGCATCTTGGCTAGAAAGGGAAGAGACACAGAACGGAAACAAAAAAACATGAAAATGTATGCTTCAGATCAGTCTCCACGCACTTGTCCATTATCAGTTGGTCATGCCAATTTAATTCTTGCTCAGTGGATGCATGTAAAGTTTTGATATACAACGTTCGTTTGTCAATTCACAACTTGTCCTTTCAGTCTTTGTTTCTTGGACGTTTTGGATACAAGTATGACGAAGTTAAACTTAAGTAGCTCGTCACGTAGTACTTTTATAGTCGGATAACGTGATGAGCCGAACCACAGGTGGCATTTATGTAAATATAGTTACGTTTGTTTGGATTAGGAATAAATTATTTCATGACATCTTTCAAACTTGAAACTTTGCCTGATCTCTGTGGTTGTGAAACTAATTCAAACTTCATTTTATCGCAGTCTTTTATGTATTCCATTCGGTGACGATAATTTTCAGTTCTCTGTAATATTACCTAAACACAAGCTGCCGCATTAACCCATTTGTACATGTCAGCTATATCAATGTAACCGGAATAAACTTACATTTCCACGAAGATAACTTCAGATAGCTCAAAGGTTCACATGCCTACAATCATTACCATGACGGTATATTTTATACACTGATTCTTCGTTCAATTCACAACGAGTGCTTTAATTACTTATTGCAAACGGTTCGCGAGTTGGACGTTTTCTTGCTATATGACTTAAACTTATTAACATTATTCTTGTAAGTCCCTTACCTCGTTCTCATCGCTAGTAAACCGGTATAATTTTTGTAAACTGTTTGGTTCGCTTGCTGCATTACTAATTGAAAGGAAGACTCCCATAAGTCCTATCTTTCTTCGCCAGTGAGCAGGAGATAAACAGTTATTAAATAACAATTTCAAAGCAGATCATACATAATGTATAATACTGTGGTATAAATTAAACAAGCACGTTGTCGCGGTCAATAATTGCTCTTGTTCCGGTACGTGAATGTTGTTTTGTGAAACTTGCATCAAGCAGGGATTGGAATGCAGTCGGGAAGGGGTCAGTTAAGAAGTATGCCAGTAGTTTGGGAGTAAATAATATTAGAAAGTGTTTTGGTTTGGGTACTTAAAATTATTACAATTGAAGTGTGTCTGTAAGGGAATTCTGATTCGCGCAAGGTATTACATATATTCATGTCACCAATCTTGAAGCTGTTACATGTCTTGTTGGAGATGCGATTAGAGAGTGAGACATTTAGGCGAGCTTTTCCTCATTTTTGTGTCTCACCAACGTTGTATTCTCCTGCAGCTGTCTTTTGAAAACCGTTTATCTCCTAAATTGCACACTTACCTCTACTTATTTGGCTCGATTGGAAGTAGTAAACTCACTAGTTCACTTACACCCCTTAACCACACCCTGAATGTGAGCGATAAAATTTGCCAGTTGACAATAAGAAATAGATGTGGTAAGCGAAATCTCTTGTGTAATTACGTTCTGAGCTGTATGATAAATAGAGATTTTTAACTTTGATATGTATTTTAAGCGATGATTAATACTGCATCCTTTTGCTTCACGAAAGAACAACTTTCATAGTTTGTTTAGTTTTCGATTAATCCAGTCTAACTTCATTGTTATGTCGAACCTATGCCACAATTTTGCCACAAAAGGCTTGTTGAAATTTTTTTTCGCGTTTAAATTGTCCAAGACAGGTCTTACGTCATTCCGTCAACGCCCAGATCCTGTGAAGTTTAGGCGGTTTCTACAACTGGTGGCTGATACAAAAGCCTTGAATTTATGCAAAGCTATTGTCGAGATCGCGTTTTTGCTTCGTCGGAGGAATGTCACATTCTCCGGAGGTCAAGCCTTGGCGCAGTCCGGCAAAGGGGGTCCATAACAACTTTTCTCGTCGGACGTGATGTCTCATTAAGCAGGTAAGTCATAAACAAGACATAAACCGTGCTGTAATTACCTTTTCCATATTTACCCAGATCGAATGCAAAAAAATATACAGGTCAGTCTATAACGAATTTGGTAGAGTTATGATATTGTTTACATGTTGTTGGGCTAAAAAATGAAGAAAGTAAAATTTCTATTAAACTTG
This sequence comes from Heliopora coerulea, assembly GCA_030142905.1. Taxonomy (NCBI): domain Eukaryota; kingdom Metazoa; phylum Cnidaria; class Anthozoa; order Scleralcyonacea; family Helioporidae; genus Heliopora; species Heliopora coerulea. The sequence continues at coordinate 1,759,887 of JASJOG010000038.1, forward strand.
ATGGAGGCGCATTCCTTAATTTATCACTGAAAGTAACGAAAGAAATGACTGTTATTTTGGAGTCAATTCCCTTCCCACTATCTTCTAACAATCTTTTTAGTATGTTTTTGTCTATATTAAAAATTATAAGAGAAATTTTAATTTTCTGTGATGGAAATAAACACGTGTAGCCTAGATAGTAGGTGAGTTCAGATGAATCAGATGGTAGTTAAGTAGACCGTATCGCCAAATCTTACTAGGCATGACAAAAAGTGATTAGATCTTTATCATTAGAAAGTCTTACGATGCAGCATGTTAATTTTGTAACTCATCAAAGTATCATTCATTGTTTTCTTCCTGAAACACAATATTTTTTTACTAATTAAAAGAATATCCATTGTTTTTCAGCGAACACTTCATGGGGGCCTCATCAAGTACACGAAATAACCATGAAGATCCCTCCAACTCATCGACTACTGTTGTGAATAATAAACCAGAAAGAAATTACAACCCAGTAAGATTTGAGTCGATTAAATTCGTGACTTTCTACATTAATATCCATGATTTCCTTCTCATCTTTTTACAGAATGTACGATATATTCTACAATGTAGGACATGAAAAAAAAGGGAAATTAAGTTTTGACCATTAGCACATCAGTTTTCTAACGAGCTATGTTTCATGCCCATGTGGGCTCAATCGTTTTTTCAGCTGGGAGAAAACCGGTTTGTTTTGGATGTAAAAATGTTTTCTTTTTGACGTGGAAAAAATTATAAAGTGCTTCAAAGATTAGCATCGATAATGGTAATTCAAGTTTTTATTCGGAAACTTGAAGAATTCGATATCTTTTCCACTGCTGGTGGTAACAGGTGTCTAACACTACAAACGTACGTTGTTTGAACTTCAAGACCATCGTGTATTGTTAAACATTGCCTTGTTATGAATTGTATTGTATTTTCAACTATTGTTTTGAACTGTTTTGCGTTGTATTGCAGCGTGCTGTGTTCTACTACACCGTCTTGTATCGTATTGTATTGTGTTATATTGTGTTGCATTGCATTTTATTGCATTGTTTTGCCATCTGTTGTATTGAATTAAACTGTACTGTGTTATTGTTGCTTTATGATATATTGTATTGTATTGCACAGTCTGGTTGGTTTGACAATGACTCTGTAATAGAGTCGAAATATCACCGCAACTTTGTCTCTGTCTTGTCTTGTTTCATAACTTGAATATCAAGCTAACAAGATGACGTTCTTCGGGTTATGTTTCGTCCTTTACCTTTTAAAATTGTCGGCTGGTTATGGTTTTTGTGTTGCATTACGTGCGTGTTTTGTCCCGTGCTGTGGGCTTGTGCTGCGTTGTACTCTACCCGTGCCGTGTTGCCTTGAGTTGTATCGTGTTACTTTAGACTGTATCGCGCTGAATTGTGTTGTCGTTTGGTGTTACACTATGCTGTATTGCTGTATACGTAGTTTCATGTGGTGTTTCGTGATGTGATGTTATTTATTATTGTGCGATATGATATGGAAAATTAACAGCTATTTGAGACTTACAGAAACTGACAAATGACGGATTGAATTAATCGGCGAATGACTGTCACCAATAATGACAAGAACGTGGCACGACTTGGTTTACTGCTGACCGTGAAGGTCACACAGACGTGGGTAACAAACATCCTCTAAGCCAGCGCTTGACAAACTTGACCATGCGTAATAGTTTTTAAGGTAAATCTTAATGTAAACTCAAAATTTCCATAAAGGTGAGTATCTATTGGTAAACGTAAAGGGGATTTTGAGCTAATTTCTTATCCGTTGATGATTGAGTAAAATATGGTTAATCTACATTGAAAGACAATGCTTCGCAAACTTAAATTAAGCTCTGATAACAGCTGAATGAGGTTTGACAGATCACTGAATCAGTGGTGGTACGAGGAACTCCCCGATGTAAGGGCTAACATCTCCGACAGGGGAGCTAAACCAGGGGAGCCGGACCATGTTCCTCTTACACATTCCATATTTGAAGGTCGAGAACAACACATGTTATTTGTTGTAAGAACAATCGAAACAACTGATTAGAAGCAGTTTATTTTTAGATTTCATAAAAGGGAAGAGTCTATTATCTCTCTTGGCCAAATCAATAGCAAGTACTTATAGTTTCTACAATAAATAAATGTGTTACTTTCATTGACAATTCCACGACGAGTTGTTAATTTTTCTCTGACAGGGAGGTTAGGTTCTCCAAAAAATCAGAGAGGGCTGTATCCCCCTCTGCCCCCACCTCTGGCGCCACACCTGCTCTGAATTAAGGAGGTAAAAGCTTTCTTACCAAATTTAATCTTTTTGAAATCGTATCTTCCAATATTTTAGCATGATATAACGTTTACCAGGGGTCAAAGTTAAATGTAAAAGTCGCCTTTTTTTTTTTACTCAGGCCAGCTGTGATGTAATTGTAATAAATAAGTACTGAGGCACATTTCAAAAAGCCCAATTTTTCAATAATTTTTCGATATTTTGTATCATTCATACGAGAACTGCAAAATTAACTTCCAGTTATGTCTTCAAAATGCTGAAATCTAAGCGTTTTCTAAATATGATTACAGGTACGATTAGCAACGAGTAAAGCTCCGCCTGATTACAAATTTGAGCATTTCGTCAAACGTTGTATGGAAATACAAGGTCAGAAAAAGAACCTGGAAGCACAAATCAGACTGGAGGTGCAAAAATGGAGGGATAAGGCCCAGAATGGGAAGCCTAGGGACGAGTGTAGACGTAATATTATCGGATTATTAAGCCAGTTTAAGGCTTCTCAGCTTTCACAAGATGCGCTGATTGCAAAAGAGAAAAATCGCATGGATGCTTTCAGGAACGTTGTGAACGAAGACACGACACAAAGGTTAAAGGCGAGACTGGAGTTCTTTTCACACCTGAATAAAGAGCACGATAACTTACTCTGTTTGTTTAGAGAAGACTCACAAGAATGTAAAGCGATTTGTAAAAAATATTCAGAAGTTCAAATAAGGTATTGTGAGACATCGTTTGTTTAGTTGCAATCTGGACTTGTGAGGAAGATGTGCTCAATATTTAGAATTATGGTGTCATCTCTGACCAGTGATAATGAATGAAATGATGGTAACAAGGACAATAACCATAATGATAACAATTGTGATGGTCATGATGATGGTGATTATGGTGATTATGGTGTTGATGATACTGATGATGATGCTGGTGGTGGTGATGATTGATGATGATGATGATGATGATGATAGTGATGATAACAGTGATGATAATAGTGATGATGATGATGCTAATGATGATGATGATGATGATGGTGATGATGATGATAATGGTGATGATGATAATGATAATATTGATGGAGATGATGGTGATGATGATGATGGTGATGATGATGATAATATTGATGGAGATGATGGTGATGATGATGATGGTGATGATGATGATAATATTGATGGAGATGATGGTGATGATGATGATGGTGATGATGATAATGATAATATTGATGGAGATGATGGTGATGATGATGATGATGATGGTGATGATGATAATGATAATATTGATGGAGATGATACTGATGATGATGATGGTGATGATGATAATGATAATATTGATGGAGATGATGGTGATGATGATGATGATGATGGTGATGATGATAATGATAATATTGATGGAGATGATGGTGATGATGATGATGGTGATGATGATAATGATAATATTGATGGAGATGACAATGATAACAATGATAACGATCCAGATTTGGATGAATAACAATAATGAGGATAAAGATGATGATAGCGATTGTGATGATGATAATGATATTGATAGTGATAACTATGGTAGTAATGTTGATAGTAATAACTATGATGACAATGATATTGATAGTGATAACTATGGTAATAATTATGTTGATAGTGATAACTATGATGATAATGGTAACTGTGATGATAACGATATTATTAATGATAATGATAGTGATGACGATGTAATTACAGAGATGTTCATTACTTTAATAATTATAATTCCTTGATTTCTCAGTAGCAACAAAGTCAATACACATTTAAAGAAAACGATATATTTTTTGAAAGCATACATGTTTCGACAACTTCGAGATGCCATCTTCAGTGCAGAATGAATGATGTGAGGTAATATGATACAATAATATATGAGTTAGGATATGAATAAATTATTTACAATTGATGAGGAAGTGATCTGCTTACAAATACAGGATTATTTACATAAAGTGATGATAGGTGTATTTATAAACTAAAAATAGTATTGAAGTGATGAATTTGGACGTTGAGATCGGGATTGATTTTGTTGATGTGAAGAGCCTCTTTGATTTTGAGGGAGAAGGTTGAATGAGCGGAGTCGATGATTTTAAAGCAAGAGTGTGAAAATTGCTTTTTACAAGAGGGAGAGGCGTGAAGATGCTTGTAGATGTTTGAGTTTCTGTCCGTATTCGTGTGTTCCTTAATCCTGGTAGTTAATTGTCGAGAAGTTTCACCAATATAGCGGGAGTTACATCCTGCACAGGAAAATTGATATACTACCATAGATTTGGAAAGATCAGGAATTGGATCTTTGAAACAAAAAAGGCTTTTTATCTTGTAAGATGTAAAGATAAGTTTGACTTCAATGTCCATGCAATAGCGTTTAACGAGTTGTGTTAGTTTACGTTGTGTGTGCCGTGAGTAATCACCTATATAAGGCAGTTTGAAATAACGTTTGTTGCTAGTTTGTTGTTCACCGTTTAAGTTGGTTGCGGAGTTAGTGGAGTCAATGTTTTTGTTGTTGTTCAAGTAGCGTTGTATAGTGTTGTTAATGAAATGAAAATTTTAATGACGAAACTGAGGCTTCACTATTTTTCGATTACATCAACAAACAGCACAACAACATAAACTTTACATACGAAACGCAACGGGACAACAAACTGCCATTTCTTGATGTCTCACTTACTAAATCACATGACAACTGTGTCACTTCTACCTACCACAAACCAACGTATACAGGACTATTGACAAACTATTTTAGCTTCACACCATTAACCTACAAAACTGGACTGATACGAACGTTGATAGACAGAGCACGGAAATTGAATAACACAGAAAACGGCTTTCAACAGGACTTAAAGAACATAATTTTCACCTTACAACGCAACTCTTTTCCTTTTCATTTCATTAACAACACTATACAACGCTACTTGAACAACAACAAAAACATTGACTCCACTAACTCCGCAACCAACTTAAACGGTGAACAACAAACTAGCAACAAACGTTATTTCAAACTGCCTTATATAGGTGATTACTCACGGCACACACAACGTAAACTAACACAACTCGTTAAACGCTATTGCACGGACATTGAAGTCAAACTTATCTTTACATCTTACAAGATAAAAAGCCTTTTTTGTTTCAAAGATCCAATTCCTGATCTTTCCAAATCTATGGTAGTATATCAATTTTCCTGTGCAGGATGTAACTCCCGCTATATTGGTGAAACTTCTCGACAATTAACTACCAGGATTAAGGAACACACGAATACGGACAGAAACTCAAACATCTACAAACATCTTCACGCCTCTCCCTCTTGTAAAAAGCAATTTTCACACTCTTGCTTTAAAATCATCGACTCCGCTCATTCAACCTTCTCCCTCAAAATCAAAGAGGCTCTTCACATCAACAAAATCAATCCCGATCTCAACGTCCAAATTCATCACTTCAATACTATTTTCAGTTTATAAATACACCTATCATCACTTTATGTAAATAATCCTGTATTTGTAAGCAGATCACTTCCTCATCAATTGTAAATAATTTATTCATATCCTAACTCATATATTATTGTATCATATTACCTCACATCATTCATTCTGCACTGAAGATGGCATCTTGAAGTTGTCGAAACATGTATGCTTTCAAAAAATATATCGTTTTCTTTAAATGTGTATCATTCCTTGGATATCTCATGATGCTCTACATGCAGACTCTTTTCTTTCTAGGAAAAGGACGGGCTGCAAATTTGAATCGTGGTTGCGTTGTCCACCTTGCAGTTCATACGACTATGGCAGCTTGGGTAGTCTTTGAACTACTTCTTCTAACTCACAGTAAACAGACCTTATTAATAGGTCATATTTTCCTCGTATGGAACCTATATGTATTCCTTGTAATCTACTCCAAAATTCATAAATCGTAAATTGTTCCCTCCGTACAAAATTGTACGATGTTTTTCTTTTGTAATACTGTGAATGAGGACGCTCATGAATGATTCTTGTATTTATTCATATTTTGAAAGGTTATAATGTTTTACAATTTAGAGGTAAAAGGATTTAATTGTAATGATAATGTGATGTATCTTTTACGTAATACTTTCTGCTTGTATTTATTGAGACATCAGTTTATGTTTAAAAAAGCATTTCGTGCAGGTTACCTTTTTATCCTCAGATAACTCATACTCCGTTTTCACCAATATGTTTAATTAATTAATCAGATCTTTAATGTGTTAACGTGTTTGTATTACCCAAATTATTTTGAATTATCACCCATCATTTCACGTTATAGTACACAGGATTAAAACTGCCGTGCAAAAGATTATGAGGTGAAGCAAAGTACTAAAGTTCCTATCACGAGAACGAGATTTATTTTGAAGTTGGGTTGATAAAACAGTGTTAAACACGTTTAAGTTTTGGTGTGAACGGCGTACATTTTTATCAGATACACATGTCTGTAAATAAATCGGTGAAGCAAAGTTAAAAGAAGAAGCGGATGTTCTCGATTAAAGGAATTTAAAATTTATGATGATGTTTAAGAGTTGTCTTTCTTTTAATTATTAAGCATGGTTTGGGAAATCCATTTTGAATAATGCCCGACTTTAGTGAACAAAGAGTACTTCATGCCCTTAAAGCATCCTTCGTTGATTTTCATGACTCCTACCAGTGTCCAGGTATCGTCGCGACGTTTCGCCTAGTGAAGAGCAGAAAGGACCGATATGATTTACCACGATATTTTTAAAAACTTATTACACGATATATTTGTATGTCGTGTTTAATCCAAACTAAAACTACTCGTGAATAATTCACGAAGAAAACACATGAGAAATGGACTCCTAATTAGTATGCTGTACATCGGATTCAGAATACTAATTAGAATTACGAACTTTTCCCTTTGATTTTCTTCGTTAAAATTTACTGAAACTTCAAAACAGCCCGTAAACATGGTCATGTAAACGGATTCGTATTTTAGGAAAGATACAATATTTACTTCCGAACTACTACGAGTTGCCTTAAAAATCCCATACAGTCAGTCGTTCATATTGTACCTATAACATATCAACTCGCGCTACAATTATACATGGCAAGACCAATACGCTTGAATCTCTGTTCGCACTAAATGGACTAAAACATCAATTATCACTTTGATCCTACAGCCCAGCTGATAGACCTTGATGAAATCAAATTGTCAGAAGCTTGAATTTATACAAGACTTATGTTTTTTACTTGCAATGAGTTTTTTTAAAGATTAAATTGCCCTTATCATCAAATAAAGTTTAACGCAACTCTTGTTTAAAATTTTTGAATGTAACTTAGTTATCGTTTATGACTCAATCTTCAGACATTCCAGTAATGTTTCAGGTTATGTTCAAATCTTTTTAACTCTTTCCCGGCGGCATAAAACTTGTATTATTTTACTCTGGCTAATGCCTGACGATTTTACTCATCAAGGGGAGTGCTCCCGCCTTGAAAGAGTAAAAGATGGGTTGTATCAAACTATGTCTGATTCTTCATCTGTCTGTGTTGAGAATTTATTCATTTAACTCTTATCTTTCAACCAATGGTTTCCACCTTCATCCCTTCTTAACTAGTAAATTTTGGGCTCACTTACCACTACTGGTCCACCAGTGTCCCCCAAGCACTCGGCAACCTTGTTGTCCTTGCTGGTCCCACAGAATACGTTTCCTTTTAAATCATACGTCGTCTTCTTTTGACACTCCCTGTTTGACACAAATTTCACTACGGCTTGTTGAAGTTCATCGTTAGCTGGTATGGTGGGAATATTTTTGGACTGTAATTAGAACGAATATTACGTCAATGATTGTTCATCAGATTGTTAATCCCATTTTTAGATCATTATTAAATCAAAACGATCATTTCAAAATCTAAACCAACTTCAGCTTTAACTCAGGGAATCATGGTCTCCGTAAGGGGTAAACGTAACAATGGAAGTTTTCACAAATAACACATTAACCCATGAAAATGAAACTGCAAACAGACTAATGGCGGTTTGTTTTCATCGGTGAATTGTTATGAAATCCATGAATAACCGTATTTACTCGATAAAGCGCCTCCCCAGATTTAGCACCGCCCCGATTAAGCGTCGCACGTTAGAGTAAAAATATTAACGAGCGCCGCATTCATACACAATACAAGGTAATGCGGCGCTTAATCGAAGCATCTTTTGACTGAATTGTGTGAGGAGCCAAACTAAAAAACAAGTCCGGTACAACTCAATCTAAACCAGTTTAGGAAATTTATTCTCTTGTATTATAATGTTTTTCAGTTGTAAACATTTGCTTATTATCATTTACAATTGCTATGGTTTTTTAAAGAGCACTGCCCTCAAATAAACGCCGCCCCCGAACAAGCGCCGCATCCACATCATTAATCGAATGAATCCTGTAAGCTATTGGTAGAAATTTATCACTAGTCCAATGCAATTGTTCAGATCTGGTTACGATGCTCGATACCTGTTAGTCGATATATATCAACTACGAGATTTTTGTCCAAAAACAATACCTATGCTTAGTTCTTCGTTAAAAATTTGAAAAAAAACTAATTGACATCAGTTTCCACCACAACAGTCAGAATATTTGCTCCCAATTTGTACGTGAATAGTTGGCTCACGTTTCACACGCTCTCTTTCACCTCAGAAATTTTAATTGTTAATCGATACGCAAGGAAAAAAATCATCTCACTGGATCTGCTGTAAGTACGAGCAGAGGTCTGTGAACGTGATAAAAAGCATAGTTCCAGTTGAGAGATCTTTTGTGACGTTGATTTTGGTTCATGTTCAATGTAAGCAGAACGTGTTACTCGCTCCTTCTCATATAACAGCTGAGGTTCAGGTTAGAGTTAATTGGAAATTTCGGTCAACCAGTTCAGGTCGCGTTTCCTTATTAAATGTTTTCTGCGGTAGTCTAAATTCCATTTTTGCACCTGTTTACCTTAGTTCTTGCTCATTCCAAACATTTACCTTTTTTTTAGACCCCCATCCAGTAATAACTCCATGCTGTGTAGGCCATATTAAAGAGCTACTAGGATCATCGTCATAGCAAATGCTGTGAACAAAGGCTGTCTGTTTTACTGATTGTTTAAGTTTGACCAAAGCCAGGTCATCTCTATCTTTTTTGGAGTATTTTTTCGGTCGAATAACTTTTTCAGCATCAATAGACTGTTCTGTACCTTCGTCGTGAAGCCGATTATGCTCGCCTAAAAATAATTAAACATTTTATAACGCCAGTGGAGTTCAGAGTTCCATGAACCATTATTTATGAGCCAATACATTCGTTTAGGGGCATTTTCATCCGGTTTTAAAGCTTGGCGGCCTGAATTGGACTTAAGGAGACTAAGCGATAGAACCTACTATGACTTATGAAACTACCATATTCCCTTACAAGGTGAACCTTAAACCCACATAAAAGTTTCACAAGCAATTTCACATATGAAATTAATTTTCATATGTGAATCTACAATTTCATATGTGAAATGAACGTTTTGCATGTGAAACGCATGTGAAATTTTGCACGGGTTTATTTCAAATTTCATACGTAAAAACGTTCCCGATTCATATGTGGAATGAGGATTTCATATAAAAACTTGGTCTAATTCCATGTTTTTCACATGTGAAATTTTCGTTGGGGAAAAAGTGTTTACTCCACTTCAGACCACTACAAAAATACCGAGGCAAAGATCAAGTTCAGGTTAAGACTTTCGAGTTGCTTTCGTCTTCTTTGATCGTACGTTTATGTACCATAGCACAAGTTGTGTCATATCCATATTTTATGTACATGAAGCACAGGATAATTGGCGTTGGCTAGCATAAAAACTCACCCAAAACAATTTCCACGTGATAACTCTTCAAGTCTGCAATCTTGTTCTTGTCAAAACAGTTGGCTGACGTGAGCACCCAGTCATCTGCTATCAGTGTTCCGCCACATTTAAAAACAGTTTCAACGTAAATCGCTGCTTGCCAAGGCCAGGCATCCTCTTTTGCCAACTTACGATCTGGAGTCTTCAAACTTCCACTAAGCTGAGTATCTCCAGCCAAACCACAATCCCAACTGTCTAAAAGATATTAATAGTTAATGTAATTAGCCATCTGATACTGCTGTTCTGCGGATGGAAAGTAAGTTCGGTTATTCAAATCACTGGAATTCATCCGCTGCATGAAATATCCAGGAATACACTTTTCATCACACTTCTTTTTAATTGCTAACCTCCGGTTCATGCTGTACGTACTATACTACTACCCAAGTTTAGGCCATCCCTCAACTTACCTTTACCATCACCGGTGATCATATCTTTCAGTTTCTCCAAGGTTTTGTAATCAGCAAGCAAATAAACATGCGAGCGATACGGTTGTGAGGCAATACTTCGCAGTTCTCTCTTGTCTGCATTTTTTGTGATGCCAATTGCAAAGATTTCAAAATTCTTCTGTCTCAGTCTTTCCGCGAACTGCCGTGGATTGCTGCCGACGTTGGATCGTCCATCTGTGATCAGAAACAAGACTTTGTGGCTTTTCTTTCTAGCTTCCGGAGCTACGACGTGAAAAACTTTATCCAAAGCACCGGCAGTGTTTGTTCCGCCTCCCTGGAAAGCGATGTTACCTGGATAACAAAAAAGATACATGAAATTGAAGTTAACAATTAGAGGTTTACAACAGGTAAAGATTCTACCTGCATGGTATTATTAAATGTCGTATACACATTTTCTAATTTCTTACCTAGTTCTTTCATTGCTTGGTGTTTATCTTTCATCACCTTCGTTTTAAGATTAAACCTGACGGTAGCTTGAGAGCTAAACGTTACAATTGCCACTCGTGTGCCCTGTGGTTTTGACGACACTCCATACTCATCAATTATCGTTTTTATAAACTCAATCCCTCGCTTGAAGTTCTTTCGACCGACACTAGCAGAACTGTCCACTACAAAGACGAAATCAAGTCCTGCGGCACCTGATGATATCCCGGCCCTTGCTCGACTGTCGGTCGTGACTAAGCCAAACTTGTTCACAAAGTTTTTCCTTAAGTTTTCTGCCACATCCTTCAGTTCCTGCAGGGGATCTAAACAAGAAACACGTGACATTAAATTAAGGCAAATTTCCAGGAATCCATATTGTATCATTACTGGAACGCAGTACTCCTTCGTTACATGTATTCTTATCCCGGGGGTATCCCAAAAGAATACATCCATAGCTCTAACGATGGTGTCAGTTTAACTTCAGGCAATGATAAAATCTCAGGTAAGACTGAGGTATAATTTTGTGGGCAAAACTCTTCCTTTTAATACAACTAGTAGAATTAACTACTGCTTGAGCACAACAGAGCAACTCATGCAAAATTTCAACTATTTTATAATCGCTTGAAAACTCCTGCACAATGTTTATTTTCTGACTTACCAATTTTAATGCAACTTGCAGGTTTACCGGTCCACTTTCCTGTCTCTTGGCACGTTCTTGTCTGTGGCCCATGAAGCTTGTAGTCTTTGTTGCACGAGTATTTCACTGTTCTTCCATTTTTAAACGAGCTCCCAAAACGATATCCATTAACTGGAGTACCTGGGTCGGGACATTTGACATCTGCAACGACAAAACATTGTCAAATAATTATGGCCCGTTTAGACGGAGTATGTTTAATGGAAGGCCAACCGAGTTGTGGAATTTCATCAAATTCACAGCGCGTGAGGCTGCTGAGTGAAGCAGACCTGAAACAAGATGCGTTGCACTTGTATTGATTGGCTTTAAAAAACGATCTACTCCACCTGTACGCTTTTGTGGTTATCATAGCAGCATTAAAGCAGCAAGAAGTTAAAAAAATGTTAATGAACAGTGTACAGGTTTTGAAACGCAATTTCGGCTCTGTTCTTCGATTCTTTAAATGATCACGTTGACAAGTACAATTTGGTAAAATTTTGGGTTTCGTCGTCATTCCTGGCCGTCATACAGCCTTTAAAAACGTAATATCGGTCAAGTTTTCTATTTGCCACACATAAAATGTTCGCTGAATGACAGTATAAAAATTTCGCTCATTTTACCTTTGATGCATTTTGGTATCGGACCGCTCCATTTTCCTGTCGCCAAACATGTCAGTTTTTTTTGACCCATTAAATTGTACCCTTTGAAACATTTGAACCTTATTATAGCGTTGACTCGTCTTCTTGAACCGTCAACCCTTCCATTTTTGAAATACGGAACCTTTTTACATCTTACGCCAGGCCCTCGTTTTACTGTGAAGAAGAATAAGAAAACAATTTTAGAGTTCATGGAATGGGCTTTAATAGTTGGAAAGAACCCGCAGATCACCTAGTAAATACCAATTAAAATAAAAATAATAAAAGAGATAATGAAAACGCAGTAAAAGGAAAATAGCGTGAGATGAAAGGAAGAATAATGACTTTAGAAGTAATTTCAAGGAATACCCAACCTTAGTCAATGTTATCTATTTGAACTGCATGGTACAGTCGAGTACAAAATGCGGAAGGTTGGTTTGTGTAAATCTTAAGGGCGCATGCTCTTCAAGCTATTGATAGCTTGACAAGCATTGGTAAAGAGGAGTTAGCTCTTCGTCCTTAAAGACTCTAACTGCTTCTCTAGCTGTAGGCACAGTCTAAGCCCAGGATAATTCATTGCTTAAAGTGCAAATATAAGAAATTAAGATCTTTTCATTTGAATTGACCCCCTATGTAATGAAGGATGGCGTTTTAAGCTTTTCAAATTTCAGTTCAACTGTAAGGAATTCATTTATCTGAATGCTAATATTCCATTTTCTTGACTTGATTAAGTCATTAACAGCCTGTTTTACGATTTGATTTATAAAGCAGCAACTAGTTGTTTTAGAGTTCATTTCATTTCCAGTTTAATGACCGACTTTTGCTCCAGGGGGTGTTTACTTCGACGCTGTATTACTTACGAAGACATCTTGGTGTTGTTCCAGTCCACGAACCCCCCCGACAAACACGAAGGACGCTGCCACTCAAATAATGGTTTCTTCCTCGACAAGAAAAATAAAGCCATTCGCCTTGTCTGTACGATGACTTCAGGGTCCCACGTCTTATGTAAAGTTGCGAAGTCATGTTAGGCGCTGTACAGTTCCCTGAAGTTATAAATTCAGAAACAGTTACGACTTGATGGGAAAACTAAACAGTGAGTAAATGTGAATAAAGGACCGTCATCTTCGAGTGAGTCAATAGTTCTTTATGTAGCTGCGTGCGCAACTTAACCTTTTGCCGACGGTAGGTCTGCCGCTAAAGTTGTCCGGCGTTAGCCCGGGTGAAACAGTTTACATAATCAATGGTGCGTGTCAGATTTGATCGGTTTGTGTACAGATTAAAAACTTCACCCAGTTTCATAGTTATGGCGAGGCACACTTACTCTTAGTTGCCATGGCCGCATTGATTGTAGCTGTAACGAAAAACACTGTTCTCCATATAGTCGACATTGTAATCTACAAAAAAAATATTGTCAACAATAGATAGTCAACTCTTTAAAAAAATTAAGTTCCTTTTTTGTGAATCAAAGTCCATGAAATAATGGATCACAAAACTTGTAAATCATAAATTAGGATAGCCAACTAGTTCACGCTCTTTATTCTTGCGGTTTATACACTTGTGTTCATACTCAATGGCGTTTACTGCCATTTTATTTATTCCAAAAAGCTGACACAACTCTATCATGGATTAACATGAAGTGAAGCAGGATTTAGCGCAGGCGTGCGTCAATGCTGACAGGAAACTCACTTGCCATCACTCTTCCAAACCACCGGGTTTTAAACTAATTATAATCATTTGCCTCCCCGATATTGCTGAGCATTACTCAAATTCACGTTAAATTAATTGATATTCATAAAACCATTATCAATTCAGGAAGAAAAAAAGTGGTAAATGAATGCTTAATCAGTATTTGGAATACGAACCTTTTGTTTGAGTTTCACGTTTAAAACAATTTTTTCAAAAGGAAGTCAAGGAATCGGAATGCCTATGCTCACATGCTGATAAGTGATCGTACAGTGTCTGTTTATAATGTTTCAGGTATACAGCGTGTTCAGTTTGCATATCCTGCAATACAGCATGCCTGTTCCTATTGGCAATAGTGCTAGCTCTTGCTGGTTTGAGGAAATGTATGTCGTCACCATTATGACATGAGCTGATTACTTTGTTTTGGTCTATTTGATAGCTTGCAAACGCCAGCCCAGTACCTTCAGAGAAATGATACAACAGTTCGTTTTAAAAGGGCTGTTGGATGTTGCGACTATCACAAATATTTTGAATTTTATTAGTTAATAGAAACATTGTCGGCATCATTTATTTTTAAATGAAATTTGCAGAATCTATCCATGTCCATTGCCTTTGCGGAAACGTTTTCGTAATCCTAATACGAAGTATTTTGAAATACATACTGCTTGACCTATCAGTAGTTATATTTCACTAATTTCTATGATTTTAAAACAATCACAAATATTAATCACTACTAGTTAGTCAGTTAGACAACCTTGAGTAAGGCAACAGTTAGCCCGCAGTCAACTGTCAAACACAACACAAAGGTTCAGAAATATTGTTTGTATTACATTAAAAAGAAAAACATTGCCAATATAGTTTATCCACTAACACTGTTGAGACAAGCCAACGAGAAACATGGCGTTTACTAAATGTAAAGTGATTTTGGTACGCAATTGTACCGTGACAGCCGCAGCATGGCTAAATGGGCATCCGGATGATCACACACAATATGTCCCGTAGTAAATTCTATAGCAACTTTTCTTTGGTTTTTACAGCATTTTACCTTCAAAGATTGTCCCTGTGAAGTCTTCAGTCCCGGTGATTCTACTGCGGATGTGCGGTTTCCAGCATGTCTGCTGTTCTGCTGAAACGAAAGACGAATGCGGAATAAAGTATCGGATTACTGGTCGGACTTCCTCTTCAGAAAACCAGGATGTTTTCACAAAAGATGTTGTGGGTTGCTGGCAGGCAATTGCTTGTCAAGAATTAAGAACGTCATTTATCTCGAGAAAGTGTGTCACCTGAATCACCTGAATATTAATGTTAAAGAGAATATTCACTTGTCTTATCTTCATTCTCTTTCACTTTACTTCAAATTTCATTCTCATGATTTCTTTACTTTATTTTACTTCACGTTGTTTCAATTCAACGCACTTTTTCATCTTTATTTTCATTTTTCATTACATGAATTCACTTGTAAGGTGACACTGAAAAGGAAATTTCCAATTCACAAATTTTACTCTGTTAAAAAGTTGTCTATATCTCCATATACTAGCAAGATTTGCCACATTATAAGGCCGCGTCTATGAGATAAAATGAACGTTTTCTTAAAAAGTCGCAATATCCTATGATACGAGATAAAAATTTCATGACTTGTTAAAATAATCTTTCCTCTTCTCTTATTCATCATAATACCCGTCCGGGTTTTTTCCCCTCGTCCTCCCCTCTTCGTTCTCCTCTCTCCTCTATCTCCTTCTCAAAGTAAATGGTTACCGGTTAGTCTGAACTTCTGGTGGAGCGGGCTCTAGATATTTTATATATATACCTGTATTATTTTGTATTCCCCCGTTACACTCGCAACAGTCCCCTGCTCCACCCTTTCTGCGGTCTTAATCTGGTATTTAAAGTAGGATGTTCAGCGGCATCTCACGTTCGCAACAGACTTCAAGAATGATTTGCATCACTTTTCACCTTTCGTTTATAAGACGAAACAACGCTTCAATTGTCCATGAATAGCCCCAGAAATAAGCCTAAGTTGATTCTCTTACATTTTTTTAAGTACAGAACGGGAATTTAAGGTAGAATGAACCTGCCGTACCCCAGTTTAAAATGGCGAGTGGAATTATACGTTTTCTACTGTTATGGCTAGTTCTCTTCCTGTCTTGGTGAGTCTTTGAATTAAGTGTAGTTCGAATCATTCCTGGAGGAATAAGTGCCTCATGTTGTCGAATAAATGCGTACAATTGACTTGATACTGCATTAATATCTTTAAAATTGTTTGGAATTTAGGTTTGTACTTCGTGGGAACCAAGTTACGCGAGAATTTCCAACGACACATGAAGACGTGCTCACAGAGGAGGTACAGAAAAGCTCGTGGATAATTTACTTACAATTAGCATGAAATAGCACAACAGTCTCTTCATAAATTTTCTACTCCATTGACTTATAAACTGTGGGCTTTAATTTGTGCCCCGTGGTTTTGAAAACCAGCCATTTGTTTATGGTATTTTAAGTATAAAAACCTTTAATTATTTAACGGAAATCTCACGTTGATAAACACCTGAAATTTAACTTTTAAAACCGTTAAACGGGAGACGTCTAATACGCTGCTGAGACATCAGGGCAATAATTTTGGTCTTACGCCTTCTATATATAAAATTACAATGTAATTGTGATTTTATTGTTATTTGATACCTCGTTTATAAAATAATGCTCGGCAGACTTTCTGCAGACGTGTTCATTTACCGTAGGACCAAGGTATTGTTCGCTTCTTCTACGTCATTTTTTTCAGGCAAGCTAGTTCAAAAAGAAATGTCATTTATGTGGGCTTATTGCACCATGTTGTCAGTTGCTTCATCCATATGTATCTTAACATTCTCAGATGTTCCTCATGCTTGAATATTAAACTTGATGAGTATTAAACGCGCTTCCTTTTCAGGCTTATTCAGCTGCGCCTAAACAGGAGCCAACTCCTCACTTAGTCACATTAAGTCACACAGAAACCATTGTTAAAGATAACAATGGACCCAGCAGTCTGATTGTCAGTCCAGCCATTGCCCCTGCCACACCATGGGCCGTCATCAAACCATCACCCACTCCATCAGATTCTATTCACAATCATGGTAAATATGGTGAGAAGCAAAGTTCTGAAGAAGAAACCCAGACCCAGGAATCAAAAGGAGAAACTGTGTTTACAAATGATGATGAATTCATTGCTGAAGAAACCAAGAGGGAAAAGATAAAGGAAGTAAATCATAGTAAAAATGACCCTGATGATCTTGATCACAGAGAACCTGTTAAAAATCAAGATTCTAGTTCAGAATTACCTTCAATTGAAGTTGGCAGTATTATTGATGATAGCATAAATGAAAAAAATTCTGTCAACAAACAGGATGGGCCAAGTCAAATCAAAGACAGTGAGGGTGATAAGGAGGAAGAAGCAAGGAATGATTTAAGGTAAATTGTACCCTTTTGCTCCTTGATGTCAGCCTTGTTAACTTCATTTTATTTTAACTTTCATTTTACTCCTTTGTCCCTTGCCTGGAGACCTCTTAGATTGAATGGAAGCATAAAAGGTCCCCATGAAGAGTAAAAGGATAAATACTTGCAGGGAATTACAATTTTAGATCAGTTTGAGGCATGAGGATTATTAGAAACAGGGAGGAATAAAGGAAGAACGATTTCTTGATTTTCCAGCCTGAAACTTGGGTACATTCTTGAGAAAATCTGTTGGATAGATTGTCATCATTCGTATTCATTGAATATCATGATGTGATATTTCATGTCAGTGGTTCTTTATAGCATATGTTTGTGGTAATCACAAAAAGAGTAATAAGGTGAGGAAAAGTTGTCTAAAATTTTTTAAGCATATAAAATAAGAGGCTTGCACAAATAAGTCTTTGTGGTTGTAGTTTGACCTGAAAATCAAGTCTTAAGTCATTTGGGCATACAAACATACTTTATCAGCAGAGAATATGTGATCTGTGTTTCTGTTGCACCACATTCTGTAAAAATCATCAGAGTTTCGCACGAGAACAAAGAGCAGTTGCATAAATATCAGAATGCTTCATTTTTCATGCATGACTTCGTTTTCATTCTTTTCAATTCTATTCAGTTTTGCTTCTGTGGCAGTCTCACAATTCACTAAAAGAGGGTGTGTGCAAATTAAGAGTCTGCCAAGTTTTGAGATGAGTTGAAATAGAATTGGAAAGATTGAAGTTGAGGATATGAATGTCAAATGATTATTTTATTTATGTAATCGGTGTACGAAAATGCACACCTTGTTTGTACGGGATTTATATAAGCTATTTAATCTGGTACTCTGAGACAAAGTTGAATTAGGTAAATTCAAGAAAGACCTGAAATATAAAACCGTTAAACGGTGGCAGTTCTTTCTGTTTGCAGGTCTTCCGAAAGAAGTGTTGTACCTGAAGAGACCGTTGCAAGGTATCCACCACCAGGAGACAGTAAAACGTTGGATAGAAATGTTGAAGATTTCCAAGCCCCTGATGGAGATGAAGATCTCGTGGGCGGCCGTGATGATCTCAAGGGAACACCTGACGACATGCCGTCGTTCAAAGAATGGAGTCAAAAATTCCTGGAACTGGAAGAACAGAAGAATAAGGTTCAACAGAACATGGAGAAGGGAAATGCAGAGGCCGATACTCTTAAAAAGAAGAAAAAATCGGACCGAAAACAAAACAACTATGCGTCACTTGATTGCGGGGCGAAGATTTTGGAAAAGAATGCTGAAGCCCAACACGCGGAATCCATTCTCCTTGAAAACAAAGACTTATACATGCTTAATCCATGCAGCGCAAACATTTGGTTTATAGTGGAACTATGCGATCATGTCCAAGTCACGTCGCTACAGTTGGCCAACTTTGAATTGTTTTCATCCACAACTGAGAAATTTCAAGTGTCCTTCAGCACAAGGTATCCCACAAGGGACTGGACCCAACTCCAGACGTTTACCGCCAAATCAGAGAAAACCATCCAGACCTTCACAATAGATCCCATCTTTGCAAAGTATATCAAGGTTAATTACTTTTATATTTCCAATAGTTAAGTTTACCTACTTTTAACTGAGAACCTCGCGAGGTCTTCGTTAAGTCTTGGTCAGACGAAAACGTAGATTCCTGAAAATCAGCTTGGATCAACTTGCGCTCGCTTGCCAATACTCACTTTTCATGGCCAAACGAGGACGTAAATCCTTTCAAGTCAAAGAAAACCTTTAAAACTTGGTGTGGGTCCTTTCTTTTTTTTTTTTTTTTTGGTCCTTGTTAAGTGGTCATAAATTGAATGGCCTTTGGAAATTACTAAGGGAACTGGAACAACCGTTAAAACAAGCATTTTCTTATTTTAAGAAGGCCTTAGATCATGTTTTGTTTTCTTCCAGGTAGAGCAGTTGAGTTTTCATGGTTCAGAACACTACTGTCCTTGGAGTTTACTGCGTGTCTACGGTAACAGTATGGTGGAAGAATATGAGGAACACGTGTCCTCACAAAATGCGGAAAGCCCCGTTGAAGATGAAGAGATTGCTTCATCTAGTGTTTCAGAGGACAAACAAGCTTCCAATGGCATCCTCAAGAGTGCAACGGATGCCGTTCTTAATTTTGTTAAAGAGACGGCGAAGAAACTTGTTAATGGCAATGTAGCCACAAACTCAAGCTCAGATGGTGTTAACCAAACAAATTCTTCGAAACAACTAGAGTCGCCCTCTCAGCGTCCACTCGATACTGAGACTCCAAAAACCATTGTAGAGTTAATGAATCGCGAGGATTTTGAAGCAAACTGTCATGAGGTCACTGATGAGAGTTTGGTCGGTAAAAATAACAGGTATTGGCTGAAATCTGTTTGCGGCTCGACGGATTGTACTGTGAATTCTTATCCAACGTTTATTGAGATCATTCACAACGTTTGTCGACGGGATTCAAGGAATTTGAAGACTTGTTATACTAACTTGACAAAGACACTTGCTGTTAACAAAAGTATGGAGGCACTTGCACTGAAACCAAAAGCAAAACCTGATAAGGCAATTTCTGAAAATGCGAATGCACTTGAAAAAAATGATACTGTCAAGAAACCGCCACAACAGAAGACGAGTGGTTTTAGTCGACGTGAAAATTCCGAGAAACGTGAAAATACTGGTCTTCCTGCCGTTTCCAGTAACGATGAATCCTTTGACGAGATAGCAGACAAGGGAGATTCTTCGCAAGTCTTTCACTCTCAAAGTAGTTTAGAATCCAGTGTTGTAGGACAGGTGGAAAAGAGTGATGAAAATTCCCCAGACGTAGCCTCAATCGTGCCCAGTCTTAGCAGCTCCATTGAAAGTAGCACTAGCAGTATAAGTTTGCCAAAGGAAACGGAACACTCTGCCTCACCAACACCTTTAACCCAGCCACCGTTAGCTGAAAGACAACCACCTTACGCTGCAGAACTCTTAACAGAACGGGCAGTAACTGATTCTGAGGGACAACAAGGAAACCAAGCGAACTCAGTAGTTTCATCAACCGATTTGAATGCAGATGCCACTCGCCCCGATGATTTGCCGATCTCTAAGGTTACCAGTGGTCAGTTGTCTGCTAGTGAATACATCAGTCCATCTAGCGCTTCCGTGGAAACAATTCCCTCCGAGTACTCGGCCTCGGTTTCTGGAGAGAAGTTGATTGCAAGCTCGTCAACCAATGCAGCATTTGCTGGAGATGATGCCTCAAAGGCGGAATCCCTCAATGAGAAGAGTCCTGGAGCAGAAGAACAGGACTTGATGTTAGAGTCAATGAAAGGCACGAGCGAGGACAACCCAAACCCCTACGTTGATGTTTTGAAGATAACATTGACGGATGATAAGACGAAGGAAGGTACGGCTGAGCTGGAACAAACTGCCCGAAGTAATGTCGGTGGGTCCTCTAGCTCTGAAAGAGGAATGAAAGAAAGCTTAACGAAAGACAACATGATGGACCAAAAGATGGAAGAAAATGAAGAAACGGAGCCCAGTGGCTTGAAAGAACGGAAATCCATCAATGTTAGTGACAAACATGAAGCTGGAAAAAATGTTGAACCGCTAAGCAGGATCGATGAGAAAGACATATCTACTACAACCACAAGGTCAGAGGATTCAGGGGAGGATCACCCCGTGAAAAGTAAGAGAGAACATGAGGAGTATGAAAAGGATGAAGAAAACCAGATGGGCAATGTTAGTAGCCAGAACCATGAAGTAGCGCAAGAAAAGCCTGAACCTGTAGATCAAAATATCTTGGAAAAAAATTCCTTTCTTAATTCTGAAGACAAGTGTGAAGAGAAGAAACATGAAGTTAAGAAATCAGATGAAGAGAACATAAAATCGTTAGAGAATAAAGTTTATGCAGACGAGGCTAGGTCGGAGAATACAAGCTCAGCAGATCAGGAGCCGGAAGCACCTGTTCCAGTTGGCAATGGGCAAACAAATAGTAAAAAGGAGTCCATTTTTGTTGCAATGAGTAGGAAAATTAAAGCTTTGGAACAGAATGTTACCATGACGAACTTGTTTCTTGAGGAGCTGAGTCAAAGGTATCAGCTGACGCTTTCAATCCTGTATTATTTTATTGAAGAAAATGTTTATAAACTGTTACTGAGGGATAACAAACGGGCTCGCAATGAGGGACCTGTGGTGATCCTTGTCGTCCATCAGGACTTTGAACTTCTATTCCACTTCCCTCGTGGAGAACGGAGTGTATTTTCTCCTCGTTGAAAATCACAACTTTTCACCCCCAAGCTTCTCGGCGTATCCAGAAAACATTAATTAAAGCTTGTCGTTATGTTAACTAGGTAAAAATAAATCTCGTTAACAATACAATTCTTTAATTCCTAGATATCGCAAATCTCTGGAGGATATGCAAAAACTGCTTGATAAGAAATTATCAAAGATGTCAAAAAATTCAAAATTGCTTACTGCAGTGGTAAGTGATGCGGGAATTATTTAAAAATAGAAAACGAAAGATGGCATCTTTCGCGAAAAATGTACTGATTTTTATTCTGTGTTGTGGTTAAGAATTTGTCCCAGAACTCTACGATCATGGCACTCACCTCAAGATTGCAGAAGGTCGAACAGGAGTTGAATGAGACCAAATCGCGTGTGAAAGTTATTAACCAAGAGGTTAGATTGGTCATTTGTTGGCTGTCAATCACTTTTTGTACGTAAGAGGGACGTATTCTCGAGTTCGTGCCTTACTGAGTTGAGTCTACACCTTCAGGAGTGAAATTTAAACAAGATTCTTGCGAGAGTTATCCAACTTTATCCGACCTCGAACTAGGTACTTTCGAAGGAGCTAATTTGAAGTTGAACAGGCGAGGTAGACATAAATTATTGTAAGAAACCTGGCAAAGTAACTCTTTTCAATTTTGTAGGTTGTAGAACGACATATCCTTGGCATGTGTTTACAGTTTACCTTTCTTATTCTGTTGTGGTTTTTGGCTCGCACACGTAGAGCTTCAGTGACTAAATCTCAGAGCCCTGGGGAAAGCGATATGGAAGATGAATCATTGAAAAACAGCGCACTTCATCGTTGTCCTGAAAATAGAAAATTGAAAATTGGAAATGGTCTAACAAAAGGTAGGTTTTTCAGAGGGTTTTTATAGAGGGAGTTGGTGTTTCTTTAATTATATTTTTGATCATATTTATATACACATATATAATTATATATAATATATACAATTAAAAAGAGTTCCTATAAATAGAGTTCCTAAAACACCGTTTTTGAACTCTTTCGATCACTCTTGTTGGCGAATATTGTGAAATTTTAA
The DNA here is from genome assembly GCA_030142905.1 of Heliopora coerulea. Taxonomy (NCBI): domain Eukaryota; kingdom Metazoa; phylum Cnidaria; class Anthozoa; order Scleralcyonacea; family Helioporidae; genus Heliopora; species Heliopora coerulea. The sequence continues at coordinate 1,782,648 of JASJOG010000038.1, forward strand.
AGTCAATTAGAGGTAAACGTTAAATTATTACCCGCGAGGGTCTCGCACTCTCGCGTGATGCTAAAGCGTGACTCTTGGAACGAGGGTTATTCCTTCGCTCAGATTGGTCACCAGTGATCAAACTTGAGTAGACATGATTAGATAAGTGACCTGTGACTAGATGAAAGGTCGGTTTAACACTATCATGGTGAGTCAGTTGACTTTAGAATTCATTTATCATTAGGATTAAGGCACATCTGGGCTTTAATCTCTATGACTCAAGTGTAGGACACTGTGTGTTGGTCTTTGTGTTCAACTTACACAAGATTAACTTTTTCTTTCGGTTTTAAGGCATCGTAGCTGAAGAAATTGAACTTGATGGAATAAAGAGAAATCCGGAAAAACTCTTGTTTTCCAAGGTAAAAACTATAGCTTGACACTCCAATAATTATTCTTACGTAACCAACAGTGGATCCACATGGAAATTTTCTATAAGTGGAAAATTTATACAATGTAGAAGGAATAATTGCTAGCACAATAAAAACAACATTAACAACGATAATAGCAACAATAACTACAACAAGAACAACAACTAAAGAAGTCAGAACAGCAACAATGACGACTACAACGACGACAGCGATAACAGTTACAACAACAACAGTAACAATAGTAACAAAATTGACAACAGTGGTAACCATAACAACAGTAACAACATCATCAACAACAACAAAAACATCTACAACGTTGCTGCCACCATCAGCATTCTCGACTCGCTAATTAGACATCCTCAAATCTGTTTTAGGAATTTAAATTTAGGAATTTAAATCATTCTTGTTTGGAGTAAGAGTAACTGTTATTTGAGCTCTCTATTATGTACTAGTTCTTCAGGTTTCAGTTCGTAAATGAAGAACGCCTGTTGCTTAAATTACGTATATTTACGCATCGCTGACGCAGGTGGGGTTGTTGACTTTAATTTCGTTTTTATCTAATAATGTCCTGCCAGCCTCCATCGGGTGAAACAACCACGGAAGGAAAACGTCGCCGTCGCAGAAAAAATCGACCATCATCTGGTTCTTGTGAACAGTTCCTGAAACACGACACTAACTCCGGTCAAAATATCGTGACCAAAACTGCTGGACTTCTTTTCCATTCTCCGGAGTCCCATCACGACGAACGGACTGTGAAGCACGTAACAGAAGACACTGCTCAGCGGTCTGTCTGCGCCGAGGTCTTGAACGCCCTCGCCCGAACAGACTGCGAGAAAAAATTGAATATGGAGAGGCCAGCGGTTTTCCCTAAAAAAAAGAAAGTAGTTTTTCGTTATGGAGAAAAAAGGGAGAACGAAGGCTCAAAGGTATACACTAACAAGATGGAACAAGATGGCATCGGGCACAAGGGTCTGGTTCGATCAAAAAGCTTAGGACAGTTCAATAAAGATGAAGCGACTTCGCGTCATAACGATTTAACTTGTAGTAGTCCTAACTGTTCTTTATTGTCGCGATGTTTCCTACAGTCTTCTAGAGATTCTCATCAGTTGAAGAACCAGAAGAGCGGATGGATTTGGGGACCTGGATGAAAGAGAAGCTCTTTTGCCTCTTGCCGCAACTTTAACCTCTGTTTTGTGTTAGACCCAACCAGCCTTCTATTAGGCCACGAATCAGGAGAGTTATTACGGATGTCTTAGTCTTAAAGTTTGATTTACATGTCGGGAATCTTTGACGATTGTTTTGGATCCTCGGCATCTGTTGCAAGTGACCCAGAATTACCTCGGGAAGTTAGGTTAAAATGACGTTGGAGGACCATTTATCCAACAGATGTTCTTGAACACATGATGAGAATAACATTCAGTAAATCTTCCTTTTCCGAATTTTTACTTTAGTGATGTCTCAACATCTATTTCTTTACCTAGATGTAAAATTTCACATTTCGTTTATTTTTGAAACTGGTCTTACCTGTTGAAAAACATCTTGTCATTGATCGTAATTTTTCCCAAGGGCGAATTCACGATCTCTGCCGTTTATTCCCGACATGAAATCTGGGCTTGAGCAAAAGACTGTAGACTTTGCATTAAACTGTCGAATTCCCATAACCCATTTGAAACGTAACCAGTATCTTGGTAAAATCTGGGGGGTCTAAGAATTTCCCAAATTCACTCCATCCTATTGCGCATAGAAAATAGATAAAGTTTGAAATATCTGATAAACGTTAACGACATCACAGGCCGTAAATTTTCTGAACGTTGTTCTCTCTCTTGCTACTGGATGTTTTCTGGTCTACAACTTTATCGTTTACTGTTGGATGTGCTTAAAGTGTGAAGTATTGGATGTGAAGTATTAAGATGATAACGAGAACGAAGTTTTGGAATTTTCTGAAGTATGCGTTTATCGCATAAAGTCTCGTATAAATTCACCATAAATGGTTTGGAAGTGGGGTTTTCTTTTCGGAGATATTTGTTGTGGTTCGAGATTTTACACACGCTGCGAAACAAGTGTTCCTTATCGAAGAATTTGGTTTTTAGATAAAGTAACATTTATAATCTAAAAAACGCCCCCTTCAGTCGTTTATTACTTCTACAGACCAAAGAAGCAGCAAGAGAGGTAATGATAGCCATTTGATGTTCAAAAATATTGCTTATTTTTGATTATTTGAAAGACATGTGAAATATGGTACTATTTATTGTTATTTACTTTCCTAGAAAGTCATTCGACCATTCGTTATTTAAGTAATCCAACTCACACATTTTCACAAACGGCAAATTACACTATACACAAACTGTCCATTTAAATTCACCCATGCGTGTCTTACTTTAATGCTCTTTGTGAAGTCTTTTTGGTTGGTTTGTTTTAAAATTTTCTGTTGAATATAAACATTGAGAAAGTGGAAAATTCGGGTTTTTTGCGCTGCTGGGGTGAATTTTTCCAACGAAGTGATCCATGATGCTGTTACGTGGAATCAACTGCAGCAAATCAGAACAAAGAACGGGATAAAGAAGATATAATGTGTTGGCCGGCTCCCCTCATACATCTGCTGAATACAACTACCAGAATGCTTTTTGAAATTTTATTTGTAATGTTAATCGGAGCAATTGTCTTTCTATTCGCTTTGGGAATTCAGTGTTTGCATGAAAGCGAAAAAACCGCAAAGTATTCTGGTAGTTGTATTCAACTGACGTAATAAGGGGAACAGGCCATTGTGCTAAAAAAAAAAGTCTGGTTCGAGTGTTCATTTTTACGTCATGATTTTAACGTCACAATCGGACAAAAGATTCGAAAATTAAATACTCGACTTCACTGGCTCAATCGACGTCATAATCACATGCGCCGTAGGTATCGCCGGAAAGGGCTTCCTGCACTAAGGCAGCAAGAATGGACAAAGAGGTGGAGTCAACCAGTTCCAACCTCTCTCGCCTTAGTATCTCGGACAGTGCAGAGTGCTTGTTACTGGATGACATGCGCGAAATGTTAACCAAAGATTGGTTGGGATATCTTGAGGACAGCAAGCATGGCGATCAACTTGAGCGAATACGAGCTGGCGCACCTGTTGCCGGGGAACTTGCACGGCTTGTCCACGAGGTCCAGGAGAAAATGAGTGGCGATAAGTACTTCAAAATGCAGACTTTCATCAAAGAGTTCAAAGAATTACCAGGAGTTTCAACAATGGAGGATACCCTCCTGAAATTGTCTCTACATCTGGAGTGCTGCCCTCCGGAAACCAATGAAGCGAAGTACTATCGCAAACGTGTCATTTGGCTGGAACAGTTTTGTCACATCACTGGTACACTGGTCGGACAACTAGATGTGATTCTGGGCTTTCTGCGAGGACACGAGCCCAAAGAGGTTCTGAAGAAGACGAAAGATTTGTTGGCCTCTATCAGTAATCAATCACTTGAAGAAAGCACGTCCAGTTCATCGGAAGTCACTGCAGGGAAAAAGTCTCATGGTGGATACTGCACACTGTTTTAAAATGAAAAACATCCTGCCACATCATGAATAAGAACATTCATTTATGACCAGTCATCATAGTCAAGTCATGTCTTACTCGATTATAGTATGAAAGCTGAAAGATGTTCAACTCGATTTTCCGAAATGATACCTTTCTTTTGTCAAGTATCTGTCTCTGATACATTTACCTATTTTCAGGTGCCTCAACACTTTTCCTTTCTTATATCTTAATCCCAGCAAACGTGAGCGTTTTATTGGGTTTTTATATGTTCTAAAACACATTTAAAGTTCACGAGCAAAATCCAAGAAAAATTCAGGGGCTGATTACATGAGAACGGTACGAAGTCAGACCGGCACGACGTGAGACCGCTCCCATACTAATCCTTGTTCTTGTTTACATGAGAATGATTCGAAAAATAAGCTCGGACCGGTCTCGCTCATTTCAGGTGCTGAACCGATATGAATGAGTTCAGACGGGTAAAAACTTTTCTTCATAAAAGCGCAAAATCTTTCCAGATCAACCATAGATGAGGCAAAGAACAAGCAAAACATTGTTGCTGGGAACAAATATTCTGAATGGGGACTGAAATGTTTGCAAGAACATGGCTTTAGTTACATTTCGATTTCATGTAAACACTTCAGAAAATTTTCACTTTGGTAGCGGTCTGAATTCCTGCCGGTCTCATGTAATCAGCCCCTAACACTTGCCGGCGCTCGGCAGGGTATGCTGAAGGGGGGGGGTGGGGTGGGGGGGTGGTTTAGTGACTCCTTCCCTTTTTGTGTGACATGTTATGTATGTCCTGTTCGTGACAGTTTTTTGCCCTCATTCCCCAAAGACATGCAGATCTACTTCGCTCGAAATGATCAAAATCACCCTTACGGTGCCTTGATACTTCCCTATTACCCCTCCCCATCGAAATTCCTGGTTGCCCCCCCCGATCTGTCATCTATTATTTTACTACTTCCAATTGAACGTGTGAAGGGTAAATTCTTTAATTAATGAAATTCCTTAAGTTTAATTTATTCACTAACTTTGATGAAGATAGTTCCAACCTTTCCAAGTGGGATGTCGCCCCTTGATAAGTTAAATCATCTGGCTTTACTCAGAGTAAAGTAGTGGAAGTCTGGTCTTGCTGGCAGAGAGTTAATCAATTAATTAAAACTAGTGGAAAATAATTATTTCAACATCGAGGACAAGACAGGGGAAAATCTTCGTTGTGATCTCTCTCCACTTCAAAATCTAACAATTATTTGTTTACAAAATGGTTTTCGTTTTTATTTTTTTAGTCATTGCTAACTCCTGATTTCCACCAGACAGTCTTTTGCGTACTGTAGAAATTTTTCTTTGTGTTTTCTCATTAGTTCCTGAGAGCTCGAAAGTCAAGTAGAAAATTCTAACGACGCGGAAAATTTGAAATTGAAAGAAATTGCGCTTTTCTTATTTTATGAGTAACAACCTATTTGCGCGTCATCAGCCATTGGAAAGTGTCCTTGAAGCTGCGCCACTAGATCTCAAAATTCGCGGAGAAAAAAACTGGAACACTCGCTTTTGTAACGGCGTTTCGATGTACAAAAGTCTATTTGCAGAGTTTGATGTATTATGTACCAGCTGCGTAATTAGTGAATGCAAAATCGGTCATTGTTTCGCCTTTCTATAAATAAGTAGTTTGAGAACAGCGAAAGCACAACCAGAACTTTGCAATTCTTACATCAATCACGATGAATTAACTCATTGTGAAGAAAATTACGTTAAGTATGAAGAAGAAAGAGAGGTTTGCAATGCGTAAGATTTGTGATGGTCAATGTACTCAACTCTGGGAAATCTCGCTGAATAAAATGACGTCACTCTCATTTATTACGTGGCACAATGGCATGATTACCCGCTGTAAGAACAGAGTGAGTGTTCAGAACAGACAAATTGAGGCAATATGGCCCTGTTTGAGACATATTATGGTTCAACATCACTTAGAAATGGCTGATCAAGCCCGTGAAGAGAAAATAGCTGCTGCTAGGAAAAAGGCAGGATATTATTTTTCAACGTTTTTTAATCATCCGAATTCCAGCCGACCTTCTTGTTCCTCACTGCATGCATGACACATGTTGACCCCATGATCGAATATTTTTAGTTACGAAAATTCCAGCAACGAAAGACACCGTCTTCTACTTCTTCTAAATCGCCTACAGTACTTCTTGAAAGCGAAAAAGACCACCCAAAATTAGAGAATGGCCCTGTAAGTACTCATAAGTTTTTATAGCAATAATAATTGAGACTCGCCAGTGACAAAGTTTGGTTGGGTAAAATCTAGAACATAACAACTTGCAGTCATGTTTCATTCAGTAAGCATGTTGAAATGACTTTTTTTTATACGAGAAGACCTTTTCAGTAGTGACTCGTGTGGCTGTTGCGTATTTCTCTTTCTGTTTAACAGTGAAATTTGTTATTGGTTCAGCTATATTTACCTTGGATTTATAGCAAAGGGGCGTCGGACCTGATATTTGTCATTACTGTCAGTGTCAATTGTAAGCAATTTCCCCACATACTAAGGTATCAAAGTGTGATACGTTTTTCTGCTGGACAGGCAAAAGATTTCTGGCTGTGAAATAAATATTGTTAAATATTTGCTGTGGTATTTTAAAAATTAACTTTCAATGATGACCTGTCTGGGCTAGTCAAACCCTTGATCCATATATCCTGCTGGGGAGGAAACCATGTAATATGGCTTGACATTTTAATAAGTTACAATGTATTTTGATAATAGTAAATGGTTGGTCAAAATAGACATTAGTAACTAGAAATGCCAGACAGTACAGAATTGGATGGTTTTCTTTCCTATAAAATATAATGTATATTCTATAACTAACTTTAAGCCAAGGTAATAGAAATTTTTATTCATGTAATTTTATTGAAACTATTGACTTTTTGTTGTACCTTTACCCAAGGTTGTACACCATGTAAACTCGACCCCAGAGATGTGCTGAGGCCTGCCACCACAATGCTGAGATTGCACAATGTCAAAAAAAAAAAAAAAAAAAAGAAAAAGAAAAATTCTAAAGTGTGAAGAGGATGACAGTAATGATGAATTACATAACTTCAAACAATTTGGGGGCCAAGGACAGTGACAATAACCCCCATTTTTATGTGTATATGGCAACATAATACAGTATTACCAATTCTTAACATTTTCATTCAGCAATAATAAAAAATAGTTATTTAAATGTGGATCTCCAAGCTCCTATGTGTACTCTGTTTCACATCAGATTGGATGTGGAACTGTTTCTGATCTGGCCAGCAATACTGTATAATTGTACTGTAGCTAGACTAAATTAAAAATTAGTGCGAAGGCATTTTTAAAAAACTGAAACAGGAATTTTAATCTTGATTTATCAAGAAACCAGCATACTTCCCATTACTAGTATTCACTCCACCTAGAAAAAATTATAGCCCTTCCATTCTCAGTTCAGGGCTTTTTTTGTATTAGTTTCAAAACATAGCTCAATTTTCATGGTTCTTCACAACAAAACTTTCATTACTAGTGATTAGTCACCATAAGCAGTGACAGCTCACTAGTAATGTCCTTATAAAGTGTCTTGTCAGTCATCAGAAGGTTGCTGGTTTGATCCCTTACTAGGACTTGCAAATCATTTTTCTGAGATTTGAGCTTGAAGAAAGTTTAATTTTACTAAAAAAGTGTGCACCCAATTATTGCACTCTTAAAAACATATACCAGTTGTTTTTATCATTATTCAGCCTAGCATAATATGATTATTAAAATTTTCAGAATTCTCTATCTCAGAATGGAAAAACCAAAGAGGATGATCCCTATTCTTCTACATCTGTGAACAAAATAAAACAAATGGTGAGTGCTTGTCTTTAATTATAAAAAAAAAGCAGTAGAAAGTCAAGTTTTAGTTTTGTCCTAATCTTTGGATTTAATTGTAGCTGGTAACAGTACTCCAATCGTTGGTATACCATTGTAACAATGCTGTGTTTGAATTATGAATATAACAATTATATGACTGTGACTTTCTTCAGGATTTTAAATCTCCTAACATGATGACTGTACTTAAATTATATTTTTCTTCAATTTTTTTTTTGAAATAGTTGAATGGATTTGTCAAACAGGTAAATTTATTTATGGAAATCCTTTGTGGAGTTGATCCATTTAGGTCTCTGTCTTTAAAGAGGTCTGCAAACAATTACACCTGACATGATTGTTGCCAGATTTAAATATTGATGCACAAATTCAAGAAATACTTTGTAATCTCTTAGTTCTTTTGTGCTTTGTCCAGGACTTGGCAAATGGTGAAGACCCCATTATCTCAGAAATTGATGCTCTGGAGGTATGTTTTTCTAATTTTATTTTCCAAAACTTCATTGAAAATCTTTTGGATAAACTGTGGACCTGTTCTATTTGTTTTGTACTTTATGTATATTTATTGTGGCATTCAGCAAAGAAACTATGATTTGGAACGTAGCCTATCATCTCACAAGAGAAACAATGAACAGCTTGGAAACCATGTCAACGAACAGGTAGGAAGTTTGCATATGTTTTTGACATTTCCTCTAAAATATATAATGGTAATTGTGGAGGTTATAGCCACAGTCAAAATGCTAGGTACAACACTGCCAGTTACAGCTCTGTTTATTGGAGAAGAAATGACATGATTCCAGTGGTAAAATTGGGCTGAGTTGCCAGTTGTTACCATGTCATGTATTAGCAACTATATTAATGAGTTGCCCATGATCTCTGATCTGTCTGGTACCCTTGCTGTGAAGACTCTTTGTAACCTTGTAATATTTTTCTGCCGAAAACTTCCAGAGGAAGCAAATCATCCAACTTCAAGAACAAATCAAGAAAGTAAGTTTTTGAAACTGAATATTGAAATGTATGATCTATTTTTCAATAAAACATGTGCCATTGATAGGGTGGTTTTAGTGAAATTCACTGCTTAATTGTGTTTTATTTAAGGTGTAATTTTGAAAAATAAACAATTGCCACTAGTATAATAACAACATGATTGTATATGTGTACATTGTATGTCGTTATAGGAAAGAACTGAACTGGCCAATAGGCAATTACTTGAACAAAGATCTCTGAAAGAGCAGTTGGAAGTATGTTCTTTATGTTCAAAGTAACATTTTGATTTATTTTCCCTTCCAGGTTTCAAGAAATTATTTCTTCTTAGTTCATAGCTACATTTTTTCTCTTGTTCATTCATCTGCTTCTATCTTTCCAAACTTTGTTGTCTTTCTCTTTATTTCCAAGGTTCACATTCAAACTATTGGTATTCTTGTGTCCGAGAAGTCTGACCTTCAAGCAACACTAAGTCAATTACAAAGAAAGTTTCAGACTAAAGAGAGTGAGTTAACAGAAATAAAAGAAGACAATATCACCCTTACAATTCATCAAATGGTGTACATAAACTTTTTGGCCTTTAGTTTCAGTTTTTGCTAAAAACTCATAAAAAGTTAAGCCTGTAGTAATGCAAAAATTTTATTTTCCCCTGGAGTCGAAGTGACCATTAGTGTTGATGTGAGTCATTGGTAAAGGCAAGAGTGAAGAAAAGGATACAAGAGGTACAACTTGAGGGGAAGAGAGGATAACAGAGGATACCAGGGCAGCTGACAACCACAATGGGCACTGGGCCCAAGATGAAGTACCCATGTTTACATTCCCCTTTCATTCCTACTTTGGGACTTTTGTGTGACTGGATCCTGTAAGCAGGCCACGCCCTAGGGGAGTTGCCCCACCAACTCCTTCCTATTGGCCATCCTGGATAAAAGAGAGTGGGATCAGAATTGGTACAGGAAAAGAGTAAGGATGGTGTAGATTTGAAACAAAGGAAAGGAAAAACAAATGAAAGTAAAAGAATGCAATAATAGAAGGAGGAAGTAGATGAACGATCTTCAAGCTCGATACTCAGAAAATGATATCTGAGCCCCTGACGGGGATCGAACCCGCAACCTTCTGATGACCGGTTAGATGCTCTAACCATTGAGCTACCGAGACTCAGATGGCGAGCTAAGTTGCAAATTCGATATATATATGTGCGACCTAAGCGGAAGCCACTATATATTGATAATGATTGAAGCAGTTTGATGTTTAGGAAACATGAGAGCTTGGATATATTGAAGTAGATGAACGATCTTCAAGCTCGATACTCAGAAAATGATATCTGAGCCCCAGACGGGGATCGAACCCGCAACCTTCTGATGACCGGTTAGACGCTCTAACCATTGAGCTACCGAGACTCAGATGGCGAGCTAAGTTGCAAATTCGATATATATATGTGCGACCTAAGCGGAAGCCACTATATATTGATAATGATTGAAGCAGTTTGATGTTTAGGAAACATGAGAGCTTGGATATATTGAAGTAGATGAACGATCTTCAAGCTCGATACTCAGAAAATGATATCTGAGCCCCAGACGGGGATCGAACCCGCAACCTTCTAACATCAAACATCCTTCCTAAACATCAAACTGCTTCAATCATTATCAATATATAGTGGCTTCCGCTTAGGTCGCACATATATATATCGAATTTGCAACTTAGCTCGCCATCTGAGTCTCGGTAGCTCAATGGTTAGAGCGTCTAACCGGTCATCAGAAGGTTGCGGGTTCGATCCCCGTCTGGGGCTCAGATATCATTTTCTGAGTATCGAGCTTGAAGATCGTTCATCTACTTCAATATATCCAAGCTCTCATGTTTCCTAAACATCAAACTGCTTCAATCATTATCAATATATAGTGGCTTCCGCTTAGGTCGCACATATATATATCGAATTTGCAACTTAGCTCGCTATCTGAGTCTCGGTAGCTCAATGGTTAGAGCGTCTAACTGGTCATCAGAAGGTTGCGGGTTCGATCCCCGTCTGGGGCTCAGATATCATTTTCTGAGTATCGAGCTTGAAGATCGTTCATCTACTTCAATATATCCAAGCTCTCATGTTTCCTAAACATCAAACTGCTTCAATCATTATCAATATATAGTGGCTTCCGCTTAGGTCGCACATATATATATCGAATTTGCAACTTAGCTCGCCATCTGAGTCTCGGTAGCTCAATGGTTAGAGCATCTAACCGGTCATCAGAAGGTTGCGGGTTCGATCCCCGTCTGGGGCTCAGATATCATTTTCTGAGTATCGAGCTTGAAGATCGTTCATCTACTTCAATATATCCAAGCTCTCATGTTTCCTAAACATCAATAGAATGTTTAGGGCAAGCAGATGAAGGAAGGGCAAGCAGGGCAAGCAGATGAAGGGCAGCAGATAGGGGCAAGCAGATAGGAGGGCAAGCAGATGAAGGAAATGGAAAAAACTATTGCAGTCCTCAATTGCTTTCATTGAAACAAATTTTAATTTCTTTAGATGAATGTGCGGAGCTGACAAGTCGAATTCAAAAGTTGAGACAACAAAGTGCTGAGCATGAACGAGATATTGCTACCCAGAGAAGCAAAATAGACAAATTTTCTGAGGTTAATTTAATGTCAGACTTGTACACCTGCAGTCTTTATTTTAGTTTGCCGACATTACATCAGCTAAAATGTCTCTTGGATTTTCTCTTCAGGAAAATAACCGGCTACGCAAAGACAGAGATCGGGTACAAACAACGAATTATACTCTGAAGTAAGATAGTGGAAATATCGTCAAAATGCATTCCCCCTTTCTAGGAGAGTTGCTCCAGCATTCTCCTGGCCAGTCCGTATACTGTCTCTTCCTCTCCAAGTATATGGTGTATTACCTCAGTGAAGTTATTTGATCATTTTTTGACGTGTGAAGTGATGTCCTCTTGTACTTATCATTTTTAACACAGAGTTCAGTGAGAAAATTCCAGAATGAAAATAACATTAAAATAGACAAAGCGAGATGGTGACATTTTTGTCCTTTTTCTCTTCAAACAGTCGAGAGAAGGAAGATCTTTCGCAGCAAAACTCAGAGATGAGACAGAAACTACAAGTTAAGGTAGGCAATCAGTAACCGAGAGATAAGTTTCCTCAACTTACACTTCATTGTCTCACACTTGTTGATCTGGAGTAATTTTGAAAGGCACCATTCTTTCTCGGCAGATATTGGTTTAAAAAGTGGATTAGCGTCAAAAATTCTTGTAAATTGTCAACCTTATATACACATCATTTAATATCGCGCGGAGAAATATTTTGATATTAGACGTTTAGTAAGTGTCATGGCGTTTTTTTCACATTTCCAGGTTAACGAGTGTTTGTCACTGGAAAAGACAAATGCTGAAATAGCCAACAAACTAAATGAAACAGAATTGGTTGTGCAGCAGGTCAGATCCGACTGTTCTGTTATTTATTGATATAGTTCGATAAAAGCATCATTTCATTCAGTGAAAAGTCTATATGAGAGAGTTTCTTGGGAAATGTACATACTTATAAGAATAATGCTGTAACAGCAATATAGTTATAACAGAAAAGTAATTTATTTTTAGTTGTCCAACGACCCATCTGGATCGGCAGCGCACGACCTTACAAAGGCTCTTCGTGATGAAAAAGCAGAGTTAGAGGATAGACTGGGAAAGGTGCGAATCACATTTTAACATTTAAAATTATTAAAATACGGTGTTCTTATACATTATGTGTCTTTTTACTTTGTAACGTGAATATGTATTGCTTGTGTCGCTTTATGAAAACTTTACTCTGTAATTTCTTGCTTGTTCATCATAATTTTCCTATTTTCTGAACATTTTTGTTGTTGTTTTTGTTTACGTGCGCCATTTCTAATGTGGTTCTGTTACTTTATTTTTTAGCAAACTTCGTCTTTACAGAAGCTGGCCGCAGAAAAGGGGGAGATCATAGAAAGACACAATCAAGAAATCGAACAATTTGAGTTCAAGCTTCAGGAACTCATTGACATGGTAACAATCAAAATGGAATGAACAGGGGTGCAACTAGGAATTTCGAAGGGCAGGGGTCGAACGGTAGCTTCCTGGCCTCGTCGGGATGATTTTAATCATTTCAAGTCAAGTACATCTACGTGGCTTTGGAGAATAAAGGGAAAAAGCTGTCTATAACTAGGGGTGCACCGGATCTCGGTTCCGGCCGGTTAGTTCCGGCCGGAACCCCGGTTTTTCAGAGTTCCGGTTCCGGCCGGAACTGTTGAAAAAAGCATGGCCGGAACCGGAACTCTCTCGTTTTCAGAGAGAAAGAACATCAAGTTTATTTAATTATTTTATTTAATAACATCGATGAAATAGACTGAACAGATCACATTTCATATTTCTACTTCGTTGCTAAGAAGATAAATCATTAAAATGTGAACTAAACTACATAAATAATATGATACAACATGGTGTCCAGTGAAGGTATCGATTAGAGAAAATTTGAACCAAAAAACTCTAAAGTTTATTTCCGTAATACGTATAACATATTAACTTAATATTTATTTTACAGTAAAATGTTTCAACAATAGCCGTTTAATGTCACTACTAACAGTTAAACATCACAACTACGATATTGGCAATCGTTGAATATTATGGTGCAGGAATAATAACTGTTCGCCATTTCGGGGAAGTAGACGTAGGGAAGTAGGGAAGTACCAGTCAGGCACTGGCATCAGACAAAATCAAATATTACCATATATGGTCTAAATAACTCAGTTCCGGTTCCGGCCGGAAGTTCCGGCCGGACTTCTTGGTCAGTTCCGGTTGGTTCCGGTTCCGGCCGGAACCTGAAATACTGGTTCCGGTGCACCCTTGTCTATAACAAGGCACACATGTACGACCTCCGCCCACAAAAAGGGCGGGGTCACGACCCCTCACAACCCCCCGCTAGTTGCGCCCCTGAATGGAGCTGGACATTTTAATCAACTTACGATGGACGATATAGTTATGCTGTTGTGATTACCCTCGACAACTTAATGAATGAACTCTCTTATTTTTTACCAGAATGAACAGCTGGAAAACGAGAGGCTCCAATGGACAGAAGTACAACAAGAATACGAGGAAACCATTTCAGAGCTGAGGAGAAACCTTGGTATGTTGAAATAAGGTAGTGGGCAGCCAAATAATCTGTCTTATTTGGAATGAATTCTGAAGAATATAAGAAAATATCCGTAGCTCCTTCATGGCATTTTTTTCTTACAAAAGGATGAAAAATTATCAGTCAATGTAAAACAATCAGTTATGACTTGTATAGTACGATGGGGCCGTTCACACCCAAGGGACGACATCAAAAACAAATGAAGCTGAAATGGGAAGATCTAACAGACCATTTCCGTGTTACCTTTCCTCAGTTCCTGAGGTTGATCCATCTCGGATCGATTTTACTCAATACTCTTACGACTTACCAGGGCTAGAGCTATTATCACACAAGACACATTTTTCTTAAGTCGATGTAGGCTCGACCAGAGATCAATTTGACGTACAAACTTCAGCGGCCTCTAAAACTCCTTGGAAGCCTGCAATGTACCGTAGCTTTTAAAGTTCCCTAAGTCGGCACATGTCCCCTTTCTTCGCACTAGACGAACTAAATGATCAAGAGGCGACCAACCAATCAGAAGCAACGAGGCTGGCAGCCCAGGAGATTCAAAAACTTGTCGAGGAGAAAGAAACACTGGCACGATTTTTACAAGAACAGGTATATTGTGCGGTCTTTGTCTATTGTTTCCAGCTATATTACGTTCAAATCTGCCTCGATGTATGTGAATAGCTGGATTTAGCTGAATTTTAATGTTTTCTTTCTACATTGTTATTTAGGGTGATGTCAATGATAAGCTGAACAAGTAAGTCTTTATAGTCCTTTGTCATGTTGCCTAATTGCTGTCTGGTCTCTGTTAAATAACTGTGACTTATTTTTCTTGTCCTTTTTGTCGTTTATGTTTTCTTCAGCCATATCACTCATTATGTTTGGTCAGACTTATCATTGTCTACGGAGTCGTCGTTTTTTGCGAGGCTCAAATTAGTTCTGTGACTTACGTCTTTTATTGCAAACTTTTCAGGGAGTTGCTTGAAAGTGAGACGAAAGTTTCCCAACTTGAACAAATGGTGGCCAACTTTAGCAAGGAATCGCAAGACAAACGCGAACTACTAGAAAGTATTCAAAGCGACAAAGAAACCATCAGCAAGTGAGTTTATAAATGAATGAAAGAATCTGGTGGAGGGCTTTTCTTTGAAACGTCAGTGGTATGTTCTGTTAGCTTTTATGACCACGAATTTCATGTTTTTTTCACTCTTTGTATGGATGTACTTTGCAGGTTTTTTTTTTGCAATCTTTTAAAACATGCATTGTATTTGTATAAAGTTTGCTGAGATAAGCCAGCAGATTTTCGAACCCACCATCTATTTATGGCCATGAAGACTCTTTAACCAATAGAAAATTGCTCAAGTGTCTCTGTGCTGTGGTAGAAATATCAATGACGTAATTTTGTTTCCCTTCAGAGCGCTGCAGCAAAATAAGGACCTGAAGGTGCAACTTGGAGAACTGGAAACACGTTTCATTCAAATGGTAAGTTAATCTTTTTGAACGCAGAAAACGTGTTGAAACCTTAAAAAAGTTGATTATGCAATAAGGAGATGTTTTCACAAGTTGTTAGTTAATTTTACTATACTTTGTCATGAAGACATTCAAAGAATGAACATTTATATTGGCGAAATTAACACGGAGTATCATACACACTGCTACATATTTTATGTAATGTTTATGACATGATAACTTTCTTATCTGTTTGCAAGGGGATATTTAGTCCCCAAAAGTACGTCGAAAGAAGAAAAAATTATACTTTTCCCCTCACTAACGCGCATAAGAATTCTTAACGTGTAATTTCACTTTTTCAGAGTAATGACAATATGGAGCTGACCACATTATTGGAGTCTGAAAAACATGCTAACAGAGACGTCGCACAGAAATTGAGTGACACAAACATTGAGCTGCTTGAAACAAAACAACTTGTATGTTTTTGGAAATGTGTTTGTTTTAGTCAACTTTATTTAGTTATTATTTGAGCTCGTCTGGTGGTAGAGGGAGATCGAGTCTCTTGAATATTTTAGGTGTTTTAACAACAGAACGCGAGTTTAGGATTTTTACTTTTTAGGATTTTTGGATTTTTAGGATATTTTTTAGGATTTTTAGGATTTTTGCTTTTGGTAAAAGATTGTAAATGAGTGCGGTTTTTGCAACTAGAACTTTTCAGCCTTGTTTTTAATCTGAATTTGTCTTCTAATTTAGTTATCCAAGAAAGAAACTGACATTGAATTACTGAATAGAAGTCTCAATGAGCAGGTATGGTGTTGTAGCACGAGTTGGTTGATTCGCTTTTCATAGTGTTTCTGGGAAATAAGCACAGAGAAAGGCATTGGGCCGTGGTAATGTTCTCAGAAGAGGACAACAACGACAACAACATTAGCAACTACAGCAACAACAACTATATCGACAACGACAACAACAACAGCAGAAACAAACGGAAACGAGAATCACAGTGATAGATTGGAAGGTTGGATTAAAAAGATAGGAAATGGAGTGAGAACTGGACAGCTGAAAAATCTTACATTTCTAGGCAGTGATAATGGTTTAACTATATTATATTCTCGGCTTGCGTCTTTGTTAAACTAAACTACTGAACAAGTGTGATACATGATACCTTACGATGCTACTATAGCAGCTCAACCCGTAAAGTATTTGAGGAGGAAATTCTTTCATACCGGAAAACTCAGAGATTACAAAATTCCCTGAATGTATTCCGTCCTATTTAGATTGAGGCTAATATTAAGAACCAGCATTTCGAAGCTCAAGGACGTTTAACTGACGTCTTACATCAGGAACTTCAATCTGCTCAGGTAAAGCCATATGAGGAAATTTTTTTCTTTTTTAGAACTATTCAAGTTCTATATAAATGTGTACGTACTGAAATTTGTCAGTAGACTTAATTCACTTTCTGTATTTGTGTTCCACTATAAACCACGTATGTGAACATACCATTTGGTCTTTTTCATTCCAAAACTAAAACTAATTCCTCCTCCATATTTTTTGTTCTGTTGGTTGCATAAAAACTCGTTTAATTCTACTCGATCATCTTCATTTTTTATCCCAGGACACTATCAACCAACTTTCGAGTCAAAATTCCGAACTAAAACAACTTCTGATAGTGGAGCAAAACAAACAACATGGGCCTAGTGTCTACGAGAGTTCCGAAACAGAAAGTAAGTCGTTTCAAAGTGATGTGAATTGTGGAGCGTCATTTTGTGTCCATGTATGACAATATCTTGGTTGGGTCTTTCTGCGTCTAACATCGTGGGAGATTCTCTGGACTCATCATTTTAATGAGTTTTTGAATGAAGTATCTTCTTTTCCTTTTCGAAGAGTTCATATTTCGTTCAGCCAGAACGTCCATTTTTACTTTCTGTGCAGGCAAAGCTGAAAAAAGTGTTCAACATCGAGTTCTTAAGGCAGAAAAATGTTAAAAACCACCAATCACACAACCATACATCATCTAGCTGTCTTCTACAACCCCGAAGTGCCCCTGTTTTCCCAAGCGTCCCTTTCCTTCCCATTAAAATGTTATGCAACTTAAGTTAAACGTGAACATCGTCAGCTTGGGGTATCCAGTTATCTCTTAAGAGCACAATTCCTATTTCTGATTCGCTCGAGAATGTAGCAATACGTTTTGAAGACTCTTGTGGCTCAATCGTATACATGAGGACAAACAGTCGTATGTGATAATCATACTGTTTGGTCAGTGGTAAATTAAAATGTGAATTAGTTCTGAAAAATCCTTTTGAGAGTAACTAATAAATTGTATTGTATTGTATTGTATTGTATTGTATTGTATTGTATTGTATTGTATTGTATTGTAGCGTTTATGTACTTATCTGAGGGTTTTCGCGCCTTATGTAATAGCCACCTCGTCTGTAAGCCACGTTTTACATATACTACGTCTTATTTTTCTTGTGTAAATGCCTGTGTCTTTCCTGGTTTCTTTCTTCATTGTACGTTTGGCCTTTGATTGTACGTTTTGTACATTGTACGTTTGCTCTATGATTCAAATTTGAGTCACGTCCACCCACTGTATTTTATTCAAACTTTATTGCAGGTGCTTCAGATAGTTACGAACCCAGTGAGCCTAAAGAGAAAGAAACAGTTCAACAAATGCCAGATCTTGTCCTCAAAACAGGAGATTTACGAGTCGAAGCCGAGCAAGCGTTTCAATCTAATGATAATGTTTCTGACCAAGACAGCTGGCCGAGTGAAAGTAGCGAGGAGTTTGGTGAGGAGCCTCCAATGGCATCATCTCTGCCACCTCCCTCCAAGTTCACCAACAGAGAGGATGTGGTGGGTGTGCTACGTTTACCTTTTATGGCTGCTTATCCATTATGTGTTTCTAACACTGCATAGTTGGACTATACAATAAGGAGGACGTCCATTCCTGCCCTGTCAAATGTATCATGCGATCCTCCGCTGCGGGCAGTGAATCTAACAAGGCTGGAACGATACCTGCAAACTGCATTTTGAAGCGAACATGGAGGATGACATGTAGGTCAATTTGCGAGTCATACCAGTCCCCTACGCGATAAAATGCGAAAAACTTAACCCAAATTTCGGATTTTTTGACAGTTTTCTTTTTTATCTTTGGTAAGTAAAGGACAATGTCGGTAGGACTGCACATTAGTCAGAATTATACGTCAATGAAAAGTAAAGGTTGAATACAACTTTTCCCCACGCGTGTTTTTGACCTACATGGCTGCCCCTATGTCGGCTTCATTCAATCTTGAGGCCTGGTACAACGAGATATCGTTCCAGTCTTTTTAGAGCTCAACGGCCGCTGGTCTTCAGCCATAAGGAAAGGTCTTTACTTAGTCGCTTAATTTGTTAATAGTGCAGCTCCACTTTAAACTACTTAATTTGCTTTTCCAGCAAGCTCCTTTAGCTTCTATCCATGAAGCATATCAATTATAGTGATCAGTTGACAAATTTTGCTCCGCTGAACCCTGCGCAACTGTTAACTTGATACCAGGCCCGCCGGTTGGGTGTGTTCTCCCAGAGTAGGGGCTCAAGATGGCCTCAAGGAGTCGTAAAATCTCAATTCAGTCGCTGTACTTCTGGATGTCCGGCTGGATCTCGAAAATATTGGATGTAGGAAACCTAATGGAGTCAGTATACTCCACTTCTCCCCTATATCGTACTCTGATAGGGTTACCAAATGCAATATCCCCAGTCACTTACCTCTTTCTGAATATCGACTTCAGGTAAACTCTATGTCGGCCTCAATACGTCAGTTAGAAATGGAGAGAGACGAGCTCCGTCATCAGCTGGCCGAAGCCAAGGATAAAACCCAAATAGAAATCAGTTTATTACAACAACACATGGAAATGCAAGTTCACCAGCAGGTCCAACAACGACAGCGAGATCTGCTGGAGCAGGTTCATCAACAGTTACACGAACAACAACAGCAAATTCAGGCTTTACAAGAACTTGTTCAAAAACAGAAAAGACAAATCGAAAATCAAGACGCGGCAGTGGATGAAATCGACCTTGAAAACAGCGTGTTACCCTACGAACAATTGAAACCAGCGTTTTCAAAACTACAGGTGAATCATGAATGTGAAAGAAAAATTCTTAGAATGTTGTGATGCATGAAACTACTTGTGATCTCAAATTCAACGCTGCTGACGTATATTGCTCATACTGCGCTGAATTTCACTTATTCATTCACTATCTTCGACTCAATTTTAGACGAGGTTTCTCCGAATTATGAGTGAAAAGGCAGACCTTTTGGACAAAATTCAAGAACTTGAACACATTTGTCAACAGCTGTCGGCTGAAACGGAAACAATAGGTATGTCAAACTATTCAAACATAAGAAAAATGGTGCGCTTTCTTTTAAAGAAGCCTGATGTAGGTGGGTTGGTATTACCGTAAAGAGGTAAAGAAATTACATTTCATTCTTTGGTGGATACGTACCTTCCCATTTGCCTATATTCTTTCATCGAACTATTCTGTCCTATGTCCTATTTAACTTTTCTGTTGTGTTTCTCAGGCGAATACATATCCTTGTATCAAATGCAAAGGACAGCACTAAAACAATACTATCATGAAAGAGAGAAGCTCATCACGCATTTGTCAAATGAGCGTGCTCAGATGCAGGCAAGTAATATGAAATGGCTTTTAAAATTTTTTGACTTAAGAAAGAAGCTTTATTTTGCTTTAGTTTGTGTTTTCCTTTATGCTTGGCTTTGTGCTCTGACTTGCTCTTAAACTTCATATGTTTGTGTACGTCTCCGTCTCTTCATCCATCCAACCGTCGACCAATCAGTCTTTTCATCTGTGTTTCTAAATTATAGCTACCGTTTACTTATTTGTTTGTCTTTAAATCACGTTACTGTTACCATTCCAGGCCAAGATAGGACAACTTCAGTCATTAGTTTTACGGCATCTTCAAGGACGAAGAACTGGTCAAAACCACGAACAATCTCTCAAAGAAACTTCAGCTAAAAGACAGAGTCAAGATGACACCATGACCTTGAGTGCTTTACCAGGCAGTATAGCTGCTCATGCGCAACATGACGTCACGGAGCATCAAACCAACAACACCAAGGATCAGGATCCCGCATCTGAATCGAGTGTCCTGTCCATAGGGTTAGAACAAGTTGATCTTCAAGATCTGGAAGAACTTTCTGATCAAGATGGTACAACTCAACAAATTCTACAAATTTTTGATCAGTTGAACGATTCAGCAGAAGGTGCTCAGCCTGGCTGGTTTTCCCCCGCAGCACGCAGACATCAGTTTAAACCATGTCCTCGTTGCCAAGACGTCATCCTAGACATCTGACAAACCACCAGCGAAACCATTTTTCATGTTCACGCAGAAATTTCATCAGTTAATTTTTGATAAATTTTCAGGAATCTCAACACAATGGTGATCTTACGAGCGTTATTTTGGAAAACGTCCTCCTGGCTGTTGTCAAAAATCAGCTTACGAAGTTTCGACGCGTTGTAGACGAGTAAAGCTGCGGTTTAGACGTCTGTATTAGGTCTGTGTTGAAGGTCACAGGCGTTCATGTAATGATAATTTAGTCAGTGAAACTTCGCAGCCTTTTCCCGAAATGTTAGCTGAAACATGACGTTAAATTATGCCCAGGTTTTACATAAAGACCATCACCAACTTGAACTTGGGTGAAAGTTGTACACGGCAAGTGATCGGGATGCTTAGGCAGCAATAATATAGTGATTTTATTGCTATGTCCTTGCACACCTTAATCAAACTTGTCGCTTGTTATTCAATGATATTTATTTCATGCACATTAGCTAGTCTCGCTAGCTGCGTTTGAGAATAGAAATTCTTGTGAATTTTATGTACTGCGACGAGGTTCGAAGGACTAATTGGAAATGACCATAAAAAATATAAAGTAAGGCGCGATTGATGAATGAGGTCTACATCCAAATATTATCACGACCGTTGGACACATGATACAAAAATTCATGATTCCAAATCTTCAAATGTACAGGTATAAGCAAACTACTGTCATTAATTTGTTCTGAATAAAGTAATTCCGCATCAGTCGGTCAAACAACTGTGTTATTCAGCCACTGCTTGATTTTACTTACAATTAACAAAAAACAGCGAGTAATTTTTGTGTTGTCTGGTAAATCTTAGGGTAAACCGACATTATCGCGGTCCCCACTACCAATAATCAAGAATTTAGGAAGTGAACCTCCAAACGCCCCTCGACCTCAGAAATGACCTGGGCTAGATGGAATCATTATAAGTAAGTTACCTATAATGAAGGGAAGATGACCTTCATGTTACCGAAAATTGCTTATTGGAAGAAATTTACGACAGTGTGGAAACCCTGTTTCATCGTCGATGTCAACAATGAAAAAGAACCTGGTCTTTAACGTTATCTGGAGTTACCACTTTCTCCAGTGGTCCCCTGTCTCTCGCTCCTCCGGTCTATAGGGGGGAGGGGGAAGGTACTAATGTTGGGGTGGGCCGTTTTGAAATATTTGGCAAAAATTTTTTGACAATTAAGTTCCCACTTGTAGTTTCTGTTGTTCTTGAGAACGTCCGAATGTAAGTACCTAAGACTTTATTTGAATTGTAAATTAATTGTGTCGTCTCTAAAACTGTATTTTATGGTAATGATCGACATTCTTGCGTGTGGTTAAAGACGCTATAACCTCTACAACCGCAAAACGGCTGATTTGTTTAGATGCGTAGAGATTTAACAAGAATGTATCGTCAGAGAAACAAGCCTCAGTCAATATGTTGGCTTTTACTTGTTTTAAACTCGGTATATTTGGGCATTTCTACTGAAAGACGACCTTTGAATAAGTTTATTCATCATTACGAGCCTCTAAACTATGCCGAAGATGAAATAAAAAGCTCTTACCAGAATGGAGAAGAAATGAAATCCTTGGATTTTAAAGCTCTTGGAAGAAACTTTAATCTACGGTTAAAGCAAGACAAAGATACATTCACTCAGAATATTAAAGGCTTGACTAAAGAGGCCAGAGATGCTATGAACTCTGTTGTGGTTGGCCATATTGAAGACGAACCAAATTCCAAAGTTTTAGGCTCAGTTAAGAACGGTAAGTTCGAGGGAACAATCTTCCTTGGTAACGACGAGTTCACCGTGAAACCTGCTGAACTCTATTTCCAAAAGCCACAAGAATTCCATTCAGTAATTTACCGTGCAGAAGATGTCGAAGATAATAATCCTCAAATGAAGACCGAAGACTTACTTTCAAAAATATCAAATACTCCCCGTTCAAGGCGTCGTCGTGCGATATCAAAATTCGACCTTCCCGATGACTTCAACCTGTATGATCACGAAGATACCACAGACTTGAGAATTTGTAACATTTCAATGGAGGCTGACTACTTATTTACAAGAGCAATGGGAGACGACACTGGCAGGGCTATTGGGGAGATGATTCATCTTGTCAGAGTGGCGAACCACAAATTTGAAGAGATGGCGAAGACAGAGTATTGGGGTGACACTTTTAAAGTACGGCTGATGCTTGGTCATGTCATGGCTTACAATTATTACAATACCCCAAAAGAACTTCAACCTGAAAACATGGGAGTTTCCACATTTCTTGACTACGTTTCTGACCGCGACTACGATGGTTATTGCCAGGCGTTCTTCCTAACTTATCGTGATTTTGAAGGAGGTATTACTGGTTTATCGTGGCCCGCAGAAAAAAGAGGAGGTATTTGCGAAGCCCGAAGATATTTCATCCGAATATACGAGAACTTTAACGTTCAGAAATCGAAAAGTTACAACAGTGGTGTCATTACATATAAATTTTTTGGAGAACTCCTTCCACCGAAGGTTGCTGAAATTGCCTTCCTCAGGCAAGTGGGAACTGCCTTCGGAGCTTCGGTAAGTTTTACAAAATCGACCATTAATTGCTGATAATGTGTGGAGTAATTTGTTCCGTTGAGTACACTGAAAAACCCAGTCTAGGGAATTCAGTTATCAAGTTTTTATTGTGAAACAAATGTGTAAAGAATGTAGGTTCTAAATTACGTCATGATATTTGCCACAGTTAAGAGAAGTGTCGCTATGAGGTCACTGTAGGTGATACTGGATTTTCAAGTTGATCCGTTGAATACTCAGCAAAAGACTAAGTTGCTTTTTTACTGCTGGTCTTATGTAGCAGTTTTGCTCTAGAGACAATTTCTCCTCCTCCTGTCTATAGTAACATTTCACTGCTAATACCAATATAATCTTAAACATTTGTATCAAGTTCCTCATTGAACATATCTATCCACTTACATCCACCAACGTATTGTGAACATAGCAATTCATCTTCACTTTGTTATCTTCATGATGTTCAGTATTGCCAATATTTGTTGTTTGTGATAATAAAGTCAGTTCCTGCCCTGCTAAAACTCTCCATAGAATAAAATAAAGTTCAATTAACTTTATCCTTTGATATCTTCATTATTGAAACTCATTGGTTGCTGCATTTTTTTAGAGTACTAAGAAAACATTACTGTTTGGCCTGGTCTCTATTACCTTTCACTTATAACATTGGCTCACTTTGTTGTACAGTAAATGGATGTTAATATCAATAATGGAGTGATACATAGACAGTTCTGAATCAACTTAGAAAAAGTTTGGAGGAAGTATTCAGAAAAAAAAACAAAACAAAAAAAACTAGAGAACAAAGTGATGACATATTAAGCAAAAGTTGTACATCAAAATCAAATATAAAATGGAATTGAAAATACTGGGTATTATTATTATGTTTGAAGAAGGTGCAGGATGAATGTAACTGACTCATTATATTTCCCATGATGTTTAGGTATCACAGCCTTATTTGACAACCCCTCTCAGTATTAGCTTACTGATCAATGTTAAGAATAGCAAGCTAATCTCCATCTTCACTATTGTAGTGTTTAGCATCTGCTCATCTCATTGGCTACAATTTTTCTTGCATCTTTTTTGAACATATTATACTCACTAATACTAAGGGTTTTCCATTTCACCTTACCTTTGGATTTGGTAAAAGGCTTTTGCTTGAAATGTCAGAACCTTGTTCTCTGGGTTTTTGTCAGAGTACCACCTTTAAACTTTTTCATAGTTGTCAATAGGTCACTGACTGAATGACTAACCACCAGATGCTTATTTCCTCTTATAACACACTGTAACATCTATTAATCGTCCGGTGGCAAAAGCTTGAAGATGTTTTTCATGGTATTCATATATGTAGATGACACTTAATTTTAATCTCTAATCATGCAGGATTAATAACTACAGTACTAATAAACTAGGAGGTCAAATGGAAATTGCATCAGGATCAATTTGATCAGTGAATTACAATTTGTTCAACTAGCTCATCTCTAGGTTATTGTCATACTAATGCCAGGTGATTCTTTTTGGTTATGATTCCTATGTTTTATACTGACTGCAATTAGTGCAAGTCTAGTTTCAACCATTTCTAATTTCTTGATATCAAATTGTTCTAAGGATGATCCTGATACACCAGAGTGTCAACCTGGGGGAAAGGAGGGTAATTTCATCATGTATGACAAAGCTAATAATGGTGGACAGCCAAACAACGACAAGTTCTCCCCTTGCAGTATCAGAGCAATTGTAAAAACCCTAAACTCCGATAAAGTGAGGCGGCCCCTTACCAAAGAAGTTTTTCCAGTGATACTTTGCTTAGAAACACCTAAAGCTATCATAGACAGGCGACCACAATGTGGTGATGGTATTGCACATCGTGAAGAACAGTGTGACTGTGGAACAGAAGAAGAATGTCGGGTGAAGGAACCAGGGGGTTGTTGTAATCCAAAGACTTGCATGTTGCGGGAAGGAGCAACTTGCAGTGTAAATAGTGGTAGGTGGCTAGTGCATCAAGAGTTTTCTATTTTTCTGGGAGGAATTTTCACTTTTAGAGTAGAAAAATTCATGCAATTTTTAAGGGTATCCCCAGAAAGTCTCTTTAGCTTTTCTTGTTAAGAATTATAATTGATGACTTAATATTTTTTGATGCAACATAGTGTAAATACATTTAATTATGTAGAGTAACTTGATAATTTTACACCCATCATTGAAAAAAAAATATTATATTTTAGATTATTTCTTTCATTTTACTTTGTGTATTGTATATGCAGGCTTGTAATTACTAGTAAATTTATCTATATGGAGTTGGAATGTACACCCTTAGCTTAAATTCTGAAATATGAAAATGCTGCAGGAAGGAAAACAGATACCTCTGTGATCATCCTATGCTTCTATTTTTTTTGCCTGCTTGAAATTACCTCAGCAGTGAAGTTAAACATGTTTTGTTTTTTTGAGAGTTATTTTAAACTTAAAACTTTTCTTTCTAAAAGTGATGTCTTTAAATGAAACCTAGTTGGAAAGCTTCAATGGAAATAAAATATGCAGGAAGACTCCACTTGAAATTTTCAAATCTTATCCTCGAGTACACAGAACTAGAAAAGACAATAGCAAAATCAATTTTCATTAAGAGAGAAACTAGTATGAATGTTTTTGTTCATAAAGATTAAACCAAAAATGTATTTATATGAAAGAAACATCGTGTTAAGTGGTTTCATTTGCAGTAACAATAGAGTTATTTGCAGTTTTCGATATTTGTTTGATTGGACTTAAAAAGTGCAATAGTTGTTAACTTTCTATGCCTTTTTTTTTTCTTAGGTTCTTGTTGTGATACCACCACATGTACTCACAGAAGTGCTGACTATGTTTGTCGGAAGGGTGACCAGTGTTCATTGACTTCCAGATGCCTTGATTTGGGAGGCTTTGATAACTACCAATGTCCTTCCAGACTGAAAAAAGCTGATTTCAAACCATGTGCTATGGAATCCCAAGTGTGCATGGATGGTGTATGTTCTAATTCAGTTTGCTCAAGATATAAACTGAAGGGATGCCACTGTACTGAAAAAGAAAAGCAGTGTCATGTTTGCTGCATGTTCTTAGGGCAATGTGTTCCAGCTGTTAACATTCCAACAGTAAGTAAAGAAAAATGCTTTTAGAATTATGTAAGTTGAAGTGAGCATAATTGCTCTCTTCAAATGATCTTCGGGAAAAACTTTCTTTCTTGCTCTCAGCATAATTTTAGTCCACCTTTTTAATAATTTGTATAAAATGAAGTTGCATCTTGCTAAAACCTGCAGTCAGTATTTAAACAGCCACCAAAATGACAGAATCCATGCAGAGCCTATCACATAGTTGCTGTTCATAATTACATTAGCCTGACATACCTGGTAGTTTGAGTAATATATCCAGGTCACTGCATGCTCAACCTGTTTGTTTCATAAACAATTATGAAAAAGTAATGTTCATAATTGTATATATGAGAACTCTGACTGCCCCAGCCAGGAATCAAACCCAAGGCCTCCGAATCTATATATCAGTGCTCGGACCTCTGAGCTACCAAGACATGGCTAGGACAGTCAGAAATTTTCATATATACTGAATTGGCCACCATTCTCAATTTTTATTCTCATTCTCTATGATCGTATCAAAATCCTCTCTTCATATATAAAAAGTAATGCCTATTCTGCTTTTTGCAATTTTTAATAAAAATTCATGGTTTCCTATGTGATTGTAAGTTAATTCAATCTTGTGGGCTTTTAATGAAGTTAAATGTAATTATTGAACAAGCTTTTGTAGGCATGTAAAAAATTGGTGAACTCCTACATGGAAACCTACTGGTTTGAATTAGTCCTGAATTTCACTGCAGACTGTACAATTTTCATATACCTGCAATTAGTATATGTTATTACAGATCCAATTATTTAACCTGAAAGGCCACTATGGTGGTTAACAGGTAAAAAAATTAACACTGTTGATGTCAATCTATTTCAGGTGACTCCAGTAAGATTAAGAAATCCAACATTACCTCTTGGTGCACCATGTCTTAACTACACTGGGTACTGCGACCTTTTCCATAATTGCAAAATTGTCAACCTTACTGAACCTTTGAATAGAATTGAAGAGTTGTATTTTAAAAGAGAAGGCAAGTATTAAAGAAAAGGATAATGTAAAAAGAAATAGCAAATGAGATGCACTAACCATTAAAGAGCTTTTGATATGAAAATTGTACCTATTTGTAGATGTTAAACTGAAGTCTTAAAACAAGAATGGCATTTAAATCTTTTCCTTTATCAATTGTGGTCCTGAGATATTGACACTACTTGTTGTCCTAGTGAAGTAACCTGTGACAAGGTGGACACAACATGATGACTTAATGATAAAGTCAAGTGTACATCTCTCCAAGAAAGCAAGCAATGGAAAAGCTTAATGCCATTCTAGGACTCTTTGTTATAAAAAAGTCTACATTAAAACTTAACCCAGCATAATCATTCCATATCCCAATGTCAGAATTTTTCAGACATTTTAATTTCAATAGGATCATAAATTTGTTGCTACTATTCTTTGAGAGTTACAATGGTCTTGAAATAAGAGTGATTGCAATAATAATTTAGAAATAATAAAATACTAAATTTTTGTGCCATTGTATTAGCCAGAATATAATTTCAAAAACACCCTGGGGGTTAATACCTTTAAATAAAACATTTACATGAATTTAGATTGAGTGTTTATTTTTTAGATGTGCAGACAATCACAAGGAAGTATTGGTGGGCTATATTGCTTGGTGCCACAGCTTGGGTTGCATTCATCATCTTGCTTATCTTTATTGTCAATAAACGTACACCAAGCAGCATTCCTAAACGTGATCCGCGAAGTATGCAATTGAGTCTACTGAGATCCTAAAGGTGTTTGGGTAGTAAAGTTATACTTAATGTTTGTTTGGTGTTGTTATACACACTGTACATCTCATAAATTGCTAGGTAGTTCTGGCTTGTTTTTTCACATACAAGTTAGCATCCAAGGGTTATATAATGCATATTTCTGAAGAAAACAAACATCAAATCTGTGAAATCTGCTCTTCATGTGTTTGTATATGTTAATGTTAGTCTGTCATTCATTGGATTTTAATAAGTTTGCTGTACATTTTAATGACTTGGTCAAGACAACCTTAATTTCAGTGACTATGCTCTATTTCCTAGTTGGCATCATAATTACATGTCTCTTACTAATTTGTGACTACATTTAAAACAAATTAATATTGTTATTCATGGACCAATTTGTTGCTAGGATAACCTTAATTGTATACTTTTTGCCCCTTGTCGGGTTGTAGTAGATACGGCTTACATTAGCAATTCCACAGCCAAGAGTTTACACTGAGTTAGTGATAAATTGCAATGACAATCACTACCTTGTTGCTTAGCATATGTAGAAATATTTAATAACTGTCTTGTATGCTATTTTCCTTGCCATTTGTGAAATTTTACAATAAAGAAAACCTTTTTTCACCATATGTGTATTTGTAATATTTCAAAGCTGAACTTGTTTTATGTAGCACAAGACTTGTAAAGTGATTTAAAATCCACAGGAATACCAACTAAATCCTGGGAAGTTAAAGTTGTCAGTCATTTGGGCAATCAAATACTGCTATGCTGAACTACAGTTTTAGACCCAAGCATGGACTCTAACTCACAAGCTTCATCAACCATGGTATGCAAGTGACATAATGGCAGCTAAGGACTTCAGCAAGTGTCTTGGCTTTGCCAAAAAAAAAAAGAAAAATACCCACAGGGTCACCTTGTGAGGGGTGGGGACAATGGTGGAAAGAGTTAACCTCTGCTTTCCACTACCAACTGGGTATGGATGGTTGGTCACAAGGTAAGCCCAAATCCTGTATATGTTCTGAATTCCACATTCCTTGACAGCACCTGATAAAATTTTCAGGAACACAGGATTGAGCTAATTAATTGAACAATCAAGTCCAGATCTATGAGACAAAGTGAAGACATTATTCATCATTAGTTCCTGGTAGTAAGAGAATGAAATCTATTACCAAAAATTCTTTGGTAGAATAATGGAAGAGCCAAGAGTGGAAAGTAAACATATAGGTAAATCACCCATAATTAATCCAAAAATTGCACAGGATTTTATGAACACCCGTACATGGACTTGGAGGGGACATAATTATGAATGAAATACAATTAAGAAATATGTTACCCATGGACAACTTATGTCCGCCATTGAATTTCACCAGTCAGTGGTCAGTAGAAGTGTTACAAATAATTTTATCAGAAATACCAGCAACTAAAGGGTTTCTTTTGTTGTAATTGTTTGGTTTATAGACAACTGTTTGGTACACCACAAAAATGAATCAATGTTGTCGTTACAAGCACTAAAGCAAATGTAAGTGAAAGATAAGAAAATCAACTTAATAATGAAAGCATTCCTTCACATTTCAATCACAAATGAAGACTTCTATCTAAATCCTAGTACAGTATTCTTGGAAAGGAAATTTAGTTTTTGCAAAATTAGATGTTCATTATCTAATCAGAGGGGTTTGCTTCAGCTGAAGAAATATGGATCTCATTCTTGATGTATCTTTACTAGGTTTAGCACCTTTGGGATTAAAATCACAAAGACGGCAGACTTTTTCCCATTCAGAGCCTGGCTTTGTTTCATCACGTTCAGCAACAAACTGCTCTTCATCAGCTCTACAATGAAAAAGATTCTGGTTTAGAATTAATCACATTATGAGAAAGGCATTTGTTCACTACACTTGAACTTGCAATCTTTAGACCATTACAAATGTCTGTAATGTTCATATACTTTAAAATTTTATTTTTTGTCTTGTTTATGATGTTGGCAAATATTAGCAAATATCTCAACTACTGTTCCACCAAATGGAGTGTGCATTAATCAATTTACATCAGCAACAGGATTTACATTTAGGTAACAGACACTACAATTGAACAGGCAATTCTTCCCAAATATCAGACTGACCAGAACTGCAAACAAACACTACCTATTATTTTCCTTTGTTTTGCCAAGCTGCTCATTCAGCCTTGAATACCATTCTTCTAATTCTTTCTTTCCCTGTGCCTTCCACTCCTCTTGTTCAGTCCTTTCTTTCTCATCCATTTCACTAAGTAGAGCTGCCTTTTCCTCACGCCATTTCCTAAATATAGCAAATATAAGAAGCCTGAAAACATGTTAAAGGTTTTGATCGTTTTGGAATCAAAAGTCTATTAAATATCTCATGTTAAGACTTTTTATGAGATTGTAGTGACTTCCTGACATCCTTTATGATATACTTCACAGCCAAAGATTTTAATGGTTATACTTTGAATGTTAATTAAATCCATTGGATCTTACATTTTCCAGACTTTATAAGACAATTAGTTAGTACATTTAAATTTTTATATTTGAACAGATTTCACATTGTGCAATTGAAAAACATTTCTGTATGCCAAGCTAAACCATTATATTTGGCTGAGTCACAAATCTATGCAACATCGCATTGACATAAAGCATGGGGAGAGTGCTACTGTCCTGAACTGAGAGTCTAAATTAATAATTTCTTTAGTGGTTCTATTGTCAGATGACAGTTATTATTTACCTTTCAATGCATCATACTGTTATATTGGACAATTACAACAAATGAAGGAAGGAGAGTACAAAACAAAAAGAAAACCACAAAATAACATATTTTCATAAGATCAGAATGAGATACCTTATGCATTCTGGTTCAATTTCAGGGACACTAGTCCCACCCGACATGGAAATCACTGCAGGGTCTGATGCATCCTTCAAAAAATATTATAAAACCATGTGACTAAACATTGTTCAGAAACACCAACAACAAACAACCTAAGACCATAAACACCAAATTAACATTCCAGGTTCAACCAGTTTATTGACTGATTAAAAGGAAGATGATCAAGCTATCTTTTTTTTCTAGTTGATCAATTTTACTTTTGAGCATGTGCAAAAGGTAAACTGAAGGATATTAATCAAGACACCACTGAAGTCTTTTTGGACAGCTTTACTTGATATGTTAAAGGAATCAGACTACTGGAAGTCCAGCAGGGTGACCCTTACACGGCTCTTATATAGAACAGTTCAAGTTGCTAACAGGGTTATTTAGTATAAATAATGAAACTTATTGTTATTTAGGCAAATCTGGTTTGTTATTTTTTGTAATCATACTTCACACTAAATTCTCTCTTAATCCATATTTCTCCCAGCTTTTGGGCTACTTAACTCCTTGATATCCTTTATGATATGACATTACTTAAAGTTATCATTGATGTTAACATACATCAAAACCATTTATTTGTTGATTATCATCACCAACACCACTAACTAAATCACCATTTCCACCGTCTTCTATAAGGTTCTACAAAAATAAATAAGTAAAACAATCTTTATTTATTTAACAATTAGATTTCATTTTGCCATTGTCTGTTCAACTATTGATGCAGGAGCTTGTAAGAACAATGTTACTCATCAAGTAGGTCATTGTGGTGTTGTCTGTAAACTGTGACAGAGTCAACAACAAGAAAAAAATAAAACATTGTTTTATAGTATATCAACAGAACAATGGGGATTATTTACGTTTGGGGATAAGGAACATATTTTATGGATGATACATTGCTATAATATCTCTAAATTGCCACGGATGGCATGCTGATATATCAAATGTTAAATCTACACGGAACAAACGGTTTAAACATGTTTTATTTACGACCAAATATGAGAATAAGCTTTGGCGTTCGATCTATGAAGTGACCGTGTGAAAACTGTCTTTACTCTTTACACGAAGAACGTTCTCACTTGTATTCTTAATCCAAACGTACAAAGGGAAACAATTCAGTGTTACGAATCAAGAACGTGCAAAGCCCTTCGAGTTTCTGGGAGAAAAGTATTCAAAATTAGCGGCAATTTGTGCCCATCTTCACTAGGCGAATTTTACGATTACAGAAGACCCCGAAATATCAGCCCACAAATGCCACCTACGCCAGCATTATCCACCGTTTGAAAATCTTCTCCCAGCTCAGCAAGTTCATCCTGTTCTCGTGCGAGAAATTCAGCGGCTGGATCAACTTCTGGGCTTCCATTCGCATTTAATAAATCGTCCGCCATCTTCCTTTGCTTTGCGTGATTATTAACACCACGTCCTTTTCAGTCAAATCTTAACTTGAAAAATGGGAGACGCGCGTGGTCATCCAACAAAATTCACGGACTATTTGGATAACCAGCAAAGGTTTTTGACCAACTAAAACTAATTACAAGTAACAATAGATACAAATCTTATTGGATTGTAAGTTCTAATTTTATTAAAAGTAAAAAAAATAGGTGTTCAAATTTCGCTGAATGTAAATACTTCAATACAAATATGGCTTAGGTGCGTGTTAGACGCGCGTGAAACGCGCTAAATTTTAACATTACGCAATGTAGCTAAAATCACACGTTCTTGAGAAGTCTGGGAATTAACTAGGGTAACTCAACCTGAAGACTTGTTTCGTGGAAACGTCTAGCATGGTAAGTGAAGGTGCTAAAACTGAGTTTTTATACAGTTTTTACCATGAATTCTTATATTTTTAATGAGGTATACATATTCATTTTGTAGACAACTCTCATTCTTGCTGGTCTTGGTGTAGCAGGGGCAGCATTCGCTGGTATGTACGAGGAATAGATGAGATTGAAAACCATAAAATTAAAGTTATTTTTGAGCAATTTAATAAGTAATTTGGCAACAGTCCAATACCAAAATACTTCTTGTGCCCAGAAGTAGAAGAATAGTGGAGCAGAATATAAAAAAGAAACAAGAAAGCAGGAAATTGGCCGACTTTTGCCAAGTTTACGGTGTTTTGTGTAGCTGTGTCCAACCTTCATCTGCACTGTGATAAGACATTAATAATGTTTTGGAGAGCCGACCTTACACAAAGTTACCAAATAATAGACAAATCAAACAAGTTTAAACAAGAAGTATGTGCTAGTAATATGAGCCAAAATAAACTATTAAAAAGTGTCTTCAATACCAGTACTGATATCAGTGATAATGCCTGTTCAATTTTTTAAGGTCGACTTGCTGTCCAGGCCCTTAAAAAAGTTAACTTTTCTGCTGCATTCGAAGCCATTCCCAAGACATTACCAAATACAAATGTAAGAAAATGTGTTTTTGTCAATTAATTGTACAGATTTACTTGATAATATATGTACAAGTATCATTGGCAAATTGTTTACTTAATCAAAAGTGAGATCTTCTTGTGATCAAGTGTCAGGCTAAGCTATATTAGAAAGAGTTTAATGGATTAACACAATTACCTGAGTCTTCATGCTCTGAAGCACTCTTACTCATGACTAAAAAAGAAAATTAGATATACATTGTTACATTTATTTTTAGTATTTCAAACAAAGAACATTTCACAACCAGTAAATTGTAGATTTCTAAATGGAGTGATACTTGAAGTATTCTATATAAATTATTATGAAGATATGAATACCTGCACCAAAATCCATTGGATATAGTTCCAAAAATTAATATGTTTATTTAGGCTTTGAAAGGATATTATAAAGGTGGTTTTGAGCCAAAAATGACTAAACGAGAAGCTTCTTTGATCCTTGGAGTGAGGTATACTGTTCTATTCTTTATTCATGTACCAGTACTATATTAAAGTTAGTTTTATATATGTAAATGATGTTGAAGCTCTTCAAACCACTGTCATATTACACCAGACCAGATGCATGCACGATTCCTGTGCACTACTGATAACATATCCAGTTATTAACTTGATGTATGTCACATGTTTCTTGTAGTGCATCAGCCCCAAAATCTCGAATAAGAGATTCTCACAGAAGAATTATGTTACTTAATCATCCAGACAGAGGTATATACTTTGTTAAAAGTTAATCAAAATTAATATGGGCAACAACCTGAGCACGGAGGTGGTATGTGAATGTCCCGTGCTTGATAGTTTTATACATGAAATAAACTACAGTAGACCACAAGCTGTACATCCTAGAAGGAAAAAGCCAGATTGAATAATCACAGTAAGCAGGCAATGAAAGTTGAAACTTTAAAACACAATTGCCCTTCTTAAGCTGAATATATTGACTTGACCAGTTCTAGAATAAGAATGAACTGTGACCCTGGAAATAAAGGTTAAACCTTGGATAATAATAATAATAATAATAATAATAATAAATAAGAGTAGAGGAAAAAGAAAGGGAAAAAGTGGAAAAGTACCAGGATTTGAAGAGAGAGATTGGAAGATTGTGGAAACTTAAAAAGGTAGAGGTTGTACCTGTAGTAATAGGAGCCCTTGGAAGTGTCACCAAAGAATTTGATAGGTGGATTGAAAAGCTAGGGATAACATTCAATGTTGGAGTGGTGCAAAAGACTGCCTTGTTGGGAACTGCAAGGATATTGAGGAAAGTGTTGGAAATGTGAAGAAGAGATAATTCTGTTAGCCTTTGGTCGTTTGTTATGACTCGCCTACCAGAAGAAATAACAGCAATGACAACAGCCAGAACATGATGTTAAACAATAATAATAATAATAATAATAATAATAATGTATTGATTTGACCAGTTCTAGAATAAGAATAAACTGTTACCCTGGAAATAAAGGTTAAACCTTGGATAAGATAAGCAAAAATTAGTGTGAATTAGGGTTGCTTTGAGTGGAATTTAGTGTGCTGGAGAGACTGAGTTCACTTGTGGGTATTAATTTGAATTCCATAGGTGGTTCACCTTACCTTGCTGCTAAAATCAATGAAGCCAAAGATTATTTAGAAGACAGCTCAAAATGACTGGAGTTAGGAACTTAATGACACAGTCCTACCATAAATGCAAAGTCAATGAGTTGCTTTTGTGAAAAAAGTGTTTATTATAGAATCTACAGTGCAAGTGAACAAGTGTTATTTGAACTTAAAGTACTTAACTGAATGCTACATAACTTAATTAATCTTTTTGGTCATGTACAGTATGTCCAACATAATGCATTCAAACTTATTATAGTTGCATATAAATTAAGTTCAATATTTAAAGCTCTGCTAAACATTCCAAGATATACAACATTGGGCAATATTTGTTGGCACAACAATGATTACTGCATGAAATGTTTAGTTTTGCTTAAACATGAAGAGATGAACCAAATGTTGTACTGTTCAGCCACTAATCCAAAATAAGAGCCTATAATGTTGGCCAATATTGTACAAAGATTGTTTGATCATTTTGCCCTGGTTATATAGGGCATGCAACATGTGTTTTTGTCATTTCAAACTTCGTCAGGTCATTGTTTTAATCTTGGGGAAGGCTAAAGGAATCTCTGGCCCCTTTTGTGTTGTCTTGGCATGTAGAAGCCAGAGATTCCAGTACAGAATAGATTATATAATCAATAATCCATTCTGCAAAATTATTCAAAATAGTGGAGGTTTTTCCAAACAATTTTTAACTGTTAATCCTATTTGTAAAAAGAACTACATGCATCCAGTAGATTATCACATCTTAGAAAAAAATCTTTACTTTTCTTGCACCAGATTATGAAGTGTATAACTACGACTCTTTAAATTGAAATATAATAGTATGTTGTGTTTTGTAATAATAAATAAACGAACTGTTCATTATATTCTTGTAACGACTGAACGGTTTCGTTTCTAGCTATGCTATAGTAGTCTTTGAAAGGAGACGTTAAACTATTGTTAAACTTAAACTTTTAGCCATAAAACCAAATGGAATACCCAAACTAAACATGAAATATTCGTCCCACAGTGTACCAGGTTCATTGATTTTCTTGCACTTCACCACAGGGTGGGGGGGCTTGAACAACTTGTTTAACCGTGGCACCATATTGAGCGGAGAGAATGTATTCACGAAACAAAATCTTTCATTCAATACTTAGACAACTTGTTATCCAGTGGATGACACCATATTGAGCGGAGAGAATGTATTCACGAAACAAAATCTTTCGTTCAATACTTAGACAACTTGTTATCCAGTGGATGACACCATATTGAGCGGAGAGAATGTATTAACTGATCAAGTACGACTGTACAAAACGTAAGTTTGTATTTGATGAGGAAGTTTTCAAATGTCAGAATATTGTAAATTTTTTTTTCAAAAAATGGATGACATTGTTAATTAACTGAGAAGCGAATTTACCTGGGTCTGACTTATCCACTTGATGAATTATTGCAAGTTCGGAAAACAACTCAATCTTCGAACTGCTACTGGATCCTGGACGTCACTGTTGACCAAAGAAGTTCCGAAGCCAGACATTACACTCTAATAATTTTGCTGCGGTTTGAATGGGATTGTATACACAACTAATTTATCCTTTGTTAAGTTTGGTAAATGCAAATCTAAAACAACATGATTCGTTTGCTTTCGTGTAGATAACGCGATTCTGGTTTTGTTTGACCATTGTGCTATACAGGCCGTTAAACCTGCGTTAAACCATGGAAATGAATAACCTGTTACCTTCGAATTGGCTGTTGTAGTCAAACTTCACAAATCGAACTGGTGCTAGCGTTTCTTTTAGGCCATTATTTAAACCATAATGACTAACAGCTCTTCAGCGATTAATTTGTTTTTGTACTAAATGACATATGATCATCCTTGAAATGAGATTCTGCGAAACTGTTGTCCCATCACACTGACTTCGTTTTTTTTTGAAAACTAACATATTCCTTGGTTTAGTCTTTGGCGCTTTTGTATACACCTTGTCTGGAATTCGTGGTTTGCTGAAAGTGATCAACTGTACCTGGTTCTTTTAGGATATTCTGCGTGCTTTAGATCAACGTGTATCTTAATTCTCCGGCTTGGGTCGGTTTTGGTCTTCATGTGCGTGGCGGAAAATTTTGTCGAGTTTTCGTCTAGTCGTGGTAATTTTCTTACATCTTTAGCTGAAGCTCCATTTTTCTCACTGTGCTTAAGTTTCCAGTTGCTCTCTCTTACTTCTGGCAATGAGAGTGAGGCTCGTTTAACTGTGGTATTGACATTATTTTCTTCTGTTGACGTCTTTTCTCTGCCGGCGTCCTTTTTCTTTGAACTACTCTTCAAAAGATGCGCTTTTAATGACTTGCTCTTTATCACATCTGAGTATGAATCATATCTCGAACTTCTGTGAAAATTCGTTGATCGCGATGCCATCAAGTGAAGACTAGTTTGTCTTGACGTTATCCTCGGATATTTCGTTTTCAGAAAAGTATCCCGTTTTTCACGAAGATCATTTATAGCTTCCCTACAGTCTTTTTGATACTGCACAATGGTCTGTCCCAGTCTCTTCCTTTCCACGTAGTTTCGTGTCGTCGCAATTTGAACCGATTTCGTTGTTCGAAACTTCGTTTGACTTCCATGGAGCATTATTAGGGAGATTCAATGAATTTCACCCTATTGTCTACACGTTGTCTGTCTATCTTCACGTCCGGAGTGGTCTTTTCAAGGCCTCGGCGACGTTAAGATGAATGCTTGACCAATACAAAGAATTAAAATACGGTACAAACTGTATTGACCTACTGACTGTTTAGGCATCGTTATTACTGATGTCCTTCATGCTTTTCTCGCTTTTGTCGTATGAGAGGAATCGAGTTGCAACTGTCTCCCTTGCAATCATTTGCAAAGGATCAAACGTTTACTTTTCGTTTAAGGCGAATCCGTCTAATCCTGTGTACTTTATTAATTTATCAGTTAAATTTCGCCAGCTCCTTGGATACGCTTGCAGGTGTCTGTTAATTTAAACCAGCAGCCAAGATTAGTAGAACATTTGCAAATAAACCAACCAAAGCTACTAAATTGTACTTCTATGTAATTATTTCCATTAAATAGTGCCATATGCAAGATGTTTGTCGCTTAAAAATTCATTCATGTATATGACCTAATGAACAATTATGTAATGTTGCCGTGGTTTACAATCCTTATACAATGAAAGCGATCTGACCGTTCTGACAAATCGACGGGATTTTTCATCTTTTTAGAAGCGAATAAAATCACCTCTAATGCAGACATCTTTAAGAGGTTCATTGATTGGATACCTGGTGCCACTTTGTGCACACGAACAAATTTATTCCACGATAACAATTTGGAAAACTGCATCGCTTTATCTCATCGTCTTTGATGTGTGTATACAATGTATGAACCAACATGCCAAACCTGTATTACCTTCGTACTGGACGCACTTGGCGCGATCTTAAGGCAGTCGCCGATGTTAAGGCCCAGTTCAAACGTCGAACTTTTCATGTGCCGAATCGAATGCAAATCAGTTTGAATAAAGGATTTTGTTCATTAACATTACATTCGGCACATGAAAAGTTCGACGTTTGAGCTGTGCCTGAAACCAAAATTCCAAAACTTCAATAGCAGTCGTAACATCTGAGAGACCTCCACTAGTATGCGGTAAATTTTTGTTATGTCGCCGATTTCTAAAAATCAAAAAGTCCAATAGTGTGAATGCTTCTCTCGCAAGAGCTCAATTATTGAAAGTACTGTACTTGAGCCTTAAACCCGTTCGCATTTTATATATAGCTATATGACTAGTAACTCGGTAAAATCAGTTTATATGCCGTGTATACTGTTCCACTCGCGAGTTTTTGTTCTCAAAGGCATTTCTTTGGGATTACAAGTGATACGTGAACTTGACTCGTGAGCACTGACGGATAATTCCTGAGTGAAAAACATCGCGACTTTGGTCGTATGCCGCCAAATACTTTCCTCAAGTTCACTACCCGACTTGCATGAACCTAGGACTGAATGAACCAATCTTGTGTCTCAGTTAACCTCACATGTTTTTGTCCGTTGTATCAGCTTTCCCAGCGTTATAAGTCAGGCTGTGGCTGTAACTGAAAGGAGATTTGGTTTTTCTTTGTCTGTAAGAAACGTCCAAAGTTAGTTCAAGTTACCTTTTACCGTTGAAAGGTTTCTATGGCAAGGACCAGCTCGATTAGCCACGTGAGCCTGGGTCACACAAACAGCCTTTTAAATCGGGAGTTCTTTATAAGCTGTAGTCACGTCTTCGTAATACAAAGTGAATTCTCTCCAATACCAGGTTAATTTTCATTTGTCTTTAGCTATGATATGTTAAAACACGAACAAATTTATCATGTACATGGTTAAGAGAACTAAGGTGTGACTTCTGATTTCAAGCAGCTTTCTGTCCGAGGTTATAATATTTGACTGTTTTGCATTAATCGTTTTGCTTAACTGTTTTCATCCTTATCAGCTCGTTGGATACTTCTACAGAATTTTCATTAAACCTTTTGGAATGTGTTTTTGCTATATTTAATTATTCAAAACTAATAATTAAGAATTGTTTTTGTCATTGTCAACTGGAGGTGCCTGGAAGACGTCATGGCGTGGTGTGAACGAACCAGGCCAGTAGCCTACACTGTGGGCCTCTTTGTTCCTACCCACGTTCTGACGTTACCTGGGCACCTAGGTCCGCTTGTCGTAAAGGTAGGCGACGACCAGCGGTTACGTCTGACATTCAGCCAACGTCTGACGTTGTTAGCCTCGATGTATGCTACACGTGTGCATGATATTGTACTAAATTCACCAAGAGCAACGCAAATATTAAGAAGTCACGTTCTGAAATTAATGCAGTGGTAAATGCACGTTCTGTTGACGATAAGAAGACGTTGCCCGAAATTAAAAAAAGAAAAAAAAAAAGAAAGAAAAAGAAAATGGAAGGATCTCTTGGAGAAAGCGATAAAGGATGCATTCTTACAAAAACCATCCTCCCACCCCAGTAGAGACGCGTCCTCACATTTTTTTCATACGGTGGAATAGTTCGTGAGTTTTATGATTTACACTAGTCTGTGCATTATATAAGTTACCCTAATATCCCAAGCTGTTCTCTCAGAAAAACTCTCTGAG
This sequence comes from Heliopora coerulea, assembly GCA_030142905.1. Taxonomy (NCBI): domain Eukaryota; kingdom Metazoa; phylum Cnidaria; class Anthozoa; order Scleralcyonacea; family Helioporidae; genus Heliopora; species Heliopora coerulea. The sequence continues at coordinate 1,822,743 of JASJOG010000038.1, forward strand.
TCCCTGACGGGAATCGAACCCGTAACCTTCTAATCGCCGGTGAGACGCTCTAACCATTGAACTACAAAGACTCAGATGGTGAACGAAGGTTAAATTTATGTACTGGTTCGTATAGATGGTAAACATATGTACTGCCAGTCTGCAAGTCTCAACATGTCGTCTATTATTTTTGTGTTAATCAATGATGTAATTGCGGTAGCTTGGTTGTTATGTTCTCAATGCGCACGCTCTCAAGCTGTTCTCTCAGAAAAACTCTCTGAGTCCCTGACTGGAATCGAACGCTCCATCTGAGTCTTTGTAGTTCAATGGTTAGAGCGTCTCACCGGCGATCAGAAGGTTACGGGTTCGATTCCCGTCAGGGACTCAGAAAGTTTTTCTGAGAGAACAGCTTGAGAGCGTGCGTATTAAGAACAAAAATAATAGACGACATGTTGAGACTTGCAGACTGGCAGTACATATGTTTACCATCTGTACGAACCAGTACATAAATTTAACCTTCGCTCACCATCTGAGTCTTTGTAGTTCAATGGTTATAGCGTCTCACCGGCGAATAGAAGGTTACGGGTTCGATTCCCGTCAGGGACTCAGAGAGTTTTTCTGAGAGAACAGCTTGAGAGCGTGCGCATTGAGAACATAACAACCAAGCTACCACAATTACATCATTGATTACCCAAATATCCATACAGTCTCGACTGTTTTTTCTTCAGTTTTATCTTCAACATCTAAGGCTAGAGACCTGTTCACATGTTCTTGTGTGATAATTAGTGGCGTGTCCAATGTGAAAGTGTTGGTTGTTCAACCCACCCCCCACCCCCCACCCCCCCACGATCATGCTGATGTATGGCTCCGCTAGAGGGAGGGCACTTGCTTCCCCTTGGTGTGTTCAACCTTCTTAAAGTGGTTTTCAGTGAGATACTTCATGACACCATCAGCAACCTTCTGTTACATTATGACAAGGAAATACCGAACTGTATCTATCCTTATGTTGGTAATAGGCTTAAAATGTCATTGGATTTCTGTTTTACTCCTCACGAATCTCAAACAAACTCACCAACTTAATCTCCTTGTCCAGCGCGTCGATTCAGTTCACCACTGGCTTTACGTTACAGACTTAGACAGTTCAACTGATCGGATACTGAGTTTCCACATCGAATTCTCTCGTTATATATATTTGTGAGATGATAGATAAACTATTGTCTAGCTCTATCCTCAGAAAGACGATTTCTGAGCCCCAGACGGGATCAAACCCGCAACCTTCTGATGACCGGTGAGACGTTCCAACCATTGAGTTACCAAGACTCAGATGGTGAGCTAAGGTACAAGTTTGATATATCTGCGACCTAAGCGGTAGCCACTATATATCAATAATGATATTGATGAAATTTATGTTTCAGAAGTGTGAGAACTTGGAGATATCTTGAGATGATAGATGAACGATCGTCCAGCTCTGTTTTGATTAAAACGTCCCTCTTTGGTTGAAGTGCTGCGGTAGTCCGTGAACACATGACATTGAAAGCAACTGTAATAGATATATATTTTGTCATTATTCATTGTGGTTTTAAAAGTGGTCATGATAATATTGGAAAACTACCTTTCATTACATCTTTCTGACACTTAAAGGACATTCAGTTGCAAAAGCTGGAAAACAAGCCATGCATCGCCTGTTTTTGAGACATCTTCGTTTTGTCTATTCATATTTTGTCGAGTTCTTTGCATTTCAAAATGCCTTACCACTGAATCATCCGGTCCGACCGGGATAGATTAAACTACATCGTAAATCTGATCCCCTGTTAAGGACTTCAATTCCATCCTACGCATGATGAGTTAGCTTTCTTAGTTCCCACTTTCGAAAGAAACAAGTTGTGTCAAACCTGTCAAATTGACTGCCGACTATCCGGTCCCACGCAGTGGGTTGAGTGAGGAGCCACCCATTAATGGACCCTTTCCAAATTTCAGTAAAAGTAGAGGAAGAAACTGTAATATTGTTTGCATTGGATAACTAGCTTACCCCAAGATGGATGAGGTTATGGTTAGATCACAGCCTTTGTTCACTTTTGAAGATCCTTCATATCACGATTTCTAGATCTATATGGATAATTTGAATTACATCTGGATGGGGGCATATCACCGAACCTGTATTATTGAAACGAAAATACGATCGCCTAACAATGTCTGAAATCACAAAGTATATAGTGCTCATCATGGCCTATGAGAGTTAGAGAAATAAAATGTACCGTACTTCTGGCGCGAGCTTGTCCATTTACACAAATAGGAGGCCACTTCTCCTGTTAAACTTGCTTGAGGTGTGAACTACATTTTTTGTACTGGTTACGCGACAGTTTTCCCGTTTGACGTAAGATGCGTTTATCACTCGTTTAAAATGACCCAATTGAGATGTAAAGAGGGTGGTCACCAAAAAAGGTAATGAAATTAACATTAAAATACGGCGGATTGTTAGATAAAGTATGCAAATGACGTATCGAAAGCCTGGGTAATATTTATTCGAGCGATCATTATTGCGCGATATTCTCTAAACCATCTTTAACCTCAAGTAATTTTTACTGGGTTATACTTTTCCTAAAGATTTACAGCAGTAAACCTGCCTGGGTGTCGACAGATATTCTTGGAGAAGTTAGAGATACTGCTACTGTGAAATTTGGTTTGACGAACATTTTACGTCATAACCAAGCCGCAACAAACAACCGCATGTGTACCAGCTGGTATATAAGTGCATCAGCCTTTGACCAAAAAGCTCATCACTCATCCAGGGTGTTTCGTCAATTCGTTTTTCTGTCAACCACCAACATCAAACCATTGTATGTGATTGTGTGAATGATCGAAGGAGCAGTGTACCGATAATCTTGACATTGGTAAACCAAACTGTGAAGTCTTTCCGACTCCTTCGTGGTTATCTAAGAACAAACTGTTAACCAAGAGAACATTCTACTATTCCCACTATGTCTCAAGAAGTTAGAGACCGTCATTTTGGCTTGGGTAAGTTCCTGATTTTCTTTACTTTCAATTACTTGAGGAGAACAGCTACCATTACACTAATGGCATTTGTATGACAAACAAAAATATTTATTACAAAGTGTAGGGAATAATTATATCCACTCATCGTTACGTCTCTGGCGTTTTAGTATATTTTTTTTATTCATTCAACATAAGTTACCCGACTGAACTTTTCGTCGGAGTTTGAGAAACGCATTAGGTGTGATGTTTATTGATTTATGTTCTGCTCTCCCAATGAACCGCCGGGCAGTGCTATCTGGGAGATGGCCGTTCCACGTGAATGAAGAAAAGGCCGCTTTGAAAAGGCGAAAAGTTTTGTTTTCAACCTGCGACTGTGAGACACTTGGAGAATTTTAGGAAGGTTCTTAGGAGCAAAGCGAGTAATGACAGTATTCATGGTTTTATTGGAACCATAGCTGAATTCAACCTATCGCGTGATCAAGGACGTTCTCAAACATTTCACTCATTAACATAGTGAGAGACTTACTAAGCATGCAGTGGTCTGTGTTATTGTATTAGTTCAATGGGAAGATACCACCAACTGAGTATCACAAAAAAATTCGTGACTAAGTTGATCTTTGGTAAAGAAAGAAATATTCATACATTTTCATTGCAAATAAGTTCATAAAATGTCAAAATGTATAACGAATTCTTGCCGTGAGCGTTAAATGTTTCACTTGTGTTCAGGAATGACAGCTTCGTTTCCGCCAGTCTTTGTTTTATCTTCTGTTCCACAACTCATTTTCTTTCCGCAACTTTTGTGAAATTATTCGCCACTGTTATGAGAGGAGAGAGATTCGTTTGTCTTCAAGATGAATAAGGATCAGTAATCGGTTTTATTTCAAAACCATCATCTCGACGGTGTTGAAATAAAACCAAAATATCACAGAGGATTATTCGTCTTGATCTTAACTCGTGTCTCAAGGTTTCAAGACGTTCCTTTTCGGATGTAGTTTGATTTTATATCGTTTGTCCTTTTACTACATGTTTTCAGCTCCCTAAACACTAGGATGTGACAGCTCACAATTTTCAGTAGTGACTTTTCACCCCACAAACTGCGTCCATAAAGTTTCGTTGAAAATTATTCACACATGGCATGCTACACTCATCACGTTTTCGCGCAACGATTGTTTTGTCAACTGTTTCTTCCCACTTAACATCGCCTTCAGGGGAGCAGAATGCCGCAGCTAAGTGTCTTTTGGCAGACATTTTCTCTTACAATGTTTCTTCTATTGTGTCTCCTGATTTTACTGTTCGCAAAGCGTGGGCTTCTACAGCAAAACCTACCGAGGTGATGAAAACCGGTTCCTGAGAAACATTCATGTTTCCCGGGAAGATGTTACCTCTCGCGACTTGTTTGTGTGTGATAAAATGGGAAAACTGGACTATCTACCAAGCTCAACCCTTTCCTTACTGACCAGCGGTACCTAATATTTTACTGTGGCTAACATCACACGATTTTACTCGTCATGGAAGACCTCTAGTCGAGAAAGTTCTCATGGGTTTTCGTCCATCTTGCAAACTATTGAAAACAAAGCTGAGTTTGGAAGTGTAAACATTGCCAAAACAGTTTGCCAACATGTTTGACAAACGCAGTTTCGTTGGGTTTGCTAATTCATGTTGCAAACTTTTGGTTGTCGTGTGAAAGAGCCTTTAGCTGAGCTTCGTAAGGTAGTACAAAACCATCATGGTGGATTCCAGAGGACATGATCGAAAACGTAGGAACAAAGCCCGGTAAAAGTTGTAAACATTGCTCCTTGAGACTTATTAGGCCTGAAAACCGAAGATAATGACCTCTATCCTTGGAAACAATTCCAGCCATCCTGCGCCTAAGGGTTTCGGTAGCAACCGTGTAGCAATGATATTTATAGTGAAGAATGGGAGCGTTGTGAACAATGCATTTGTCCAAGCTGACGTCCGAACTCAACTAATTGGTGCCCTCTCCTGCTACTCTAAGTACTCAACTGCTTGTATTGGCCTCGGTGTCATTCCTGACAAAAACCTTCCCAACATTATCAACGAAGTAACAGGAATCAAGAGGCATTCAGATTATCCTTGCTGTACTTAACATTTAAACATCAGTCTTGTGGTAATGTCTTATTCAATGATGGGTAAATTGTTCACAGCAGCTTGGAACTAGCTAGTTCTAATGTCATCCTTTGTTGAGAAATCCAACACGCCCAAAAGTTTGTTAGTCTGAAAACTCCACAACAGGAGTCGTCGTTGTAAAAGATTTCTTGAACGCCATATTGAGACAAATGGGTCAACGGATATACTACCAGTTGGCTTATTACGAGCTGAATTCTTTTTTGTGTTATAGATAGTGCCTTTGGCTTTGGAATTGCAAGTTTAGGTCCAATGTCGTTGGTAGGGGACAAAAGTCGGCTCGGGTAAGTATTTACGTTTGTTCCACCTGTCGGAAATCAAGGCTCCGGTGTAAACTTCGTGTGCATATACCTTCGTTGTGTAGTGCAAATATTACCCGCCATCAGTAACTTGGGCAGACTGAATTTTCTGAGAGGCCTACTTGAAGTGCAAAGTTCGGCTATGGTGAATGTGCAGGCCACTGGGGTGAGCTCCTAGAGTATGTATTTTAAGCCCTTTGAGACATGTTCTTGGGGATTTTGAGCGGCCATTCACACTAGCGATTAACATCGAAATCGGATTAATCTAACTCAAAGTAAAAAGTCCAAAAGAGTGAAAGAACTGCTGAAACGTGAAAGGGGATAGTGAAGTTTAGAACGAGGGTCCTTCCTTTCACTCCAACGAACGACCTACACTCGAAACATCAGTATCCTGACTTAAGTTTCAGCAGGTCCCTCATCCTTTTGACATTTTTATACGTCGTTTACCACTGTCTACTTAGCACATCAAAGCTCGCTGAACGTGAACGTCTGTAAGTGGGCCGAGGTTGCTTTCAGGTCAATGTAATGGGTTTTTGATCGATTTAAAACATGTTTGACTGCTTACTGGAAACCAAGTCGGATCGTCTTCAGATCGATTGATCAAAAGCTGGCAAGAATTTGACCAACTTGGGAAATTGGGTGCGGGAACTGGCAGCCATTAAATCGTGCGCCAAAAAGGTGAAGAACTTACCTACAAGAAACTGTGATCGTCGCTGACAAATATCAACTCTATAAAAAGCACATCCAGTAACATGACATACTTTTTCCTCTTTTCCAAATTTTCCAAATCTTTTTAACGTCATCTTCGTTAGGCGTTCTTTATTTCTAACTTCCTTTGTTTCGCAGATCAGTAAACTTGAGTACATCAAAGTCAAAGAAGCAAAGGATACAAAGAGGTGATCAAAGGATGCATAGAACCACATTGACCCAGAAGGTCTTTGACGGAAAGAGACCTGATAAAGTAAGTTTAAAGAACGATATTTTCCTTCTTTTTTCTTGTGTTATTAATAGATTTATTACACTGAACTTTGAAATCGTTAGCAGCGTCTGTATTGCAATATGGTGCCTGTATTGAATATATTGCTTTATATAGAATTGTATTGAATAGTTTGTCCATTGAATCTTGACTTTCCGTATTCTGTTAAGTGTGCCTAATCGGATGACAGTGAAACATGTTACGTTACAAAGTTTTAAATTGCACACAGACACCTCATTGAGAAGATTTTTACTCTTATTTTTTTCAACGCCTATTTTGCCAGAAATTAGAAAAATATCAGTTTGAATGTTCAAGCCTGTCTGTTTCTGAAGATCAAATTTCCTATCATTTCTTGTCATTTCATAACGTTGGTGTCCCGTGTTTCTATTCACGTGACATGTTTGAATTTAGTTCAGAAGAACGGAAAGAGTTACTTTTGTGTATCATACGGACCTTGGTTAAAATAAGCTACGAATCTTCATATACATGGTTCACAATTGTGAAGCACTCGTGGAAATACTACGTACTCCGTTTACCTTACTCTTGTCTTATATTTACCACCTTTCATTTACTCTGCTTTCACAATTTATATTTCGTAGCTCATTTTACCTTAGCAGCATTCCTGATTAGGACTTCTAATTAGTTGAAACAGAGAAAATAAACAAAAAGCTTGAAATATTTGGAGTTACCGTTGCTTTGTATTTCTTCTTAATAGTGGCCTAAACATCTTGATATTTCCTAATCATTTTTAGACTACTTGGCAACGATGCAAGGGAGGCTCCTTGGATCGTTCAATTTCCACCAAAGATCTTCCTGATATAAAAGTTGAATAGTAAGTAAAACAACTTCCAAACGCTCTCTCTGACAAGTTCACATTGAAATAAAATCAGATTGTTTCGTTTTCCGGAACGCCAGTGTCCCTCTTGGCTCAGCTTACTCTGAGTCCTCTGGACTGGAATACGAATTTGCAGTATGAAGTTGATTTAGGTAAAATGGAAAATTCAGTCAAAGAAACTTCATTTATCCAAATTATTTACTCTTTGACATAACCTACAACCGCACTCACCATCAGCTGGTATTCCTCAAGTTCAACCCTACGCAAACCTCAACAATCTACATAATCAAACGTACTCTCAACAACATTTCTCCCACATTGTTTCCACATCGGTCTGTCATGCCCTAAGAATACATGGAATGCTTTGTCTTTGAGAGACAAATGTCAAACTGTTGAGTAAATTCGTTTCGTAATGAAAACAGAGACTTCGCGCGAAGACATTGGTTTGGATATCTGAACTTTAATTGACCAAACATTTTATAACTTTTAAGCCTTAAATACGGATTCGTTTAAGATTTCCTCAGTCGGACATTCAAGAGGAGTATTTGAGGATCCGGCACTAGAGCAACTCGAGATTGGTTGAAGAACTCTGCCAACGCCTGTTTTTATCAACTAATTTTTTGGTATTTTAATACCAGATAAAACGCTCGCTACTTATGAATGATATGTTAACCGCCTAACAAGACGAAATCTGGAAGAACAAATTAAAGTAGTTAGATGTCCAAATGCAAAGAAACGAATAGACTTCGTTAAACTTTGTGAGCTTCCCTCACTTTATCGCTTATAATCAACTATTCGATGTGTTTCTTTATTTTTAACTGATATTTTAAGCCACAGTTAAAAAGTGGTATGATAGTGTCATTGGTAATATCGACAAGGAGGAAACCACGAAATTCTGACGTTTCGACCTGTAACGGTTTTTTTTAAGAAATGTCTTAAACCAAAGTTAACTGAGATGATAGCTTTTAACAACGCTAACCAAAGTTACGAAATAAATAAAAGATCAAAGCAAACTTTAAAGACAGCTGTTGTTACGTTGTTTATCTGAGACAGAAGCTGTTTAACTAATCACATTTCCGATTATTCCTTTTTAGTTAGTTTGGTAAGCTACTTTCGAAGCGGAAACGTTGGTTGCATACATATTAAGTGTCGCGACTTAGGCGTTACAGCCTGATATTTCCACGATTGTTCTGCGTCCAGACAGTAATTTTGATCTTTCAGATATCATTTATGTTTTTGTCAACCAGATTCATTCATAATTCTATGGAAATATCATATGCAGTATATCAGATTTATACTGACACAATATCAAATCTCAGTGGGATATGCTATTATTAAAATATACTGATTTAATAATATTCGTGTATATGTATTTAACACTGGAACCTTAAAAGAAAAATGTCTCGATATTCAGTCATGAAAACTTGGCATGCATGTAGTTGAGTTTCCTCTAGTTCTTGAAAGAAATTGTACTATTACTATTCACCAAATTTTATTACATAAATTGATATGCTTTGTGTATTTTGATATGATTTTGAAATGGTTTTCGTTTTGAAATAAATATTTATTCATTAAACTATCATTTTAGTGTAAGGGATGTATTCCTTCGAGGCAACTCCTTGACAAGTACAGATGAAGATTTAGACGCCGATAGTGACAGTGAAAGTGAAGACTTCGTCTATCAATGTCCCGGATTGTCAGCTTCAGTAAGTGCCAATACTAATATGGAAGTACCGGACGTTTCTAAAGCAAACGCCTTTTCTTTCTGACGCAAAGCAACCCGATAGTAACAGCCACTCCCGAAAGTAATCCTTTGTTTAGTTGTCTACATCAGCACGAACAATTGTGGCAGACGGCCTTCCTTCGCAACCAACCTTCATATTTACTTGCAAAGCGTTGAACTTGGCCTTGGAAACCTTAGGGATTCCAAGGAGAAACTCACACGTCGAACTTGTTAACTTACAGTGTTCTGAAGTTGTCTTTTATCATGGGTTTACAATTAAAAAATCTTTAGTCCAGTTCTTTTCTTTATTTTCTGATTGAGTTTTTGGTCTGGAAAATCGATTGCCACATCGAAGTTTACTTTAAAGAATTATTGTATTTAGTACATCGACTTGTCCCAAAATAGTATTTTCACAAATTTTCTCTCCCTAAATGTGCTTGCGAAAGCAGCTCCTGATCCATGATAGTAAGCTGTTCTCATTTGGAGCCTTGCCACAAGTCTCCGCAAATTGTATACTTCAGGCAGAACGTGATGGCGCGAAATATTTTGGATTTGTATCTTGGTCGGGTCAAAAGCTATCCAGAAAGTTATCTGCTGTTATAAACTGCCCTTATAAATTAACACTCTATGAAAACGATATCCCCATATTTCTCCGTTTAACAAATAGTTTTTAATGGTTAGATTATAATATTAGTGCAATATTTAAGAAATACAGATGGAGTTCTGGAAAAGAGCAAATACACATTTTATGAATTACATCGGAACATTCATTTTATTTAACTCAACGATAGTTTAAAAAACCAACCTGAATACGTTTTGTTAATGAATTACTTTACGTGACAGGATGTTGACTAATTAGCATTATCAGAAGGTTTTCACGACATTTCTTCCGTAATAAGTTGCTCAAAACATGGGTTGTCTGGCTGGTTCCTTTACCCCCGAAGCGTTAGGCCAGTTGGGGTAATGTACGTCCCAGCTTATCTCCCGGACGTGGCTCCAGTGCCCTTAGTTATCAGCAGTATATCGAATACTTGTAGGAGAGAACTAAATTTCACGAATAACAGCAGAAGCTATACTTTCTGTGGGCAAGGAAGTATTGATAAGGGATATTTTAAACACTGACATAATTTTTTTTTTATGGATGTTCCGTTTTAGGCTGAAGACATGACGGTAGAAAATCCATTATTCAACGAGAAACTGTTTGAGAACAGTTACAGAACTCCAGAACTCCCCAAAAAATATTGGAAAGATGTTTTCACGCAATCGATTTAAATCATGTGTGACTTGATTGATATTGTTATTGTTGTAATAATTTGTACATATCATATAATCGTAAAAAAACGTTAATATAGTGAGATTAATTACCTTTTGTATATTTATTTCAATAAACATGCAGTCAGAACGTGTCATATGGATTAGGCATCGAAACAAAAAATTTAATTGTTACAAGAATATTGCAAAGTAAAAAACTGGGTTGTTACTGCATCGCTCCCTCAAGAAGTCATATCTAGAGATTTATGGGGTGAAAGTTTTGCTACATAAAAAATTATATTTATGTTGTCCTTCCACAATTTATACCGAAATGTGATCATAACACTCTTTCAACTAATAATACGCAATCTTTTTAGCACCATCACTTGCAGTCATCCATTTTACGTTTTATCGTATTCCATGAACTGGGAGTCAAATACAGTAATTGTTACAAGGACATCGCAAAGAAAACAACTGGATTGTTTCTGAATCTCTCCCTCAGAAGCCATATCTACAGATTTATGGGGCGAAAGTTTGGCCACATTCTCTTCAAATTAAAAAAAACCCAAAAAAAACTCCAGAATCTCTTTAACACCATAACATGCAATTATCCATCTTTTATTTTATCGTGTTTTAGGGATTAGGAGTCGAAAAAAGTATTTCACTCACAAACAATCACGTGAACCCAAACATGCTAGAAGAAGAAGGAGAATAGAATTCTTCGAAATATTCTTGGAAAATTTTTGCTAGATCACCAGTCCCTTCAAATTTCTTACAATAAATTGATAAACCTTCATTCTCTCATACATACTGGTTAATACATACAGAATAATATAGAGAAAGGGTAGGGATTGACCAGCCAAACAAAATATAATTTGGAAATCTAGAATCTGAATTGATCTTGTCAGATGAAATTGCAGCAATTTACATCTAGTTCCAGTCTTCCTGGCTCAGAGCTCTCGCTGATTTCTAATTCAAGATGGTGGACGAGCAGTGAGGAAGGGATGAATAATGAAGAAAGGGAACGTAGTTTGAAGGTTGTTTGAAGGTCAACTATGATTTATTGTAAAATGGAAAGCCAAGCGTTTGCAATGCGTCTGGTATTTGTAAAGAGATACTTGGTTTTCAATAGACTTCACGTTATGAAAAGAAGGTAATGGCTCATAAAATTCACCTATTTTAACTTACTACTCCCATGTTAGTGCTGCACTGGTTTGATTTACAACTTTGCGTACTTGTATGAATTCAGAGAATTACATCTTGAAGGTAAAAACTCATAGTTTGAAGTCAGGAAGCACCTGGACAACCTGTTCAGGCTCCCGGCTACTTACTATTTTAGATAGCTGGTTTTAGTTGGAGGATGTCAAGGTACAAGTAGGGTTACAATTATCAAGTCAACAATTTAATGATTTAAATAGTCTGGCACCTAAGAACGTAAAGCTTAATAGCAATAAACACTTTCTTGAAAATGATCCTGGTGTTGTTTTCCATATATTTCTCAATGGATTTAGTTTTCAAACCACCAGTTGTCGTAGCATTGAAAGTGAAGACCAGATTATGAAGACGTCGGTAAATTTTATTACACATCCAAAAGAGAAATCCAACAAACAGAAAGCTGCTTATGTCACCAGATATGGACCAAAAGGATTTGTTGTTCAAGGCTCAAGAGTGGTTGGTTCACTAGCAATACTGCCTGGGATACTTCTTCATTGGAAGGTGTATTACATATATATATATATATGTATATATCACTGACATATATGTACATATTGTTTGGCATAATTATAACAAGACAAGGCACACTACTTATACGTAGTGACAAGTCCAAGGATAAGTTTTGGATACTTAATTGGAAGGATTGTTTTCAAAAATTTTTTGTCAAATACATTAATAAAAGTGTAAAGAGTTCTACTGGGACTCATTAATCATAACCTTTTCATTTGCAAATTATGCCAGGTGAACAGTCCAGAGGAAATAACTGCTGAAAGTCTTGAGGTGTTTACCATTGTGGATCCATCATTAGGTAAGGTAAATTTGTAATGCAAAGATACCTTGATCTCATTAAGTAATCTAGTTGAATTCCCTCATTTGAACAATTTGAGCTATTCTTTCCTTTATTGTACTTTTTAACCTTATTCCTTTACTAAATGCAATTTAGGTTTGTTTTTTTTTTACCATCTAGAAACTAGTGACTATTGTTTTCTTATTACTTTTCTGTTTTAGTAGAGTGGCTCACATGACTAGCTTTTTCTGTTCTTTTCTTGATAAAAAGTACTTTTCAATAATTCATTCAAACAAATCCCTTATAATGATGCTTTTTAAGAACTGAAGTTCCATTTCCTTCAATTGTTGTAGATATAATAGTAATTGGAACTGGTGACAGAGTAGTCAGGCTAGATAAGGCAGTCCATAAAGCTATGAGAAAAAAAGGAATTGCACTGGAAGTTCAGGACACAGTAAGTAAATGTCTCTGAAATAATATTTTAGCATTTACTTCTACAACCAAAAACAAAACTCAAAGAAAATTAATCTAAAAAAGTAAAAGAATATTCAATTGGTGAAAGAATCTAAAAATGTGAAAGAATATTCAATTGGCAGCCCTTATAGCAGAAGGTCTATACGGCTTATAGTTTGTTCATTATACATCAGTCTACATTACTGTCATCTTTACAGGCTAATGCTTGTGCAACTCACAACTTTCTTTTGGAAGAAGGCCGCATTACTGGAGCAGCTTTGATACCACCAAGTCGCCTACCGACCTGAACTGATGAAATTTAATAAATATGGAATAAAACCACATGACATCTCCCTGGTGACATGTTTTAAATTAAGTGGGTATGTTAAAATTACAATGTTTTGGTTGACAATTTGAGTCAAAACAGCAATGCAACTTGGCATATTCATCAACTGAGGACAAGTATCACAAACGATAAAATTCACGTTCCTCGAATACTTTTTCTCAATTCTCTGCTCTTGTTCGTTACTTCATTTCATTTCTCCTTCCCATTCATCTCACAAAATACTTATTTTAAAGAATACTTTGGAGATATCACCTTTCCCCAGCCCACCAGCTGTCTTTTTTCTCAGGTGTTTGAGAGTATCCCTGCTACGCACTTGTTGAAAACCACAGCGCTTGATGGCGAGAGGACTTTTAAACAAAATGTGTCAATCATAATCCATTATTTGGTACTGTCTCTTGTCGTGTTGCTGGGAATGTTTCTCGAATGGAAGTTCAGTGCGTACTTTTTTACCGGTTTAATTTTATAAGTTCATCGTTCGTTTGGCGATAAAAGTTGCTAAAAACTCGGGAAAAGCCGCGGAAAACAAATTGGCTTCGTCAGTAATCTGACAGTGAGTATTGTTGGTACTTGGCGGAAGTGAGTGACGGGTGACCGGAAAAAATTATTCGGAATGACTCGCACCAACCCGTCTGGCGATTAGGGCTGTGCCCGTCAACGGAGTTTCTAGATTTCTACTGGCAGCGTTTATAAAATAGTCCTGGTATATATATATATATATGTTCAATCTGCAGACGTACGTTTCGCTGTACCACACATCAGTGCAGCGCGGAACGAACATGGATTGATAAGGAGCCAGAGCGAGTGAAACTCGGAGTAGCGACAGCTAAACATTTGTCTCTATTTGTGTCATTTTCTCTCTATCTGTAATGGTATCGAGCGCTCTATTTATTCAAGTCACTTGTGTAGCTTTCCGGTTACATTTTGTTGGATATATATTTGTGAGGAAGGAAATTTTTGAGTGCCAGAATATGAAATGATCACATTGGAGGTAATGCCAGCTCACTAAAGTTGAGGTGCGCGGAAGAAAGTAAGTGGGATTACTGCCAAGTTAAAGCAGCCTCAGCCCAGGTGGCTTGTGTATATATTGAATTCTCTGAATTCTTTGGATTTCATTCAACAAAATGTTCCTTTGGCTGGTAGTTGAGGTGGGGCAGGTTTCAGACAAAACTGACGGATATCGTCAGCATACAAACTCTGCATTTATTTTGCTAGCGACAACAGCTTTGGAGTTTGGGACCCAAAGACGTAATTATATATGAATATTCAGTGGTCGCGAAGTTGCTTGTTAGGGAATACAATGTCTACGACTCCGACTAGCTTAATTTTGTAACCTTCACTGTCCATCTTGGCATCTGCAGCTCAATGGTTAGAATGCATAAACCAAGCCCGGAGCTGGCTCTCAATTTCGGGGGGACACTGCCGCACACATAGCCGCGACGTGGACCAAAAATTGAGCTGGGGGTCTGTAGTCGTCTCTGGGGGGGAGTTGGTCCCGAGGGGATCCTGGTCGCATTCTGGGGAAATTTTATAAATACGTTTTTCTTTTTTTTGTTTGTAGGGAGGGTACGACTTCCATTATATTGTGGTTGGGGGGCACTGCCCCCCCCCAGGTCCCCCCTCAGCTCCGGGCCTAGCATAAACGATCATCTGAAGATTGCGCATCTTCCTCATTTGTGGCTCAGAATGATTTTCTAACGACTTGAGTTTGACTAATAATGCAATTGCCTCACACACAGAGATTTTAGTTTTAAAAATACATTTACATTTACAGATATCACTATTTTATTTACTGATTACGATATAAGTAGGGGCGTTCTGTTGGATATACAAACACGAGCCGAGGGCGAGTGATTGTTGGCCAGATACACCACTGACGCAAATTTATTTATTTATTTATTTATTTATTTATTTATTTATTTATTTATTTATTTATCTATTTATTTATATATATATTTATTTATTTGTCATATTTAAGACAATTGTAAGATCACCACCATCTGTTTGCATTGTTACCCAGTTATCACTATGAAAAATGGCTTCGTAGCTCAGCTTGTTAATACATCCTCATGTGATTCACAGAATATGATTCCCAAATTCTGGAAACCTTGGTTCGATAGCAGAAATATTTGGATCGACGTTATAATTGTTCACCCCAGCAAGGAATGTAACAGCGACCTTCAAATGACTGTTGAGATGTTCTGACCAGATGGACAGTGAAAGTCGAGGGTTTGCGCTGTTTTCATTGATGTATACTGGTTTGTCAGCGTTAACGAGTTTGAACTAGGATGTCAAAACAACCTGTATTTTCAGAGAAAATTGAAATGAACGTTAGCCTAATTCAGGTAAATTGTTCCCCAGATTGAAAACGCTCCTCCACTCATAGGATGGGGAGCCACATGGAGCAACAACGCCCTGTTCTGGGCGGCCAAGCTCACCATCGGGGAAAAATTTCAATAGTTCATCGGAGTGCAATTTACGGAAATAGATTTTCACCAGGGCTTATATAGTAGAGAATGAAAGACTGAAGCTTTATTAACTACCACAATGCCGCAAATGGCTACAGAATGGCTCTAAAATATAGAAATTTTCCAGGGGCATACTTTCAGACCCCCAAGTTTCGCACCCCTGCCATTGATTCTGTGGTTTTGCCATGGTCTGTAACACTACCGAAGTTGGAGGTCCTTCTTTCTTACAAGAATTACATTTCTTCAAGGCATGCATTCCAAAAATTGACTCATTATCTGAATAGACCACCCTTGATAAGTCATCGTACATAACATCATTTCTACCTCAGACAACAACTAACTTTATAAATTATTCCTTTATGATCGCTGCCTTCCAAATACAGGTTCTGATTAGTTTCTAGGGATTGGATTTTGTCTGGCATTCGTTCTACGCAGCTATTACCGTTCACGAGAACTTCTGAGCGCGTGCTTTTTGGTGCATAATTCGACCTTTCATCTGTTCACCTTGTCCGAAGTTGTTAAAATGTTATCAGAAGAACTCCAGCGTTGTGCTTAATTTATCAAAAAACCTGTTATCGTTACGTATTTTCTTTTGAAAAATGTTTGATTAAAAATTGAGAGGCCAATCTCGCGGAAAATGAAAAGAAAGAAAAATCACTTGGTGAACGTTGAGGTCCTCATGCATTGGATGGTTCTGTTTCGCTATTTCCCCGCAGGCAAGCAGACTTCACGAAACTAGAATCTTTTTGGAATAAATAAGTAACCAGCCAGCCACTCCCACCAAGTGTCGGAAAGCCAATTTGAGCTATGACAAGAAATTGCAGCGACGATTTTAAAGTTAACTGATGATTTCCGGTTCTCACCAGGTTGGGTGTCTTCTTCCCTACTATCGTACATCTTGCTCTTTGATTGAACATCCTGGCCTTCAATGACTTTCTTGTTTATGTTTGGTCACCACCCTCCTTCACTTTACTTTTTCCCCGAACACGTTACCTCGAGATCACAATATTTTTAAACGAATTACTGAATTACGTGGGCTCGTTAGTACCAAAAAAGAAACCTATGATTAAGACCGGCAATTTTTTATTTTTTTTTCAACCTGCGTTAAACCTAAAACCCCCTGAGGAGAGTTGTTTTTCCTCAATTAATTGACCGACCAATTGAATGTGGTTCGTAATCAAATACATTTCCTCCCGTGAGTTGACCGCTTCTTTCACCAACGCCTCTTGGGAGTAAGAATGTCGCGATTGATGATACTTGCCAGAAGGCCTGTGGGATCCAATTTCGTCTGTTCGTCCGCCATAACTTTGCGGTGAAGTTACCTGACCTAAAAGGACGTAGGTTGGCGGTAGACTTTTCAGCCACAGATGGCATGTTTCATGATGTTTTACTCACTTGTGGGAGCTGTGCTTTTAGTTTTAATCTGCAGCATTCGAGCGCAAGTATTGAACGGTAATGTGAATGGTGATCAAGGCCATAAGAAAATGAAATGTTACGACGACAGGTCACAGCCAATGCGTTGCGTGCCTGAATTTGTAAACGCGGCATTTCACCGTATCGTTAAGTCGAACAACACTTGCGGCACGCCAAGAAGCAAGTACTGCGTTCAGACATTGGCCACTGGACAAAAGAAAGAAGACAAAAAACAGTGTCAGTATTGTGACTCCAGCGTGGAAGCGGAAAAACATCCTAGTATCTATATCACTGACATCAAAGATGACAGAAACTACTCATGGTGGCAGTCCGATACTCTCTACACCTTAATTCAGAGTAACATCTACGACAGTAACACTCGACGCGCTCCGGTCCAACTTCAGTTAGACTTGGGAAAGACATTCGAAGTTGTGAGTATTCGACTACGCTTTCGGTATCTTCGACCGGAGTCTATGGCGATCTTCAAGCGCACGACATCTGATGTGAACGATCCATGGATACCATACCAGTATTACTCAACATCTTGTCGAGCAACGTACGGCCTCGAACCTGATGGCTTTATTCGAAAAGACAACGTGCAAAGCCCTCTGTGTACTGCCAAGTACAGCCAAATTGTCCCAATTTTTGGTGGAGAAGTCTTGTTCAGGACGTTGGCAAATAGACCAGGTCGAGACGAAATCGAGAGGTTCCCAGCATTACAAGACTGGATACGCGCTTACTCCTTGCGCTTTAACTTGGACCGAATGAATACATTTGGAGACGATACATTCCGAGATCCAAACGTGCTACGAAGCTACTATTATGCCATTACCGATCTTACGGTTGTGGGAAAATGTGATTGCAATGGACATGCTTCGCAGTGCTTGCCTCGTGATAAAGGTAATAGTGGGCGACAAGCACCTTTGGTGTGCGTGTGTGAACACAACACTGCCGGCGTGGACTGCGAGAAATGTTTACCGTTTTACAACAACAAGCCTTGGGCCAAAGCCACCAGTACGAATGCACACGCTTGCGAAGGTAAGAGACTCAAATGAAGGAAGCACACGCGCACCGCAGCCTAGGTAATGTTTTCACCTAAACAAATGCCAAAATAGAATTTAAAAAGTACTAGCAGTTTAATTGCTCGTGAATATTCACCTCTGTGAATGGTTTGATGCTGTCGAGACCGACAGTAAAAAAATGAACGAATGAATGATGTTACTGTCAAAAGGTCGTTTGGTCCCGTCCCCGTGTGCACTGAGACGTGCTGGAAAGTTTGTGTGGTCGTTTCGACGGAGGACACGTATTAGATAAAACAGTGTTTTTTAAAGTTTTCGCCTTGAAAGACCTGTTCAAGAGGTCGTGTTTTTTTTTAACTGAAAACGAAGTCGTTGCGAGGACGGAACAACAAGACGCAACAAAATGTTTTGCATAATCGAGCGAAAACGTGTCCATGCTGCAGGGTTACCTTAATGTTGGAGGAACAGAGATTTGTATTTACCTGTTATTTATTGTTACTCTGAACAACTGTATGTACCAAAAGTGGAGCGCATTGTCTTTCTCACTGTTTTTTAGAATCTTTACTTCTGAAAGAATTCCGAGTGCTTGATATATGATTATTTTATCTCATCTCCATAAATAGACGACAGTGAGCAATTCAATGGAGATTACGTCGTTATTTTTGTTAATGCTGGTAGTCTGCGGTGAGGCGTGGGTAGAAGAAATGTTACGTTGTGATAACGCTGCTACTTTTTTCTAAAATGTATCGTACAACCGCTAGCTAAACCGACCTTTCGAGGAAGAATAAACCAACAGGTCCGATTTGGACGTACAAGCGATTTTGGAATTTAATACTTGACAATGAAGTGCCCCACTCTTAGGATAGTAATTCCCGTCTTGTGTTGTCACGCGCAGTTTATGGGGTGATCATGTTGACCGTAGTGTAAGCTTTCCCTGGACGAAGTAAAATTCGCAAACGCTGTCGCTAAGAGTTATGGGGAGAGGGGCACTCAGTTTGTCGTAGCTGTTTATTCTACTATTAACCTATTAGCCTGAAACATTATGGAAACCACGTTGAAAGGTACTTAGGCAGAGTATGTAGCCAAATTTAATCTTGAGTGGTATGTTTAATGCAACTGGTTAAACTAAAAGTGCATTGATTGGTGGTGGAATTTTGTTAAAAGTTTTTTATGCAGCTCATTTGAGGGCTGTATAAAAAATAGATATCCTCCATTTCCAGTCAGGAATTTAGATAAATTTGATCTTTATTTAAAAAAATTGTGTTTGCACGTTTGATGCTATTAAAAAACGTGTGCTTAGAAATTAAGAATACATCGAGCAAACTTGGTAAGATGGAGGTTAAACGAAGTGAAACATTCACATAAATAAACGTTTTGCGACTGAGAAGGGAAAACCATATTTCCTCTAGAAAGAAAATATATCATCAAATGTATCATTGATATCATCAGACTTGTTTACTCGTATTGTCGATTCATAGAACGTCAAAATAAAATTGTGGTTGCATTTTCTCGAGACCGTGAAGTTTGCCTTCCTACTCTACCTTCGCTAGTGTTGATTAAGAGCTCTTAAAACATGCAGATGTTTTCTTTCCATTGCCATGACAGGGCAACAATGTTGCGCCTTCTGGATGACCCGTTTTATCAAGATAAACAAAGAACACATTCTCAAAGTCTGCCTCTTATCAGACCTGCATTTCCTGAAGTCGACAATCGAGGAAGAAATAAATAAATAATCTTTGACATTTGGTTCTTCCCACCTGGTGTCCACACGGAGGGCCCTGTTGTATTTGAACTGCTTGCGGAAATTGCTTGATAGGATTGTTCGGAATGTCTTGGAGAGAGTGGAGAACAAACGTTTATTTTAGTCTTCTGGATGTTTTTCCTTCACTTGCTCAGTTTGTAGTTAGATATTTTTCGTTTTCCTGGCTACATCAAAGTTCCCGTTTCAGACAGCGATCAGTCATTTTGTGTCGGTTAGGCTGACGTGGAAAGAATGTGGCTCCATGCATTCTATTTCTAATGAAACAAAACCTGAAAGGTGTTACTGCCAAGGCCTAGCGCGATGCTAGAGTTAGTATGGAAGTCCACCAAATTTCTCCTAGTGGCAATTACACACGTTAAAAACGTAACAGACTAAAGCTTTTTTGGAGTAAGGGTCGACTCACGTATAATGAAATCGTTGTATCAGACTGTTGGATTCAACTGTTTGGTATGGCATATTCAATCATAAATATGCCGAGGGTGATGCTAACGAGAGTTATAACAATATGTTGTGTTGCGTGTGTACATGAAGTGGACAAAATGTGGTTGAAACATTTATTTTCAAACTAATGTTGAGTTGTTTTTTTCATTTGTCAAATGTTATTTCGGCATTAGATAGTTTTCTTTTTTCAATTTTGTCTTGTTCGACTTGGAGCACCCAGCTTGGCACTGACGAATGTCTTGAAGGATGTTCCACAGCTTTCTTAGACCTGTGATCCTTGCATGGGGGAGCATTAACCATGGCCATCATCCTACGTGGTTTCCGTTAAATATCTCAGTGGAATGCAAAATCTCGTTTGGTCGTGAAACACAGCAAGAAACAGTTGATTATGTTCTTTGGCGAAACTGCATAGCAATGGAAGTATGAGTTCCTTTTGGACCTCACTGTTGCGTTACTGTGCTGGGAAAACGTTTCTGGTTCGTTGAAGTTTCGAACGCGCTATACTTCATATTTTGTACGAAGTTGGTTGGATCAAAGTTATAGTGCTTGCTCACTGTATTTGGCTGTTTCTCACATTTCCTTTACTGATGTGTTGCTTGTGGTCCAAACTTCCTGTGGCACGTTATCCCCCAAATTTAGTAAATTCCTTTGACAACGGAAAGCATTTAATCAAGGCTTAGTGTGGGCTTGCCTCGCTTTATCTCAATAAAGCAGATAATCCTGTCGTCAGTTTGTTCCTAAATAGCGGACTTGACAGGGGTCCACCCGTTGACCTCAACATTTTTTCATATTAAGATTGCGTCGCAAAGAAAAAGAGGGTTGCACGTTTTTCCGTCATTACAAGTCATCACTCTGAAAAAAAAGTAGTTAATTCTGATATTCTGTTGCACTCTTTTTGTGGAAAAGTGAAGGAGACAACCGAGTCCCGATCATATTTGTCATATCATTCGTTTTTATAGAAGATTGGTGTCAATTTTATCGTGTCAGTTGATGACATACAATCTAGAAGTTGGTTTTTGGATATGAAAAAGAACCTGATGTAGTAACTTTTCATTGAAGTATCTGTGGAAGTAAAGAAACTCCTGTGTTTAAAAGTGAGGTTGAAGGCGGGTGTTACTTGGACCGTGAGGTAAAAGAAATAATGAAAGAAAAAACGATATGCAAAATGATTCTTGTCATGGGTCTCTAATTAGTTAATTTTAGTTGAAACGGCAGTCTTCTTATATTTGTTTTGAAAGTTTGTTATCATTTGTCCTTACATTACAAACCTATTTCGTCAAGTTTCTTTTACTTGAAACTGGCGTCGATTGTTTTGCATCAAGTTGTCCTCTTGTAGTGTATTCTCCTCAGGCTCCTCATGAACAGAAAAGAGATGAACACTGTGCATACTCATTGTTTCCACTTCTCGAGTGAGTCTCTTGTTCCCAACTTTCATTTAGGTCTTACTTCTTGTACTCTGTGAAATGATATTTTTGCACTATCTTAACTGCGTTACTGTCATTCCACAGCAATGTCATTGCAAATCATTGAAGGTGATTGTCATTTCATGAAAATTCTCGGTCATTCTAATGAAGGTGTGTGTGTCTACTCTTCCATGGTTTGGGCGATGTACTGTATGCTCTGGAAAAGTTATATCTGAACAGGTCACACATTAACTAAAGCGAGGAGTTGTATGGAGAATAACTTGTCGTAGTATCGGTCTCATGTTGAATCAGTGTTAAGTGATCAGTTCCTCATCCATGGAAATAGTTTTCTTCATAATCATTCTTCCACCAAGAGAATGAAAACGACCTGTATAGGAGAAACTGTTCTAAACTGCAAAACCTCTCATAATTTCTATAACTCTACTTGTTGATCTTTGAGGTCAGGAGAGAAGACCAACCTTGACGAGCATCTCACTTGATGAAAGACACGCAGTCCGAAATGTCGTAGATAGATCTATAAAAGTGAAGTCACCTTTGGAGTCACGCCTACCTAATTGTTTTAATTTTTACTTTTCCCGACACGTCTCATGTTTCTTATCTTCAAAAAAAAGATAAATCATGCTGCCAAACAATGCCATCATCACCTTAATAGGTTATTTTAAAACGCCTGTTTTAGTAGAAAATTCCCGACGTGACCAGGTGCAAAATTAAGGTGCTTTAGTTTAGACTTTACCAAATTACATAATACGCAAGATAAGGTAAAGCATTTGGTGGTGATCTGTATGCATGGAAAACATTCATTTGAACAAGGTGGCTCTCTACAGTTTTTCTTTTTATGTTGTAATTAGTACAATCTTCATTTATGACGTAATCGTAAGGTCGGCACTGAATATGAATCTAGCCGTAGAAGAAATATCAACCGTGCACAAGCCTGTAATATCTTGCGAATTGTGCAATTATCCATTGTTACCATGGTAACTGTAACGTTGGAACTAAGCCAGATTTCCCGTATATAGTAATTAAGACACATTAGCTTCAGTCTCCAAGAGTAATTTTTACAAAAGTTGGTTTGAGAAGAGATATTACGCTTCAGATTGATATAGCACAATGTTTGAGCAGGTTTTACTTACATTTTCTGCAGCAAAAATAGAGGACCTGTGTGATGAAAAACTATGACTGTAGGATTTGTTATTACGCTTCGTTTATTTGGTTTATCAAGTTTTAAAGAAATTCTGTTATTTTATTTAGTCTGTGATTGTAACGGCCTTGCTGATGTTTGCGAATTTGATAGACAGTTGTACCTCCGAGAAGGTCGGGGTGGAAGGTGCGTTGGCTGTCGAAATAACACTGGCGGGCCATTTTGTGACAGCTGCAGGAAAAATTATTATCGTGAAAATGAGAAAGAGTTCTGCAAGCCTTGCAACTGCAACCCAATTGGGTCAGAAAATCTTCAATGTTCCACGGACGGACGATGCTACTGCAAAAAAGGTGTGACAGGGGACAAGTGTGATCGATGTCTTCCTAATCATTATGGATTTTCTGAAGATGGATGCAGGTTAGTAGAACTGTAGGAATTAACGATCGGACTATATATTCTTTAGCTGGGGAAATTTGCAATTGATGTATTTTCTTTATCAGAATTATCCGTAGGGTAACATGAAGAGATAGTTTTGACAGAACAGACATTATTTTCCTGCCGCAAAACTCAATTTGAAAATTTGAGGCGACGTGAGGGGGATTCGAACTCGCGTACTCTGGCGTCCGGATATTTTGTATTAGGAAGGAGGACCAACGATAAATCTGGGCAGTGTTTTATTGGGATTTACCATTAACGTTCGGTAAACAGTATTTGCTGGAACAATCTCAAGATCAGGTAGATAAAACGCCATATCAATTTCCTCTAAAGGTTACGGAGTTGATCTATGTTTCGGGGTTGGAAACGTTTTCTGTG
This sequence comes from Heliopora coerulea, assembly GCA_030142905.1. Lineage (NCBI taxonomy): Eukaryota > Metazoa > Cnidaria > Anthozoa > Scleralcyonacea > Helioporidae > Heliopora > Heliopora coerulea. The sequence goes on from JASJOG010000038.1 coordinate 1,846,221, forward strand.
GATTTGGACTTGAAGAGCATTCCATATCGTCCAACTTAATTATTGTAGTTTATTAGCAAGAGCCTCTTACTGATTATCAAGAACAAATCTCCCGTGTGGTATTTAAAAAGAATATTTTGAATTAACCTCCACGATAAATTTTGTGTTTAAAACACCAAGCTTGCACATCTGTAAACATCTGTTAACATGATTTCTTTGGCAAAAATAGGATAAAAGTCGAACCAATTAATCACAGTCACTGTGTGTTTTAGTTATTTTAATTGATAATGATGTATATCTAGATACCTTGGCTGCTGTTCAAGTCACACATATGTCGAACTTGCACCTTACCTCACCGTCTGAGTCTTGGTAGCTCAGTGGTTAGAGGATCCCACCGGTAATTAGAAGGTAACGGGTTCCATCCCCGTGAGGGGCTTAGAAATCGTTTTTCTAAGGTTAGGGCTTGACGAATGTTCATCCATCCAGATATATGACCAAGCTGCTACATTTACAACGTGTCACGATAATGTACGCTATATTTAGTTGGATTTTTGTCCTATTTCTCCACATCTGTAGTTGGAAATATCAATAAGGTTCTTTTGTCGCCTCGTTTACCCACACGCAGCCGTTCTTTTTCAGTCCTTGTCAGTGTTCAGTTCTTGGCACTCGACCGGACAGTTTCCAATGTGACGAGTATGGCCAATGTACCTGTAAGAGGAACGTTGTAGGCAAGAACTGTGACAAATGCCTGGCGGGGCATTTTGCCCTGGAGGCAGACAATCCATACGGCTGTCGTCAATGTTTTTGTTATGGACATTCCTCTGATTGTAAGTCCACCAGCGGCTTTTCACGAGTAAACGTGACATCAGTGTTCAGAATTGGTTTTGAAGAATGGACTGCTTTGAATAGTAAAGGTAAGGTTTCCCAAGGATATTGTCTTCATCTCACATGCAACCTACACACAAGGCAGTTGATTTGTGACAGAATAATGCAGTTATTGAATACAGCGGTTTAGTGCTAAAGGCTCGCGAGCGTTTATTCCATGAACCGTATGGGGCAGATACGTATGGTCTTGTTGGTGTGTCTTTTACACACCAACATTTTAGGTGTGAGCGTATTACTATTTATTGTACACACCATGCCTATCAAGGTGTTTAGTTATGTGTTTGCATACATTACTCACTTCAGGTGTGTGGTCAGTGGCGGTGTGACTGTCAAATAGGGGCCTGGAAATGATATGCTAAGAGCCCGATTTTTAACATGGTTATAAGGAAGAGGGATGAAGAGACTGCTGCCAGTAAAAGTACAATGTGAACTGTAGATGCGAAAATCTTAAATTCATTACGATAAAAACTTAGAAGAAACCTCTGACATCATGAAGTGTGTCAGTTATGACATGAGTCAATAATAAAATATAAATGATTAAAAGTGACCCCGTGCAGGGCCTGCAGGTGTTTTAAATTTCATAATTCTACACAAAACCTCACGTTTATACTGCTTTTGGACCTAACATAACGCTTTACATAAGGGCCTTCTGCCTACAAATAATTGGGGCCCACACACCACAAACTCTTGCGGCCCACCGGGAAATGTCCCGGTATTCTGGTGGGTCACACCGCCACTGTGTGCGGTTATCTATTTGGGGCACACATCCCGCGTAAGTTTACGGGTATCTACCTCACACACAACGACATGTAACTTTATTCATCAAGCTAATTTTTACCAATGCCAGGTCAGGACGTAACCAATCAGTTTGGAACCTGGGACCCACAGAACCAAGTTGTGCGAGTGACGTCAATCAACCAAGAGTCCATCTACCTCTCGGCGCCGTACAAATATCTGGGCTCCAAAAGAAGCAGCTACACTCGCATATTGTCATTCAGATTCAAAGTGGCAGACACTGCTAACATGAAGTTCACACAAAATGACATAATCTTGATTTCAAAGGGTGGTTTAAAGATATCGACATCACTGACAGCCCAGGGTAAGTAAACGTTCTTGAATATGAATTCTGTAAAGGCAATAAAGGTTTAATGATGGATACTATCACTTTACGACCTCGAATAACAAATTTACGCTCTACGTAGTAGTGAGAATAGTTAGTTTCTAAAAAAACAAAAAAAAATTCTGAAAGAAAAAACATTGGCAACTCAGAAGTTGACCGTTGGGACAATTTACCTAAAGAATGCAAAATGTCAACCTCTCTCTGTCTCTCTGACACAATTCAAAGTTATTTTTAAGAATAGTAAGAACTAGATTATACATATGTGGTATCTGTTTTGACACATTTTTTTCATTCATTATGGGTTTCAGCTATTCTGGATAAGTAATTTGTGTAATATGATTGTTTCAATATTGGGAATGTATATAACTTAAGTAGTATAGGGCCTCTTGAAAAGTAGATTCTTGAGGTGTGAAGGATAGCCGTTGTAAAATGCTTTTGAATGGATGAATAAACAAACCAACCAACCGAACAAATAAATAAACAGTTCACTGTCCAAAATAAATAGATTGTGTGGAAGTGCATGCAATAACTGATGAACTAACTTTGACTGGGTGATATTGAGAGTTTTAAATTATTTCGTGAAGGTAATCCTGTCCCAAGCCGTTCGTTCCAGACATATCGATATCGCCTTCATGAAGATCCTTCGTTCAACTGGATGCCTCAGTTATCTGCATTTAACTTCCAGCGATTGTTGGATGACGTTATTCAAATGAAAATTCGAATGACTTATTCCGATCAGGGAACTGGATTTATTGATGATATCTCGCTTGAGTACGCCAAGAGCGATGAGAACTCCGTGGACTTCGTGAACTGGGTGGAGCAGTGTACTTGCCCCCCTGCCTATGTTGGTCTCTCGTGCGAAGACTGCCAAGATGGACACAAACATGAGACTGTGAATGGTTCTTCTTATGACAGGCAAGTGTCAACGTTGCCAAATGCTTATTAAAGAATAATTATCCGGGGGGTCACTAAGTTTTGAAATTGGTGGTCAAGGAGAAAAAACAAGCAGCTGTGATTTTATCGGTGGTGAAAGGCCGCGAGTCTTTTGTGGAGTCCCGTTTTAACCTCCTCCAGCTAAGTTTTGAAAATTAGAATGACTGTGGTCCATTCTAATGCATTCTGAACTGGAGACTTACTTCAGCACTTTTCAGAATACTGTTTGTACTTTGCGAATAACCATTTCAAGTGCTTTCACACTGATAACAAGGCTGATGAAAAGGGTAAGTCCGCTGGTCGCTTGATCACTCAGTCTTTACACCGTATCCGCCCTTTCATGACTCATGCGTGCAACCCGCAGAAGGACAAAGTTAGACCTGAGATACGGAGTTGTCGTTTCCACATTCACCGAGAAAAGCGTCTTGAAATACAATATTACCAAACAAAAGCAATGTCAGAAAACAAGAGTTAAAACAGCAACAAATTGCCAAATTATTAATGCTCAAATCGAGATTGATTTGAAATGACATCTTGTTATGAATTTTCAACTTCAGGTGTAGTTTTGATCAGAGTCTTGGATGCGATAGCTTGGAAGTGGGGACTAAATGGACGGTGGATAACGTCTGCTTTCTGCCTTGCAATGAAACCCCAGTTATTGATTTCGCCAAGCCTAAACATCTTGTTTCATTTCTCTAAAGGTGCGTTCGTTGCGAGTGCAACAATCACGCAGACAAGTGTGATCCTGACACCGGGAAGTGCGTGTGTCAAGACAACACCACTGGTGACAATTGTGTAACATGTAAAGATGGTTTCTATGGTAACCCTACGTCTGGTAACAAGGACGACTGTAAGCAGTGTCCTTGCAAGTTTGGCAACCAGTGTATTCAGATTGGTGTGACGGTGAAGTGCACAGACTGCCCTGAGGGACACCAAGGTAACATAGGGATTGTGAGAACAACATGAGTACCTGAGGAGAAAAACTAGGGAACGGCAGGGAAAGTGCGAGGAAACGAAAAGAATAGAGAAGAAAGAAAAAGTAACGAAAGGAAGCAAGAAAAATAGAACTGAAAGGATTAGAAAAGAACGAAGGGGAAGGGACAGAGAATTAATGGAAAAGGAAGGAGGCAGTAGGGAGGGTTAGGAAAGTTAGGGGATGAAATAGAAAATAAAGGATAATAGAATATAAATGAAGAAAGCATAAGAATGGAAAATGAAAGAAGGAAAATAAGGGGAGAAGGATTCTAAAGACACGAAGACATACCTGCATGTTGCCACGAAAGACACGAAGGTAACGTGTCGAAAGAATTAAAAAAAGTAAGATGGTTGTTTGGGAGGAAACAAAAGTTGGATGGATGGATGGATGGATGGATGGGAATGAAAAAGCATTAAAAGGAGCCACAGATGGAAGGGAAGGAAAAGAAAGATGGGGAATGAAGAAAAGTAAGGTAAATAGTGAAATGACAAGAAAATGAAATGCAAGGAAATGAGAAAGAAAATGGAAAACAAAACAAAATAAATGGAGTGATAATCAGTAAAAATATACTGCATAACCTATGGCTTAAGAACGCTAAATTTTCTGTTTGCTAGGTGACTTGTGCGATGAATGTATTGATGGATATTACGGTGATCCATCTGGCAGCCGTGGTCAAAAGACACGATGTGTCAAGTGCGACTGTAATGGAAATATTGATACTAACGCAGTCTTGAACTGTGACTCACTGACCGGGGATTGTCTCAAGTGCATCTACAATTCACGAAATGGACCTCGAAAGCAATGTGAACTGTGCAAAGTCGGTTACTATGGTAATGCTACCACTTATCCTAAACCAGGATGCAAAGGTTGGTGATACAAATACTATTTATTTAAAATTTTTGGGCGCGTGAAGAGCTTGCTGTTACAGACAAATAACGGAAGTTCGTCAAGTTCATTTACTTGAAAAACGATTTCTGAGCCTCAGGCGGGGATCGAACCCGTAATCTCAATGAACTGTCCCTTCCGTTCCCTTCCCTTCCCTTCCCTTCCCTTCCTTTCCCTTTCCTTCCCTTCCGTTCCCTTTCCTTCCCTTCCGTTCCCTTTCCTTCCCTTCCTTTCCCTTTCCTTCCCTTCCGTTCCCTTTCCTTCCCTTCCGTTCCCTTTCCTTCCCTTCCGTTCCCTTTCCTTCCCTTCCGTTCCCTTTCCTTCCCTTCCGTTCCCTTTCCTTCCCTTCCGTTCCCTTTCCTTCCCTTCCTTTCCCTTCCTTTCCTTCCTTTCCCTTCCTTTCCTTTCCCTCCCTTTCTTTTCCCTTCCCTTCCTTTCTTTTCCCTTCCCTTCCCTCCCTTTCCGTTCCCTTCCCTCTATTTCCCTTCCCTTCCTTTCCCTTCCCTCCCTTTCCCTTCCCACCCTTCCTTTCTCTTCTTTTCTCATCCGTTTTCTTCCACCCAGGCCAGGTCAGTTCTGTTCTGTTTTCTTTTCAGTACCTTCTCTGCAGCTCTACCTGAATTTCATAATATCGAAAGTCTGTTGTCCAAAAGTTGTAAATTCATTGTTCTTCAAACTATTAATCGATTACCTTGGATTTCTTAGCTTGTGCCTGCCACGAGAATGGAACCTTCGTCACTTCGAGTGCCGACACCTCCCAGCCGCAGCCATGTGACCAGGATGGCCAGTGTATCTGTCGTCCGTATGTTGTAGGGAAAAAATGTGACATGTGTAGAGCTGAGTATTGGAATATTGACTCTAAGAAAGGATGTGAACCCTGCGACTGCCACGGTGTGGGGTCATTGAACAACAATTGTGACATGCGTAGTGGACAGTGTGTGTGTAAGCCTGGAGTAGGCGGCCGAAGATGTGACCGTTGTCTACCAGACCATTATCAGTTCTCTGAAGTTGGCTGCAAAGGTATTTCTAGAGAGCTAACGAAGACCACATTATATCAGCCGTAGGTTTAAGTTTTAGATACAGCGGCCCAGTTCTATGGGATTTTGAAAAATAAGCCTTAGTATATCCCGCTCAGTTTGGACGAGAATATTGAGTACAACTTATGATATAAATGCATTATTGAGTTCTTTATCAGCTTTTCAAATCAGGCTGTAACATAGGACTATACGGTTAGTATAAGGAAAAGTCAGGTCTGAATGCCAAAGGATAAGTGGATTTGAAGATGTCTGTCTTTATGTCCTTGCTGTTCCTTTACAGCAGATGACAAGAGAATGACAAAACACAAGTATTTGTTTTAGTATTTAGTTTTATGATGTTATAGTCTGAAGCCGTAATCATCTTCTTTTTCAGCTTGTAATTGTAGCAGTGAAGGTTCTTTAGGCGAAGGATGTGATGAAAATGGCAGATGCACATGTAGACCTGGGGTGCTGGGAATTAAGTGCGATCAATGTGGTGAAAACCGTTTTAATCTGTCCGCTGGGTGTATTCGTGAGTATAAAGATAATGTTTTGAAGTAATTTTGTTACCGAAAGTTTTTATCGCTTGAGAATTACGATCGCACCTTAGACTTGACTTACGCAGATTATTTGAAGGTGAATATGAGGATAAGAAGGAAAAGTTGTAGTAAATTATCTGCCAGGCCCGAGGCAAAAGAAACGAACTTTATATTTTTATATTTTTTTTACAAGGCTGTCCTCCATGTTACGATGAGCTGAAGATTAGAGTTGATAAGCTGCGTAGAATTCTTAAATCCCTAAATGAGTCGCGCGATGGCTTTGGAACCGCTGACAACACCCCTGACATAGAGTTTCAGAAGTCTTTGAACAAAATAAAAGGAGAGTTGATGATACTTCTTCAAAAAGCAGAGGATACGTCAGTGAACGATAAAGAGCTGATGAGACGACTCGATGCGTTGAATATCACCTTGACGATCATAGAGTCAAAGTTGGGCGATGCAGATCGGAATGCATCAGAATCCAAAACCCGCTCAGCGAAGGCCACCAATGAAATTAACCTAGCAGACGATTCCGTTGAAAGATCGTGGGAGCTAGTGAAAAAAATCTGGGGGTCTGGAAACGAAACTGGTAGAATACTTGAGGAGATTTACAATTCTATGAAGAATTGGACCGTTAGTACAAAAGTATTGAGGGAGACTGTGAGGAAGGTAAGATTAAAGAAAGATTAAGATTATAATTAATTAATTGAAGAATGAAAACCAATGGCTTACCCCCGAAGTCTTTGTTATTTTGGAGTGATTGAACCAACTTCTCAAACGTTTATTCCCATAGATTTATTGCGTGTTTGTTTCACTGATTTGAATATATGAATTAAAAAATGAGACCCAAATCACTAGTGATTTTCCTACAGGTTTTAATTGGGTATCAAAATGCATGCATGTGATGTGATATGTGTTCGTTGACTGTCTACTATAATTAAATAAATTATTGATGAGTTTGAGAAGAAATAATGAAAAGATCCTTTTTTACTGTGACTTGAATTTAGATTCGTAATTTATCAAATACGCAGTATCAAGAAGTGCTGAAACTGCAGGAAATGGCGAACAAATCTTTGGCAAATTCTAAAGAAGCTAGCAAAAATTCAATGAAGGCCATGAATTTGCAAAATGCTTCAAACGAACATATCAAAATTATTGATAATGGTGTGGACGATTTACAGAGACTGGGTAATGTGGCATTTAATAACGCTACCGAGTCCAGAAACCTCGCTAATCAAACTCTCATAGAAGCTGATGAACATTTAAAGGAAGGTCAGAGACCTCTTGAAGAAATTGACACCAATAAAACCAGAGGTATGAATACCGAGCTGCAGAAAATGCAGTCCTAAGCACTTTAACTGCGACAAGAATTCACGACATGGAATTCGAAAGTAAATGACAAATATTCTAACCTACCTACCTTCTTACCTACCTGTCTATAGATAGATAGATAGATAGATAGATAGATAGATAGATAGATAGATAGATAGATAGATAGATAGATAGATAGATAGATAGATAGATAGATAGATAGATAGATAGATAGATAGATAGACAGACAGATAGATAGACAGATAGATAGACAGACAGATAGATAGACAGATAGACAGATAGATAGATAGATAGACAGATAGACGGATCGACGGATAGACGGATGGATTGATTGATTGATTGATTGATTGATTGATTGAAAACTTTATTTTATCACGGTTGTTACATCAATTTTAACAATTGGTCTTCCTGCAAGCCGTGAAAGTAAATAAATACCTAAAATGTACATAAATAAATACCTAAATAAATACCTAAAATATATACAGTAAATAAATACCTAAAATATATGTAAACTATTTAATAGTTTACATATATTTTTCACTTATTAATTGATGCACATTACAAAATTTCAGTTTGTTCTTAAATACATTAATAGAAGTTATAAATTTTAATACATTGGGTAACAAGTTCCAGAGTTTGGCACCGGTGAAAACAAAACTATTTCTATAATAATCGATCTTACAGACAGGAAGGTCAAAATTGAATGCTGATTGTCTTAAACAATAAAACCTTGAGCCGGCATTTTGACAAAAAGTCTCTTGCAAGTACCTTGGTGTCACACCATTCACAATTTTGAACATCACCAAAGCTTTCTCTTCAAGCCTGCGTTGGTATAGGTTTGACCAAGTTTTTTTTCTCAACGGATTGATTGAAAACTTTATTTAACCACGGTTGTTACATCAATTTTAACAATTGGTCTTCCTGTAAGCCGTGAAAAGAAATAAACATCTAATATATACACATATATAAACACAAAAAATAATTTACAAATATTTTTCGCTTATTAATTGATGCACATTACAAAATTTCAGTTTGTTCTTAAATACATTGATAGAAGTTATGCATTTTAATTCGTTCGGTAACACGTTCCAGAGTTTGGCACCAGTGAAAGCAAAACTATTTCTATAATAATCGGTCTTACAGACAGGAAGCTCAAAATTTAATGCCGATTGTCTTAAACAATAAAACCTTGAGCCGGCATTTTGACAAAAAATCTCTTGCAAGTACCTTGGTGTCAAACCATTCACAATCTTGAACATCATCAAAGCTTTCTGTTCAAGCCTGCGTTGGTATAGGTTTGACCAACCAAGTTTTTTTAATGTTTCATCGCTGCCATGTGTCAAACAAGTGTCCCCTGTTATAACACGGGCAGCTCTATTCTGTAGCCGTTGCAATTTCTTACTTAATTTAGATCCAATGCCATCCCACACAATACTACAATAATCAAAATATGGCATTATTATCGACTGATATATTTTACATAAATTTTCTATGTTTAAATATTTACTAGCCTTTTTTAATATGGCAATAGAAGTTACAACCTTTTGAATAATACTATTAATATGAAGCTCCCATGTTAAGTGACAATCAATTGTCACGCCAAGACATTTGGTTTGGTAAACCATACGAAGGAATACACCATTTATAGACAAATTTGATGTATCGTCAACTATTGTAGCAATACGTTGATAGACGGGTAGACGGATAGACGGATAGATGGATAGATGGATAGATGGATAGATAGATAGATAGATAGGATCCCTCTAGTAATGAATTTTCATCCGGTGTTTTCGGCGCTAGAGAAAATTATTGACTCTTTATGGTACACCCTTCAGACTTCGGACAACATGAGAGCGGTTTTTGTTGATAAACCTATGGTGGCATTTAGGAGACCTCGTAACTTGGAGGGTGACTTGATGAAATCTAGACTAAAACGACATAGGGAAGAGAACGGGGGTATGAGGAAATGTGGTAAAACACGTCAAATTTGTAAATTGGTTAGAGAAGGGGACAAATTTTATGATAAAGATCGAGGTTATGATATAAATTATTCCTTTGACTGCGATAGCAGAGGAGTAGTTTATTTGATTAAATGTAGAAAATGTTTGAAGTTATATGTTGGAAGTGCAATCATCGCATTTCGGACAAGGTTTAACAACCACAAGAGCGGTATGAAGAGATATGAAAGAGGACAAAGGGGTATTCCTGGGGAGCATTTGTATGCCTATTTTTTTTGACGAGGGTCACGCTGGTTTGGCGGATGTTGAAGTGATGATTGTTGATAGGACTAATGTGAATGATCCAACTGAAAGAGAAGGTTTTTGGGCGTACAAATTTGATACCTTTATCCCTAAGGGATTGAATATTTTTATGTAAATGACATGGTAATGCATTTGAACGAGAGTACAAAAGACGCCAGTTGGCAGAACATGTGCTGTACCTTGACAAAGGGGCAGGATCCCCGAAACGTTTTTTTTAAGCAATAAAATTTTTAAACTGAGTTTTTAGATAAATACAGGGTGTCCCAAAAAAATGTATACACACTTTGAATGATTATAACTCACTCAAACTTTCTTTCGAGTGCCACGCATTCGTAAGCAACTTGGAGATGAGGAGTTTTATTTCCAGCAAGATGGAGCACCTCCCCATTACCATCGGGACGTGAGAGCCTATCAGATAGGCCCTATCTTACGAGAATCTGCCGAACAGATGAATTGGGCGAAAAGATAGCGTTGAATTCCCCCCACGTTCACCAGACCTTACACCTCTGGACTTTTTCAATGGGGATACGTCAAAGATAAGGTTTACAGCACAAAACCTGCAACAATCAATGAGTTGAGAACAGCAATTGAAAGAGAATGCACCCAAATACCAAATGAAATGATCATGATTCGTAATGTTTGCAATTCCGTCTGTCCGTGTTATCAGCACTGCTTGGACCAGAATGGTCATCAGTTCGAACACCTGCGATAACTCAAAAAATTCTACACTTGTCTTCTTTAACTTGGGTTATAAAACTTAGGTATATCTTAATAAACATTGCATTTATAATCATTCAAAGTGTGTATACATTTTTTGGGACACCCTGTGTATATATATATATATATATATATATACAGGGTGTCCCAAAAAAATTTTTTCACACTTTGAATGGTGATAACTCACTATAACAAACTTTCTTTCGAATGCCATGCATTCGTGAGCAATTTGGAGATGAGGAGTTTTATTTCCAGCAAGATGGAGCACTTTCCCACTACCATCGTGATATGAGAGCCTAACTTACGAAAATCTGCCGAACAGATGGATTGGGTGAAGATATAGCAATGAATTCCCCCCACGTTCACCAGACCTCACGCCTGTGGACTTTTTTATGGGGATACGTCAAAGATAAGGTTTGTAGCACAAAACCTGTAACAATCAATGAGTTGAGAGCAGCAATTGAAAGAGAATGCACCCAAATACCAAATGAAATGATCATAATTCGTAATGTTTGCAATTCCATCTGTCCGTGTTATCAGCACTGCCTGGACCAGAATGGTCATCAGTTCGAACACCTGCGATAACTCAAAAAATTCTACACTTGTCTTCTTTAACTTGGGTTATAAAACGTAGATATGTCTTGATAAACATTGCATTTATAATCATTCAAAGTGTGTATACATTTTTTTGGGACACCCTGTATGTACCCCATGTATACGTAAATACATTATATATATATATATATATATATACATGTATATAATCCCTATCTTTGATGAGCTCTAAATAATAAATGGGATGCAATATAACGGAAATAATGATGTAAAGTATATTTCGTGTTATAAGCTCGTTCAGTGACTTCCTAGTGAATGTTTGTCAAATTATAGGCAGTGGAATGTGGCAGAAAAAATCGAGACAGAACATTTCGATTAAAACTTTTAGCGTAATCTTTATTTTATTTTCGCAAGACGATGCCCGTGAAACAACTAAAGAGGCGAAGGATGTACAGGAAGAAGCAAAACTTCTTGCAAACCGTTCTATTAATGGTGAAAGTTATTTGTACCGTTACGAACTGGAGAAAAGGAAAACTGAGATGTACATAACGGAAAACAGAACAAAAGATTTATTGGAAATGGCCCAGGAAGCAAATAGAACTGCCTATTACGCCATTGTTAATGGTACAAGGACACTGGTCGAAGCCAAAAAAAACTTAAAAATACTGGAGGTAAGAATATTAGGGGAACTAGGTAAGGTAGAGTAGTTAGTGTACTGCATACGGCGTATAATAAACTCAGAAATGTTGGAGGTAAGATCATCATTACGACATATTAGGGGAACTAGGTAAGGTAGAGTAGTTACTGTGTAACATACTGCCGTAGGTGTACGAGCCGGGCGGGGCTGGGGGGCTGCAGCCCCGCTCAGATTCGGGCATCGTTAATTTTTTCGTGCGACATCTCCATTTTTCGGGCAGAAATCTTTATCTTCTCATAACCTCGGATTTGAGAGGAAAAGCTCAGCACTTTTAGATTTAACGTATTGTCGGTTGAAATTGTTTTGTTTATATCCATTTCCATGTCATTTTAGTATTGCGTAAAATATATAATAAGCGCAGTTTTGTTGAAGGCATGGCTAAGTGGTTGGTTTATTTTGAGAATTCGGGCGACGCAGAAAATTTTCGGGCAACAGGCCTTAGCCCCCCGTTAAAATCGACCCCGTAGGCTTATGCATACTGCGTATAACAAGACTTAAAAATAGTGGAGGTAAGAACGTCATTACCTTATATTAGGAAAACTAAGTAAGGTGGAGTAGTTACTGTGTTATATACTGCGTATAACAAAACTTAGAAATAGTGGAGGTAAGAACACCATTACCTTATATTAGGGAAACTAGGTAAGCTAAACTAGGTACAGTATTACATGCTGCGTATGAAAAACTTCAGACGAAAAGTAAAGGCCGGAGGTAGCTTGCTTACGTTAGTGTATAATCGGGTCAAGCCATTGTTGAATAATCATAGAGCCAAGTGAACATTTTTGCCTGCTGCTTTGACAAGTAAATATTATTGGCTTTTCCTGACGTCACAGCTTTTAAAGAAATATGCTGATGTTTTAACTTTCTGTACGTTCAACCATCGTGGTTATTGCAGGTAAAACACGCGTACATTTCGTTGAAACATAATGTGAATGTAGGTACATTAAAATTTTACTGGCGACCTCATGAGCCAGTATATTTGGTACAATAACTGCTTTGACCTAATGTCGGAAAATGCCTGAATTGTTCACCTGATTCAGAAATCTAAAGAGGCGACTTCGGGTTTTCAAATACTCTTTTGGCATGTAATAATGGCCGTTTTCACATTACACATAAAATTGTTTCGGTTACAAATTTATTTCTTCGTTCTTTTAAGAACTGTTTTACGAGATGTTTTTATTCAGTTGTAGATTTGACAAAATTATAAAGCAAATTACTTATTCCCATCTTTTTACTTCGTTGAAGGAATTCATCTGAGATCTGAACATCTATATATATTTTTTCAGTTTCGTTTCTTTCTTCTTGCTTTATGTAACGTTATGTCTGCGAATTTCACGCTCTTCGCCCAGTTTTTGTCATTAACCTTATTTTCCAAAGGGATGAATGTGTATTCCTTCGTGTCTTTAGAACTTTAATGAGCGAGTGAACGAAGGCAGGAAGAAGGCAGAGAAAGCAAAAGAGAACATTCCCGAGATAAGAAGACTTATTGCATCAGCGAACAACCGGACAGCCAAGGCAGTTGAAGAGATTGGCAATGCGGAAGACGATGCAGAGAAAGCTGCAGATCTTGCTGAGAATGCCTTAAAACTGTCTGATGACACCACAGAGGTACGAACTATTTCTAATGTTTACAGTTGGCTTTATTGTTGATGTACACAACTGCGCTGTATTGTTGTGGCACTTGAAGTTGGTGGTGGTGTTGTTGTAGTTGTGGTTGTTCTGGCTGTTGTTGGTATTCTGGTCATTGTTACCGGATGAGGTAGTTCAGTGGTTGCTGTTGTTGTTGTTGTTGTTGCTGCTAACTGCTACATTTGCGACTTTTACTACGGTTGTTTATGGCTTAATTGTTTTATGCTGCTGTTATCGCTGTTGTTACTACTGCTGCTGGTGTGGTTGTAGTTGACGTTGTCTTTCCTGTTGCATGTTATTACTGCTGCTGCTGCCACTGTTGTTGTAGTTGTTGTTGTTGTCGTTGTTGCTGTTGTTAATGCTAGTGTTGTGGTTGTTGCTAATGTTGTTGTTATTGTTAATACTACTGTTGTTGTTGTTTTGTTGCTGTTGTTGTTGTTGTTTCTAGTGTTGTTTTTATTTCTATTGTTGTTGTTGTTGTTGTTGCTAGTGTTGTTGTTGTTATTAATGCTAGTGTTGTTGTTGTTGCTAATGTTGTTGTTGTTGCTGTTGCTTGTATTGTTGTTTTCATGGTGTTGTTGAGATCGTTGCCTGAGTGAGGTGGCGTAGTTTTATTGGTGCTGCTTCAGTAGTTATTGTGCAAAATAGTGTAGTCTTAGTATGGTGTGACGTTATTTACCTTGCTTCGTCTACTTCTGGTGGTGTTCTGTCTTTACGTAATCTTAAAATGGTGTTTTACGTGCTCGTAGTCGTCAGAAGTCAACACCCTTTTCTTTATTCAGAAAGGGGAAAACTTGAAAGAACGAGCTGGCAATTTGAACGTTCCTGATGATTCAGTATACAATGAAACTGTTAAAGCAGAGAAGAAGCTAAGTGGGTACGAAGAACAGGCGAAGAAAAACGAGCAAATTGTGCAGAATGCTACAAAAATGGCAAATGAGTCGAAGGAAACTGCGACATCCGTGATGAAAGACATAGAAAATACTCGAAATGCAATCGTCGAACTTTCAGCCTCTATAAGCGATCTCCCGGACTTCGACCACGAAAAATTGAAAGAGCTCGAGAACAGAACAACGCTCCATAAAGAACTCGATAAAAGGTTGCAAAGCAAGATCGACGGGATTGTTAGGAGGGAGGGAATAATTCAGGCATCAATTAAAAAGTACACAATCGAATTGGACGAACTTAAAAAAGCCTTGGCAGCACTTCAGAGAAATACCAAGATCCTGCCTATATTTTGCATGAAAACATTACCGGATGGTAGTTAAAACGTCCCCGATGATGAACTGTTTCTGAGGTCACCTTTTATCCACAGTAGTCCTCGATCTAACGAAGAGAATGTTTGTAATGTATTCGTGTTCCTATATCCAATTCAACATTGTGTCGCGGCGATGTGGAGCTCAGATATGCTGAGTAATGTGACTTATTGTTTTACTGCAGTTTCTGCTTGTCTGTATTTAAGAGGCTTTTGGTTTAGTTTTTATTAAACACCGTACTGAAACGTTTCCCATGCATTCTTAATTATGACCTCGAAGTGGTAGCTCAATCCAAAGTATTAAAGTGCTAATGACATGATATTTTAATGTTAGTTCGTATTTTTCTGTTTTCATTTTGATGGGTTATATTGCCTGGTTCTCTTTCAAACCAGCTTTTTGAACGCACATAACACTTCTATGGAGTAAGAAGCAAACTCAGAAAATATCTTGAAGACTTAAGCTTTTAGTAAAAACAAGACGAATGTAAACCGTAATATTTCGACCTTATTTCAAAGTCATTGTCAAACCTAATAAATTACAAACACGCTGCTATTTATACATACACAAAGCTTATATATACACACACACATATATATGTATAAGATACTCTTGTTTAACATTAAATATCAATCCATCTTTTGCAATAAATTACTTGATGAACTATTGTACGCAAAATGGCTGCTAGGTTTTTAAATGGTTACCTTATTCGTAAGCGTTCTTCGTAAATTTCGTAAACTTTAGTAATGTCGGTAACAAAACGGGGGAACTTCAAGTGTCATGTTTGTCTCCGTTTTCAAAAGTGGGGAGGGGGTAATTTCCTCCCTTGTCCCCCCGGTTCAGCTTGTAAAAATTTTTTTTCATGACGAAATAAGCTGAAGACCAGTGATTGGTGGACTTCCTTTCTCACCTGATTGGCTGTTGAACATGGATACTGCTTAGAACGTACTACACCAAGTATTGACTTTAATTCTTAAAATGGAAAAATTGGGAAGTGGAACTGATGGATGAGAATTTTTGTACGTTTAACTGAAAAATTATGGAAGAAGGTACGCTGGAAGGAGCTCTTACTCAATACAGACAGCAAGTGAGTGCTTTTGTATTTGACTGTTAGTGGTGATTATTATAAAAACATTAGCTACATTGGTAGTATAAGGGAACTTACAATTGAAAGGAGGCAATGCCATGTAAATTGTTCAAAATGTAATAGGGTTTGACGACAAGTGTAAGTGGAAACTGGTTAATTATTTTATTTTTTTCCAGGTCAACCTTGATTTACCATGGGACTGAGGGTTTATTTAACTACACATTGAAATCAATTGTAATAATACTATAATCAATGCCTAAATATGCTTTGAAGTTTGCTAACTAGTGTTTTCACACACGAAACTTCTACCACCAGGATAAAGATATCGTTTGAAAAGAAGCAATTTGGTAGTTTTCCACCATTAATATATGTTTTGAATTGTTGTCCTTCATGTTCTGTTGAAGGAATACCCAAACCAAAAGGATTTTTGTAATTTATTATTTTATGCAAACTTCAAACCTGCATCAGGTATATTTGATTACAGCATGGGGGTGTGCAACCTGTAGGCTACATGTGGCTGACTCTTGCAGCCTGCAGAAACTTGCAAGTTGAAAAATAAATACTTTCTATACTAAAAATTAGAAACTTTTATCAGTGATAAGAATGAGAATTGAACTTTTCCAAGAACAAATTTTGCACCCTAATTAGCTTAACTCAAAGGTAAGGAGTTTATTAAGTTATAAAAACAGCATCTTTGCTGTAGAACAATTGACCTCATGGAGGGAAATGGAAGGTGAAAGCAAGAACTGGTGGCCAACCAAGTATTCTAAGCCAGAAATTTGGCCAGCAGAACCAGAAAGGTTTCAAACCTCTGGATTATAGTATCTTGTATATTTATTTTGTATTTTCAGTTAAATCAAATAGAAGCTGTATTGCAAACCCATGGCAGTAATGACCATAGTGATCTCATTAAATTAAGAGATGATTTAGTTGAGTTAATCAAAACAACAGAAGGTAGTGTATGTATATTTGTATACTGCATATAAGAAAACTTTTACAAAATTAATCATTTCCAAATGCTTGTTATAAAGTACGTATAAAAATCTGGTAACTGGTTACAAACTTGTGTCATTGTTGTTATGAATTGTTACATCAAGCTAACTTCAAAACATGCTTATGCTATTTATTTCCAGCTCTTAATAGATCATGAACATGGTGTCTGAGTCTTAGAAAACAAGGTTAATTACTGGATCAAAATCTTGTTGTCAGTTTTCTTGACAAGTCTAATATTGTTTGCATACAACAAGCTAGTAGCATCTTGACAAAATAACTATTATTTCAACATGTTGCAAACACATCTTGTTACCAAGCTCTGAGATTTTTTTCCATATGAAATTAATGCATTACTTACTCCACCTTTTTATTATTTTATTCATTGTAATTTTAATTTGACTGTATGCCATTGCAGAATAGTTTCCAAGTTTGTATGATTGTATAATCACCAAGCTCATCTCAATGAAAACAAAGAAATTAATAAAAGTTTTTTACCCACAGATAGTTTACTTTGCTTGAAGAAAAGTAAATTACTTCAACTTCTTGACCAGGTTGATGAAGACAATAGTGCAACAAGGGTAAAGTTAATTCTTTTCAAGTTTGCATGATGCTGATAATGACGTAGTATAATTTGAGGTAAACAGCTTGTGTAGGTTTATGGATTCCCAGCCAGACTTTCCTTCCCATTGAATGCAGTGCTGCAATCATCCAGTTAAGGTTTAAAGTAATCTTCGTGATTGACAAATGCTGTGGTGTGCTAGACTTTCTGAACGGACTACATATTTGTCTAGTTATGTTTGTCCTGGGTCATGATCATGTGTTTGTTAAACTGTAAAT
Organism: Heliopora coerulea; assembly: GCA_030142905.1. Classification (NCBI taxonomy): domain Eukaryota; kingdom Metazoa; phylum Cnidaria; class Anthozoa; order Scleralcyonacea; family Helioporidae; genus Heliopora; species Heliopora coerulea. The sequence continues at coordinate 1,863,912 of JASJOG010000038.1, forward strand.
GTGAAGTTGTCTCAACTTCTGCAATTTCAAGAAGAACCTTGTTGTTAGTGGTGTTCCAAACAATTGCCAATCTTGTTTGCATTTTGTACATGCATGCAACCCAGACAGGATAAGGTGCAGTATTGGAGAGCATGTGATTTAATGAACTCTCACTGATGAGACTGTTCAATGATGTTGATGCGGAGGTTGCAGTCTCCCCTGACTTATTTTGGGCAATGAGTAGTTGTTCAAGCAAGAATCAAACCCTGTATTCCAGTTTAAATTTATATGCGATGGTCTATTATATCACAGCAGCAGGTAAATTGACTATAATGATACAATTTATGGGAAGCACTTTTGGTGCAACTGTTGCAGCATTAATTCTTTCCTGGCTGGATCAGTCTTCCATTATTTTACTCTGACTAATACCCAATGATTTTACTCAACAAGGGGAGAAGTCCTGCTGTGGGAAGGGGTTAATTCTGTCTTATTTTAGATCTATACAGAAAGGTGTGCATTGTTTCTCACTGTATTTTCTTAGTGTTACACAGGTAGTTTCAAAAACTGTAATATCTCATGATTTATGAAATATTAAACTAAGTTACTCATATTTGTAAGAACACCCTTCTATTTCTTGGCTTGTCTTCTTGTCCTTCTACTGCTTGATGTGTAGTTTCAAATAAATAGTTTGGTGCTCATTTGCATTCATGGACAGCATAAATTTTTTTGAGATATGTGAAGTTAGTCATATGTCAACTGTCTATTCAATGAACTGTAATGATGTTTGAATTATAAATTTTATCCAGGTGCCTCATGAAAGTGGAAATTTTGGTTCAGAACATGGTTCTGTTCATGGACACACTTCAACTTTAAGTCATGAACAATCATCTTTGGGTCACATGGAAGAAATTGAAGACTCTATTACTGGTACTCAGTGCAAAGCACCATACACCTTTGTAAGTTTTTTTCTCTAGAAGTGTCTTATTGTTTAATTCAATAAGAGCCAACATATGCATTTTCATCTTTTATAGGACTGGGGTGTTAGGGGATATTATAATGCCATGATTTTAAATGTTGAAGAAGTTGATGAAGAGTCTCAAGAACTGAAGGTGTGATCACATTCCCTTGATTAGGGCACAAGATCAAGTAACTGGGCTTGTTGAACCACAACACTAGTAACTGATCTGTAAAGTGGGGTTTCTAGGCTGAGACACATTACATCACTGGTCAGAAGTTGTAACTAGTGAATTACCACAAAATTAATAAAAGAGGTGTAGCTCTATCTTGGTCACCTCAAAGCCTTTTACAGTGGGATACCTTCATCAAATTATCATTGAATGAATACTAGTATCTGTTAACATTTTTAACTTACTACAGAGCATGACGTTATACTTTGCCAATCATTAAAAAAATTTATCTGCAATCAGAGTTTACTTTCATCACCTGCTTTGCAGTGCTTTTGCATTACACAATGTGTAACATCTCTGTGATCATCTGGTTAGTCAAATGACTGACACGAAACTTTTCTTGTCTCGGTTTGACAGTTTTCCAATACATAATTGACAAACTAGATCTGGCTTTGTACCAGTTATTAGTAAGTACTGTCTTGGTGGTATAATTGCCCCAATTTCCTGCTTTGTCATTAAACCTTCAAAAAAAAGTGAACATAAACAGGTTACCAGCCTTTGTCTAGTATTCACCAAGTTAGTTCTTTTTAACATCAGACCTGCTCCTCAATGTAATTTAACTCTTGATAATTTTAAAGAACAAGTCAGTATAAATTTCTATATTGTACAGTGATTAACTTTATGCTATGATATCTCACTGTGTTCTCTGACTGAATGTTTATTTTTGTAGGTTCGTGTGCTCTTTATTAACCCAACACATATATCAATGGTACCATGTCCATATTTTCTTGATGGAAAGTGCCGTTTTGATGATTACCAGTGTAGGTGAGAAGTATTTGGTGAGCAGATAAATTCCCTGTAGTAGTTTTTTCCCTCTTCAACTATAATGAGTTATGCCAGTGCTTCAAGTTTCAAGTTGGTGAAAAGCCATTTTTGCATAAAGCCATTTCATAAGTGATTCCCCATTAAACTAGTGAATCATTACATTTTGTTTTTTGTGCCTGTTAGATATTCTCATGGATGTGTTGTAAATATGAGCAACTTGAAAGCTTACGAAGATCCTGATTTTAGGTACTATCATTAATTTCTTTTATGTTGAACTTTTGAATTCAAAAGGGCATGTACAAAACTCTTTTTTACAATACAGAAGTTATGAGAACCAAATGTCAAGGATAATCATGGTTAAGTTTGGGATAGCCTCCATAAATGTTCATTAGGTCGGGTTGACCCATTTTGTTTGGCTGTTGTAGATGAGCAACTGTTTCATTTGATCAGGGTTAGTTTTTGACTGACATTTGAAATGACAATGGTACTTATCTGCAAACAAGTTATAAATAAATCCATGAAAATTGAAAAAACAAATTATTTTCTTCAGTTTACTGAAAGTTGGTGACAGATGTCTAGCAAAATATGAAGATGGAGTGTGGTACAAATCAACCATATTGTAGGTATAGTTGATATAAAGTAGACTTCTCAATTTAAGCCTTGATCATTATTGCACACTCTTTTCCTGATAAGCACCTTTCTCTGAAGCTGTTCTCTTTAATTAGGTAACTTCCCTCAAAGAAGCTGCAGTACCTCAAAAATAACCAACCATTCTCAAATACCCTCTTCTTTTTCATGCAATCATTTTCCAACAGCCCTCTTTTTCTATCCAGTAAGTTAGCCTCTGCCAGTGAACCTGTTTTGTTCTCTATAATTATAATGGTACCTTCTCTGGTAGGACTTTCTTTTTCACTTATTCAAGTGCCACTGTTAAATACCAAATCAGTTTTATCTTGCCATCAGTCACAGTCAATATTCCTTTTGTGGTATTTTAAGTGGTTGCAAATATTCTGAGACATTTAATATGTGTACTAGGTCTATGACTGGAAATGAAGTCAACATCCATTATGATACTTACAATATGGATGCTTGTGTTAAGTTGGAAGATGTTCTACCAGTTGCTGGTAAGTTAGCATACACAACTTGCCATTTTTAAGCTTCCTTTGTTTGTTTGATGTCCTTGCATTACATGTTTTGAAATGTCATTACTATGGTCAGTTATCCAACATACAGTATCCATGAAATTTTTGAAATTGTCTTCAAAGAATAAGTTATATTACTGAGTGTAAACCTTGACTTGTTCAAATAATGATGCAAGAACAAACCACAAAAAGCTCTGGGATTGCAGTTATAAAGCCACTGCAGCCCTTTCACTATGATGAAGAATTTCCAACAAAAATCCTCATATTTTTAAGTTTATTTGGTGGAATAAACAGCAGTACACTTATTGCATCAGCTGCTTTGGGCAAACCAGTTACCATAGGTCTGAAATTTTCTAAAAGACTATATCCCTGCTTCTTTTCCAGAAATGGAGGAACCAGGCACTTCTGATAGTGAAAGTGAACCAAGAACAGACATTGCTAAAGATGAAACCAATGTTGAGGAAAAAGTAATTGCAGAATTTTGCCCAAGAAATATGGAAAGTTATTGCATGCTGGGAGATTGGGAAAAACACACCAAAGTGAGCTTTTTTTAATTTTTTAGTGAGTTCACAAATTTCTTGAATCTGTTTTGAGAACTTTTACAGGTATTTATACACAAGTACTTGTACTACAGAAGATCAGTCAGTCAAAACAATTAGTTAAAGGTAGATGCCATTTATCTTAGTGTCTTGTTTTGACAATGGTATTATTAATGGCATGTTCTCAACCAGCAATGGTTTCAATGCTTACCATGACCATAGATTATTCCTAGAATACGTGAAAGATGTTGAATGCTAACAATCCATTAATGTTGCATTTTTTTTAGGGAATTGGATCAAAACTTATGGCAATGATGGGATATGTTCCTGGGTGAAGTTCATCTCCTGTTTGATTTAGCTTATTGAATATAACAGCAATTTATCTTCATAGCAAAGAGCCAGAAACATTGGGGAACTACCAAAACTCAGAATACAAAATATTGATTTTTTTTATCACTCCAGTGAAAGGCCTCTTTTGGAAATGTCTACCCAAAGTTTCAGCAATTCCTTGACCATTTTGGCTTTTTACACTTCATTGAAAACTGCTCAAGTACACTCTAGGCAATTCCTCAAGACACTCCTAGAGAATGAAGTCTTACTTTATAGACCCTTAATTCCAACAGCCACCAATTGTTCTCTAGAAGGACCTCACTGATTTCAAATTTTTAAAATCATGTCATTGTGCTGTTGTAGAAAGGGACTTGGGAAAAATGAAGATGGAAGAGTTGAACCAGTTGAAATCATTCTTTTACCAACAGGTAGGTAAGCATAAACCCAATTGTATGCTTAGACAGCACTTTATATTTACTCTGTCATATGCAAGACAATCTTACTCTGACTATCCTGAGATAATTTTTTACTTGTCACATGCCATCAATGATGTGTTAAAGTATCATATTAACCCATTCCAACCCATACTACAGTATTATGATGTTACGCATCAAATGTGAGGGAGTATGAGCCAAAATTGATTTAGGAGTTATCCCATTACGGTCTGGATTTTTTTCCTTTGTTCCCTGAGTTGTTCTTTTGTCCTTAGGTGTCCAACATGTTGGACACTGAGAATTAAAGGGTTAAAACAATTCAACAGCAAACATATCTATGACAGAATTAATACAGAATTTGTGACCATGCTTTCAGCAACAGCCTTTGGGTCTCATTTAGCAGACCACTGTAGTGCAGTATATTATTTACAGAGTTGTGCATTCGAATCCCAGTCAGGAGCTTGGGAGTTGAGTGTTTTTACAACTGGCCCCAGTTGTTCACACTCAAATAATATTTACTTTCTCTTGTTTCACTTATATAAATATTTTCCTTTATAAAAGTATTATAATGTTTGTAAAGAAAATAATTCTGTGACATGAACCTCCTGGGTTTCATCTTGCATGTAAATCAGCAATTATATTGTTTATCTGAAATACAAGATTCAAGTATTTTGTTTTCCTTGTCACATGTCAGGAAAATCCCTTGATGCATGTGCAGAATTACGAGAGAAGAAAAAGTTAAAACAGCCATTTGACAAAAAGATAAATAAATCAAAAAAGAGCTGTCATGCTACTCAGGTAAAACCATGGTAAATCATTGAGTTATTTTCAATGATTCATGTAAAACAATAGTTTATAAAGTTTTGTGTCAGTTTCCTTTCAGTATGTGTATATTTCATTAAGTAATTGCAAGTTGAGCTGTCACAAAATCGATTAACACAATTTGTTTACAATGTACATGGTACAGTGTAGATTAATCATAAAAATTTCATCATTTTTTTAACCTAGTATTTGATCAGTTCCTTGTACTTTGTTACTGCTATTTAACAAAATATAAAAGTGTACCTACTGTATTATGTTGCAACATCAGGGTTGCTGATTTTAAGTAAATTTGTTCATTTGTTGATGATGTAGCTTAATGGCTAGAACAACTCACCAGCCATAAGATTATGACATTAACTCCTGCCAGATATGTAGAAAATTTTTTTCTGAGTGAAAGGTCTGGAGGGGTTACAATTCTCAACTGGATGATAACACTACTCATCATTTCAATTGTCACAAAAATTTCTGTTTTTTGGGTGGAAAATTGGAGGTATGCTTCCTCAGGAAATCCTTAAATATTTCAGACTCTAAAAGAGCATTGGCAGAATTTTCCAACAGATACAGACATTTTTAATACTTTCTGTCCAGGTACAATTTTCCATCTAAGAGGGCCATGGCCATGTTCTTGCTGCTCTTTCTAAATCTGCCTGTCTGTAACAGGCTCCATTGTAAATATGTAGCTGTATTAAAGCTCCTTTACCTTGTTTTTTCCATGAAGGATAAGCTTGTTTGTGACTGTATTCTTCCCTTTTTATTTTGCTTAAAGGTACCAGTTCAAAATGTGTTTGAGTTTATCAACAATAAACTTGGTGGTAGAAAGGGTATGTTAGCAAAATGAATTAATGAATAGTAATTTAGTAAGTCCTGCTCCAAGATGCAAATTCTGAATTGATGATGTAGGAATTCAGATACTTGGGCAGGTAGGGAACGTAAATGAATATTTAAATCAGGTTCAGAATATAGCTCCTTCTTCTCCTACATGGGACCATAGAAATCTCAATCCTGTTTCCCAGATTCATAGTGTGTGCATTTTGCAATTATCTAAACACCATGAACAATATCAGGAAGCTTAAGCAGTGTCTAGGACAAATAATTTTCTTCATGAAAGCACCATTTGGAAAAACTCAAAGGTAATGACCTGCAATAACAGATCAGTAACCACCTAATGTTTCAAGCAAATTTTAAGCTCTCCTTATGTAAATGTTTTGACTTTACTTGATTTTAGGGAATCTGGAAGATCTTAAACAAAACGACCACTTTATCGCACTGGATAGAAGGAAATCATCAAAACATAAGAATGACACAAACTACAACATTGAGGTAATCCCCAGGTACCTGGCATGACAACAACTCAGAAAAGTGATTTTAGTGTTTCTTGGATAATCTGTCCCAAACTTTCTTTAGCCTCTAATATTACTCTATGTTGTTAGTTGTTTAAAATAGAACAAGAGAAAGCAAAAATCCTCAAACAGATTCAAAAACAAAAGGATTCTGTGGCCAGGAATACTGGAAAGTAAGTACTAGCACCATCATTTTGTGACATACTGGTACATCATGAATGTAAACATGGCTGTTTCTCTGATTCAACAAAATTGAGCAAGCTTGGAATTTAAAAAGCCTGTAGTAACTTCAATTTTATGTGATTGGCTTCTCAAGGGATTCTGCTGTAGTTGAACATGCAACACATAAGATGGTGTCTTTGCAACAGAAAATCCTACAACTGGAAGATCAGGAAAAGTGGGTCAAACAGAAGATTCACCAAAAAACTGAACATAAGAAGCTGACAGTGTTTTGAAAAAACTTCACACTCAAGAAAGGGTAGTGCTGGCAATCTAAGTTAAACAGCTAAGTGCAAATCTGGATCACAATTCATAGTGTGTTCACTTGTTCCTCAAAATTTGCCAGAAATTGTTACCATTAGTAAATTCAGTAAAATTTGATATTCACACACCTTTTCAATGTTTTTTTTCAAATGTGCACAGCCATATTATAATTATAGGAACATGTAGTTAGACAAAACCCTTAAAACTGCTACACTGAAGCAAATAAGTTTTGGGTTCAATGACATGTTCCACAACTTACAACAAATATACGGCAAAATTCCTCAAATGCCTTTGTGTTTTTGTACTTTAGTACTAGACTGTTGTAGTACATTTAATCCAATTGTCAGTCAATGCAGCTCAACACCTCCCATGAGGTACTTAAGTGTATGTGACAAGAAATGCTTGTACAAACATCAAGATTGAAAACTTTTATTTCTTTTTCATTTACAGTTCATCAATTTAAAAAATGGAACACAAAAACTGTAAAAATTAAAAGAATATTCTTGTATTTAACCTTCATTTAAGAGCTCCAAGGCACAACTTCCATACACTAAAAGCAGCAAAATACAGTTAACTTAGCAATAAGAATTATGGGATGCAATTTGTTTCCTTGCACAACTTTCTCATTAGCAATCCTAGCATCACAAGGTCTACCCTTCCCTTGAAACATACCTCCAGGAATAGGGTCCACATAACAGTACAAACTTGTAACCTCTGCTCACTGGAAATGCAAAGGCCTTGTTCCAGAAGAGCTGCTAATGGCTGGCCATTACTCATTTACTCTTAATTGGATGTCCTCACATGGCAACCCATGGTCAAAGTCTTGGGTACTATTTATTTGAATTAACCAAATTTAGGCTTCTCTTGGAAACCATGGACTAGTAAAATGAAGTGTCACTTCACCCAAAGTTTAGCCCTTCCCAATCAGGAGTAGTTTACATTACCATTGTAATTTGACTAATAGCAGAAAGAGATGCCAAAGAGACTAAAATGTTTTAACCTTTCCCCTCTTAAGTTCCTCTCCTTAGTTCTTTGGTATTTTATTCTGAAAGGAGATAATCCTGGATGGAAGAGGGTTGACAAATGTATATGTACCAGTTTCCAACCAAGCTCTTCATGCTGGTTTAATCACCAACTAAAAGGATAATGTAAGGCACTCTGGTTTTAAGCATGAAAGTATTTAGCAATTGTTCATGATTAAGGCAGAATCAGCCTGGTTTTTAACAGTTCCTTGATTTTCTCTATTTACGAATTTTATAACAATGAAGGGTAATTACTTTTTTTCCCAGTGAAGCTATTTATGCAAATACTAACATACCTGTTTGCTAACATCTATGCCTTGAAAAGTTACAGGGGTTCATATTGTCTTAACTTGTAAGGCTACTTACACTTGCATGCCCACTCATTAAAACTTACTGATTTGTGGCAACTGGTGAAAACTTCCGTTGGAACCTGCAGATGCACCAACATCCATTTTACAACATAACTTTGGTCAAAGGAGAACTGCTTGTCACATTTAATTTTTAAGCAAAAAAAAAAGTCTAGTCATGTGCCCATAACTCCTGTGAAACTCCTTCCCACATGAATTAACTTACGCAGGGAACAATCCACCAAAAAAAATGTCACTACTCACCTGTTACTTCAACCAACAAAGGTCCTCTCATCTTAATATCTGAGTTTGTGGAGCTTCATGTAGCTGGGCTCATCACAGATTCCTAAATCTCACAACTTAATTATAAGCTCTGAAGTCATGCAGCTTTCAAACTCAACCACTGGTAACTTAGCTTTAAAAGATCCTCTAAGTTTCTATTAAGTGATATTAAAATTTCTACCTCTGTATCTTTGTATTTGTAAACTTTCTGCAAACAAAGTATGTGAAGATTTTACCTTTACCAAAATAATTTCCTTGGTAATAATCACTTTGAAATTATTTAAGAACATGTGAGACATTTTTCAAACTGCTAAAAATTTTAAAAATCCTCAGTTCTCAAACTGGATATTTACTAGGAGCTTTGATGTGAATCTGATTTTGAATGAAGCCAAATGAAAAATCCTTAACACCATTATTTCTAACCCAACATGTGGGTCAATTTAGTATTTTTGAGATTGCTCAACCTATTTCTTAAACGGCCCAGTTGTGCTAGAGAGGACCTTTTTTACCAGTTACTCCATAGGCCACCATTGTCACAGTTGAGCTATTTACTTCACTGCTCCATTTTGGTTCTACAGCAAACAGCTCTGAAGATGGAAAATAATGGTATCAATTGCCATAATAACAAGCAAAAGCATTGTTTTCTGAGAATGGTACTTCTTTCAAACTTAATACCCCTTGCTATTCAACTGCCTTCCCCCCAAAAATGCCAAAGAAACTGAACTGAGGGTATACTTAAACTGTGATGACTTTAATCAGCAATATATTACACGGTGTTAATAAAAACATAAAATTTCACGAAAGAGGAAGAGTAAAATCTTAGAGACTAATATCCTTAAACATGTTTGGTCCTTATCATCATGGCTGAAAATCCATTGGCCTAGACTGTTCTAGTTCGGTCTCCAACTGCTTAATCTTGTAGTAGTAGTCTGCATCGATCAGTACAGGTCTATTTCTTCTGGCTTAGCTATGCACTGGACTATTCTTGACTTAACTCCTAACCAATGATCGAACAAGATAGCCTAGAACCTAAAGCATTAAAACAGTAAGAATTTTTAGTGGGTTAACTCAGATTTGACACAAAACCTAGGGTTACTACTACAGAACTCATGACGCACATCAAATCAAACAGAATAAAGTTGAAAAAAAGGAGCAAACAGATAATCTAACACAACCGAAAAAGACAAAATGTAAAATGAGCCAATAAGTATACTTACCAATAAAACAATTTAATAAGGTCTGTAGCCACCTCTACCACGGCCACTACCACCACTACTACCACCACCATAACGTCCATTTGATGTACGTGATGGTCCAAAAGAGGAATTTGACTGAGGATATGAACCAAAGGAATCATAGTAAGTGCTACCAAAGCCACCTGTTGAACCATAGTCAGTAAAGCCACCAGTAATATACTGATCATAACCACTACCACCATACTGATCATAACCACCAAATCCTGGGCCACCACCACCCCAACCACCTCCAAAGGAGGAAGCCATTCGACTACCACCGCCACCTCGGTTCGAATCTCTTCCAGCACGTCCACCACCTCGCCCTCCCATTCCTCCAGACATACCACCTTTGGATCCTTTTGGTTCAGCTTTTTTCAACTCCACTCTTTTCCCCTTGATCACAAAATGTTTCACGATTACAACTTTGTCAGCATCGTCTTCTGATGCCATTTCCACAAAGCAGAAACCACGTGGTTCGTCGCCTTTCTTGATGATGTCCACCTTGTCCACCTTCACATTCAAACCCTCACCCACAGCAAGGGTATAGTTCTCGATTGCGTCCCTCGCATCTTCTTCGCTCGCCTCTCTGGGGAATCCTCCGAGGAAGATTTTTTTGGTTCTGCTATGATTCGTGGGGTTTTGTTCATCGCGTGGAATAGCATGCTTTACTTCGACTTCTTTGCCGCCAAGCATATGCGGTCGGTTGGCCAAGCAATTGTCGGTATCGCATAACTTGTTGTAGGTTACGAAACCAAAGCCCCTTGAGTTCTTCATCTCATCTTTAATAACAACACAATCGTTGAGACTGTCGTCTTCGGTGAATTGCAGGAAAGCTTCTGCCAATTGATCGTCTGTAATCGAACGAGGGATACCCCCAATGAACAGTTTGCAGAGAGCTCTCAATTCTTTTTCTGCTTCATCCGCCATCTACAGAAAACGTGAAAATTAGATTTTATTACTAATGTAAGCCACGGGAATCACTCTTTAGTATATTACTCCTACCTTAAAACTCTTCAAAATCAACGGAAGCAGAAGGAAAAACCGAAAGTAAATTATTTTCCTGCGTTTCGACTCCAAACAGGTGTGGGTAAAGGAACACGTACGCAGGTCACAAATAATTTATTTTGAAGCTTAGCCTACGTATCATTCTCCCTGAATTCTATTGGCTTCTATATCAAAGTAGTTTGTCTTATTGGCTAGATTCTCTTTACGTATTTGTTTGCGTTAACTCCATTGGTTAAAAGTTTAGATAATTGATTTTATTTCGTTCCCAGGACCTGGAAAAAAACAACAGGTTCTAGTACCTAGTAAACTTCCGCAACACACGATGGACATTTCAAAATGGATTATAAGAAAAGGTAGGTGCATGCTATTATATTTACAAGTTAACTATATTGCTTCTCTGCATGTGTGTTGTAGTGCTTGCGCAAAGTTTTTTTTCCTTTTTTTACATGAAAGATGTGAAGAGTTCCAGTCCGTTTGTTTTGGTGCAGAAGTGATTGACGTAGGAAAGTTGCGCAATTTGTGTTTCAACGGTAAGGTTTGCAAATTATATTTCAGTTTTGGCACGCTCCGCAAGTATGAATTTGGACATTATTTCATTCTTGACTAGGCATTAAGATTTTGTTCCCTTATGACAATTTTGTGCAATCAGAAGCAGAGTACAAGGTACTGCGTTTGTAATAATTGCAGTATTGTAAATTAATCAATGTCAAATCATTTGATACGTAATTCCAGCCGAAACTAAGAAGTGGTATCTTGTGATTTAATAGGAATGAAAGTTATAGGTGCTTGATAAGTGAAAATGCTAAATAAATTATGATCTGTTGGATTGTTGTGCAAAAGAAAGTCCCTATGTAACAGTAAGAATGTGTTAAGTACAGGTACCACCTCTTTATACCATTTTCTATAATCTATAATTATCATACTTCAGCATAGACAATACCTTCTTTGCACCTTGAACAAATGGGAAGCAAGGTCAGAAGTTGTAATTCCATTCAGTTTGTTAATGAGATATTTATTCTCAATCCTAGATGGTCTCCTAAATAAACACATGTAATTTTCTACAAGTAGAAATGTTTACCTAATGTATATGCATACGAGTATGTTCCTAAGTGTATGTTAACATGATTCTTATTAACATGCATGCATGTAGAGTACAGGAACATTAATGGCTTGCAATTAACTTTTTGAAATCCTGTAGTCATAGCCAAGGTGACCATTTTGGTTCCATGTACTGTACCAACTTATGCAATCCTTGAAGTCCTGAACCATGTGGCCATCATGAAATTGTGTCCAGACTAGTAGAACTACTTAATTACCACTGAGTGCTAAATTAAGTGGGTGTCTAATCTTGATGTTATGAAAAAAATTTTATGTAAATATAATTAAATCAAATATATAAATATAAACTATTATGTATTTTAAAATTTACCTGTTCAAGCCAATGGTGCTTAGTTTGCTTCTAGTGTTATAAACTATGTGTTAATATGTAAACATATATCCATGAACATAGTTACTCATGCACACTGAATATTTTGCTTGATATCTAAACACCCACTTCCCAAAAGTTAGTTTGTAGTCTGGTGGTGTAACTAGTTAAACATTTGGTCTTTTGGAACCCACAAAGTCAATTTGTATTGAATTCCACTGCATCATTTCATGCTGAATTTCCTTATGATACTGAATTCCAGTGTAATATTGTTTTAACAGTTTCAATCACTTTTTTCTTTTCTTTTTCACTAGGGATTCCTGATAAACCAGGGATCCGTTCACTATGTTGGAAGGTAAAGTAAAGGAATAAATCCAATATTTCCCCTTCTTATTAAATTTTAAAGTTTTTTTAAAGTTTAAAGTTTTTTTAAAGTTTAAATTTTTTTAACATCTAATAAGGAGCCCGTATATGATGTGTATTTTATACCATACATTCCTTTGATGTAACTTCCAACAACCCATAAAATAACCTTTGCTGGTTTAACAGTAATATGGATTTTTTTCCTTTTTAATTTTATACAGCTGCTGTTGAATTATTTACCCCTGAGAAGAAAGGAGTGGTCTTCTTTTCTTGACAAGCAAAGGTATCTAATTATGCAAAGAAAGTTAACATCACATGTTTCACTTAAGCACATTAATTTAGTGAGATAAAACTGACCATAGTTTTATACCTGTAGAAAGTTTATTATACATCATTTTTCTGTAGGAATACCTACAAGCAATATATGGATGAGATTATTATTGAACCATTTAAAGGAAAAGACATTAACAGCCCAGATCAGATGATTGATCATGTAAGTTAAATGGACTTTCTTAATCCAATTGTCATTTCTGATTAACATTTTAATAAATAAGTGGAATTTTTTTTAACTCATGAGAATTTTGTTGCACTGTGTTCTTGGTTAACTTTTTAACATTGTGGACCAACTATCAACTCATTCCCACCAGCATTCTCTTTTTATTCCCACAAGGATATATTTTTTAATATCCTAATGGTACCAAAATTCAACCATCCAATTTACTGGATGGAGTTTATATCATTTAAAAATGGCACTCTTTCTTTGCTTTGACTGCAAATGAACTGTCAGTCATGACTTACTACAGTTTTGTATCAAGTGTTTTTTTCTTTGGTTTCTGTTTGGTAAAGCCAGGAGTAAAATTTTGTGAAATGTTTTCCTGGAGAATCTTCATTATTCTTACCAGATGAAAAACAAAACTAAAATGAAAAATAACTGAATCTAGAAGTTACAATTATTGATTGCATGAAAGTGCAAACTAATTTTTAAAATTTTTTTCTTGTTCATCATGTGCACATGGTCCGTTATGCTATTTAAAATGTCTGAAGAGAACTCCTACATTTCCCTAAAACTCTTTTCTCATCAACATATTCAGCTGTACTGACTTGTGAAAAATAGTGCATACTTCATGTGAAAAACCAATGCAGTGAGTGAAACAGTGAGCAGTATTATCCATGATTTTAAAAAGTGTAATTCCATGTTAATATACCAAATTTATTTTTAGCACTGTCTTCACAATGTTTAGGTTAGAATGTTATATTCTAGGGGCGCACTGGATAGTGTTTTTTTATAGCCAGCCGGATACTGGATTTACCGAATAATTGAAAAAAAATCCAGCCGGATACTGGTATTTTGGATGAAAAGCTCGCACTTGCCACAAATCAATCAATTACTACCTAAATTAGGTTTGGATTGAGAGGAGAAAAATTAAAACTTTACACTGAAGTTCAAATATGATTTGTCTTTTTTTGCAAGTAATTACCTTAAAACTTTACTTGTTCACTGGTGTTTATAATTATTACAAGCATTAATTAGACAAGTTAAGAGTTGCAACTTGCAAATGGTGGAAAAATGCAACAGAACTGAAGATGAACATGAAGATGAAACTCCTTTTCATTCATCATAATACAAGAAAATTCTGAAAATGCCACTATATAACAAACTAGAGTGGGACTACAAACAACTTTGTGTAAAATGGTTGTTATGCACATCAAAATGTGTCACTTATTGAGATTGTTATCAAGTAACAGACAATTATCTTCTGTTTATTTGTTAAAAAATAACATTAGAACAGAACACAAGTTTACATTGTTTCTTCTATTAATGTATATTGTTAGTATGGTACAAGTAACACAAATTGACAATTGTCTTCAGAAAAGCAAATTATCCAGTATCCAGCCGGATATAAGAAAATAACTGGCCGGATGCAATATCCGGTGCACCCCTATTATATTCTTGGAAAAATTTACAGACTATATTCAACATTAGAGTCAGTGTAAAGTACATTCTCTTTTCTTATTTATCAGCCACTCAATCCAAATCCAGCCAGCCAATGGAGTACATATTTTAAAGAGAATGATACCCTGTACCAGATTGATAAAGACTGCAGGTGAGTTCAAGATGGATTGCTTACCGTACTAAGCAGCTACAGCTTTCATACAAACTACAAATCTTTGAATGTAGTTCTACAGTCTGAACAGGAAGAAAAATAAAGGGTGGCCATTCAACTAGAAAGCAGACTTGTTGAACCCAACTGAAGGGTGACAGAATTTATTTTAAAATTTATCTATGTTGCAATTTGATTCAATTTTGTCATTCTCAACTATTCATTCATTCACTCACCCACCCACTTACCAACATATTTATTTTATAATTTCTTTTATTCATTCTTGCTTAATATTCAACTCCTTCATCTTTTCTTCTTGCAGTTTGACAATTTTACTAGTTTGTTTATATTGTTTTTTTCAGGAGGTTACTGCCAGATATCTCATTCTTTCAAAGTGCCACTAAATATCCAAATAAAGAGTTAATAGGTAAGGTTAATGCTTAAGAATTTGTGCTGGCCTTAGTGGTTCTATCTGTGCATGTAAATGTGTCATGATCAAGGGTTTTTGAAACCTCTTTGGATTTTCTTGATTTCAGTTGAGAATATGAAATGCATTATGTGAAGTATTTATTCAACCTCTCAGGTCATCATATCTACAGCTTATGATGTAGGATGTGTTATAGTCCAAGATTTTGGGAACTTCCTTGAAATTTATGTGCAATTAAGTTAATGTGCTTTTTCATTCCTGAACAAAATCTTTCTTCCAGGGGATGATAAAGATTTCCCAACATTAAGGAAAAGAGCTGAGACATCTTACCTTGAGGCAGCTCATGTGAAAACTAACCGCCTGGGAATTACAAATGTGAGATTAAATGGGTTATATACTCCTTGCTGCATGATTTGTATGTGTAATTTTTAAATACTTGGTTTAGCATAATCTTGCCAGCAATATAAGCCTCAATTATAAAAAAAGTATGACATAAAACTTGTTCAACAATGTCAGTGCATCTGAACACCATGATTCAACCAAGAGATGTGTGCCCTGAAGTTCAACAACAGACTTAATCCAGCATCAATAAAAGGTAACTTTGCACCAAAGCACAGAAAATATGCTTGTAAAAATAGTGGTAATTGATGAATCTGGCAGGAACCATAAATTTGCCATTGGTCTTTATACCATTGTATTGAGATCATGATTGTGGTGACCTTAGACATATGGTGTAAGCCTGTCTTGTAAGTGTCAAGGAGTCTTTATGACCAGAAAAACAATTACTCACACATGATAGGAGCAGTTACAGTCAAAACATTCCACATGATTGAAATTATACTGACAACTTTAATCACCAATCAACTATTTGTTCAGGCAACAAAATTGCCTGAAAGCAACTAAAAGTTTTAGTGAATTTCTTCTATTGCCTTTTAGTTTACCGTAGCCAAGCGTTGCCAAAATAATGAATATTCTATTCTTCTTGAAGAAGGGGAAGAAGCACATTGGGAAGTATGTGATACCTGATATCTATCATCTACAGTACTGTAGTGTGTTCAAATGTACATGCAGGTGTCTATTTCCAGTCATTTCCTTTTACAATCTATTTCTAAAATTTAGGTTGTAGAAAGAATTTTGTTTATCTATGCAAAGCTTAATCCAGGAACTTCATATGTACAGGTATCATCTTAAACCAAAGTAATAAGAAAGTTTTGATGGTATTACTCTTATGTTATTAAACTATTTTGTTGAATTCTTCAATTTGCTGCACCATAGTGTGTCTCACAATGTGGTATCTTCTTTAAAAGTATTTTCTTGTCAAAATCTCCATTTAAATTTCTATTTAAGCAGAGGAACCTCCCTTGAGCTGAACAAAATTACCTGGCAATACCCTGAATAGAATATATAGGGTTTTTGGGTTAAAGAGTTGAACTTACTTAAGGATGCTGAGTTTCTTTACCTTCATTTACAAGTGTGGTGTTTACTGAAATCATCTCTATATAGACACAGGTTATGCTCATTAGTAAGATAATTATTCTAATTACTACAGAATAATTTACATATATTACAATAAGTATTTTGAACTTTCCTTGTTTTGTTTTTTCCTTTCTTCTAATTGTCCTTTTCCTCCTTCTCCCTCTTATTCTTTCTCCTTTTCTCCCTTCTTATCCATCTGGTCATCTTTGCATTCTCTTGTTCTTCCACTTTTCTTTTTGTTTCTCTTTCTTCTTTCATTCCTTTCTGCTGTTCCTCCTGCACCTCTCCTTATTTGTCCCTTTTTCCTGTTGTTCTTTCCCATTCTCCTCATGGGCGTATGGGGCAGGGGGGCAACTGTCCCCCAAAAAATTTGGAGAGGACCAGATTTGGGCAAATAGCTTGGGTAGAATTGGGAAAAATAAATTTCTAAGCATGATTAAAACAGAAAAGTTTTCAAAAATCAGTAACGACGAACAAGAGTTTGGATATTAGTGTGCATTCAGGTTGCCATATATATACCGTGTGCAGTATGTAATTCTTATTCCTAGGCTTTTTTCTAACTAAACATTCAAACAGAGCTATTCAGGCAGATCGTCTCTGCCCCCTCAAAATTATTAAGGCCCATATGCCTATGATTCTCCTCCTAGTTCTTCTCTTATTCATTCTAATACACTCCCATACTTTTTTTCACTAACAAAAGGACCAATTAATCATGGTAGATAATGTTAATAATTTTTTTTATTTATTACAGGGAATGAATGAAATAATTGGCCCCTTGTACTATATCTTTGCCTCCGATCCAGATTTACAATGGCAAGGTTGGTTTTCATCGGCTTATTTCAAAGCAGAAACTTTAGTTTTCTTTTTATATTCATCGACATATCTGGTTCAAAAGGAGACACCCCCCCCCTCATAAATCGTTTCTCCTATTTTTTTCAGAATTTGCTGAGCCTGATTCATTCTTTTGCTTTATGAGTCTCATGTCTGAGATTCGAGATTTTTTCATTAAAACCCTGGATGAGTCTACAGTGGGCATAGGTTAGTTGTTGCTTAATTTCATGATCTTCTCTGAGATTTTTCTACCAATTACTGTGGCCTGAAATAATAAACTATACTCTACATAATTGTAAAGTAACCGAGACCGTAAAATGCAGATATTGTAAAGTTACTTTCACGTTCTTATGTGGTTCAAAAAGATAAAATAAATTTAAAACATTTTTCTTTGTGGCAAATGTAGGTATTGAAAATTATTTTCACGTTTTTGTCTGGTTCAAAAAGAAAAAAAAAATACATCAAGCTTTTTTCTTTGTAGGTTCGCATACGATGAGAGAAGTTGAAGTTTTGTTACAACAATTTCTGTTTTGTTTTGTTCACTTGGCTAGGTAGTACAATGGGGCAGTTAATGGAAACACTTCAAGACCGAGACTTGGAGTTGTGGACGTCGTTGGCAAGTGATTGATGTCCTTCTTTTTTATGATTTCCCGGTACCCCATTTCAGCTCGTTAACGGTTACACAAATTGCAAAAACGTCGACGACGACAAACAGCAATGTCAGAGACGATATAAACAACTGACCACATCGTTGGCAACAACATCAATATTTCACACATGTTGTCTCTATCTTCCGTAGGAGGAACAAGAACTCAAACCGCAATTTTACAGTTTTCGATGGATCACAGTGTTACTCAGCCAAGAATTTCCTCTTCCAGGTTTGTCATTTCATGAAGTGCCTTTCACCCTCAGGTGGCTGAGATGAGGGAATGTAATCAGCCCTACAAACGTTAACGTTCGACCCACTGGTAGTTAACTATTAATTGGGAGTTATTCACCTTTCACGTTGCTCTTAGGTACTATAAATTGAAGGTTTTGTGGTTTCGTGCAGTTCAAGCTATGTTAGTTTTTCTAGACTCAGATTACTTTGACGTAGAACTTTAGTGACGGCCTGGCCTGCTAAAATCCCTCTATCCACGCTATGGCCTCGTTCTTATCCAATTTCTCAGGTGAACGGTGGTGTGTAAATGGCCAAGGGAGCTATGCAACAGTTCACTACCTGATCTTTTAGTTGATTTCCTTCTAGACGTTATTCGCCTTTGGGATTCCCTTTTTGCAGACGAGAAAAGATTTGAATTTTTAATTTTCGTTTGCTGCGCCATGTTAATGTAAGTATGAAGTAAACTGGGGTACATATCTACATAATATGAGCTCGTATACTTCGTGAGGTAGAAGATAACAGAAGGTAAATGTATTGTCGTACGACAGTAAGGTAAAGGTACAGGTTGTTTGAAAAAGATTGGAGATAATTGTACCCAAAATAATCATAATCAAGACGGACAGTCATTTGCTATTCTTGTCGTCGATCAGTAAACTCACACTGGGACGGTTGTTAATCAAGGTTGTGACGAATATTTTAGAAGCACAGGAAATGAAATATGTGGGGGAGAGGGAGAAAAAAAGTTTTTTAAAGGAAAGAAAGACGTTTGTTAGGACCATGAGCCTCGATTTTTGCTCGACGCATCATGACTTCGTTTGCTCGGTTTTTAGCCAAATACTGCCTTTTGATATTTACTGTTTTATAATTAGGGCATCGTTAGTAATCAAGATTTTCTTTTTGCAGAGTAATCAGAGAACAGCTATTGAAAGGCGACTTCGCTACAAGCATGAAACTTGTTCAAGTAAGTTCTTTAGCGGCATAAGCTTTGTCAAGTTTTCTAGGTACACATGTTGTTAGATATATAGGTTTACGTAACATTTGTATCAATGATATGGCGTCTATAGCCTGTACAAATATTTTTAGGCTTATTATCCCACGAAACGCTGAAACAATCTTAACTTGCCTTATGGCTGATGTAAATTTTCCGTTTCGAACTACTAAGGTCAGATTTTAGGTTTGTTTAGTTTAATGATATCACAACTAGGATTAGCAGTCTACCATGGTATGACAAATTTAATTTTAAAACTACATAAATTTTTAGAACTATCCCGAGACGGACATTCACGTTATTCTCAATAAAGCGATAGAACTGCGCGATCCAGTCATAAAGTTCTCAGAAAAAATTCAGAAGAAGTCTCAGCACAAAAGGTGACGCGAACCTCAAATAAATATCAGTTCGTGTAACAAAGTTACGGGCACGCGGTTCTATGATGTGTAAACGTAAGCAAGTCATAAGAAATGAGTACAAGACGTTAAAACTAACCTAAAATTACCTCACACTGTAGCACAAGAAAAAAGCATTAGCGAAGCTTCTCAAACAAGAAGCGATACTTCTGCTTCGTTAATTTTAATTAGCGTCAAGGAATAGGGAAGATTTTAACCTACAATATCAGTTTATGATAAAGCAAACTTCATATATCTTGTCAGTAAAGTTAGCAGCAATATGGGATTTTGCTGTTTTCATATCTGTTTTCTTACAATAAATAGGTCTGACTTGTTTGAAAGGGCAAACCATTACATAGGACCATAGTTACTATCGTAGGACGTGTTCATACAATACAGATTGACACCGGTCTGTTCTTTAGGTTTTAGTATATTTTATAGGGGAAGATTAATTTAGCGAGAAAACGTCCGTTAGTTTCATCAGTAATGGAAAGAAGGCAGTGAAATAGATTATATAAAACTTCTACTTGATGATAAAGAAGTACGATATCCAATGACATTTACAGTCTGATAATTAAAATAGAAGATTTATTCTTACAAGACTTGCAAGTATTCACTAGGTACCTTACCTACCGTGTAAAATTTACAAAAGATCTTTTGTGGCTTGGTTCTGATCATAGATCATAGGGCTGTGCTAATGCTTTAACGTGAGCTATAGTTCATACGGCATTTTTAGGTTTGACTTTTCTCTTAACATACATCAATCAGCTGGTTAGACAAACATTAGTTTATCCAAAATATGTAAAAGTCGATCATATTGATTGAAATATGACTTGCTACTAGAAACGTTACCTATTTTATGAGCAGACCCTCTGGTTTGCTGACGTACCTTTGCTATGAACCGGTTAAATTAAACAAAATGTGATTTTTATATGTGAATATAATTTTTATATAGCGTTAGATTTTTGTTTACATATGGTAGAAAAAATCCGTCACGTATTTTGTATGTTATTTTGTATGCATGCATATACACTGTCATGGCATAGATTTTTTTCATAAAGATTTATTGTATATAGAGAAGATTTATTCGACTTTACAGGCGTTTTCTACTCTTGCTGTAGTTTAGTTTTCAGTGATCGGCTGGTTTGTTTCGAATAATAAGCGAAAACCCGATGTAAACTGGTTGTCAGCTACGGTTCCATTCCGCTAGCTTGAGCCTTCATCTGGATAAAGTTTTATGTGTTACTTTTTTACCAATTTTCGGTTATAATGGTATCTTCTGGGTTGATCAAACGAACAATTTACTAGTGAAAAGATTAGAACAGTTTGATGGGTGTTTACTCGACTTGAAATTGTTAACTTAATAACTGAGAATATTTTGGCACTGATGAATACATATCCAAAAGATGTCGAAATAGGATGACATCTTTCTCTATATGTCTAATACTTTGATATACTGTAGGAATTAGTCTCAGAAACTTCAACTGAATAAGTTTTACCCAAATCTAGAACTGAATGGCGAAAGATTCGTTCCAGTTATATATTGAGAAAGAAATGATCTCTCAGTTTGAGAATACGAAAGCCAAGACTAAAACAGCCAATGGTTGGTTGATTTGTGCGTTAGGTAATACCATGATGACCTTCGTTTCTATTGTTCACATCTGGAGATTTAATCTCTAAATTCCCTCAGCATCCCAAAAAGAACTTCAAACAATAGCCACTAAATTTCATCGGCCATCATGCTGTTACAAACTAATACCATGACATGTAGGGAAATGAGTGATTAAATGTCCCCTCAAGCCTCGGAAGGTTTGTGAAAGTCCCTCTGACTAATGCCCTCAGCACTTCCCCAAAGCTCTCTCGGCTTTCGGGGATATTTAATCACTAATTTCCCTCATGTCATGGCATTTACTTATAAGAAACAAACGTATCGCTACACATTAACAAGATCAGTGACCATGATTTTTCAACTTGGTAAGCCGTATGCTTGGTCACCTGTAGCAAATGTAAACACCTATCATTTTGATCAGAACTCGTAGTGGAGCTTATCTATCCGTTGATTTACTGATACTGGAAGGTGGTTTACTCATAAAAGTATACGAAAAGAGAGTTTTTTATTTAAATAAGTTATTTAAGCAACTGTAGTTTGTTCTCGCAATCAAAGGAAGGTCATTTAGCATTTCTTGGCATTTATTATGCTTGATAAACTTCCATAGTGCTCATCTTGCTCGAGTGAACTACTGATCACATGCATAACTGGATGATAAAAGCATAACCTGAAAACATTTAATACGTTGCTATGGAAATGACGAAAATTGTGGAAACTCACTGATACTGTGCACTACAAACGTAGCCAATTTTAAAAAAGCGGTTTGGGAAACGTAGTTAGGTGCTACAACTGACATTCCAGGATATGATGGAAGAACACGAAATCCATGGAATTGTTTTCGTTGGCTTCATGTTGACTATCATGAGTTGTACGGCTGTGATATTGTACGTAAGAACGAGTTGTTTGATTAACCCTATTGCACTAAGAGAAGTCCTTAGAGCAAGGAGAGACTTTGGTAATGGATACCTCAGCTCAAGTACCGTGCAAGAGGAGAATCAAGTTGTTCAAAAACGGAACTTTCAGAGAGCGTTTGGTGAATTCCGTGTTAAAAGAGTCACAACAGAATACGAAGTGCAGCAAGAAGGGGAGTTAGCAAGACTTAGTTTTCGATGAAGAGAATTGGGTATTGTTGGAGGAATTGATATCGTGGAAAATCTATGGAGTATTTGAATATTCGCTGGAGTGATTAACAAAAAGCGAAGTGGATGAGTTGCTACTCGTTCATCTGAACCAAGGATCTCTATACAAGGAGATGTGACGATAGACAATCTTCTGGGTTCGTATATAACTTATAGAAAATACAGCATTTTGTCGAGACCAATTAAAACCTTACAACTGGAAATATTCGAGATGATCTGAATTGCAGTTTCGGATTGGGCTAGAAAACGAGGAGATTCTTTAAGGTTTAGTTCATGCTTAAGTTCGAAAACGTTCACCTGTTTGTTGTTTTACGCTTGACTTGTCTATACGGTGTGCAGTTTTGAGGCTGGCCTCTGCTTCCTACAGATCTCAAAGTTTGGCATGTCGGAGTTGTCTTAATGTATTAACGTGAGACAGATTTTCCGCCTGTAATACTTTTCAGAGATCGGCAGTTGATTCACTGTTTGTAATTTCTTCTAATAAGGACTTCATAATGCAGCGAAAACCAAAATAAGTGTATTGATTTTTAAACAAAGCATACATTCGTTACACACATCGGTTTGACGACTTAGTAAATTAAATTCCATAATGGCAGTCTGCTTCCTCTTCTATAACGCCAAATGGTTATCTTGTAGTACATATCAATTAGTGATCTACGTTAAGTATATTGGTAACTTCTAAGAATTTCTCAGACATGAGCTTTGTGTCCTCCACAATTAGCCAGTAAGATCACGTAGCTGCTGGTAGAAAGTTGGGGTCCAAATAGTTGTAGCCTTTTGAAGTTTCTCCAAGTTTAAGATAATCTCCATCGACAAACTCGCTTGCAATCCAGTCAACTGCTTCCATTTTATGAGTAGCGGGATGGATATCGGAGTCTCTTTTCCTGTAAAAGATGGACACGTTCGATTTCAATGTAACACTGGCAGTAGGGATCACCCAAATATTATAAAAGATCCTGTCATGAGAGGAAACGTTTAAAACAGATTGCAAAAGGACAACTCGTGTAGGAGTGAATTCGAAAACAGGCCTAATTTAGCATGGTCAATGTAACTAAACAAGCTAGACATATCGACGACATTCCGAGATGAGCAGACAGATTGTGAAGTCTAACTTATTTATGATAGATGACATATCAAAGATCCTGAAAGGAAGACTTCTGAGATGATCGAAAGCACATCGCATGTGAACAGCCCCTTTTGATCACTCACTTGTTATAACCAAGACTTACTTGTTAACACAGTCACTGCAGTAATCAGTGCTGGTCCCTGGTGGGCAATCTAAACAGTGCCAACGGACGCCGACAATTGGACTCGTTCCACACAAATCACACTATGAAAAAAAGAAAGGAAAAAAAATCAAAAAAAAAACAGCGTAAAATTACTTTTTAATGCGGTTGTATACTGTCTAGTTTTTTTAGATTGAATACAGTTTCAGCCTTATAGTTCTTGTACTTGAATGATGGAGAATTCTATTAAACATCTTTCTTATAATGTCCTCTTTTCACATAATTGTGAAATTGCGACTATATTTTGTATACGAAATGCAATTTGCATAAGCTTAGTACATAGATGGAGATTGTTTATGTCAAAATAAGTTTGTCTTTCTCGAGGATGGGTATTTGTGACTTCTTCTTTAAGATTCAATGTTTTCTGTGGTTCGGATGTATAGCATGACTCTGCTCGAAGTTCAGTCTAGTTGATAAGTTAAACGTTTTAAGCCCTGCATAGATCGAAACGGTGGAGTAGCCAAGGAGGTCACACACCATGGCAGCTGATCATTGACCTCTAATGAGTTTTGGTTTTTGTTAAAGTACCACCAAGAGGGCTGCCATGACATCTTATGCGATCCACCAACTATATCTTCGCTCAAAACATTTGCTTCTGAAGATTATTTAAGGCTTGATCGGATCATTTATGTAAAAAATATCCGACACAAAATATATCAGGCCAGGTCAACGTCTCTTGCAATTCTTAATGGTATATATCTAAATTCGTTCGAATATTTCATTTACATACCACAAATCCGCGATGTTCTATCATCCCTTTATTCATCTACAATAAAAACACAACTGTTCCTTCTTGTTTTTTCTTTTTAACTACGGACGAACAATACTTCGACTTTCGACATCTAACTCATCCAGTCATATGAAGGTTCGCAATTTGATCTAAATATGCATTTGTGAAAGGTTAGATAAATGTGGTATGCCTACGTAAATGTGATTACATTGCTCTCGTTCTTAAGGAAGGGATCTTGTCCTTCAATATGCAAAACGCTGTCTGCTTGTAAATTCTACGCTTGCAGTTTGGTAGCCAGAGCAGAAAAAACATCTAAACTGAAAATAAACAGTTACCATCTGTTGTCCAGTATGTCTTTTTTTGAGCCTTTTAATCTGTAGTAATTCTTGGTATTCCTTGGTGCCACGTAACTCTTCAGGGATCGCCTCGTCATCCTGTTGGATTGATTCGTTCAAAATCAGGTATTGTCAAAACTGATCGTCCTTGGATAATCGTGAAATTTTCTCAAAGTGTCTGTCATTAAAGCGTGTTGGTGTGCTGCGGCTTCCGAGATAAAAAAAAAGTTATTTCACGAATATCCAAATGTGATGAACCTCATGATTCAGGAAAGATTTGTCATATACTAATTCCAACCGTAAAGTTTCAATGAAAAGTTTCACTTCTGAGATTTGTGAAATAACATTTTCTTTCAATAAGGCCTACAGCAGTCACTTGGCAAAATATTTACCGAGATGTCTCCTAGATCATCTGACGTGTTAGGGCTGTTGACGTCGGATTTCTCGTTTTCATCCATGTATACGCGAGGTTGATATGAAGGAAAAAACGTCGAGTTACGGAAGCTCACGACTTGTTGCTGTTGTTGAGTGTTGCGAGGTCGAGGAACCTGCATGAAATTCCAGACGGATGTTCTGTTTTCAGAACAGAAGTTGACATTTTTAAATGCTGTCCAGCATTTAATAAAATTACAAAGAACCACTAGCATCCCAGAAAAAAAATCCTTTAACTCAAAGGGTCAGGTTTTTATCAGACTGGAAATGCAAAACTCTCAGGACAATTTAACGTAGCCGACAAAACTGAGTATTGGTGTCAGCGAATTTTTTGATGCTTCATTTTACATGTTGCATGCTTGACGGAAAAATTGCCCACCACAGACGTTAGCGTTATACTCCATAGGCTACACCCTTTTGCTGGGGTCGGTGATTCCGTCCAAGCCTGGTAGGAGTGACAGGGAGGGTTAACATTAAAGGTGCCAAGTGCGCGGGCTGAGCATTAACTGCTCTTTGGAGGGCATATCAAAATGTAAGTATCCCACCATATGAATAATCATATATTAGCCTGTTAAGGTTGACTGATACAATTCTTTGAATGAAAAACTCAAAGGAAATTTATGTTTTGTGATTTCATTTCCTGGAATGCCAATCCTTCATAAAAATGGGACCAATGTAGCAGAATCTTCCAGGAATGCTGGCTAATTACAGTATATCTGTGAACATGGTTTGCTGCAGAAAGTTCTTGTTTATGTTTCCTTTGATACTGACCTTGGGGAGCACTCGATTTAAATTAGGTAGACGACCAGGTATGGGTAAGCCAGCCTTTGCCAGTTTGATAAAATATTTCTGCACACGGCTTGCTACCTGGGAGTCACAAGACAGTAACGTTAGAGACAAAATATTGTGGTACTGAACATACACAACACCCAACTGTGACTTGTTGGACAAAATGTAACTACCAAATTGCCTTCAAAGGAGCTCACCATACGTGATGCAGGATGTTAATGGTGATGTTAATGCACCATATCCTTTTCGTACCTGTTTTGGAGTTCTGTTTCCAAGGGCAACAGCTATTTTGGTCCATCGTTTTGCTTCTACTGCTTCTTGGGGATACACTTGAAGAAGCCTCTCCAATTTTCTCTACAAAACAGAAGGAAATCAAAGTGTGACTGTGATATTAAATATTTGTTACAGTGGAATATATTTACATGCAGTTAGTTGATAACTTGGCCTTGCTGCCCTGCCTACAAGAAGTAGGGTGCAACTTTAACAATACCTTACATGCTAGCACATTGACCAGTATTGTTAAAGACTAGATGATTGATTTCATATTGATCTGCCATCAAATACATTTATTGGCTTTCATTAAAATATAAGAATGTCACATGTCTGTCTGCTGCTAAATTTATTAGTAGTCCGATATCTGATGTTTATTTTCATAAGCATAATGCCAATTTGTGCAGGAAAATTAAAAAAAATGCATGCTAACTTGTGCTTTGTTTCAATTGATTCACCTGTTCTTCAGCTGTCCAGGGTTGATTGAATGTTGCTGATTTATCAGCAGTTACTAGTTTCCCCCTTACATAACGAGAACTGTCAGTACTTGAAGAAAACCTGAAGGACACAATGAAATAGAGATGAGAAAAAAGGTAAGCATTTCCTGAGGTTTTGAAAAGTTTAGTTTACCTGAAACATTCTTGAGAACCATCGGCTGCAGATCCGTTTGATGTAGTTGACTGTTCTTCCCATTTCCAGTTAGCTGGAACAAAAATTTTGTCAGTAGACTACCATATTTAGAATAATCAAAACAGTGTGGCAGGAGTGAAAGTAGGTCAGTGATGGATACAAGCTTCAAACCAATATCAAATTTCCTTAGACAACTCTTCAAAACTGTCTAAAAAAGTAATTTGTTGAAAGTTTGCATGGTACAAACATATCAGTGACATTAGGGCATGAAAATATACAATTAGTATTGCACACCATATAAATATCTATAAATTTACAAAGTGTTCACTGGAAATTGTGCTGTGTCCCTTAAACTCTCAGGTTCTCAGCGAAGGCTTTAAATCATTTGGTTTGATTAGATTAATATGGGATAAATATCTGATGATTAATGTATGCTTCATGCAGGGCCATGAAATGCTGTGGTAAAATGGTAAAAATTCTTAAATAGCCTTTTTACCTCTCTCTAAGTTAGGTGTGGAAGAATGTCTTGTATTATGCTGATGAAGCAACCCAAATTGTGAGAACTCTTCAATAGTTCCAGAATATGATTCCCAGTTTATTTGTGGTACTCGTATTATATTTTGCCTCAGAGGGATGCCAAGTGATTCCTGCAGAAGTTGGTCAAGAACGTCCCTTTAAAATTTTTTTTGTAATTTAATCATGATACTGACATAACTTGTGGGTAGAGACATGGTTTCTATGTCCACCTGGTCTGTTGTTCACCTACATTGTTTTGAAGCTTCTCTACAAATTTGATTGGTTCAACAAGGGCTTCTTTTTGTAGTTTGATTAATTTTTCATAGTCCTGTTTTAAAGTTTAAAGAAAAAAAAAATCTGTTTTTGGGAATGACAAATTTTTCAAAGTTAGTCATTTGCCCTTATGGTTACACTTCATACAACACACACACAATTATATTTTTGATAATTTTATTGAGGCATTTTTCATGATGATAATTATTTGACTTGTAGTTGGTTAAGAAATATAGTACATAAGTGCAACTTAATATAAGCCCATAATTCTTGTTGAAGAAGGAGAAGACTATGTTATTAGAAGAAAGGCAAAAGACTGAATAACTGAAAAATTGTTTTCTTACAGGTATGTAATTGGGAGATACTTATTATTAATGAGGCTGATTTCTTTCTCATACTGATATTATATGTGAATAGAGGAGTAACTTACAAACCTTGACAGCTTGTTTTTGTTGGGCTTCAAGAGCAACTACAGTTTGAAGCAATAGCTGATAACTAGAAAATTTAATTTATTGATTAAACAATGAGAGTGAAAGTATTTTGATCATACAGACAAAATCTATGCAGGGACTAAAAACATAAACATGGTTTTCTTAGAAGTTTGACTTCTATTAATTTTAAATCACTCGTTACGAAAAATTTTGGGCTTGAAAGTCTGAAAGGTCTAAAAGTTTAACAGTGGAAACCCTTAATAGCTCTACTTACTCTGGGTTATCCTTGAGGGCTAGGTGATCAGACTCAAAATAAAATCTGTTATAAATATCATTTTCACTGGGAACTCCTTCGTCTAAGCTGTCAAACTCCACTTTTTGTAAACAACAACTGATATTAGATAGCTCATTTTCGTCATTTGTTGCAGAGAATTCATTTCCTTCAGCTTTGTTTATTTTTGGCACTAGGTTTACGTCTCCCTGGTCTTCTGCCCTTGTTTCTGAGAAAGATTCTCGTTTGGTATATTCAACTGCCTCCAAACATTTATCAAGAGAGCTCAAGTCTTTGTTTCCATCATGTCCTTTACCCTTTGATGTGTTCACGTTGGACACAAGTACATCTGCAGGATCACTGATTATATCAACCTCACCCACTTCAGACTCATTTTCATGAGAACAATTTGCTTGTAATATTTCACTTTCCATTTTTCTCAATCGAAATTCTAATTCAAAACCTTCGCTCGTTTCTGAACGCAGACAAATATTCAGTTATGAAAAAGTACAAGAAAGTATGTGTGTTTTGATCGCCATCTTATAAAGTGGTTGAAAGATTACAAGAATAGCCTGGGCACGAGTTACCTATGGCGCGAACTTAAATAGTATTACTAACAAGGGCAGATAATCTTTTAAGCCAATCAGGGTGTTTGTTTACTTCCGTGCGACAAGCCAATCAGGTTGCATTATTCACTTAATGGCTGCCGAAAATCACTGGGATGTGCATCTAATCATTTAAAGCCTTACGTGAACGTAGATTTTCCATTTTTATGTTCCAAACCTGTATTTCCCAGTAAAATACAATTTTTTCTTGGATTTCCTCGGACGGATTCGCGATTTATCGCCTATTACCCACGCAATCGACGTTCGAATTGCGGCTCACGCAATGCTCGCAACTGAGAGGCCACGTAGAGTCAGTCAACCTTCAATCGCCCTTGTTGTCGGATTGCCGTGGTATCAGAAACCTTCCGAACGTTTCGTTTGCTGATTGTTTTCTCGCTATTACAAGGTTTAATAAACGTCTGGCAGTTATCAACCTTTGAGCATTTCTTGTCCTCATGGTTTTTTACTTGACATATCATATCTTCTTCAGAATCTTCTAACATTTTCTGGCTGGGTGAATTCAAGGTAACTGTTGACTCATTACTAACTTAACTGCTAGTTTGACCAACCATGTCTGGTTCATTGATATCTGCTGAACTTATGGTACTTGTGCTATTAGGATCATGGGAAACATCCTCTGAACTACGCAGCAAAAACTTCAAGCTAAATGAGAGGAAAGGTATCATGCTAAGCAATGCAAATTTCAAGAACCTACAGTATAGCTCGAAGGATTGCCACCAGTTATCTGATTAGAAACAGAGGGGTTACTGTCTAGAATTAATATGCCTTACATTTTTACTGCAAGTCAAAGGTTGTTGTCAAATATCAGCAAATCATGCTTTATGAAACTTTAGCCATCGATTGGGGATTTTGGGACATAATATTAAAATTTCATATTTCTATACTTTTTTTTGTTGCATTGATTCATACCTGTTTCTCTACCTTGCGTTTGATCGCTTCGCAGTTACTTGGAAGATAATTTCTGAAAACTCGAATTTTTAGGCATTGCTGAAGACAAGCTCTACAAACATGGTTTACACTTGGTGATTTTGCGCCAAATTCCTGCTTCATGAGACTGCAAAATGCGTTAGCTATTTCTGATAAACCATGTGCTTTGAGGTTGACGTTTCGCTGATCATCTTGACCTTTTGACCAACCATCATGAAGTGGATTATTGCAGATTTTCTTATATTTAGGCATCTTTAACTCGAAAATAACGAAAAGGTCAAACAAAAACAAGAATACAATTAGTGATGTTATTTTTCTCGCCGTTTGTGGCCGAAAACCAACGAGCTTGGCGAAAAACAATGCCAGAGGCCAACCAAATCATTCAAGATAATCCATAAAATGTTGCTTTTTAAAAGTTTACTTTGTACTATTTTAATTTAACATAATCAAGTTCCATAGGCTTCATTCTCTTCTATACTTCAAGGCAGAATGCGCGCGTCTGGTAAAGAAGATAACTTACAAGCAAGAGAATTGATTTGTCTTGTTATAAACAAATTGAAGAAGAAAATATATGGTTATTGGTAAATTAATCAAGGTTTATTAGGTGTATATATGACACGAGATAAAAATGTTCAAAGGTTGATAACTGCCAGACGTTTATTAAACCTTGTAATAGCGAGAAAACAATCAGCAAACGAAACGTTCGGAAGGTTTCTGATACCACGGCAATCCGACAACAAGGGCGATTGAAGGTTGACTGACTCTACGTGGCCTCTCAGTTGCGAGCATTGCGTGAGCCGCAATTCGAACGTCGATTGCGTGGGTAATAGGCGATAAATCGCGAATCCGTCCGAGGAAATCCAAGAAAAAATTGTATTTTACTGGGAAATACAGGTTTGGAACATAAAAATGGAAAATCTACGTTCACGTAAGGCTTTAAATGATTAGATGCACATCCCAGTGATTTTCGGCAGCCATTAAGTGAATAATGCAACCTGATTGGCTTGTCGCACGGAAGTAAACAAACGCCCTGATTGGCTTAAAAGATTATCTGCCCTTGTTAGTATTACTTGCTATCTTTAACTCGTTTAACTATCTTTAAGAGCGTTTGCTACTCAGAGTTTCACGTGTCTACTGATGATCGTGTTGTAGACACGTGAAACTGAGTAGCAAACGCTCTTCTAACTTCATTAAAGTTATATATATATATATAAACATTATATACACTCTATTCAAAGGGGGCGCCAATGAATCTGTGAAGACAATTGAGAATTAAATTCTTGAAATATGTTTATACCAAGAGGGGTGATGGGGAGCCCGAACGAAAATCTCCTAAGAGCCCCCAGTAGTCCCGTTACGCTACTGCTCCTTCAGTTAAAAAAATACATATTATAAGAATATAAGTTTTATGTATATATATACATATATATATATATTTATATATGTGTGTGTGTTCAATCTGCAGATGTACTTTTCGCTCTACCACAGCTTATCAGTGAAGCTCGCAACGAATATATATATATATATATATATATATATATATATATACTGGAACTAACTCAAGACCAACCATGGGTTAACCCTTTCCTTTATGGTGAAATTTTGGACTTATAAATTCAATGAAATTTAAGCCCAAAATAACTCAAATGCGACCAGAATGAAACTATTTCGGCTGAACATTTCTCCCATGACCAGATTTGGAATGTTTCACATTGCTCGAAAAACCTCCAAAAACTGTTGGTGGGTTAACCATCTACTTCCGGTTACTATCTACTTCTTTCTGCAATTCTTCGACCTCTAACGTTCTTCAATATTATAAACCAAAATTACCGAAATAAAACGCCAAAATACTTTTCTTGGCCAATCTTTAATATTTTGGCATTATTTGAAACTTTGAAATTGGTCGAAAAATCATGAAAAACCGTAGGTCAACCCCTTTACTTTTTCTCGGGATTTTTCGACCTCGAAAAATTTCCACAATTTTACTTTAAAATGACTGAAATCAATGCCAAACTACTTTATTTTGGCTAATCTTTCACATTCTGACCTTATTTCGAAACTTTGAAATTGGTCGAAAAATTGTCAAAAACCAAAGGTTAACCCCTTTACTTTTTGGTCCAATTTTTCGACCTAAAATATTCAACGTAATTTCACCGAAAACCCACTCCAATCACTGCAAAACTACTTTCTATGCAATAAACTTTCGTATTTTGACCTTATTTCGAAAGTTGGAAATTGGTCGAAAAATCGTCAAAAACCAAAGGTTAACCCCTTTACTTTTTGGTCCAATTTTTCGACCTAAAATATTCAACGTAATTTCACCGAAAAACCACTCCAATCACTGCAAAACTACTTTCTATGCAATAAACTTTCGTATTTTGACCTTATTTCGAAAGTTGGAAATTGGTAGAAAAATCGTCAAAAACCAAAGGTTAACCCCTTTACTTTTTGGTCCAATTTTTCGACCTAAAATATTCAACGTAATTTCACCGAAAAACCACTCCAATCACTGCAAAACTACTTTCTATGCAATAAACTTTCGTATTTTGACCTTATTTCGAAAGTTGGAAATTGGTCGAAAAATCGTCAAAAACCAAAGGTTAACCCCTTTACTTTTTGGTGCAATTTTTCGACCTAAAATATTCAACGTAATTTCACCGAAAAACCACTCCAATCACTGCAAAACTACTTTCTATGCAATAAACTTTCGTATTTTGACCTTATTTCGAAAGTTGGAAATTGGTCGAAAAATCGTCAAAAACCAAAGGTTAACCCCTTTACTTTTTGGTGCAATTTTTCGACCTAAAATATTCAACGTAATTTCACCGAAAAACCACTCCAATCACTGCAAAACTACTTTCTATGCAATAAACTTTCGTATTTTGACCTTATTTCGAAAGTTGGAAATTGGTCGAAAAATCGTCAAAAACCAAAGGTTAACCCCTTTACTTTTTTGGTCCAATTTTTCGACCTAAAATATTCAACGTAATTTCACCGAAAAACCACTCCAATCACTGCAAAACTACTTTCTATGCAATAAACTTTCGTATTTTGACCTTATTTCGAAAGTTGGAAATTGGTCGAAAAATCGTCAAAAACCAAAGGTTAACCCCTTTACTTTTTGGTCCAATTTTTCGACCTAAAATATTCAACGTAATTTCACCGAAAAACCACTCCAATCACTGCAAAACTACTTTCTATGCAATAAACTTTCGTATTTTGACCTTATTTCGAAAGTTGGAAATTGGTCGAAAAATCGTCAAAAACCAAAGGTTAACCCCTTTACTTTTTGGTGCAATTTTTCGACCTAAAATATTCAACGTAATTTCACCGAAAAACCACTCCAATCACTGCAAAACTACTTTCTATGCAATAAACTTTCGTATTTTGACCTTATTTCGAAAGTTGGAAATTGGTAGAAAAATCGTCAAAAACCAAAGGTTAACCCCTTTACTTTTTGGTCCAATTTTTCGACCTAAAATATTCAACGTAATTTCACCGAAAAACCACTCCAATCACTGCAAAACTACTTTCTATGCAATAAACTTTCGTATTTTGACCTTATTTCGAAAGTTGGAAATTAGTCGAAAAATCGTCAAATACCAAAGGTTAACCCCTTTACTTTTTGGTCCAATTTTTCGACCTAAAATATTCAACGTAATTTCACCGAAAAACCACTCCAATCACTGCAAAACTACTTTCTATGCAATAAACTTTCGTATTTTGACCTTATTTCGAAAGTTGGAAATTGGTCGAAAAATCGTAAAAAACCAAAGGTTAACCCCTTTACTTTTTGGTGCAATTTTTCGACCTAAAATATTCAACGTAATTTCACCGAAAAACCACTCAAATCACTGCAAAACTAATTTCTATGCAATAAACTTTCGTATTTTGACCTTATTTCGAAAGTTGGAAATAGGTCGAAAAATCGTCAAAAACCAAAGGTTAACCCCTTTACTTTTTGGTGCAATTTTTCGACCTAAAATATTCAACGTAATTTCACCGAAAAACCACTCCAATCACTGCAAAACTACTTTCTATGCAATAAACTTTCGTATTTTGACCTTATTTCGAAAGTTAGAAATTGGTCGAAAAATCGTAAAAAACCAAAGTTTAACCCCTTTACTTTTTGGTCAAATTTTTCGATCTAAAATCTTCAACGTAATTTCACCCAAAAACCACTCCAATCACTGCAAAACTACTTTCTATGCAATAAACTTTCGTATTTTGACCTTATTTCGAAAGTTGGAAATTGGTCGAAAAATCGTCAAAAACCAAAGGTTAACCCCTTTACTTTTTGGTCAAATTTTTCGACCTCAAAAATTATCTCAAATATTACTGTAATGTCCCTGAAATCAGGGCAAAACTATCTTACTCGGCCCAAACTTTCATATTTCGGACTTATTTCGAAAGTTGGAAATTGGTCGAGAAATCGTCAAAAACCAAAGGTTAACCCCTTTACTTTTTTGGTCCAATTTTTCGACCTAAAATATTCAACGTAATTTCACCGAAAAACCACTCCAATCACTGCAAAACTACTTTCTATGCAATAAACTTTCGTATTTTGACCTTATTTCGAAAGTTGGAAATTGGTAGAAAAATCGTCAAAAACCAAAGGTTAACCCCTTTACTTTTTGGTCCAATTTTTCGACCTAAAATATTCAACGTAATTTCACCGAAAAACCACTCCAATCACTGCAAAACTACTTTCTATGCAATAAACTTTCGTATTTTGACCTTATTTCGAAAGTTGGAAATTGGTCGAAAAATCGTCAAAAACCAAAGGTTAACCCCTTTACTTTTTGGTCCAATTTTTCGACCTAAAATATTCAACGTAATTTCACCGAAAAACCACTCCAATCACTGCAAAACTAATTTCTAGGCACTAAACTACCATATTTTGACCTTATTTCGAAAGTTGGAAATTAGTCGAAAAATCGTCAAAAACCAAAGGTTAACCCCTTTACTTTTTGGTCCAATTTTTCGACCTAAAATATTCAACGTAATTTCACCGAAAAACCACTCCAATCACTGCAAAACTACTTTCTATGCAATAAACTTTCGTATTTTGACCTTATTTCGAAAGTTGGAAATTGGTAGAAAAATCGTCAAAAACCAAAGGTTAACCCCTTTACTTTTTGGTCCAATTTTTCGACCTAAAATATTCAACGTAATTTCACCGAAAAACCACTCCAATCACTGCAAAACTACTTTCTATGCAATAAACTTTCGTATTTTGACCTTATTTCGAAAGTTGGAAATTGGTCGAAAAATCGTCAAAAACCAAAGGTTAACCCCTTTACTTTTTGGTCCAATTTTTCGACCTAAAATATTCAACGTAATTTCACCGAAAAACCACTCCAATCACTGCAAAACTAATTTTTAGGCACTAAACTACCATATTTTGACCTTATTTCGAAAGTTGGAAATTGGTCGAAAAATCGTCAAAAACCAAAGGTTAACCCCTTTACTTTTTGGTCCAATTTTTCGACCTAAAATATTCAACGTAATTTCACCGAAAAACCACTCCAATCACTGCAAAACTACTTTCTATGCAATAAACTTTCGTATTTTGACCTTATTTCGAAAGTTGGAAATTGGTCGAAAAATCGTCAAAAACCAAAGGTTAACCCCTTTACTTTTTGGTGCAATTTTTCGACCTAAAATATTCAACGTAATTTCACCGAAAAACCACTCAAATCACTGCAAAACTAATTTCTATGCAATAAACTTTCGTATTTTGACCTTATTTCGAAAGTTGGAAATAGGTCGAAAAATCGTCAAAAACCAAAGGTTAACCCCTTTACTTTTTGGTGCAATTTTTCGACCTAAAATATTCAACGTAATTTCACCGAAAAACCACTCCAATCACTGCAAAACTACTTTCTATGCAATAAACTTTCGTATTTTGACCTTATTTCGAAAGTTAGAAATTGGTCGAAAAATCGTAAAAAACCAAAGTTTAACCCCTTTACTTTTTGGTCAAATTTTTCGATCTAAAATCTTCAACGTAATTTCACCCAAAAACCACTCCAATCACTGCAAAACTACTTTCTATGCAATAAACTTTCGTATTTTGACCTTATTTCGAAAGTTGGAAATTGGTCGAAAAATCGTCAAAAACCAAAGGTTAACCCCTTTACTTTTTGGTCCAATTTTTCGACCTAAAATATTCAACGTAATTTCACTGAAAAACCACTCCAATCACTGCAAAACTACTTTCTATGCAATAAACGTTCGTATTTTGACCTTATTTCGAAAGTTAGAAATTGGTCGAAAAATCGTCAAAAACCAAAGGTTAACCCCTTTACTTTTTGGTCAAAATTTTCGATCTAAAATCTTCAACGTAATTTCACCCAAAAACCACTCAAATTACAGCAAAATTAGTTTGTAGGCACTAAACGTCCATATTTTGACCTTATTTCGAAAGTTAGAAATTGGTCGAAAAATCGTAAAAAACCAAAGGTTAACCCCTTTACTTTTTGGTCAAAATTTTCGATCTAAAATCTTCAACGTAATTTCACCCACAAACCACTCAAATCACGGCAACACTAGTTTCTATAGAATAAACGTTCATATTTTGATCTTATTTCGAAAGTTGGAAATTGGTCGAAAAAACGTAAAACACAAAAGGTTAACCCCTTTACTTTTTGGTCAAATTTTTCGACCTCAAAAATTATCTCAAATATTACTGTAATGTCCCTGAAATCAGGGCAAAACTATCTTACTCGGCCCAAACTTTCATATTTCGGACTTATTTCGAAAGTTAGAAATTGGTCGAAAAATCGTAAAAAACCAAAGGTTAACCCCTTTACTTTTTGGTCAAAATTTTCGATCTAAAATCTTCAACGTAATTTCACCCACAAACCACTCAAATCACGGCAACACTAGTTTCTATAGAATAAACGTTCATATTTTGATCTTATTTCGAAAGTTGGAAATTGGTCGAAAAAACGTAAAACACAAAAGGTTAACCCCTTTACTTTTTGGTCAAATTTTTCGACCTCAAAAATTATCTCAAATATTACTGTAATGTCCCTGAAATCAGGGCAAAACTATCTTACTCGGCCCAAACTTTCATATTTCGGACTTATTTCGAAAGTTGGAAATTGGTCGAGAAATCGTCAAAAACCAAAGGTTAACCCCTTTACTTTTTTGGTCCAATTTTTCGACCTAAAATATTCAACGTAATTTCACCGAAAAACCACTCCAATCACTGCAAAACTACTTTCTATGCAATAAACTTTCGTATTTTGACCTTATTTCGAAAGTTGGAAATTGGTAGAAAAATCGTCAAAAACCAAAGGTTAACCCCTTTACTTTTTGGTGCAATTTTTCGACCTAAAATATTCAACGTAATTTCACCGAAAAACCACTCCAATCACTGCAAAACTACTTTCTATGCAATAAACTTTCGTATTTTGACCTTATTTCGAAAGTTGGAAATTGGTAGAAAAATCGTCAAAAACCAAAGGTTAACCCCTTTACTTTTTGGTGCAATTTTTCGACCTAAAATATTCAACGTAATTTCACTGAAAAACCACTCCAATCACTGCAAAACTACTTTCTATGCAATAAACTTTCGTATTTTGACCTTATTTCGAAAGTTGGAAATTGGTCGAAAAATCGTAAAAAATCAAAGGTTAACCCCTTTACTTTTTGGTGCAATTTTTCGACCTAAAATATTCAACGTAATTTCACCGAAAAACCACTCCAATCACTGCAAAACTACTTTCTATGCAATAAACTTTCGTATTTTGACCTTATTTCGAAAGTTGGAAATAGGTCGAAAAATCGTCAAAAACCAAAGGTTAACCCCTTTACTTTTTGGTGCAATTTTTCGACCTAAAATATTCAACGTAATTTCACCGAAAAACCACTCCAATCACTGCAAAACTACTTTCTATGCAATAAACTTTCGTATTTTGACCTTATTTCGAAAGTTGGAAATTGGTCGAAAAATCGTCAAAAACCAAAGGTTAACCCCTTTACTTTTTGGTCCAATTTTTCGACCTAAAATATTCAACGTAATTTCACCGAAAAACCACTCCAATCACTGCAAAACTACTTTCTATGCAATAAACTTTCGTATTTTGACCTTATTTCGAAAGTTGGAAATTGGTCGAAAAATCGTCAAAAACCAAAGGTTAACCCCTTTACTTTTTGGTCCAATTTTTCGACCTAAAATATTCAACGTAATTTCACTGAAAAACCACTCCAATCACTGCAAAACTACTTTCTATGCAATAAACGTTCGTATTTTGACCTTATTTCGAAAGTTGGAAATTGGTCGAAAAATCGTCAAAAACCAAAGGTTAACCCCTTTACTTTTTGGTCAAATTTTTCGATCTAAAATCTTCAACGTAATTTCACCCAAAAACCACTCCAATCACTGCAAAACTAGTTTCTATGCACTATACTTCCATATTTTGACCTTATTTCGAAAGTTGGAAATTGGTCGAAAAATCGTCAAAAACCAAAGGTTAACCCCTTTACTTTTTGGTCCAATTTTTCGACCTAAAATATTCAACGTAATTTCACCCAAAAACCACTCCAATCACTGCAAAACTACTTTCTATGCAATAAACGTTCGTATTTTGACCTTATTTCGAAAGTTGAAAAGTGGTCGAAACATCGTCAAAAACCAAAGGTTAACCCCTTTACTTTTTGGTCAAAATTTTCGATCTAAAATCTTCAACGTAATTTCACCCACAAACCACTCAAATCACGGCAACACTAGTTTCTATGCAATAAACGTTCATATTTTGATCTTATTTCGAAAGTTGGAAATTGGTCGAAAAAACGTAAAACACAAAAGGTTAACCCCTTTACTTTTTGGTCAAATTTTTCGACCTCAAAAATTATCTCAAATATTACTGTAATGTCCCTGAAATCAGGGCAAAACTATCTTACTCGGCCCAAACTTTCATATTTCGGACTTATTTCGAAAGTTGGAAATTGGTCGAGAAATCGTCAAAAACCATGAGTTAACCCCTTTAATTTTTGGTCAACTTTTTCCACCTACAATATTCAACGCAATTTCACCGGAAAACCACTCCAATCACTGCAAAACTACTTTCTATGCAATAAACTTTCGTATTTTGACCTTATTTCGAAAGTTGGAAATTGGTCGAAAAATCGTCAAAAACCAAAGGTTAACCACTTTACTTTTTGGTCCAATTTTTCGATCTAAAATCTTCAACGTAATTTCACCCAAAAACCACTCCAATCACTGCAAAACTACTTTCTATGCAATAAACTTTCGTATTTTGACCTTATTTCGAAAGTTGGAAATTGGTCGAAAAATCGTCAAAAACCAAAGGTTAACCCCTTTACTTTTTGGTGCAATTTTTCGACCTAAAATATTCAACGTAATTTCACCGAAAAACCACTCCAATCACTGCAAAACTACTTTCTATGCAATAAACTTTCGTATTTTGACCTTATTTCGAAAGTTGGAAATTGGTCGAAAAATCGTCAAAAACCAAAGGTTAACCCATTTACTTTTTGGTCAAATTTTTCGACCTAAAAAGTTATCTCAAATATTACTGTAAAGTCCCGCAAATCAGGGCAAAATTATCTTATTCGGCCCAAACTTTCATATTTCGGACTTATTTCGAAAGTTGGAAATTGGTCGAAAAATCGTCAAAAACCAAAGGTTAACCCCTTTACTTTTTAGTCAAATTTTTCGATCTAAAATCTTCAACGTAATTTCACCCAAAAACCACTCAAATCACAGCAAAACTAGTTTCTAGGCACTAAACGTCCATATTTTGACCTTATTTCGAATGTCAGAAAGTGGTCGAAAAATCGTAAAAAACCAAAGGTTAACCCCTTTACTTTTTGGTCAAATTTTTCGATCTAAAATCTTCAACGTAATTTCACCCACAAACTACTCAAATCACGGCAACACTAGTTTCTATGCAATAAACGTTCATATTTTGATGTTATTTCGAAAGTTGGAAATTGGTCGAAAAAACGTAAAACACAAAAGGTTAACCCCTTTACTTTTTGGTCAAATTTTTCGACCTCAAAAATTATCTCAAATATTACTGTAATGTCCCTGAAATCAGGGCAAAACTATCTTACTCGGCCAAAACTTTCATATTTCGGGCTTATTTCGAAAGGTGGAAATTGGTCGAGAAATCGTCAAAAACCAAAGGTTAACGCCTTTACTTTTTTGTCAAATTTTTCGACTTCAAAAATGATCTCAAATATTACTGTAAAGTCCCTCAAATCAGGGCAAAACTATCTTATTCGGCCTAAACTTTCATATTTCGGGCTTATTTCGAAAGTTGGAAATTGGTCGAGAAATCGTAAAAAACCATGGGTTAACCCCTTTAATTTTTGGTCAAGTTTTTCCACCTACAATATTCAACGTAATTTTACCGAAAAACCACTCAAATGAGTATAAAACTAAGTTCTAGGCACTAAACTTCCATATTTTAACCTTATTTCGAAACTTTGAAATTGGTCGAAAAATCGTCAGAAAAGAAAGGTTAACCCCTTTACTTTTTGGTCAAATATTTCCACCAAAAATTATTAATCTAATTTCACACAAAAACCACCAAAATCAGTGATAAACTAACTTCTATGCACTAGTCTTTCATATTTTCGGCTTCTTTCGAAAGTTTGAAATTGGTCGAAAAATCTTGAAAAAGCAGAGGTTATTGTTCCACCCAAAATATCTAACGTAATTTCACTGAAAATTAGCTGAAATCAGTGGTAAACGAAGTTCTATGCACTAATCTTTCATATTTTTACCTTGTTTCGAAACTTTGAAATTGCTCGAAAAATGGTGAAAAACCGTGGGTTAACGGCATATAAAGCTATTTTCTAAACATATCTTACTTTGTTATATTAAGAAAGAAAATATTCTGAAATCCATGGATTCCCCACGATAATTAATATAGCTTAAAAAAGATCAAATATTATGTACTACAGCAATTTATCATTATTAATTCATTACTATAACTATGTACTACGCATATAAAAAACAGCAAAAAGCCCCCCAAAAATCTTATAGTACTCTATAGAACCCATGTAGTTAACGTCATTATAATAATCTTTTAGATTCCATATATACTACCTTGCCTTTTTCTATATTCTTATACCTTATGTATATTCTAGCAATGTCTGTAAATAGGTCGTGCATTTGAATAAATTTAATAACAATAATAACCCCTTTTGTTTTTCTCGGGATTTTCGACCTCGATAATTTACCACAATTTTACTTTAAAATGACTGAAATCAATGCCAAACTACTTTCTTTTGGCTAATCTTTCACATTTTGACCTTATTTTGAAACTTTGAAATTGGTCGAAAAATGGTGAAAAACCGTTGGTTAACCCGTTTAGTTTTTTTTAAAATTTTTCAGCCTCGAAAGTTCAGCAGAATTTTTGCGGAAAACCACCCAAATAAATGCCAAATTACTCTATTTCGAGCAATTTTTCATAGTTTGAGCTTATTTGGAAGGTGTCGGACTGGTAAAAAAAATAGTGAAAAACCGTGGGTTAACTCCTTTATGGTTTTTCAAAATTTCTCGATCTGCATAATCCACCGGAGTTATTTGGTATTATTTCCAGGTAACTAGCTAATACCTCCTTGAATAACCCACTGCCATTGGACTCAGCGTGAAATGCAATCGATGCAGTCGGACAATAAAACATCCATCGTCGCACCAAGTGGTAGAGCGATAACAGCAATCTTCACAACAACGTGAGCGTAGACAGTAAAGCCAGATACTTTAATACTCCAAGTGAGTACCTAATCGTCCATCAAATTTATCAAAAAGGCCGCCATTAACACACCAAAGCAGAGACAGCGAAGACTGATACTGTAAGATACTCCAGGTGATTACCTAATCGTCCATCAAATTTATCAAAAAGGCCGCCATTAACGCACCAAAACAAAGACAGTGAAGACTGATACTGTAAGATACTTCAGGTGAGTACCTAATCATCCATCAAATTTATCAAATGGCTGCCATTAACGCACCACGCCCTGCACAGTGATGAAGCTGGATGGACGGTGGTCTCATGAAGTCATCTGCTATATTTACCAATCATGACACTGCTGTTCAAGCCATAGCTGGGCGGTGGTTATAGCGCCACCAATCCACTTTTCAGTGGTCAATTTTAGTAAGAACAGGGGGAACCACGTAAAGGTATTGACTTCCCTGGGACTACTCCTGGCACACTTGGGCTTTTTAGGCCGGCCAGTAGACCTCCTGCTACAGGAGTGGTATACAACCTGTTCGTCCCTTATTCCCCCAAAAACAACTGTGTATTTTATATGTAAATACACAAACGCATGTCTGCATATACACATACCTACCCTCCTATCTACCTGCCTGCCTTTCTATCAATCTTCTTTCTTTCCATCAATCTCTCGTGTCCTTATCGCATTGGACTAGCCAACGATGTATCTCAATCCCGATCAATTCGGCTAATATGACTGGCCTTTTCTTGCTCTTATACTTATGGTTAGAGCATTTAATTAGGTCATGTATACTTTACATACAGCAAGGGACCCCAGGCGCACAACATTAATCTTTGAAAGCAGAGGAATGCATGCGAGTATATTACGATAAAACACTCCAAACAAAGGGCAAGATATGTGTGTTGTCAGCAAACTTTTACTGGTATGATTCTACAAGCCTTTTGCTTTAAATGCTTCACTTCATTGTGCTTTATGTGCTCCATGATTTTGTCCTAAATCGCATTTTCCACAAGGTTTTTGTCTAAAATATGCTACTTCAACACCTTTCCCATTTTGTGTATTTTTTTTGTAGCCATGTATGTCAATGGAGTGTATGCCTTTCCTGTTCCTAAACATACATGTAAATGAAGAAACACTGTCAACAATAATTTATTCTTGCAAAGCAGTGGTGGTCTCCAACTTCTCCACACACAATAAATTTGATTAATAATCTGAAAACAGGTTCAACTCAATTACTAAATGCTAAGTACAAGGCAAACTTATGTGAAATTTGTTTTGCTGCCATTCAAAGTATGGCACATGGATGTTAGCTAGGAACAAGCTCCTTTGGACACTGCATATCTCTAATTCTTTTTCTATTTTTTAACTCTTCAGTGCCTTAATGATATAACAGTATTAAAGATATGGCTAGTAGACCACTTGAAGGTGTCATCCACTTTAGTGAATATCTGGATT
The DNA here is from genome assembly GCA_030142905.1 of Heliopora coerulea. Taxonomy (NCBI): domain Eukaryota; kingdom Metazoa; phylum Cnidaria; class Anthozoa; order Scleralcyonacea; family Helioporidae; genus Heliopora; species Heliopora coerulea. The sequence goes on from JASJOG010000038.1 coordinate 1,907,152, forward strand.
AGACAATTAGGTAAAAATAACAATGTAGACCATGTCATATACTGTATACAATGCCTGTATTGAAAAAATTCTAATTTACCACAAGCTGATTAAAATCTCTCATCAGATACAAGCTACTGTACATTACAACAGTCTATTTTTTTTTTTACTTGCACATCATAACCTTGCCAGCAACAACATTCCTGAAACAATATTTCACAATTTTCCCAGGTCTTCAATATGCACACATCAATTCTATATAAACAGGCCATGATTTTTGGTTTATTTATAGAACAGTTCTTACTCTTTGGCAGTACAAGTACTTTTATCTAGAATAATTGTCCTTCAATCCAAACATGTTCATGTTTACTCTGGCTAATGTCATATGATCTTATCACCAGGGTGAGACATTTTAGGGTCCAGTTAAACATCATTAAGTGTTACAGTCTTACCTCCAATATTTGGATGATACAGGTCTTGGTTTTGCCATAGCTATATCCTGTATCAGAGATGCTTATTGCTTAGATACTGTTCCCTCACAATCCAGTTAACTGGTGTGTTTCATGCTTCATACTTTCTTCTTTACCACATTTCAAGGTCATTTTATGGATATTTCATAGAATCAATAAGCAGTCTTCACTTCCCAAGGAGCTAAATAGCACAAGAACTAATGCTAATTACATGCAGGTGGATTTTCCATCATTTGCATTTAGTTGTGCACAATACTTGTGACTGAAAACCTCACCTGCAAAATCCCAGTTGGTGGACCTGTAACTGGATTGATGGAATCACCTGGCTACATGGTTGCACTTTCTAGGAAAAATTCAAGGGGCTGGGAAATGTATGCATGGAATTATGGTTTGGAGACTGGAAACCCCATTCTTTGAATCCTTATTAGTAGCATTTGATCATTCAGCATCATACACTGACCATAAGAATTGTAAAAAAGTATTTGAAAAAAAAAGCAGCAAAACAAAAACTCAAGGTCATAGATTTCACAGCCAAAGCACTGTAGACTTTTCACGAAAAAGGAAATTATATCCTTGAAAACAGGCAAATACTTTCGTTTTAATTTTTACTATAGTAACAATTTATTGGACACCACAGTCGTACCTTTTCAACACTGGAAAAAAAAAAGTTATGTATACTTTTTGTGGCCTGATCCTTAGCTTCACCTCATAACTTAACAAAGGAAGATTAATTTAAACCATAATTTTCTGGAAAGATGCAGCAAAAATTCGATGTTTTTCTTTTTATGTTCTCCTGTACCAATTTGTTTCCTAATGACACGACCACGACCTGCATTCTAGGAGTGAAAGAATGCCAACACATCATTTGGAAATGAATTTCAAAGGAGGAAACTATAAACCTTTCGGACAATTCTTCTGCGAGAACTGGCGATTTTTCCACTTTACGTTCTCCTAGTAACTCTGTATTTCGTAGGTTTAGACCTCATAGGGATGTTTAAAAACCTTCTTTAAAGACTGAGTAATGAATTTCACAATTGTACTCACTATTAGGTCTTAAACTGCCTCGAGTCACCTCTTTATAGTTAGTCTAATCTGGTTTGTCGATGAAAAAAGTGAATGCTTTCATGTTTTTCCGCGGAATACTAACGCCACTCTTGTTCCAATGACGACGTGGTGTTGCTTTCAAGAAAGTAAACATACTAAACGGCAAGATTACTCCTCGCTTAACAATGGTTGCACGGCTTAGAAGTCGATGAACAAGTTGCAAAATTTGGACCTTCCTCAATTTGCAAAATTTGCAAAATTTGGACCTTCCCAGCATAATTTAGTTCGAGGGTAATTGAGCCCGCTATTTCTCGGTTGGTGTAGAATATAGCAATTGAGGCTTCAAGTAACCTAGTTATTATGTATTATAACAAATATATATATATATATATATATATATTATATTAAAAAAAAAATACTTTGAACATAGATCACTTTCATATTTTCACATCAGTGACAGATGCTGTTATTCTAAAATAAAACTGCAGAACTATACTGTAATTGATGAATGCCATTATGCCAATCAAGAAATTTTTCATCCTCACTGGGCTTATGGTGATATTCCACCAACAACACAGAACTTTTTTCTTCATTTTATTTCCACAATATGAACATTTCTATTTAATTTTAAAATAATAAAAATCCTATATAATATTGTACAACTAGCTTAATTTTGTAATTACATACCAGTAATTACATTTGATGCCACAATACATCAAAGGTTTGTACAACCTGTGAAATATGAATATTTGAAGTGTACAGGGAAGGAGAGTCCATTAGAGGGTTGAGTTAATGTCAGAAAAAAAACTGTGGGGTAACAGAAGCTTCATTTGAGGTGCCAGGAATTGATAATGCTGCTTAATAAAACCAAAGTCATTTCAAACATTAATTTTGACCTCAACAGCAACTCTAAATTACTCAATGTTAAACATTCCAGATTAGGTCTGAAATATTTGCATATAATTATGTTTGCTGATAGCTTCATCATACTATTGAATGTTGGAATACAAAATAGTGTCTAACTGGTTCATCACACATACAGATGTCAAGGACTCATGGCATTGTAGCCGGCACGTTGGTGTATCTGACCAATGTCACATCCAACAACATGGTTTGCTGTGGAAGGAACACACATCTTACCAGAAGTATGGTCATCAAAAAAACTTTCTGGAAAAAAGAAAAGCAACACAGTATTAAAATGAGTTCATTTAGGCTTTCTAAAGAATTTATGCTTTCAGAGATTTTATCCTGAAAAACTTGTATGGCTGGAAGTTGAATGAAATACATCTAGGGAAAAATTTATGATGGAACACATTCATTTGTTTTTAATTAAGTCCAGTTTGAGTTTAGGGTATGTGCCACTCAGTATAAAATGGTACATGTACATCATGTATGGAAGCTTACATGGGTGAAACAACTAGAAATTTTAATAGTCATCACAAAGAACATGAAAACCTAACAATCAATCAAAACTGGATTGACATATTGCCAAAAATCCCTGTCACAAGCTTAACTGGAAAATGATTAAATTAATACAGCTCACCCATTTGAATTAACTCTTTAATCCATACCTGACATTTTGATTTTACTCTGATTTACACCAGATGACTTTCCTCATGAAGGGGAGACATCTTGTACAAAAAGGATTATTGTGTTCTATCTTAACCTCTTCCCATCAGTGTTTTACAAGTATATAACCACACAAATTAGACCTCTAGCCACATGATGATCCCTGTAGTTTGAAAATGTTCATTTGTAATTTTATCTTTGAAATTAGAGTAAAAACATAATTTACCACATTTACAAACCAATTTACCACATTTACAAACATTAATCTCTAAAGAAAAGATGTGATAAAAAAAAAATGAAGTAAATTGGTAGGAAATGTTAGAGGTACACCCAAAACAAGGCAATGTTAATGATAGGAATTCACATGTAAATGAACAAATGAAGCAAAGAATACTTACCCAGACACCCCTTTGAATTCAGTCTTTTTTAGACATTAGTTGACATTTCTTGTCCACTTTACTTTATTTCTTATATACAATTATGTATTTATTCACTTGTTCGTTTATTCATTTAAATCTGACAAAATGGCTATGCATTAAAATCTGGGCCTAATTATAATAAATAAACACCACATTTTAAGTTTTTGGTCACAGTCTATGTGACAAACTTGCCTGCCATGTAGTCTTTGCTGGGTTGTATGGCAAGTAGAATCCATCCCAATACAGAGCCTAAAACCCGCATGAGGTTAATGATCTTCCAGTCATCAATTAAATCCACTTTCTCAGCATTTTTTTCCCTTAAAGAAGTATTCATAAAATATCTAAAAAGTTGTTTGCCAATATAAAATGAGATTCTTAAGATGAACAAAGATTTAGCTGAATATTTAAAAAAAAGGAGAAAAAACAATTCTTTAGAGAATGAGACAGCTATTCATTGAAAGTTGATGAATGCACATTCCTATTCAGATGTTTGGCAATCATCTGGCTACTGCTACAGTAAAATACAGGCAATCAAAAGTTCTACATGGACAAGAGCAAGTGGAGATGTAATCTGCAAATAAAAAACTCAATGCTTTCATTTATTTCATCAATTTGTGCTCAATCATCACAAGCACTATCTATTGAAAAATATTAGGTTACCAGATGTAGTATTTGGTTACATTTGGCAACTTGGTGACCTGTTATTTCATCTGGTCTGTTCCATTGTGGGTTAAATATATACAGTAGTCTCCCAATATCTCGATCTCTCAAGGGAAATGAAAAAAATATCGAGATAGCAGGAGTTAGACATATCAGGGGATCCAAAAAATTTTTGATTTTCAATGTTAAAATTAACAAAGACTAACTATAACATTTGTTTGTTTCAATTTAGTTTACGTTATTTAGATGGTACAAAGTCTGTGTTTCCTTCAAACTATTTTCAAACTAAACAATTTTTTTACAGAAAAAAATCAGAAGCAAGTTAGAACCCCTGGGGTCCTGTTTAAATACCCTACTGATTAAAATAGCCCGAAATGTCTTGCTGGTGTTTTGCCGTCACAAACTGTTTTTCCATAAAATTAAATACTTCTAATGCTCGTCGTCTGAGCCATTGCGCATCTTCTTCATTCTCTAGGGGTGATATAGAGGGAAAGCAAGTTCCCTGTACTCTGCGACTTTGTGGCAGTGCCAAGCTCATTGAAATTTTGTAAAGGAAAGTTATGGAATGACCTACGAATTGCTAAGATGCTAAGATGCAATGCTAAGATGCCAGTTGTAACAAAAAACTATTTAAAAAATTGTGATCTTACTGTCGTTGGTTCACTATTTGAAACAGCCATTTTCAACATTGCATCGAGATAAAAAGGGTAAAATTAGGTCAAGGGAATCCACAATTGATCAAGATAGCGGGGTTATCAAGATAAACGAGTTCAAGATAAACCATAGTAACTTACTGATAAACAGTTAGGCAAATCCAGGGAAACGAATCTTTCATCGAGATAGCGGGAGTATTGAGATAAGCGATGTCGAGATATCAGGAGACTACTGTAATAGGTTTAATTTAAGGGAGCGGAATGGAAGGTTGAGAAGAAAGGGAGAAAAGGGGGGAAGAGGCAGGAGAAAAGGTTCTTGAACAAATAAGATTCTGAATTACTGAATAAACACAGAATAACAGTAGCTAAAAGAATGCCATGCTAACTAACACCATGTATCTAAAATTCCATCTTTGGACTAATTACCTTTCTTTTCACCTAAGGAATTACTAGTGAATTTAAAATCAGTATACAGTAATAGTGATTTAATTCAACTACTTTCCACAGCACAGCAACATTTTAAATCTTACCACAGAGAGGTATCAATATCATATAAGCTAATTCTGTCATCAATCATTGCCACACTAAGTGTGAAGATCAAGGCTACCATATAAACTATTGAGAAATAAAAAAGGTTATTGTCAGTCAGCCATGTGAGGACTAAGAGTGTGAGCAAAACATCTCTCAAAATGACATTAATAAAAGTTAAAGCAAAACAAATCTTTTTGTAAAACTATGTAAAAATCTAAGTCATCCAAGTTTTAAAGCTGAAAGCCACAAGCTAAGCAGTTGTCCTAAGCGTGTCTGGTATTCCTTGGTGCAGACAATCACAAAAAATTACTGAACTAGATAGTCACATGTACAACTGAATTATTTTAATGTCATGAGCTGTTAATTAAACTGCATTCGTATTTCACAGGGGTCACTTAGCAGAATGTCAGCTAACTCAGTCTTAAAATCAAACTTATTTCATAAAGAAACCACACAAAAGCATAATTATTTACCAAAAAGTGCCAAAGTTTGAGTAGGACTTGTCAGAAGTCCTTGAAAAAATCCAGATTTGGACTTAACTATACCATAACTAAAGTTGTAGAAAGATTTCAGAAGAATTATCAAGGTTTAGTTTCAAGGATTTGTCATTATGACAAAATAACAAACATATTTCCATATACTCGTAAAAAATATAAGATTTATTTTGTCAAAAATGGCAGGTTATCCACTCCTTAACAAACATAAACAATACTGGGGCCATTTTTATAAATTAGAAGCTATCAGATTGACTGAACAATAATATATATCATCTGAGGATTGTGTGTTGCAGTAAAATGTTGTTTATTGGATCTAAAACACTTGGTTATCACCTTGTGAGTGAAACCTGTACTGGTTTTTAAATATCATTTAAAATCCTGTATTGACGAAATTTTTTTAAAAAATGAAAAGGCAGCATTAAGAGAATTAGGCCTTTGCCAAAGCCAAGCATCAAATTTGCAAGTAGGCCCTACAGGAAATGCCACAACATCTTCTCTCAGATGGAGCCTGGAACAATAATTTGGTCAATTATGAAGAATTCAATTCAAGTTCATCCCTTTTCAAGAGATGTGAGCATAATATTGACAAAATTGTACTCTAGTCATGAAATCATGAGTTCTAGTCAAAGTCTGTATTGTCACCTTAAAGTCACTAGTCAATAAGCCCAAATCCCAAACTTGAGTAAGCCTGATCAGTAATGAACATAAGTCAGGAATCCTTTCCTTTGAGTTATGTCTCAGTCAATTTTCTCAATGTTGACAACTATTGGAAGCCTACACTGTTTCTCTCAACAAAGTTGCAATAGGGATCCAACTGCCAAATTTGCCTGACACCACCAGTCAGCTATCATCCTGTGTCAGTGTCTGTGTGATGGCACTGGTCACTGGAATCACCAGAATAGACAAAATGTGATTCATGTACCGTATTTCCCGGTGTATAAGTCGATTTTCTAGGACCCAAAATTGATGTCTAAAAGTCCACCTCGACTTATACGAAGGGTCATGAAGTTGAGCAAAATTAGAGATCAGACATACTAGTCCCAGTCCTCTCGCGCGTCACTGCCAACTGTTTACAAGTGGGTGTTGGTTGCGTGGAAAGACATCAGACATGAAAGTGTCGCATATTCCTTCAAGAAATGCGGGATTTCAAACGCGATGGAGGGCACAAAAGATAACATGCTGTGGGAAGATGAAGATGATAGTTCTGAAGGTGAGGAAACCGAAATGAGCCAAATTGATGAAGACAAAGAAACGGCTGACCCTTTCGACGACCGCATCACCATGGAACAATTTCATGAACTTTTTGATCAGTCTGACGATAGCGATGAAGAGTTTGAGGGATTTTGATGCACAGACATTTTAATATCCAAAGTTTATTCATCTACAAGACTAGTATTCTAAAATATTTCACGTAAAGTAAATTGTAAGTAGCTTTAGTAAATACCGGTACTGTATGTGTAGTTTTTCTATATGAAAATAAGCTCTTAATGAAAAATATGCTTTAAAAAATATGCTTTAAAAGATTTGCCATGTTATCAACGTTTCTGCAAATACTATTCTGTGTCCGGTAACTACTTAATTTGACGGACTCGACTTATACACGGGGTATTGTAAAAATCATGATATTTCGGTCAAAAAATAAGGGGTCGACTTATATCCCGGGTCGACTTGTATGCCGGGAAATACGGTATGTAATTTTCTATATTCAAAAACCCTTACCAATGATATTGGTATTTTCTATAAAGTTCTCATATAAAGTCCCTAGATCATTGAGTTACAAGACATCTAGGCTGGATCTTAAGTCACAACACTCACACTGAAGTCCTTTGAAAACTACCGAAGTCCAAGTCCTACAAAGTGTGATTGAAGTTAGCCTCAAGTCTGAATCTCAGGCATGAGCCAACAACTCTGCAGGATATTGATTGAACATTAATGTTTGGGTGGGTGGACAAACACACACACACACACACAGATATATATATATATATATAATCACAAATATTTCTAAAAACTAAGCAAAATTATCAATGATTTAGTGGCATTTACCTGTCAAAAACAGAGACTGTGCACACTGCTAGGAGGAAATAGTAAATTGAACCTACATGCTGAGACAGTTTGCAGTAATTTTGCAAAAAGTTGTCTGGACTTGAGAGTGAGTAAACAAATAAACACTGACAGAAGGCAAACCCTATTAAAACAAAAATGCAATACAGTTGTAACATGCCCTTGGTGTTATAACTGCAATTTATTTTGGGGAAACCAGGTCCTTCAGAAGGGGGTCCAAATTTCAATGTTGTGTCCTCAGTAGTTTTTCTGGTTTTTCCAGGGTAGAAAATCATCTTTAACTCATTAAGGGACAGGGGTCGTTGCTTTGACGAGTAAAATCATCTGGCACTAGCCAGTGTGAAATACTAAATTGCACACTTGCCTCTTAATGGGTTAAAAGACTGCCATTATTTGACAGTACTTTTTCAAATTTAGATATACATGTACAAGGACACAGACTGCTTCATCATCAATGGGTAAACAGAATTTACTGTAATCACCAAATCAAAGGATTTTCCTGGATTTTTTTTACCAAATTCTTCAAGAATTATGTTGGAAATTTTTATAGTCTATAAAAGATATTTTTTTGAAATTACAGGCTTGGAAATTTAAAATAAGAACCAGGCCAGTTAATTAAAACATGTCCAAACAGAACTGCATCAATTCAGCACTGAAAATTATAGAAATTTACTGATTTTCTTTCTCTTTCAGTTTTAGTAACTTCTTTGACACTAGCTACAATCAACCATCAGTTTTCCTGTCAATGATATATATTTTGCTACTCTAGCCACATAAAACAACAAGAAAACTAACTAAATGCTCACAATTTGATGTAATTGACCCATTAAGATGCCCCACTCTACTGAGTAAAACCATCTGCTATTGCCCAGAATAAAATTCTAAAGTGCATCCTTGCCCCTCAGTGCTTAGCCACTTTGTATTGTAACAGAACTTTTAACTCCTAGGCCATAATTATTATTTTGCCAGTTAGAGAATTGTTTTATGCAACCATTTGTATAATTTAGCAGATATATCTCTAAAATAGTTATCCTTGGTTTTGACAATTATTCTACATTAGATATAGGTATATTTCCTTTAATTATTATGGCTAAATAATGTTTCTTATTTGACAAGACATTTTACTCCAGGTACATATTATTTGTTGATGACACTGTAATAGGGTTTTAATAATAAAAATAATGATGTAATTTTACCAGGGAGCTCACATCACTGAAGTGTTTTTCAGTGAGGCCCTGGAAATTACATACTAGATAATTAACATAAAAATCTAAATTGTTACATATAGCTATAAAATATACAACTAGACATATATTTTATAAGATTACTAAAAACATATTAAATAGATAGAAAGTTAGTGTTCAACAGTTAGTAAGGGTCTTAATGGTTTGTTTGAAAATTAAAAGTGATTTCACATCAATGTTTTCACCATCATCATGATCATATAAAACATTAAATTACACATGTACCTTGTGTGAAGAAGTTTAGCTCAACTCTCTTTGTTGGATCAGTCTTCAATTAAATTATATGGCTGAGCTTGCTATCTGACCAATATGCAAATTGATGCACTCTGATTGGCTGCCTAGCTGTGTAATAAGTTCTTTGTATAAACAAGGCAAGTTTTGGCATGACAATTTCCAATTTGTTCAGGTATGTTTTACAAAAAATTTATACCAATAAACTACCAAAATAGTAGATAAAACCTTGATGAAATCCTCAGGCAAATACTTTCCCATACAGACCCCACACTCAGTTAACAAGTAATAGTATTTTATTCTGGCCAATGTCCAATGATTTTACCATACTCACCAGGTGGGTACAGTAAAATCAAGGGAGACATCCTACCAGGAGGAGGTTGAGCAAGTGTATTGTCAACTTTGTAAAGTTTGGATTAGTAAACTTAGTATAACTTACCACCAAGAAGTCCATGACAAAACAAAGCAAACACCTTGAATGCTCTATGTGTTGACTAGGAAAAACAAAGGTAGAAACCTGTCATGATGAGAAATACAAACAAGCAAATGCAGAGTAGCAAACAACAGCATAAGAATTGAACTAAATCCCACAGGGTTTTGATTTGAATATTGTGTATTACATATGATGCAAATTCACCTGAACTCCCATGTTCAAAGATTGTTCTGAAGGCACCACCCGTTAGTAAGTAAAAGAGAAAGTATATTTACATCATGATGACATTATTTCCAATATGCAGCTCCAAATCAATCAGCCAATCATGTTTTTTTTTTCTTCATGAATTATTGATAAAAATTATACTGATAAATTATGATAAACACTCCCCAGTTACTATTGGTGATGTAACTGCAGTTAGTCTTGGTTGTTAAAAAGCTGAACTGAATGAATCAAATTAGTATGATGTGCCATTCATACACAAATTTCCCAAAATAAGAACCAATAATTATATAGAAAATATAGTGCTACATCAGTAGTGTTGAATGCCACCTAAAAAACCAAAAGGGGAACTAATGAGATTTATTAGATATGAAACTGACATTTTGAAGAAAGGGCATTGGCTCCAAATGTCAGTCTTTTTGTCTAGTAAGTTTGTCAGTTTCCTGACCATTTTGGCTTTTTATTCAGCTTTCAAAACAAGTTCTCAAAGGATTCCTAAAGATTGATGAGCAATATATCTTGAAAGACATTCATTCAAAAATACTTCACATAATTTCTCAACAAAACTGAAATTCAGCTGTTAAAAGGTCAAGCTTGCCCTGTTCCACCTATAATTGTGGTTCAGAATTAACATGTTGTATGACTAAAGTAAAAGATATTGCACTAACCATTGCAAAATCAGATGTTGTAGGTTCTCTTGGACTAACAACAGCCATTTCATAACTAGGAACCTCAGTTTGAGCAAGCTTGTCTTTATGCTCTTTCTTAAACTCACCATCTGAAAAAAAATTATGATGATGATAATAGAATACCACTCACAGCAGCACATAATTGTAAGGTCTTAGGTCTTTTAACAACAACACTACTTGGTAAAGTGGCTTTTCTGTGCTATCAAAGTATCAGAGACACATTTGCTCACTGGTCCCAAGAGCTAACAAGCAGATAGCAAACATTGAAGGTCCATGCAAATATGGATGATGCGCAGTCAGGTAGAGGCATAGTGATTGGAGACGTTTTCTGACCAAAATTATATTTTATTTTGATGAGCGTTCAGCCACTAGACTGTGGTCTTTGACAGGTGAAGACCACAGTCTAGTGGCTGAAAGCTTGTCAAAATAAAATATAATTTTGGTCAGAGAACGTCTCCAATCATTATTGAAGGTGCAGTCACATTTTATTATCACCTGTAAGCCTTTATACCAGTGTGCCTCTTTTGAATTATCAATTCTTTCTGCATCATAAGCAATCACTGAAGTATGTTTTGCTCTAAATATTTCATAATTATTGCATGATGTAATTATTATTTTAGGTGCCATCCTACACACCTCATGGGTCGTGTTACACATGTAACATCTCATCAGTTGTCTGGTTGGTGATAAATTTACCAATGAAAAATATTAACTTTTCAATTCAGCATTTTGCCAGTTATGGGAAGACAAAACACCCAGTGTCCAAGTATCATTTGTGACCTGATCACAAGACATGCACAAATGTTGATGAACCTTACAACCTGAAGAGGAAAAGTGGGCCAAAGACTTGAGAACAGCTTCCTGTAAAAGAGATTGGCCTGCAATTTTTGATACAAAGAATTTGCTGCCACGTTCTGTTGGTGATTCATAAGTAGCACAAGATTATACTCCCAGCATACAGTAATGTCTCTGGGGAATCAAACTGCAGAAAAGTTATGCATCAGGTGGTTCTTAGAGTATGTAAAAAATGTATGAAAAAATAATGGCAATCCTGTAGTGAATCAAGATAAAGGTCACCTTCACCAACCAAAATGGCTCTTCTTGTCATTTCAGAAAAGTTTAGACCATAATTATTACCCAAATACACACTCCCTATGCCCATGTCCTAATAATTCTTTTGCCAATCTTTTAGTCTCCACTGTGATGGTGGTACAGTTTACTCAAGCAATGCAATGTCAATCTTCATCAGTTATTTCAATAACAGGACAAAGAAAGCACAACCTAAAGAGCAACAGCAAGTTCCATAACAATTTAAGCTGAGTGATTATGTAACTGAGATGACGTGACAGTTCCTATCCTTTTTTGGCAAATAAGATTAAAAGCAGTGGTCCTCACCATTTTTGGGATGAATGCATGCCTGTCTCATACTGTAACCACTTTCCACCCCCTACTAAGCACACTCAATAACAGTTCTGTGCTGGTGCCAGTGCCAAACCCCAGAGGAATGCCAAACCCAAATACATAGTTAACTGTAATATAATTATAGTTATTCAGTTTGGTGTCAACAAGTTAGCCAGTCAGTGTTAAATGTTAACACTAAATGACTACTAAGAACTCAAAAATTCTATGGTGGTGAAAGATTGATGAGTGCCCATCATTTGCATTCAACTATTCTACTCTCTGCTACCCCCAATATCCTCTAAATATGCACTGGGGGTGGTCCCACCCCACCAAGAAAAACTGGATTAAAGGTAATGAAAAATACTTTTTAAAAATGATATTTCAATTACAAGTAATCTTTCAAGTTCATCAAAATACATGACAACTTTCAAGTACATCAGGTAATCAAATAATAAGGGATGGTTTATCAATTTGTTTTAAATTCTTTGACTTTATACCAAACTTTAACACACCTTTTCGTTCAATGAAAAGGACATCCAATGGCTGACTGGGGAGCAATGATGATGAATTAACAGTAGTGACTGGGGCTGGGACTTTAGAAACATTGCAGCATTCTTCTATAACAACATCTTCTTTGTCAACTTTGAATCCTCCAGAAAATGATGCTGAAAACAAAATATAATAGTTCAATAAGCAAAGTGACTGGAGTTATTAGCATTTAATCACTTCACTACTAAAATTTTAAAAAATAATGATCCCTTGAGTTCTATATTTGATGAACAGTCTTTTCTACTACTTTGTAAAAAATTCTGAATAGCTCAACAGTAATTAACTGCCACTCCTATTTTATTTTTACCTTCATCATCAAGGTCTCCTTGATAGTTTTCTTCCTCAGCAGATGTATTTTGTAGCCTTTATGGTATGAAGAGAAAATCAAGAGGACAAATAAGTAAGAAAATAATCTTTTCATAGAATGTTTATCAGTGATCCTTTATAAGATGTTACACAGATGCTGCTGTTTTAACTTTTGTAACTTCTTAATAACTTTCTGTCCTCATAGTTTTGCTTCTAACTACAGTTGGTCCCTGGTTCAAGAAATTGATTCATGTACACAATTATTCATGCAAGACTGAATAAGAAATGAAGTTATGATGGATTTACTGGGACAATCTTGGTTTGGCTCTGCTTCTTTTTGGCCTTGAGTGCCTTGACTCTCCTGGCTTGGGTAATGTTGAACCTAGGTCACTTTCTGTTCTTTGTCCACCAAGTGAAGGATCATGAATTCCTTTAAATCAAACATAGTTAAACAAACAGTAAACTGGAAATTACCTCACATTTAAGTTAGATTTCTAACTACCTATCATGTACTTTTTATCAGATTAACAATTATACTGCACAAAGGCAAGATATGGTAACATAAGCTGTAATTGTCTTAATGATTTATGAAGACTTTTGAAAATGGACTAACAAGACTGGAAGTATGAATCTGCACAAAATGTTAAACTTTTAACCCATAGAGGCCTCTTCTAAACTGAATAAAATACTTTGGCCATGGAGTTATGTTGACCAAGTGATTCTTAAAGGTAAAAGCATTATGACAAGTTACTGTACAGCAGTAACAGCTATAAGATTGCAAGAATTTCATTGAACTGAACCTTCTCCTTTAAATTGAAAAAATTACAAGGCTCATAAGTAAATTTACCAGTTACATCCAGTTAACAGGGTCCTTTCCCCTACATCATGGTAAAATTCAAGGACTTTTCCAGGTTTTTTCAAGGTCTACGGGGTTTTTTCAAGGTTTGGCCTGCTGAAGATAAGAGTGCAATGGAGCAATAAATCTGCTCCAGGGATTACAAAAACAGCACTTAAATCATTTATTTGCCACCAACTGAGACCAAGTTATTCTGCCAAATCTGGAAACTGAAAATTTAAGGATTTTTCAAGGACCCAAAACAAAAGCCCTTGTTTTTCAAGGAATCCCAGGCCTTGACTAAAAATTCCCAAAATTAAAGGAATTTAAGGATTTCCAGGTGGTGAACAAACCTTGAGTTAAACTTTAGGCAAAGATAGTTGTTGAGGTTTATCATGCTTGTGTCTTAGAATGGAGATTTCTTACTTCCTAAAAGCAATCAGAACCTTAACATTCTGATGAATAGAAGGATGCAATCAGTAACCATCAGATGTTTAAAGGTTTGCTTCCAATAGAGTCTTCATAAATCTTTTCAGTAATAGAATACTCATTAGTATTACCAACCACTGTGGCAAATGCCTCCTTATCATATTAATACATTTGAAAAATAACAAGGCAAATCCACACCGATGAAAACATCCACAACGTAGGGTACACATTCACAAAATACAAGTATTATATTCATAAGGTTCCTCCTGCAACATGAGGGAATATAATTATGCCTATAATGATACAATGCTGGCAATAATAAAGAATAGTATAATTATGTTTATTAAGGTCAAATAGTTCATTAACTCAAGTTATTGGTTTCAATCAAAAATCTGCAATCATTAGTTCTAGGGGTGCACCGGATAGTGTTTTTTTATAGCCGGCCGGATACTGGATTTACCGAATAATTGAAAAAAATCTGGCCAGATACCGGTATTTTGGATGAAAAGCTTGCACTTGCCACAAATCAATCAATTTTTACCCAAATTAGGTTTGGATTGAGAGGAGAAAAATTAAACCTTTATACTGAAGTTCAAATATGATTTGTCTTTTTTTGCAAGTAATTAATTTAAAACTTTACTTGTTCACTGGCATTTATAATTATTACAAGCATTAATTAGACAAGTTACGAGTTGCAACTTGCAAATGGCAGAAAAATGCAACAGAACTGAAGATGAACATGAAGATGAAACTCCTTTTCATTCATCACAATGCAAGAAAATTCTGAGAATGCCACTATATAACAAACTAGAGTGGGACTACAAACAACTTTGTGTAAAATGGTTGTTATGCGCATCAAAATGTGTCACTTATTGAGATTGTTATCAAGTAACAGACAACTATCTTCTGTTTATTTGTTAAAAAATAACGTTAGAACAGAACACGAGTTTACATTGTTTCTTCCATTAATGTCTGTTGTTAGTATGGTACAAGTAACACAAATTGACAATTGTCTTTGGAAAAGCAAATTATCCAGCTGGATATAAGAAAATAACCGGCCGGATACCGGATAGTCCCATTACTATACTATCCGGCCGGATACAATATCCGGTGCACCCCTAATTAGTTCAATCTAAACTTGTTCACTAGCCAAACCTCATACATGTACTTGATTTACTAAAACAGAAACTTCAGTTTTAGATTAAACTTTTAAAGTGACTCAATATCTGTATTTCAAAAACTTAATTACCATGGGTTTTCCTACTTAAATTTTGCATTCTTCTGACACCCAGTTGTGCCTCATCCATTTCTCGTTGGATTTCCAAAACTTCCTCACTTACAGACCTGTTCATGCGGGTCTTGGGTGGCCTTCTATGTCCTCTTCTTTCAACGCTATGTACTCCTCCCTCAATCTCTGTTATAAATAACATACTGATTAATTTAAACAAACTATCCTATCCTTGTCCTTATTACAATATTTTTCATAAAGGGTGGGACCAAATGCTTTGGCTTACTAGAAGGACACATTCTCAAGCATCTTGCATAGATTACTTCTTTGCAACCCCATTCCATATCTTCTTTATTATATCAAACAGGATGACAAATAAATGAAAGGTGCATAATAGTAAAATTATCAGCCAAAATACTTAAATTAATAAGAATCTTAATTATGATTTTGATGCTGAAAGGAGAGAGGAGGAAGAAGCACTTGGAAAAGTTTACAGATTAGAAGCTGAAGGTTGCTGAAAGCGAGGAAGACCTAAACAGACTTGGAAGAGATGTATTGAAGAAGACATGGAAATGCTAAATGCTCTTGAAGAAGATGCTTTGGATAGAATAGAATGGGAGTGTTTAATCAAACATCTAACCTCCTAAATGCATGAAAAGAAGATGTTATAATGAACTACTATTGCTGAAATTAACAAACAACCTAAAAAAAATGTGAAATATGATGAGAAAATGGATCAATTCAAGTATACAACCCCCTCTACCAAGGGGGTTGTATGTGTCATTCATAATTCAAGTGCACTGCCAATGTCTCTAACCCTAACCATAACCCTGGGGGGTTGTATGCTTGAATTATGAATGAAGTATACAACTGTCTTGGTATAGGGGGTCATATACTTGAATTGATCCAAGAAAACTAGCATTTTTGACAATATACTGAAACACAAGTGGCCAAATAACCAAGCCAGAGCCATACCAGCTCACTCTGTAGTTCTATTTTTATTTTGCCAACATCTAATGTTTGATTTCTCTTTGTGTTCACTTAGACTATATGATTAGTCATGTTATTCAAAACAATTTCATCAAGTCTGTTGAATTGAAGTCAAAGCAGTTATGCAAGCCTCGATATTATATTAATTGGGTATACAGGCATTACAAATTTATTTTTTGGTATTTGCTTGCATTTTTCCTCGGTTTTGGTCGGCTTTTGACGCGGTATATCGGTTTCTGTTGGCAACTACTGTAATACAGCCCCCTCATAGGGGGTTCTAGTAGTCCTAAAACAGAACATTTTAACTCTAACTTCCTTTGGTGTAACAGTTTATACAGCAAAAGAAACAATCCTTACCGACATTCTGTTTGAGAGTTCTCTTCCTAGTCCTTCTTGACTTGGGTCTTCTGTCATCGTTTAACTCAACAGAGTTACTGTTACCACTGGACGGATTCTTTAGTTGTGCAGACGTACCTCGGTCTGGGAGATCTTGTAAAGCCACTTTGTCTCTGGTTGCGTTCCTTTCGTCTCCGAAGTCTTCCAAATTTCTTGACGTCCTTTTTCGTCGTTTGCGATGGCGTTCGGCTCTCAACTGATTACTTAACGACTCCTCTGACATGCTGTCACTCCAGACGTCTCTGTCAAATAGCGTAGAAAACCTTCACTGATTGATAGCTTGATGTACATTCCCCTTCCTTTACTGGTAATTTTGGCACCAACCGACCGCCATATTTGAGCATTAATAACGTTTGGAGCTGTATGGCCTGCGGTATGGCTTTACACTGGGGAAGGGAGGTATTATATTTCCTTGAAACTTCAAGGCAAACCAATGCAAAAAAAGTCTCGTAAGGAAGTTAATATGACATGGGTAGATTTTCAATTTAAAAACTGCTTTCAAAAGTTTCGAAACTTTTGTTAAAAAGGTCAAAAAAATTCAAGAATTTATGCGATTCAAATTTCCTGTTTGGGGGTGGCCTGCTGTCTAAGTACAAGGGCATTTCAAGCGCTTGTTGTTCAGAATATTCCTTGCAATACAAAGATTGGTTTTTGGACTTTAGTTTCTGACGATGAAAACGGTATTAATGGTGGCAGAAAAGCCTTCACTGGCTCAATCTATTGCGAAGTTCTTATCATGTGGGCAGATGAAGTCTCGCAAAGGTTTGAACGGAGCTTGTTCGGTCCATGAATTCACAGGAACTTTTCAAGGTGGTGCTGTGAAATTTAAAATGACCTCTGTATGTGGCCACGTGATGACTTTAGATTTTCAACCCAAGTATAACAACTGGGATGCCGTTAATCCCGTTGAATTATTTAGGGCAGGAACATTAAAGAAAGAAGCAAATCCAAAGCTAAACATGGTAAAATTCCTTGAACACGAAGCCAAGGGTGTTGATGCAGTTGTTTTGTGGTTGGATTGTGACAAGGAAGGAGAGAACATTTGTTTTGAAGTTTTGGATTGTGTTGAACATATGATGAATAAAGGCAGACCAAACCAACAAGTTGTATTTCGAGCAAAATTTTCAGCAATCACTGAAAAAGATATCAAAACTGCCATGAATAACCTTATTAAACCAGATTTCAACCAGGCTCGTTCAGTGGATGCCCGACAAGAACTTGATCTAAGGATAGGTTGTGCATTTACAAGGTTTCAGACCAAATATTTTCAAGGGAAGTATGGTGATCTTGACAGCAGCCTTATCTCCTATGGCCCTTGCCAAACTCCAACTCTTGGTTTTTGTGTGCAACGACATGATAGGATAACTTCCTTCAAGCCTGAGCCATTTTGGGTTCTTCAAGTAAAAGTGGAACATTCAGGTGGACAAACGCTTATGCTTGATTGGGAAAGAGTTAGAGTTTTTGATAAAGATGTAGTGATGGCCTATTACAATAAAGTGAAGGATGCAAAAGAGGTTGTTGTGGAAAGTATTTCAAAAAAGGAAAAAACAAAGCAGAGGCCCCAGGCATTGCACACAGTGGAAATGCTCCGGGTTGGATCTTCTGCTCTTGGTATGGGACCACAGCACACTATGCAAATTGCAGAAACCTTGTACACACAAGGCTATATCAGTTATCCTCGAACAGAAACCACACAGTATCCTGAGAAGTGTGATCTGAAAGGAATGTTGGTGCAGCTACAAGGTGGTTCATCTTGGGGTTGTAACATCCAAAAGTTGTTGCAAACTGGTTTGCAAAAGCCAAGGAAGGGTCATGATGCTGGTGACCACCCACCAATTACACCAACAAAGCTAGCGAGGGAGAATGAGCTAAATGGTGATGCATGGCGGTTATATGATTATGTCACCAGGCATTTCATTGCAACATTAAGTCCAGACTGCAAATATCTTCAGACCAAAATTGAATTTTTGGCTGGAGAAGAAGCAATGAGTTGCAGCGGAAAGACACCCATTGATCCTGGTTTTACATCTGTAATGCCTTGGATGGCTATTCAGGCTGATGAGAGTGTACCATGTTTAGAAAAAGGAGCAACATGCAAGATCTTTGAAGTAAAAGTATCAGAGAGACAAACATCTCCTCCAGATTACTTGACAGAAAGTGAGCTAATCACATTGATGGAGAAGCATGGGATTGGAACAGATGCAAGCATTCCAGTTCACATCAACAACATATGCCAGCGGAATTATGTTCAGCTGCGAAGTGGCCGCCGCCTTGCTCCAACTTCCCTTGGTATTGTCCTGGTTCATGGCTACCAGAAGATTGACCAAGAGCTAGTGCTACCCACAATGCGATCTTCTGTTGAGGAAACTCTAAATCTAATTGCTCATGGAAAAGCAAATTTTAATGCTGTACTCACTCACACAATTGACATCTTCTGCAGAAAATACACTTTTTTTGAGAGATGCATCACCAATATGGATGAGCTGTTTGAGGTGTCATTTACTAAACTAGCTGACACAGGCAAAGCTTTGTCTCGTTGTGGCAAGTGTGTTCGCTATATGAAACTAGTGAGTGCAAAGCCAGTTAGGTTGCATTGCTCTTTCTGTGATGAAACGTACAGTTTGCCTCAAATTGGAACTATTAAATTATACAAAGAGTTGAAATGCCCCCTTGATGATTTTGAGCTAGTTGTGTGTTCAACAGGTCCACAAGGCAAGACTACTCCAATTTGTCCTTATTGCTACAACAACCCACCATTCCCTGGAATGAGGAAGGGCATGGGTTGTCCAGAGTGTTTGCATCCCACTTGCAAATTTTCACCAGCTTCTTTAAGTGTGGGTCCATGTCTTACATGTGAAGATGGCATGATAGTCATGGATCCCATGTCTGGTCCAAAGTGGAAGATGGCATGTAACAAGTGCAACATGGTTATTCATGTATTTGAAGATGCTTTTAAAGTGTCCTTGGCAGATGAAGGATGTGAAGAATGTGGAGCTTCACTTCTCAATGTTGATTTTCATAAAACCAAGTCTCCTTTGGAAAGAAATGAAACTCAGCACACTGGTTGTTTGTTCTGTGATCCAGTTTTAGTCCCCTTGGTTAAGGTAGATGTTGCTAAGGGCAGAAAACCCATGTTTAGAAGAGGAGGAGGAGGAGGAAAAAGAAGAGGGAGAGGAGGCAGAAGAGGGAGAGCAAAACCAAAGGACAAGATGGCTCAACTTGATGCATTTTTCTTGTAAAGGGTTAAATAACTTCCTGACTTTTTTAATGAACTACAATTCATGTATTATTACTATGTTCATTGAAGAGAAACCTTCACATTAGAGGTAAAAACTAAATGAAATGAAGACTATGTTTTTTTGGGGTTTTTTTTTAATTTGAAATAGGTCTAAAAGTGGTAAAGTATGGCTCTTAGTACAAGCCTTTTACTGTCATCCTAGTCATGTCATTTATGAGAAGTGCAAATTTGCATATTCTGTAATGTCTAGCTTCTGGATACAGTTAAGTTAAAAAATAGGGAAAGTGATCACAAAACTGACTGTTCATCCCTAAAGCTGTATACCATAATTTTATCACTGACTTACATTGTAAAAGATCAATATTTTTAAAAGAAGCATGTTTTTAAGCACCTGCAAACAATAAATTTCACTTTAATTTAGTACTTTTTTGAGCCATCAGACATAGTACTGGAAATATTTTTAGTCACAAGAAGAGCAGAAATGTCCATCTTAGATACTTAACATTTCAGTATTTCCTGAAGGAGCATGCCTTCAAGTACCCTGAGTCAAATATAAATGAAAATGTCCCTTGCATGTTCAAGCCTCCCCTCTCTTCCACTGAAAAACTCTTGCTGTACTTTGCTAATTCAAAAACATCATTACCACCATAACACAAGCCAATTTTGTCGTTTTTATTCAAATTTTAGGCTATTCGGAGTCTGTCTTATACTTTATAAAGTTGTCAACAGACATTAGAGAATGCTCTATAACTATGTTGAATTTTGGTTCAGCACCTAGACTGTTAAGCATTATGGGTCAAAAAGTCAGCTTTATAAATATAAAGTAATCTTTAAAATTGACATTGCTGCTTTAATTTTTGGGGTTTTTTTTTCGGGTGCCTTTTTTTCACAAATTATTGTTAACAGCTCTGTAGTTGGAAGAACCGCCAAGAATTTAAAAAGATTCTGTATGAGACAAAATACACTCCCAAACATTCATCAAATATTAGTTCTTAGGCAATTTTCTGAAAGTCACGATTAGCTAGTTCAGCGGTACGCATTGAGGGCTCAACTGCAATGCTTGCAACAGTTCAAAATTTCATGATAAAGTGGTTAAGTTGACCAACTCACCAGCAAACTACAGTTACTGACGATTAAATTGAAAAAGAATTTACTGGAACCGCGTCACTCCGACAACGATGAAAGCGCCATATTTTAACGCCATTACTGTTTGTTTACTGTTTTTGACCGCGCTATCTTTCGTACCAAACCTCGGCAGTGTTTATGGCCACGGACATAGCCATAACCACGGACATAGCCACAGTCACGGACATAGCCACAACCGTGAACACGACATCGACGAGGACGACCATTTGCATGAAGACAACCATGGCCACGGTCACAGCCACAGCCATGGAGAACACGATCATTTGCATCCTGATGATTATCCACACGAAGATCACAGACATCTTTACTACAAACCCCGAGAGGTCGAAGTTACTGACGAAGCTAGTCACAACGAACATTCTCACAGACACGAAGAACATGCCAAAGAGGAGAATACTGTGAAACATGAAAAACACGAAGAGGACGATGAAAATAAACATGAACACCGTGAACCCAGAAACAAACGTCCAACGACTGCCACGAAAAGGTTTGATCTGTGGACATGGGTCAATGCACTTGGCGCAACTTTTCTGATCAGTGCTGCCCCTTATTTGTTGTTATTTCTAATTCCTTTGGAGAAGAACACCGATGAGCAAAGGCCTTTTCTGAAAATCTTGCTGAGCTTCGCTTCTGGTGGTCTACTTGGCGACGCTTTCTTGCATCTCATTCCTCACGCAGTTTCTCCTCATTCTCATGGTGAAGAAGACCATTCTCATTCACATTCACATTCACACTCGCATTCTGAGCCTCATGACCACGACAGGACCATGGTGGTTGGACTTTGGGTCCTCGCTGGCATTGTTGCTTTTCTTATGGTAGAAAAGTTCGTACGGTATGTGAAAGGTGGTCACTCCCACAGCCACGTTGTTTCTGTGCCCGATATCTCAGACAAAAGAAAAGAATCTCCCAAGTCTGAAAATAACGGAACGGAGTCGAAAGAAGCTAAGGAGATGGTTCAAGAAAAGGCTGATGGACAAGGTATACCTCATAGTTGTTTGATCTCGCGTATAGTTTACTTGTGTAAATGTTTAACTTGAATTTCTAATCAGTTGTTTTAAACACACGCTAGTTCTTAATGCCATTAGAACAAGCTAGTTATTGTTCTGGGTAGGAGGAAACATGTTGGATACCTTAATATGAAAACAAATTCTTTCAACTATTTTTGACACGGTTTTCTGGGTGTTATTTTCCCGCAATTTTTGAACGTGGTAATATGGCCATGTAAACTCGGCTCAAACACACAGAAAACTGTTGCCCAATCTCTTGTCGTAAACGTGTCATGTTGCTTGAACATTATAATAAACATTACATGCGTCATTTTTAGCCTTCAGGTTTCAATTATTTAATACGCTAATTTTGCAAGATTTTGTAGAGGCAGTCCTCCAAAATACAAATTTTTGGCTATAATAATTAAATTCCTGGAAAATCAACCGCCTAAATTAAATTGGAAATCAATCTAAGGTCCACTTTTCACTTCAATTTCCTGTCCTTGATGATTTTTCCATTCTTTATCCAATTAAGGGGCAAGGACACGCTTAAATATTTTACTCTGGCTAATGCCAGATGATTTTACTCATCAAAGGGATGAGCCCTGTCATTTAATGAGTTATAGTCAACTGTAACATAGTTTGAAAACTCAACTAAGTTCAACAGCAAACAATCATTGTGAGGCTGCAAATTGTTTTAAGACCTTGCAAGCATTGTGCACAAATCATATTATCAGTTAACAGCATGGTTAAGAGACTGGAACCAAGTGCTTTTATTGGTTGATCGCATAAATAGCAAAAGGCATCACTGGGATACAGAAACCTAATTTTGAGTGGCCTAACTGCAGTTTTAAAATTGTTTTTAGGTGATAGTGATGATGATGAACATGAAGACATTAAAGTTGCTGGTTATTTGAATCTTGCTGCTGACTTTACTCACAATTTCACAGATGGTCTTGCCATTGGTGCATCATTTCTCGTCAACCGTAATCTTGGATTAATAACAACCATTACTATACTTCTACATGAGGTTCCTCATGAAATAGGTGATTTTGCAATTCTGATCCAGTCAGGATGCTCAAAACATAAAGTAAGTTTGTTAATTGAGGTTTTCAAAATAAACAGAAAACCAGGAGAAAATTACAAACTGACCAGTGAAAGGGCATTATAAGGGTTGTTCCTGTAAAGCAGTTTATCATTGTTTAACAAATACTGAATAACACATCACTGAGTAAATGGTATCTCACTATGCAAACCATATTGAAGAAACACCTTAATAAGAGCAAAATAATAAGATAGGGCTAATTCACTAAATTTATTCATTGGGTTCAATGTGACAACACCCAAGTGTACAAATATAGTCACTGCTGACTTTAGTCTGCTTTGCATTTTGCAAAATTTTTTTTATCCAAGTGTTAAGCAATGTTCATACACTGTACCACAAAGTGCTGCAAAGCTCAACCACTGCTCATCACGAGATAATTGTTGAGAAGTTCTATAATTTGATTTTTTTTTCCTGTAGGCCATGCTACTGCAGTTGACAACTGCAACTGGTGCTATGGCTGGTACCATTTTTGGGCTACTGGCTGAAGAAATTGGCAGTTCTGCTGCTACTTTATGGATCTTACCTTTCACTGCAGGTGGATTCATATATATTGCCACTGTTTCTGTGATCCCAGAACTCCTTGAAGATACCAAGTTTGGGCAGTCTCTCAAGGAAATCATGGCACTCTTTTTTGGTGTATTTATGATGGTTTTAATTGCCAAAATAGAGTAGAACATTTACTTACTTCATTTGCAATGCTAGTTTAGTAGATGTATATGTAGACATTTCAATTAAAGAATTACCTTTTGACTGAAACACCTTGGTGCTGTGACTTGTTTTGTTTATGTTTGGCTCTTTGTGATAAAATAATTTATTACTACTTTCTAATGATGTAACTGCAGCAGGCTTCCATTAATCACCCCAGATATCAATAACAGAGGATTTTCAATTTTTTTCCAAGATTTAAATGAAAAATGGCATTGTGGCAAGGGTGCTGCATGCTGTAACAGAACCTTTTTAAAGTGACATCAAGTGAAAATGCTTGATGACAATCTGAATTATTAGAAACCAGTTGATTACTATAAGTACAACTTGCCTTGTATGAATAGCAATATACAAAAGGCCATGAATGACATTAAAGTTGTATATAGTTATATAAAGGTAGCTTTTAACACAAAAACGTCAGAATAGTACTATACGAATAGGATGAGGAAAATGAGGCCCAGTGTCTAGGCTTAGCTATGAAAATTAGTTTTATTTGTATAATAAATAGAAAATTGCTGGAATGTTTCTCTGATCAAAGAAGCATAAACATCAATTTTTTCAGTTGAAATGTCTTGAATGGTTCTACCACAGCAGCAAGGTAATCAATATTTTTTTTTTAAATTATTGTGCTGTCTCCATGCCCCAAGAGGAAATGAGGGTCATCCAATTATAGCAAGTATAGGTTGCATTCATTTATAAATTTGAATACAAGCTCAATTTCAAATGACCAGTTTCATGACAAGCCTCATTTAGAAGATGTGCAAAAAAGTTGTTTCATAACATGTCTCCTGTCAAAAAATATTTCAATGTGTAATCTGATTTGGTGTTGAAAGAATTTGGGGTTTCTACTCTGAATCCAGGAAGTGTCCCCTAACACTTGCTGATATTTATCCTCATTTTACTCTAAAAGTCTTAAGTTGAGTAATGTCCCAGACATCTGGATTCTGAATAATGCTATGTAACAACATACTAATGCAGAGTGGAGAGTGAATATGAATTCTGCCTGTTCAGGTAGTCAAACAAAAAAAAATTGTAACCAATTAAAGGAGGTACATGAAAAATTGAGTAATCAAAAAGTTACATTACACATGTGAGTGAATATGAAGTCAGCACCTAATCTACACCACAAATTAGCAAGAAGTCAATGTTATGAGCAGAAGCACCTCAGCACTGTTCACACCTTTTCATTACCTTATTAAATATTCTACCTCACCACGAAGGCCGTTCGTAACTTTACTAGGGACAAAAGTATGAAGTTCTAACATTGTCCACGTTAATTTTTAACCATGAAAACATTAAGCTCTAAATCCCTTAGTACACTATTTCGTACAAAAAACGTCTGAATGTCTTTCATTGACTTTGACCAAACACAGTCGAGGAGTGATTGTTTTCTTTTACTCTGAATAGCATTCATGTAATAAAACTTAAAGAAGACCCAGAAGAAGCAGTTGCCTTGTATCCCCTGCTACCTAAAGCCCTGAGATGAAAAAAATAAAATAATAAAATTGGAAGAGTATAAACCGAGGACGAAACATAGTCGTAGCAGGAGTTTAATTATACAAAGATGACTTGGCTGTAAAGTTGAAAGTTACTGAATTGGTTTTTCAACTTTTTTTTGTTCGTACAATTTTGATTGCACTTACAATTTTAATTACGTTGTTCGGCCCAATGTAATTAAATTTAATACCAAGTGTACTCCAAAATGTTTAATTAAACTGTGTTTGTCAAACTTATTTGGAATTTTTTCCAGCCATTTCGAGTCACGTCATACAGGATTAAAACTGCCTTGCAAAGGTTGATTATAATATAACATCCTAAAAAATCTCTTCTTGAAAATCACAACTTGATTCAACATGAAGACGATAATAGATGAAACTGTTATGTTTGGATATAATTACAAAGTCGTTTCTCTAAACGTGTTTTATATCATACTCTTCAGAGCTGTCGCCTTTGATATATTGTGCATGAAAAGTTTCAAGCAGGTATCTGATTAAGGGTTACTGTTACGTGATGTTTCAACTACACGGACAGTTCCGTAATCAGGCGAGTGAACATGCCTCCAACTGACATAGTAATACAGAACAAAAATTTTGGAGTTAAACTTCAAACGCCCTATACTGACGCTAGTTATCAGTCTTTTCACTGTCATAATAATAACCACATAATTTTCCTCTTAAACTCCCTTTTTCCTCTGAAATAAAAAGAGAAAACAAAAAATACTGAGAGAGGACCAAATCAACTTGCTCTAATGCAAATGCGATATTCTTTGTCTGGTGCTGTAGAGCCATAATTATCTATGGGAGCTACATTGACATAAGGAGCTCGGCACGTACGCGAAGTTTAGTCAAGAGGCGGTTCCTGATTTGTCTGCTCTGTTTTGCACACTTCGTGTATCGTTACTTAAATGTTATGATTTTATTCGCATTGAAATAAATCTGTTCGTGTAAACTTTTACAGGTGTTGCTGTCAGGACAGTTTTTCACACTCACACAAACACACACACACAGGCACACAGCCCCACCCACCACCACACGTGTCTTTGATTTGAGTGTAAACATGCCCACTAAATTATTCTGGCCAGCAGAAAAAAATAAACCAGGTTTAGAGATTTCACTAGGTTACCCCCCTCAATGGCTATTAAGGTCGCGAAGGACATCATCCTTTCTTAATACTTTATAGTGAAACTATTTAGATGAAAATATAAATTGTTTATGAATCTGAGAGCCTAAACCTAAATAATTTGTTTGGGTATTTTGCAGAGATTTACCATCTGCTAACTAATGGAACTATCACCAAATTACCAGATTGCTCCATTAGATAAATTAGACACCAAAACACTGATGATTTAATACTTTTCGAACTGGCAAAATACTAAGGAGTTAAGTTAAGAAGGATGAACTTAAACTACATGCAAAAGTTTTTCAGTGATTTGAGAAAAATAGGGTTTGGGGTTTCTGCGACTGGTGTTTAGCAAAAGAATGTGGCAATTTTGTTTACCACGAACTTTTTAGTGTTACGTGTCTACTTTCAGATAAAAATTAAGACTTGGTAGAAAAGAATAAGTAAGGCAGACATACAGCTGGGTATACAGATAACTAAACAGATATGTAAATGTGAATATTATATGTTTTCACGTTGCCTTTATAGCTACACAGAGCATTTTGGAAAACATTTCCGATGTGGTGTGTATTTAATGTACATAAGCGTAATGAGTAATAGTATCGAGAACAACATCAAGCCTAGCAAAAGCAAAATAAGTTAACCTGGGGCTTGCCATCGTTTTAAGGCGATAGATATAGGATGGAGATTAAAATACGTGTCAATATGTGACAAATGATGTGAATGGACCAGTCAAACTTAGTAAGTAAAATAGTAATTGTCAAAGCTCTGGTCTGCACGGGTTAGCGTCCATTATCAAATTTTCCGCTGGTGTAGCTACCACGAGAATGAAGTGACCATTAAAGAAACAGTTTGCTACAGATCTCTCATAACCTGTCAGCAAAATTACGTTATCGTGCACCGCTAGAAGCCAGGTGCAAAGCTGCAGATGAGAATATCGGAGGTTATACCTTACAACTCTGTAGGAAAAAAAGTTAAATGTAGCATTTCAGATGGCTGGGAGTACAGCTGTTCCAGACTTTAAAGACTGGAAAAAGATTGTCAATCTCAGGTTACAACATCCGGTAATTCGAATAATGCTGCCATGCACGCTGATTGGAACTTCATTTAGTGAGGCAGAACAGCTTGACCAGTGTATAAGTACCAATATTGTGCTCTTTACTATATTGTATATCATCAAACTCCCTTCCCTGTCATTTAACTCCTACAGAAATCAATACATTGCCAACAAACATTACCCCTTGCGACTTCGAGGTCTCGTGAATTTTGATAAATATGCAATATCCCGTGATTATCTGTCGCTCTCACGTGACTTTGGGGACGCGATTGTTAAACTTACTAACATTATTTTACAGGGCATTTCTACTTTGGAAAACATCCTAAATGTCTTGTTATTACCCAGGGATATGTCTTATTCGTTGTCTTCCAATAAATTGCAGAATTAACGATTATAGTTATTTCAGAGTCATTTTTTGATTTATCTTTTCTTCTGTTATCCTTGAGCACTAATTATATGAACTGCTTGAGATGTCATTGATTAAATCTTTAAAAGTTTGCATAGTAAGCATAAAGATCGCTTCAAACATTCGTGAGGCACCAAAAAAGCTCACAATTTCAATTTCTAATCATAAATATTAAAGAGATAGTACATTAGAAGTTGATCTAATTGCGACGGTTACTCAAAGTTAGGCATCAATGTTTTAAGGAACTCAACAACTGAAATCTGAAATGGTTTTCGTTATGTATTTATTCTTGGACTATGTGTTGTATTTGTTTTGAATTGTCGGTAACTCTGGCTTCTGTTTTGCTCTCGTCTGCTGACGTACAGATAGTATCGCGTGATCACGTGAACCCAGAATCAAATCCCACGTCTGCTGTCGTGTGAGATGAAATGAAAATCGTTTTCAGAGTCTGACATTACCTTACTCTGAATCCTTTGCGAACAATTGCTGACTCCACTGCCAGGTTTGACAAACTTACGACCGGTATATGAACTGTTTTGATTTTTCTGTGATTATTTTGATATTTTTGTTCATTTAGTTTTATTTTCTCATTTATGGGAAGTTTTGCTTCTCAAATCAGTTGTGTAGTTACTTCGAATCATATTACATTTACATTCAAATAAATGGAGTGATGGAGACGGGAAGCTTGAATGCCTGTTGGAAATAAAAATTCGGAAGCAATGGCTCAATTCAATCAAACGGATGTTGATATAAACGCACATTGCGATGGCCTTTAGTAGCTCAGGTTTGAGCCAGGAATGACCATGAAGTATTATCACACCAATATAACATAAACAAATTAATCTGGTCTCTTCTTTTATTTTCCTCTCTGACGTTTTGACTTTGACTAAAGTCTTCTTATTGCAGATGGTAATTGCTCACTCGTATGCACCGTGTGTCTCAGTTTGGTGGTAATGAATTGGCAGTTTTCGGAGGTGCCGCAGTCTCGTACGTTTTGCGGGAATTGGGTGTGCTTGTTCTAGGAGTTCGGTTGTTGGAAAATTAGCTTTTTTTAGAAATGGTCTTTCCATTCGGCTATATGAGATGGAGATTGCTAGTCAGTGATTTTTCTTCAATTTTTCCTCTGGTCTAGCCAGTAAATATGTTTTTACTTCCTGAGCATTATCTTGACATTTCAATAAAAAACCTTACAAATCGTTGAACTCTCTGGGCTTGGTTGGGTTATATATGTGCAATATGATAGGGTAGTGAACAGACTTGATTACATTAAATAACATAACATGAAACGTACTAGCATTTCACATCATGTCAAATATCACAAATACATTTCAACCTTCACCACAAACAATTACTGCCACGAACAAGTACAGGTTGGTCGTCAGGTATATATATTAAATATGCGTCCACTATTAATACTTTATATTTAAATTCTTCAAGGAAGAAGAATCAAATAAACAAAACTTCCTGTACAATGTTTCAGATTTTGGAAAGTAAGTGGTTAATGTTTATGTATATCGGTACGAACGTATGCATGTATGTAGGTATGAATGTATGAATGAATGTATGTATGTATGTATGTATGTATGTATGTGTGTGTGTGTGTGTGTGTGTGTGTGTGTGTGTGTATATTAAGCTTCTAAAGTGACTAGGGTTTAAATCTTACAAAATGCTGATAGCGGCGTGCGTGCGTGCTACATGCGTACTGTAAGCGTGCATGAGTGCACGTGAATGTATTCATGCATGCACGCATGGATTCATTTACATAAGATTAGATCTTGCAGGTTGAGGGTTGAAGACGATTGATTATACTTTTCTATCCCAGAACACCTGGCTGTCTGGACTTTTTGGATTGGAAAAAATCCTATAATTTCTATTATTAAAACACCGCGCTGAAATTTAAATTTGGTTCTCAGATGGAGATTTCTGAAATCATTTACCAACATTTTTCAATGAGATATTCATCTGATTTAAGTAGTGAACAAGATGTTAAAATATTTTAACTGATTAAAGCATGAAAAACTAGTGTTTGACAAAATGAAAAAAAAAAAAAAAACACACGCGTGCCACGTTCCTTTCTAAGGTAGAATGGCACGTAAAAAGTGTGAAAAACAAGAGAGAAGTGTGCAAAACAGGAGACGTAATGGTCTGTCTCTTAATTAATATTATAAGAGCAAATATAGCTCATAAAGGACTCGACTTATCTTAGTAAAACAAATCTCAAAAATTACATACAAAGCACTACTTCAAGACTATGACCATTTGAACGCTTGCTTAAAATTAGTAAGAGGTGGCGAGGTTCATGTTCTCTGAATTAACAGATCAATAGACATGATTTATTGGGCTAACATTAGCACAATTGGCTTTTCTAAATCGTGTTCGACTAAAGATACCTTTGCACCACTTTCTTATGGTCAGTTTCAGACAGCTCTATATCTTAACGAAATATTACCGAATGATGACTATATTCAGAAGTGAAACAGCGATAAGGTACTGCTGAAATTCTTGGAACGGTTCCACGAACTCCGTAAAGTTTAGCAAACAAGACATATCATGTCAAAAACCTGAGTTCAGTTTGCATATTTTGTATAGATCTTCGTGAAGCCACAGCTAGAAAAACTAGAAAACTACTGAAACTAAAAAGACAGGGACATATGCTCGACCTGATAATTAAATTACAGGTAAATTGCTAATTCTTCGAAGGAGTTTAGGAAACAAAAGTATTAACGTGAATGGATGGAACCGAGGAGTGTCAGTAAATCCAACTCTTCTTGAACAGAAAACTGCAGTTGCACATTTTTTGATTCGGCGAAAAATTGTACATCGCGCATTTTTGGTTTAAAATCTCATATTCGTACTTCGTCCATGAGATCGGTTTTGAACTTCTAACAATACTATTTGAGATGATATGTGGACGTTTATCAAACACGTGTTCGCTGAAAAACGATTCCTGAGCCCAAGACGGGGATCAAAGCCACAATCTTCTAATGACCAGTGAGACTTTGACCACTGAGCTGCCCAGCAAGCATTTTAGGTGGCCATCTGAAGCTCGGTAGCTCAGTCGTCGAAAGCGTCTCACCAGTCATTACAAGGATGCAATCCCCTTCTTGGGGCTCAGAAATCGTTTTTCTGGGTAAACGAGCTTGGCAAACGTCCTTTCACGTATTGTCTTTAATAACACGTTCCCACGTGCACTACAAGTTCCTACTTGACCTACACCCAAAAAACGAGTAAGCAAGGTACTGACATTTCGAACGAAAGCCCTTTTTTGTCTGTACGGTATCTCGACTGCTTATTTTCCAGATGTTTTTCGGGATACTGCTATCAGTCTCGGTTTTTTTGTACCACGAAATCGATTCGTACAATAAGCTCATTATTTTAAAGTTGACTTCTATTTTGTTACTTACCCCAGTCATTTTCCTCACAGTCAAATTACTAAAAAGCATTTACAATTTTTTTAAAGGAATGTCGAATGGATGATCAACGTTGCGATCCTATAATTCTTGAGCAGTTCCCATCGTTTGGCACAATGACTGGTTTGACTTTACCCTGCAACCGCTGACGAGGAAACGAAAAAGCAAGGATTTTATCTTCCACACAAAAAACAAAGATAAAAGAAGATAAAAAAAAGATGAAAGCCATTCTCCTTTCTTAAAGAACCGTATGAACAGCAACTGTAAATCACTGTAATAACGTGTAACTGTCTTTAATTGCTAGTCTAATGACGTTCGTATCATATGTAGTCGGCTAGAAACATCGGCTGCGAAGAGATTTACTTCGTTGTCACGGTAATTGAAGATCGTATTAATAAATTATAATTTGTCCAATAGTAGAATTTATTGAAATAAATTATGGCATTATATTTTGCTAATACAAGAGCAACAAAACATATTTAAATCTGCACAAATTCTCTTAAAGTCAACTATATTATTTATTACAGCATTGTAATCCCTTGCTTGACTTCCGGTGGCAAAAACTACGGGTGGAATACTCGTTATTAATTGTGTAGACAATATTAGGTACATGAACAGGCGTGGTTTTGAAAACAGTTAATAATATCAGTGAACATAGGTAGGCAAAGAACATGGGGTGCCTCATGCACATGAAAGGTTAAAATGTAGATGAGAGGACGATATAAGACGCCTAAATAAAGGGAGAACGAGGGAATAAACTCAACTGTGGAGATAAAAAACTTGCAAAGGAAACAAACACGGCCATGGGATAGAACCCGTAAAGAAAATAAAAATAAAACGAAAAGTTAAAATGCGAATTCAGTCATTAAATGAGGTTACAGGATTAGGAGCAAACAAGAGGGTATGAACAAGAACGAAGGAACAATTCGGTAAACAAGAAATGGAGGGGGTAGATCGACTGTGCTAGAATAACCTACTTAAAAAAGTAGAAGTTGACTGCAACTGCACAATAGCGATGACCGAAACCCTGTGTCATTCTTCTGGCCATACAGACCAACTTGACCAATTTCCATCAAGATTTTCCTACACTGGAAAACTGTTACTCCAGAAAGAGTATTAAATTTCTCAAGTGATATGTATCACATGTAGAACAATAATCCTGGTCACCAAAGTTTTGATCCTTGATTGGGATATTGTCAACGATTTCCTAATATATGAGCTCAGCGAAAGACTAGGACATTACACAGTAAACTCACACTCCCGCACACACCTTAAGATCGTTCATAGTTAATGACGTATCCACATTTCCGATCAGGCAACTTATATTTTATTCAGGAAAATGCTTTTAATCTTATTTCGTCTTTTTAATCTTATGTACATTGAATTAGTCCTAAAGTGTCCATTGATCTTGTTTGTTTGAAAAACAGTGAGTACTGAGGATGGAAACTAATAGCGTTTTATTCAATTTTCAATTTGTATGATATCAATTTGACAACAAATGTTGAATCACAAAACAAGCTGAAAATTGATCTCACATGTTGAGGTGTTAAACAGAAAATTGTCATACTTTCTCACCGTAGTTGCCACACAATTTTTAAAAAAAAACTATTTGTTTGCTATTCATGAAAGAACTAATAATCTCTGGGCTATTTTTGCCGTGAAGGAAATAACGTTAGCATTGTAGTTGCCATAGCATACTTTAAGAAATGTGCTAAATTGCGTGTATGGAATAACTTGATCTTTATGGAATAAATAGCTACAGTAAAATGCTCAGTAGCGAGGTAATTCCATATACCAATTCTACCATATATTTGGTTATCTCAGTAAAATTGAACAAAGTTTAATGAATAATGCAATAAAGTAATGTTTACGATTGCCTCCACGGCTTAAAAGTTAGAAAATTATGATGCTAACTATAATATAATCGACACGACATATCCTATTTAGAAAACTGAATTCACCGTTCGCGTCACACTTTTAAATATAATGTAACTTACTTTAAGAGTTATGCGTAAAAAACGGCAATGAAGGGAAGCTTACAATAAGCAAATGAAATAATTTATTAAATTCACCTCAATAGCTTTCTTACAGTCTTTAAACAATCTTTCTGTTTGCCCAGTTGTCTTTTTTTCTAGTCAAATTTACTCGGAAACATAAGATTTTAGAATGCACGACACAAATTAAAAACCTGAGTCATGACTGAGTTATGTTTGCATTTTGGAAGCTATTCGATTATTGATCTCTATAAACACAAAGCTTACGGCTTCGTTACAAAGTATCGTGTAAGGATTCGTGTATTTCTGTCATGTTCAAGTGATTTTCGTTTAATTTTTATTAATTCACCGGCAAAAAGCTGTACAGGAAAATAGCAACTAAGAATGTGTCAAAAAAGTCAATAATATGTTTGAGTTTTTTGTGATTTTATTTTTCAGCACTAAAAGGTCGACAATCAACACCACACAAACACTTTAAAAACTTTCAGACACACCAACGAAAACACACTAGGTTCGAACGAGAGATGAACAGTAATTTTGTCTTTCTGTTGCTTGCTGTTCTGTTTTTAACTGATAGCGGCAACAAACATATTTGAATCAGGCACTCGGTGAAATTTATCTTTACTTGGCACCTGCTTGGTAATTGAAAACTAATCAAATCATCAACTGGGCAATATCAGTTTGTTCTGTTATAGAACGTCGACACAAAAAACCAAAAAATATTTATTTATGAAACACGTTAACCTGACAGTTTTTTAAATAATTCTATCATAACCTAAGACTAGCAAAACGGTAGGCAAAGAGTGAAATATTGTCCTTGACCGCTACTCTTTTGGAGTTTCTACTAGAAAAAAGTCAATAGTGTCGTAAAGTATTGCCCGATACTTACGATTTCACAAACAAAAATTAATTTTCTTGGCCATTTACCATTATTATGCAACGGACAAATTAACAACCTCTATCTGATCAACACCCCCGTACAAAGAAAGAAACTTTAAATGTCTGTCATACTACAGATCTCACTGTGATTTCTCAGTAATTTCTCCTGAAAAGAAAATTTCCCTCAACTTGACGGTCTTTCAATATTTTGCCATAATTACTCTACAAATAAGGTCACTATTCTCGTTTAAAAGAAAAGGCCACGAAACAGGCATTATATTTGTATCAATCCGTGACCAACTTGATCATGTTTTCCTACTTAACATCCTGAAAAGGCGTTGCATTGTTATGTGCAACAGAGGTGCGCCAGGTTGAATGGTCCTGCCACGACAGAAAGCATACACAGTCTCCTGAAAACCAGCTATGTACTTCTTTGCAGACATATTGTATGTTACCGTTTCAGTAATGCTGCATATTTAATAAATTGCATGGGAGTTCAACTCTTAAGGAGGCACCAAAAGCAGAAAGCCAGATTTCACAAGAGATATACCGGGAAAATAATTAAACGTTTGGGAGGTAAACAAATTAAGTGTTTCTTAAAGATTATGTAACACAAGAGGTTGCAGGTGGACATGTTCCAAACACGAATGTAAGTATTTGGCAACTATAAACAATTGCACAATGGAATGAAAATTTCATCCCACAAAAGCCATGTGTCACGTGAACGTAAGCTTGTATAAATGTATGCACATCTGACATCGGACACCACTTTATTTAGCAACTGTCTCGTGTTGGTATCGTGCCTTGGCGACATTTTTGCAGTTACCGAAGTTATACGAGTAAGTTTGCTGTAGTGATTTCACAGTGACTGTATTGTAGTGGCTGTATTGACAGTTGTTTGTTTCTCTTTTTGATCTGCTGCTGCACCCAGAGAACATGCAATTGTAACTTCTTCAAGCATGTATGTAATAGCCCAACCAAAGTTTAACCTATTCCTGGTTTAGTGGGATTTTTTTTCTATCCTTATTCTGGCGACCTCAAGACAAGTTTATTCTGTTTACGAGATACCTCTGGTTATCAGAGAGTTTTAATGAAACAATTTGTATTTCTATAGGGACAAGGACCTAAAGTTACAAGTTGGCACAGTATGTTTGGGATATTAGAAAGTAAGTAGTCGTCCTGTTGACAATTTTACAGTTCTTGCTGATGGAACGAGATTTGCATTTTAGAAAATACAATGAAGCGCCAGCAGTTACCTCGAAAGAATTAACTACAAGCGCAGAGAAGATTCTTCGATATTAATAATTATTTGACCAAGTGGAGTTTAATTCAGATCTTGCCTTGATGAACCTCTTTAAAAATTTTGGATTTAAATTTTTAGATTTAGTTGATTTTCTCACTCATCAGTGAGCGGAATGCGCCAGCAGGCTAGATCCACAGTTAATAGTCTCGTTATTCGAGACGATGCGGGTTGTTAGTAATAAAATATTATGCATCAATTTTTTTAATTCAAGGCCGTGGTGAGTTTCTGGCCGCTGGTATGTTTTGCTGGAAAGCGTTACTGCACACAAAGCACTCAGTGACAGTGACAAAAAAACAATTATGGCTTAGGTTTATAGGTGAATTCTAAACGTAGAGATAAGGCCTGGGCCAAGAACCTTAATAAAGCCTTCGAGAAGGAATCTTTACTAGGAAAACACTTGTAGCGTACTGTGCATTTTGGATACTCCTGACACTGTTACGTTTTCCTACTTCATAAAATTAATCATTTTAAAAAATTCAAACGGTTTAGTTAGAGATGCTCAGAAGACTAATGAGATTTCGAGGTTATATTCCACAAACTCAGTAATACTTCATCAACAAAAAATAAAGAACCAATGAGAAGTGCAAATGTGGGGAAAATTTCACGGAAATTTGGCCAACTTCCATCTCAAGTCCTTTTTTTCGCCCGGCGATAAAGCGGGCAATGACAATATCGATATTTCTCCGGCTTACAATTTTCTAGGCCAATCAGATTACTCGTTGTTTGTATAATTCATGATACTCAAACGTTTTATAAAACGACATTTGTTGTTGTTGTTTTTCAGTTACATCTATCTGCTGAAGGGTACAGAAGTATTTCTGTCGAAGCGTCTTAACTTCTTACTATTTTGTAAGTCACTGACAAGCATTCTGTTTTAGTGCCATGGAATATTAACAGGTTTGAGAATTTTACTATAAAACCCTGTAATTTATCAGTGCTTGAACCAGTTTCTCAAAATGACCGTAATTCAAAATAAAATCGAGATAAAAGTTGGCTAAGTTGATGTAAAATCTTTCTCAGATTTCGAACTATTCTTCATGCACGGTATTGTTTTTTTCAGGTTTTGACTTACGAAATACTGATGAGTTTGAGAATAAATAATTAGCCTCACTCATTTTCTAGGGTTGCTTGTAACGGCCAACAGGAAAATAGGAAAAGCATGTAAGGCAAAAGACAGTGAAGATATGTTTGCATTAATAATCAAGTTACAGGTGAGTTTCCAGCTCTTACAAGATGGAAAACAAGCCATTATATGGCAAACACGTCTATTCTAAATTCATTTGATATAAATTTGCAAAGATCTGTTCTTCCTGTAAAAACCATCTTAATTTTTTTCCCTAAGAATTCCCGTATGGATGATCAACGCTGTCACCCAGCCACTCTCAAAAGGATCTCCGCTGAACTGGACAACGACTTAACCTTATTCTGCAATTGCACTGAAATACAATAAACAAGCAGCGGTGTGATATTCCGTGTGAAAAATCCCACCACAATAGCTAAAACAATACTGGATGAAATCGAATATGTTTATACGTGTCATTCGCTTTATGAATAAATGTTTCAGATTCATATTAATGGTTTCCTCGTTTCTCTTAGTTTGCCAATTAACCTTCCCCCGGGGCCCTGTTTTTATAATTTCTAACGTCCTACAGTTTATTATTATTACCATCAAAAATTTTACTAGACCTGTCCATGAATACACACAACGAATCCACAAAGACTTCCCATGTCCGTCTGCTTTTTTTCATCTTTGAGAGGAAAATTATTTTACGAGTTTCAATTTTCCTACGTAACATTATTGAAATATAATTGAATGTAAAAAGATTAACATAGGATGCTTGATAGGGCTGCACACAGAAATACAAATTCAAGCATTTCACAAAGCTTACGATAGACAAAAGTTATCTTTTGATACCAATTTGATAATTTGTAAACCAAATTGTAAAAATGTCATAAAAATTTAAGTCAAGCAAACTTGTTGCAAGCACAAACCTGCAGTGACAAGCATTCTCGGTTTTATTCACTTGGAATAATCAGTGAAATTTTTAGTTTTATTTTTATCTTCGTTTTTCCAAACCAGATGTTTATTAATCTAGGCTTCGTTAAATATACATAAGCAAACAGAGTTCAAGGTGTGCCACTATCAGATAATGTTTCCTGAATTATATAACTTGAGGCAGTGTTTCATGGCAAAATAATTGAATGAACAGACCTTAGAATGTTATAATACTTTTTTAAAAAAGTTTCCTTATTTCTAAGGCCTTTGTTGTTTTATAAAGAAAAATAGACTATAGTAAAGGAAGAAGCGAAAAAGGAACTCATCTCCACTGATTTGACTTCAAACTCTTAGTCACTACTGCAGAGGCGGTGAAGACGAAAAAATTGGCTGGCAGGGATTGATTGCTTACTGTGGTTAAGGTGGGAGGTAGCGAACAAAACATAACTATGAGAGTCGCTGGGCTTATTCAAGGCAGACGTGTGACCTGGGTCATTGCTAATGGAAGCCGAATTAAGGAATGATACACAGGTTTCCTTGATAGTCCATGTGAACATCGGAGCAGGGTAGCAACGTCAATAAAATTGATAAACTACTTCAAGTCCACATGCTGTGCATAAACAAATAATCAATAAATTGGCCGAAGAAGTCAAGGATGGCGCCCTTATATTGTGAAAAAAATCTGCTTTTCAAATTATTTAAAAAACAGATTAGTACTACCTACCGTATATGTACGTAAAGTTCACCATCAAACGAAGCATTATCAGAGGTGTACAGTAGTCATGCTAACCCAAGCGCATTGTATGTTTAAAGTAAAATTTCAAGACTTCAAAACAATCACTACATCGGACAACAGTGTACAACAGCTAGACATTCATAATAAAAATGATTTGACGATTACAAAGACGGTATTACTCAACAATAATATTAATAATAAATCTTATAATAAAAATGCCGATTTCATTCTCTCTTGTGCATTGACGCTATCAATGCACAAATATCAAAATATCAAAAATTCATAGGGGATGATTGGTATCTGACGTCAAAAGCCAACTTAATAATGAGCTCTGCAGAGCAGCAGGGGATACAGTCGGCCCACCAGGGTTATTCCTTAAGCGAATTAATCCCTTTAGCTTTGTATGTAAATTGCCAATTTCAAACTACGTGATGTTTTTATTCTTTATCATTCTAATCATAATGTATCGATGCTTATCTGAATATCATTAAAATTCAAAGAAACAGTTCCCTTGAGAAACATCACATGATCTGACATGCGTAAACAAACATCAAAGGTCTGGGTGTGGTCAATAGAAGGTTGGAAGCAGAGGCTGGCACATCACTCCCTGAATGAGATTGCTAATAGTGGCTTAGTCCGCTATATTGTGCCATAAAGTACATCGGAAATTTAATTTAACGTAAAGAACTTGTTTAGTTGAGCTGGCGACGAGAATTTTGTTGTAACAAGTTTGCTGTCTAAGTGAAAACAGCGCCATCTTTGTCAGCAGATTTAACGGTACCGTCATCTGCATCGCAGTGACTTTAAATCATAAAGTTCACCTGTGTTCAAAGAATAGTTTTGTTTTCTACGCATAGTGTGCCATTTGCCAATGTTATGGCGACACAGTCGGACCGTAAAATCAAGCAATGAAAAGTCTACCGGTCTACACCAGAAGCTGAAGCCTAAAAGACTTTTCGACTTTGACTTATTCAAAAGTGTAACTGCCGTAAGAAGTGAGCTCTGGTTACGAAAGCAGGCCTTACGTTGTAAGCCTGAAAGAATCTTTCCGTAGAGTGTATGTGACAGTGTAAATAACTGATATTTTATGATAAAATACATCTTTGGCAAAGACAGGTCTTTAAAAGCTTTGAAACGATAATACTAGTGGTATAAGTGAAACCTAGATTATCTTCCGTGGACGAATCGGGGAACATCAAGCAATTTGGCCAATTTTGACGTCTTAGTATCTTCTCGAAACATGCAACTCAAGCTTAGAATTTGGCACAACAATTTTCCGAATGATACCGGTTAAAAAAAAAAGAAAAGTGGGCAGACTCGAGGGACGAAGGATTTACAAGACGTAATATTGAGATTTTTTGGTACATAAACTGACATGGACCTAATGGTGAATGACGGTAAAGACTCGAACAAGCCAAGAAAATATAATCGGAATATCAACGATGGAAATGTTGAAACAGAAAGAATTAAAGAACTTAAATCATGTAGTATAACTTCCCACGTCATAAATTCCAGTTAAAACATGCCTGGTAGATTGGGCCTTAGATATATGAAAATAAAACTGAAAACTGGTTTACTGATCGGCGTGTTAAAAAAAGAAAAAAAGACGGTTTTTTCGGTAAAGGAATGATTCAGTTGAAGCTGTTCGTGCAGTTTAGCTTGTTAAGTTACTTGTATATAAAACATGAAACAGTTTGCCTCTGTTTTTCATCCACTGAACGAAAAAATTAAGGCACAGGATTTTACAAAGGACAAAAATTAAGTTTCTTTCACGTTCGGTGTAAAAATTTCGATAAAATTCTAACAAACCAACGGCGGTAAGCAGCTTTATTAGCAGCTATTTGACTAAAGTGAACAGACTTTCTACGACGCTAGGATTTTTTGCCTGCCATGCAATTAAGATATGCAATAAAGAACAAAATATGAGCAATGAACGAAAACGTCAGCGTGAAGGCAAAACTTAAATAACACCAAAGACTAAAACCCGTTGATAAATTGTAACCTTTAGATGGTACATGATTAAGCAAGTGGAACAGTTGACAGAAATTGTGACACCTGGAAGTTGTATCTATGTGGTATGTATTTATCAGTCAATTTCTCGATATGTAATTTTACGGTTGCAACGGCCAACGTTGGTCGTTCATTCTTCTTGACTGGAGGCGCAGAACAAGACCAATAAGACTATCATCAGGTGATGTGGCCTTTTTGATCAAATCTGGATTACAACGTTGATCATTAAGACGACTAGTCTGCAGAAAAAGTAATACAGAGAGTACGAAAAGTTGAATTAGACTTTTAGTATAAGCCGTCTGAATAATTTCAGAAGTTTTAATAAACACAATCTGTACTAACTTGTAGCTTTATTATCAGTTCAGACATTGTATCGAATGTTTTTGAGTTTGTTTTCTTCCCTTTTCCAATTTGAAAAACAAACTTGCGACTCCTCTTCTTGCTAAAAGTTCGTTCTTGTGGCATTTTGAAAGACATGAAAGTACCAGACTTCCACCTTTTATATAAGATTCACAAGCCAAGAAGTAATGTTGACAGATAAGCAGATAAGATAGATTAAACATCCGGGAAATCAACAAATTAGACTGAAACGTATACTTGACATTCGCTTATCTTCTCCTATTTTTGTGCGCGCTTGCTTTTCGACAAACTTGTTCTAAACTTTAAGTCACCAATTCCGATCATGTGAACAGGTTTAAAGCTACCAAGCGTAGATTGTTTGATACGTTAACTTCTTAGGGTGTTAAAGTGCCAGAATGTTCCATAAGTCCACTGTTTGTTGACATCTTCTTCATGCAAAACTTAAAGATTGAAATCTGAGTATTTGCGTCGAAGAATACAAAATCATAATTACGTGGAAAGAAATACGCGTTATATTAACCAGCTGTTCCGCAATCGATTTATGATCAAAATATCAATCTCGCAGTCATCATGGTCAATAAACAGTTCACAAGTTTTTAAAATCATGCCCTCAGAAAAGGACAGTTATTTGCTTTCCAACCGATAGCGGTTTGGAGGTCACCAGATCACAACTGAGGTTGTGTTGTATTGACATTTAGTATTTTATGGACAATTTAATGAAATGGAACTCATCACTTTTTAGGCTGCCATGGAAAACCAAAAGAACTAAAAGATTATCAAGAAATTAATTGTGAAAAGAAATTGATGTCAGGAAATTACATAATTCATAATATTTTAAAACTTTACGCAAGATTATGCTTTTCGTGCAAATTTTTCGATACAAGTAAAACTGGTAAGAAAAGTTTATATTCGAGATGAGGACAAGTGATAAACAAAAGGAAGCCGGCAGTCCATACAATAAGCAGTTTAAATCAGAACGTGATTAAAAAAAAAAAAAAAGAAATGTGGACATGCTGAAGACCTTTAAAGTAGTATGAATTCTGTGAATTTTCAGAATACGTCCATCTACCATCACAAATGAGAGAGAGAGAGAGAGAGAGAGAGAGAGAGAGAGAGAGAGAGAGAGAGAGAGAGAGAGAAAGAGAGAGAGAGAGAGAGAGAGAGAGAGAGAGGGTGGGTGAAGGAGTTTACCGACTAATCTTTCTCAATTTTGTGCATAAGAGTGAAGAGTCAACTTTAAAATTATCTCGCAAATTATCTACGCGCCAAGAGGCAATTCCAGGAAAGTGTCACGTCAACTTACATAAATTTGCCTTATTATATCATAAAAATTACGTAATGAAAGAACATTTGGAAGAAACGCATCATGAACAAACAGCTGTATACTGACCGAAATGGTCTAGCGCAGTTAGGACAGAAAAATCATCGAAATAAAATTATTTCGAAATTTCGTCTAATTGTGATCATGTAAATTAAAAAATTCACGAATGCTCGCCTATTGCGGACATTAAACGGTTGACTCTTAATGTACAAAAACAGCTATATTTATTCAGGAAGCCCACGTAAACAAAGTGTTTTTCAGCAGGGTACTGAAACCTATAACACTTCTAAATTATAAAATAAATTACACTGAAAGAAAACTGGAATATTACATATTAAATTATAGTTCCTTTACATTACTCTTAAGTTGTTGGGGTGAGTTAGTCTGTTTAATGCAAGAGTGCATTTTGTCGTAGTCTTTCAAATTATGGTGAACAACCTCTTGTTCACCGCAGTTTAGTTTGGCTTCAGGGAGTTGTATATTTTTGCTGGTGTTTTTATTATAGTTATTGTTTCCGCTTGTAGTTAGTCCCAAATTAAAATCTGTAATCCCATTTATACATTTATAAGTAAAAATACTTCATAATAAAGTAAATGGTTTGAACCTGGGAGAATCGTAACATGTTTGAGGAAGTTGATCGTCCAGGTTAGTGTAGTCTTGAAAAAGACTGTTGGTTGAAGTGACTGACGTTTCGACAGCCTTAGCAGCGGTCATCTTCAGAGTCAAAAGGAGAGTAAATGTCAGGTTCGCCTGTATTTGTATCTGGCTCGTGCGTGATAAGTGGGCGGTCGTATTAGTCATGGAGGTGTGATATTTGGCGAGAAGCAATGGGTGTGGTTGTGTAGGCGTTAATTATCAGTTTGTCGAAGTGTAAGTCTATAGGCTGCTCGCACGTTTGACTTTGTGAATTAGTCATTTGTAAGGTCCCGGTAA
Source organism: Heliopora coerulea (assembly GCA_030142905.1). Taxonomy (NCBI): domain Eukaryota; kingdom Metazoa; phylum Cnidaria; class Anthozoa; order Scleralcyonacea; family Helioporidae; genus Heliopora; species Heliopora coerulea. Next base: position 1,950,195 of record JASJOG010000038.1, read on the forward strand.
TTGTTGTGATCGGTTTAATGGATTTTGTTCTAAGTTCGTATACCAGCTTTCTAGTGTGAGTCGCATTTTGCATTTTGCCTATTCCCAGTCAATGTTGTGTTTGGTTTGTCGGTGGTGTTCGGCAATGTGGTTGGTTTTGTCTCCGTTTTTTGTCGCTCGTTTGTGTTCTGTTATAAAATATACGATTAACAGAACACAAACGAGCGACAAAAAACGGAGACAAAACCAACCACATTGCCGAACACCACCGACAAACCAAACACAACATTGACTGGGAATAGGCAAAATGCATTACGTACAGCACCAACTACAAACAGCGACTCACACTAGAAAGCTGGTATACGAACTTAGAACAAAATCCATTAAACCGATCACAACAATTACCGGGACCTTACAAACGACTAATTCACAAAGTCAAACGTGCGAGCAGCCTATAGACTTACACTTCGACAAACTGATAATTAACGCCTACACAACCACACCCATTGCTTCTCGCCAAATATCACACCTCCATGACTAATACGACCGCCCACTTATCACGCACGAGCCAGATACAAATACAGGCGAACCTGACATTTACTCTCCTTTTGACTCTGAAGATGACCGCTGCTAAGGCTGTCGAAACGTCAGTCACTTCAACCAACAGTCTTTCTCAAGACTACACTAACCTGGACGATCAACTTCCTCAAACATGTTAAAAATACTTCAATGCCTCAGTAATGAAGCTTTTAATGGTGTCCACTGAAGACGTCTTGAAGCTTCGGTTGCTGAAGTACACAAGTACGTCAAGAACAACTTTTGCACCTTTATTTTCCGGGATTTGAACAGAGTTCAAGAAGATAGCATAATTCTTTTCAAATCACATTACATTCTGCAGTCTAGGAATGCAAGAATGAATGCCGTATGAAGAGGGCATCGTGTAGCCGGTATGTTGGATATGATCTTCTTCGTCAAAGTAGCTCAAAAGTCTTTGGTTTATCTTGCTAGCAAGGTTATCAACATATTGCTGCCATTAAAAACGCTCAATGACGGTTATCCCAAAATTTTCAAATAACGTCTCTTTTTGATTTCCTGCTTGTGAAGAATAGTGATTTTTAAATCAGAACAGCAATTTAGTGGAGGATTTTAATTGGCGAAGAAGAGGAGTTCCCTTTCATGGTTAAGCCTGAGGAAGTTTTTGTTTAGTTATGCAGCAACCATGCATGTATTCCTTTATAAAATAGCTATGATCATATTTACTGGTGACGACGATTGCTGGAAAAAATATCATGTCGTTTACCAAAGATGTCTTCGTTGTAAATTCAGTGTCAGTCTCCCTAAAGTGATCTTCCCTTGCTATCTTTCCAGTTTTTCTTCGACAATACCTTCAGATCAAATTCTAAGATTTTCCCTTAAAAAGATCTGCTTTTCCTGGTTTCTCTTTCTCTTTCAAAGAAGTCGCAGTTGGATACCGTGGTTCTTTGGTGAGACCTATATCAAACAATTGATTTTTAAACTTGGTTATCCAATAACCAAAGTTAATAGTTACGTAAAACCGTGTATCGTACTTGATCGGTCCATGCATCTACGTTGATGGAGGGGTGCATTACTACGAGACTATCTTGGTATCAAACTTGATATTGGCGCACTGGCTTCATTAGCAGTCACACACCAATCTCCAGGACTCGACCAAACCGTGTTTCTACGTTTTCACTAATTGATTAAATGCATACATAGAAAATTGTTTTCGATCAGTGAGTGTGATCGGTGCAAAGTCTCAAGGGACGTTGGTGGACAGCTGAAGATTACACGAAGATTGATCTTAACCTGAGTTGGCTCCACGGCACCTTCTGTCGACAGTTTTCAATCAATCTTTCAAACGGGTAAGGTGAACGAACATGTAAATGAAAAGAATATACACCTGGAGGAAAGAAAATGATACGAATGAAAATACCACCAAACATTTTCTAGCGTAACACAAGTACATTATAAAAACAGAGGAATCACAATGTTCAACACTCACTTGTAACATTATCTGCTCAAAAACAGTTGTTGGCTTCTTCAATAACTTTTCTTTCCATCTTCAAAACTCGAATTCTTTCTCCGCTTTGAGAAATTTTCACAATACTACTTGATGAGGTTCAACGTATAACGTGTTAAACGTTAGATAAAATAAAATGAAAAGCAGTTTATTGTTTAGGGATACCAAAAACAAGAGAAAGCGGCCTGAAGAAGTAAATGACGGTAACTAAATAAGTTGTACGACAGTATGAATGTACCTTTACACGACAGTTATATGTCGGTGAACGTGACATTTGAAATTCGGCAATTAAAATGACCATGTAAAGCCTAGGATTCGGAACAATGGATGTATAAAGTAGTACTTTCAAGAAAAGTAGTCTGAGCTAATTTTTTGTAGCTAAAAGACAGTTTTAAACGAAAACAACTATTTAACCATTGGCTGTATCAAGATTAAACGCAGCATACTCAAGGAGCCTTTGGCAAGCACATTTATATCTGATAATTCAGGTTTACGGCAAGTTAATAAATAAGATTATTCCACATTGTCAAACAATGCAACAAGATAAATTAATCACTTGGTAAACTTACGGTTATGTATGTACATAATTTGTCATGAAACTCACATGTTATCCTCTGTATTCTCTCTCACGTCACTTCCACAGGTGGTTACACGTTGAGAATGCGAAGAATGATTCGACTTCTAAGCCCATTAAACCAACTTCTAAAATTTAAAAAAGTCGAAAGACTTGAAACTTTTTTTTATTGCTGTTGTCCTGGAGATTTCAAATTACTATAAATGAAAAAAACCCAAGGTAAAATAGTCGTATCTATACAGGCCAATTTACTTGGATTGTTCACTGTGATGAATGTGTACCGTTAGCCCCTTAGAGTCGTTGGGTGGAATTACTACATTGGCAAGCGAATTGTCAGCATGAATTGTGCCCTCGAGACAACTTTACATAAGCTAGGACGACCTAACGTGTGCGACAATCGTGTCATGTGAACGAGCACTACCAAACGCTCTTTTTTCCCATCGTTACGTGACAACCTAACGAAAACATAGGGTTGAAAACCCAACATCAGAGAAGACGCTAATCAGTCTTATTTTAATTCTTTGTTTGTTATTCTTTATGTAGAGGGGGGAAAATATGCCCTAGGGACTTCATCTGTACGTTGATTGGCTATTTGAATTTAAGATTCCTTCAATGGAAACTTTCGAAATTCATAAGAAGTCTGCCAAAGGTGATGTTACCCTGGACAACTCTTAACACAAGAAAGTACCGGAGCAAAATTTCGCTAAAAATCTTTCACAAGTGGCATGTCACACGCGTCAATTTTTTTGAGTAACATTACTTCAAACAAAACTTCAACTCTCGTCAGCAATCCTATCACTGCTCGCTGAATATCCTTACTTACATCAAGTTGGTTATTCTAGAAGATTTCAGCTGTTTAAAAATGTACAAAAAAATCTAAACTAAGCGGACAACGTACTTCTTGTACTTGGGACTGAACAAAAGAATATCTAAACCAGTGACGTAGGAACAAATTTGATTGGGGGGGAGCTGAAGTCAGCATATACATATGCAGCCCTGGAAGAATCATACATTTTTACAGCCTCTTAGAATGCTACCACAGTCATCTGTGCACTCGAATTACTGTTCTTTGTTCAAGACTGAAAAGTTCCCTTCCTGATGAAAAATATTACTTTTTACATAATACAAAAATCTTATTTTTTGTTTTGAGACACAGTGCTCCAAAGCACTGAAACTTGATGTTTGACTGATACAGTTCTTGTAACCTCTGAGATGGCTGCGTTGTATTTCCATTGCATGTATTGATTTAACGTTTTTCAATTTCCAGCAGCAGCTTCAAGCCTTGTCGGTCAAATTTGCGCTCCTCTACAGCGGTCTAGCCACAATGACTACCCGTTCTTCGTGAAATCTTCAAAATCTCGTAGACGTAGGTTAAGTGTTAGTCCTTAAACATGGCTGAACTTTGCACGAACGGCTTTCATATCAGTGAAGATAAGAAGCTACTTTCGTAACGCTTGGCCCATTTGGGGGGAGGCTCAGCCCCGCACAAAAATGCATGAGGAGGCTGAAGCTCCGTAGCTCCCCTGTTTCTCACGCCTCTGTTTTAAACTATAAGGGAAAGGACAATGCTCGTTATTAAGGGTTTCGGCACAGTTCAATATTACATTATTTATTCATTAAGTGTCAGCGGAGGAAATGCAAGGAATTCGTGGAATTCCATTGACCGATGCAGCAAACGTATTTTCGTTGAATGAAGGAAGAAATCTGGACAGAAATATGATCAGAGTTAAGAGTTTAAGGGAAGGAGCAAGTTCTAACAGAGATAGTGTTAAAACAGGACATCAGTCAAAGTTGTTAAAAAAGTAAGGTAAATCTTGGTTGCCACATAAGGAAAACAGCTGCCACCGAAGTAGCCAAGCTGTATTTTATACAGCAAGGATAAATAAAGTGAAAAGTCGTTAGCCACTCGTGGAGTAGTGTCTGAGACGTTTTAATTGAGAACGACAGGCCAAAAAGTGAACAAATGTCAACTTACATGCTCACATAATGCAAGGTGGTTTTTTGTGCATTAAGGTGTGCGATGACAACGCAGTGTTACAAGTTGGGTCCGAATGAACATTACGATTTCTTTTCATAGTTGTTGCCGTTCAAGTAATATTCTACTCCACTTGGCTTATACGGAACTACCGTTAAAATTAACGACCAGTAACGTATGTGCGTCATCAAGGGACAACAACTTCCTCAGGAAAGGGCATCAAAGCGACAAGTGGTGTTCAGCAAACGAGAAATATCGGCTAGTTCAGAACATGGTGGTATATCGCCAAGCACACATACAATAATGAATATTTTATTTCACTTTCACATTATTTTACTTTAGCAGTTACATAGTTCTGTGTGTGATCTGAGAAATTTAACATCTATCTTTAAAAAAAAAAAACACAATTGAAATTCAACGCTAAACGTATTCTCAAGATTACAGACATTTTTAGAGGAACACCATTTACCAGGTTAACGTGTTAACAAACATAAAGCCATTTTTGTCTACTGTGTCCCATACGAAAATGATTTTGTCCATCATTAATGTGAACCCAATGCCATCAAAGTAGAATGTTTTCAAAGGTAACGGCATGAAACCACGATTTCTTCGGTTTAGTTAATCAGGTGACATGACCTTGAGAAGTAGAGCGGCTCTAATCGAATACTAAACTCCAGCATCACTCGGGTAAAATCCAGCAACTTTAAGCAACTGCAACTCAATGCAACAAACGCAGTTCCAAACTCAAGTTGTACGACAAGATGAAGCCATTCCACGCAAGGTTTTGCAAACGTCCAATGCCGACCACCGCAGGACACTCTTGCCTTTGGATCAACTCATTCTTGGGCGCTTTCAGATGTAGTTCTATGGTCCAAGTGGAAGTGCACACCGCTGGTCGTCCATTCTTCTATTTTGAAGACTTAGTATGAGCCTAAATAACTCATCGTCGGGATGTGTGCCCTTTTTAATAAGATCTGGATCACAGCGCTGATCGTCAAGACGAGATTCCTGATGGTAAAAACAAACAAAAGTTAAGATATTGTAGCTTTTCAAGCTTGAGTGCATATCTAAACACTGATAATAATAACAGAGATGTTAAAGGAAATATAACAGAGTTGGAAAGGAAATATCCAGTACTTACTTGTAACTTTATAATCAATTCGAACATTGTTTCTTTCGTTATTGAAATTGTTTTCTTTCCTCTTCCCATTTTGTGAAAAAGTTCGCGAAGCAGCTCACCTACCATCATTTTGATCGTGGTCTATGTTGGAATAAAGTGCGAGGCATTTCATGCCTTATATAGCCACCAAGACCAAGAAAAACCGCCCACAAAAAAACAAAATCGAAGAAAGTAATCAATTTTTCACCGGCTGCACTTACCATGTGAACACTACACGTGAGGAGACTGTGCAAAAATACTGAAGATTTTAAAAACATGATTGCTGGTAGATATGATCAGATATAACGATAGGATTTGGAGAAAGAAATTAAGAAAGAAAAGAACAAACTTACTTATATCGAGGGACCAGGAATACCCGCAGACTTCGCAAACCGGCGATATTTTTTGTCATATTCCTTATTTCGCATTTTTAGAAAATAGGGTTAGGGTAAAAGATCGTAGGAGGATTCACGAGGATCAGGGGTACTCTTATCTCAATTTTCAGTAACCACGTACGAATACAAAACAGATGTCGGTGGAAGTGTCTAGAACGAATGGTCAAAGTGTCACAAAATCCGACTTTCAGAAAACAAAATACAGGAAATGTACCACAAAGAATAAGCAGTGCTTTCATTTCTTGTTTCAAACACATGAGAATTAATTGCTTAAGAATTTTGAGGCTAATCAAACGTCTACATTTGCATTAAAGATCAATAATGACGGCAAACCAAGAAACAGATGGTAGCTCAAAATATCTTGATGAAGGAAGTTAATGGCTGTCGTTAAAACCAAAACATATTAAGGGATACCTGCTAAAACAGCACAAACTGGAAGGATACCCAAAGAAATGGGCGAAAGAAGCATACGAATGAGCCGTCGACAATAAAAGTTAAAAAGTATGCTATAGCAAGAAACTTTTTAAAACAACCAAGAGAAAGGTAGGTAGCCCGTTGCTGCAAGAGAACAATGAAGACAAAAAAAATTTAAATATATATATATATATATTGAGAGGGACAGAGAGACAGAGAGACAGAAAGAGACAGAGAGAGATATCAAACATAAATGAGCTTTTTGCAATTGCGCATTAACCCTCCCCCTACTTCTCCTTCTGGCATTAGCCATAACGAAATTCTAAAAGCTACTTCAAGCTTTCATGGCTTAATCTGTTAACCCCCATATTTCTCTAGCCCCCGAAAAACATTGTCAGCGTTAGCCAGAATCAGATTCTAAAAAGCCAGCTCGGGGTTAAGTTGGCCAAGAATGAAGTTGGTTAAGTTGTTTCCAGTAACGTAAAAAAATCCTCGTGTGGTGGAAGAGAAAGGTTTGAAAGCATGAATACGTATGCAAAACATACACAACACTGCAGCACTTATAGTAAAAAAAACTACTCGATATACCATTAGAAATACGGATTAACTACAGTAACAGAGTTTAAAATAGTCATCTGTCAATGTACCACGATTAAGCAGAATTCCCCAACAGCATTGTAATCATGTTTGTCAATTTCACCAACAGAGGGCTTTTGAATGTCGACTAATATTCCAGTAACAACAGAATTGCTTGTTTCCAACACGCGCCCTATCTCGGCAAGAGAAAGCCGTTATTTGGATAATTCTTGACTCTCTTTTATTAGTCATAACACCGACCTTAACTGAGCACGGCCATCGCGATTGGTGATTTTATAATCCTAATGAAAACAGCAACGTAAAGAAAAACGTCTAGGTAATATCCTAATTGTATTTATATTGTGTATAGGTATACATGCGCTCTCTAGGTATTACTAGTAATGTGGATAAGTATACTTCTCAAGATTGATCATTTAGACTAGCAAACGTGTCACACAAGTGTCACTAAGCAAAAAGTTAAATGGTTGAAAAACCTGCTGAAAATGAAAACAGAAAACCCAAACATTTCGAGTGAGACCCCCTTACGAAGAACTTTCGCTCGAAACATGTGGACTTTTTGTTTCAAGTGTAGGTAGTTTTTACACAGCATTGTATTCTTTATAACATGTCAGTGATATGTGACATTACTTACAAACCAGTACAATAATGTTACATCATTCTCCTGTTGAATGTCGCACTAAGACAACCGAAAAATTGAGTTAAATTTTCTCGGTCAGAGTTATTTACGAGGATGACCACGTGCTTTCTATATTTTGTTATTTGATAAAAATGCTCGTTCGTGTACATACCCAGAGTTTAATTGTTTTCTTTCAAGTTTCGTTCTGGGTGCTCCTTTTTCCTCAAGCAAGGGAAAATACCTAAAACTACAGCTAAAGTGTGTTTTTATGCATCTCCGAAAATTTGAGTTATTTCAACAAAGAAAACCTACCAACGGCATTAAACTAACATAATGGCTGGATTTTAACACTGTGAACGGCGTCCCAACAACGAGGAAACAGATAAATAATGAGTGAAAACATTTACTGTGAATGGCCGAGCACGTCTCTAATACCGAGCATTCAAAACCGCTTACTGTTAAAATTACGAACTACTTTATCAAGTTACCAGCAAACCTTCATAGGGCTCGTGAACTAAAAACAATCAAAATGCCCCAAATAAAACACACATCTATAAAAAAAATTCAGGGCTGATTAAGTTGTTCCATTTGCCTTATTGAAATCAAGCTTTTAAACCTGTTTCCCATTCCATCATTGCCGAAAAAATGCATGTCCAGAAATGTATTGCTATGTTATGTTGTACAAGACGTCTTACACGGTTTATCCCAATATCCAAGAAGGATAAACGACACAAGTAAGTTTAATTGGCAGTATATAACACGGAATAAAGCCATAACAATTGATAATTTAAAACATAATTTAACTCGTAGTCACTCAAACGATGTCGCGTGTCGCGACGAAACGTTAGTTTCTTCTTCAATAAATTATGCTTTAAATTATCAATTGTTATGGCTTTATTCCGCGTTATATGCCGGGCATTACTATTCATTCTTCGCCTAGGATTCCCGCCAGGTTCTTCCGTTGCCAGCAAGTTTAATTGGGAAATCTTTAAGGATTATTAGGCTTTTAAACCCAAACACATAAATGGGGTCTATATAAAATGAAAGTAAATTTTCGAGTGGATGTCAGAATCATAAATTTCAACATTCGACCGGAACCAGTTGTAAAAAATGCAGCTCAATGGCCTCCGGTCGGGAACTGATCCCATGATCCCGTGTATCTACTGCAGTGCTTTGCCAAACTGACCAACAAAGGTCGTTATCGAGATCACGGTCACGATTGCTGGATTTATATTGATTGTAATGCCGATCAAGGAAAGGGTATATTGAACCAATATTAGGAATTTACAGTCGATCATTTAAATCGAGGCTAAAAATGCAACTTTCCTGTTAAACACTGAGATCTCGTGATCATGCTCTTGGCTATGGCCTTCGTTCCTCTTCGCAGATCACTGTTCACTACTACATTCACCAGATCGCAGGTTCGATTCCCAGCCGGAGGCCCAACAGTTGCATCTTTTGCAACTGGTCTGACATAACAAAATTACCTTCACTTAATATAGTGAACAATTAATTGGGAAATACTTCCAATAGTGCATTTGCACGAGCACACCGCAGGCAACGTTCGCCAACTGCCATGCATTAACAGCAAACGCACAAAATAATGAAGAGCTAGATTGCTCTCTCCTGGAGCTCAGACTCACAACGCTGATTAATTCTGCATCGCTGTCGGAAGACCAAATAATGTATTTCAAAATGGACGTGGCACAGCGCTTTGCGTGCAAGCAATTTCGATCACCAGCTAATAATCAATAATCTATAACTTGAGAATCTGTTACGATATTAAACATAACGTCCAACATAGGTTTACCTCTCTTGAGTTTGCTTTATTCCTCCTTCAACTTTTCTTATAACCTGAAACAAAACAGTGGATGTTAAAATTAACCAATTGGTAATGTCTACATAATAATCCAAATGAGAACTGATTGAATGACCAGGTATTCGGCATTTTCCCAATCTAATGCTTTTTACTGCAAGTTAAATCCATACAGCGGACCGAATAAACAACTAAGAAATGAATGTTACTGAACTTTCAATGGACTTACGGTTGGTTCAACGTATATAACACAGTACAATATCATAACAATTTACGTGTCTTGTTTTGCTTTTCTTTCACATTACAGGGTAGAAACGTGAACCATTCTGTGCAATGAAAAATATTGTCTTATTTGAACTTTGGTGGTTTAAATAGATGATAGAGCGAGTGATAAGAAAACCGACTAATTTTAAAAAGTTCTGGGAATACACGTGAAGAACAGCGTGCGAAGAATTAAGAAAGTAAAATGAAACTGTAACTGGTACAACACACAATTAATTAACTGAAATATCCATTGTTTTTAAAATATTATATTGATATGTTGGAATAATCTCTCCTACAATATCGCGGAGCTCGATATCTTTTTGCATATACAGTATACTGTATCTAGTGGTTTGGAACAAGGTCACGAGCATGGCAGCCGACATAATCTTCCACGTCACACCTGACACTAAATGATTTGCGAAGATAAAGAAAACTCCTCATTAAAAGTGCCTTAAGTTTGGCATACTTTCTTTTTGCCAAGAAGGCATTCTTGAGATCTTGGTTTTAAATTTATAAATTTGATGCGGATTTTTTCATGATTTCCAATCAAGGTTTTCCTAATTTTATGTGTCTTTGAATAATTCACTGGCGGGAATTGTTTTGTTCTTTCATTAAAATAATTGAAGTATCGTCTTAAAATCGGTACCATTTATTGCTTGGCTTTCAGGCCAGCCAGCTGACTTCCTGTTCAGTGACCATAGTATAACCATCTGCACCATCAGACCTGCAAGTGGACCTTCTATTTAGTGACCAAAATATAGTCCTCTGGACTACCAGGCCAGCCAGTTGACTAGCTATTCAGCAACCATAGTATAATCCTCTGGACTACCAGACTTGCAGGTTGACATGCTATTCACTGACCATATAGTCCTCTGGACTACCAGACCTGCAGGTTGACATGCTATTCACTGACCATATAGTCCTCTAGACTACCAGACCTGCAGGTTGACATGCTATTCACTGACCATATAGTCCTCTGAACTACCAGACCTGCAGGTTGACATGCTATTCACTGACCATATAGTCCTCTGGACTACCAGACCCGCAGGTTGACATGCTATTCACTGACCATATAGTCCTCTGGACTACCAGACCTGCAGGTTGACATGCTATTTACTGACCATATAATCCTCTGGACTACCAGACCTGCAGGTTGAGCACCTATTCAGTGACCATAGTACAACCCTGTGATTCAGTGACCACAGTATAACTCCTCCTTCAGAAGTTTCTGTGTCAGTATTACCACAGCCTCAATCTAATACCCCAGATTTGGACTGGCCATCCTACCATCAAACCTTGGAACAACTGTATGCCATCATTCTGTGGCATGATAGCACAACAGCCAGTCCAAGCCTGAAATACCCATTCACTTATTTGATGATGTTACTTACTCAACCAACATTTATTTTCATAATTATCAAGTTATTTTGCAATCATCATAAAATTATCACATATTTTCAAACTGTTAATTTAAAAGTACTTTTATTTATATTGGATAACCCTGTCAGCTACATAAGCTGTTTTCCCTAGAGGTCCAGTAAGGGCCATCCCTCATGGGTCCAGTGTTAATACAGTAGGAGACCAGAGTACCTGGAAGGAGAAAACCTGCAAAGCTTGGTAGAGACAAACTGGAGAACACTCTTTTCACATGTGACCAAGGTAATTTTAATCAGATAACTGCATGGAACTGGAATCAAACTCTAGCCACAGTGGTGAGAGACACATGCACTACCACTGTGCCACCAGCATCCCCTTTTCTTTTTTTTGATTGCAATGGATTATGAAATCTGCTGAGGTTTCCTAGAATACCTTGGATGGTAGATTGTATTAGCTGATGGATTGACTTTTTTAGCTGTACATTCTCCAAATATTTACCATTCACGATTATATGTGGGGAACATACTGAAAATTTTTGAACTGTGTATTACCTTTTTGAACTGTGAGAGATGTAGATGTCAAAGGATCTCATTTCCATTTCTTATCACAGTAATGTAAGTGAACAAGACAGTTTGGAGCAAGAATGACAGTTGGACATGCCCTGAGGAAGACTGTGGATCAGTTACACGCTAATTAATAATTATCATAATGAAGCAGTTTACATGTATAACCTCAACTTCATTCTTTTGAATTCAATTCAGTTTTACAGTTTTTTCTGAGTTATTGTCTTTTTTAAATAGGATTCAAAAGAATGAAGTTGTGGCTAATTGTCAAATGGTTGTTGCATTAATTTTATGTAATTGATCAGACTATCTGGATTCCTGACAAGCCTTTCAGCTGACCACAAGCATTTCATTGATTTTACAAACGTAATTTAACTTTATTACCTTGCAAAGAAAAAAAATCATAAATTTTGATCCCATCTCAATATAGCATAATATATAATATAATTATATTCATCAGTTGCAAAAAAATAAAACTATTTCCAGGACTGGATATGTTGAAAACATAGTTCATTTATTACTTTAAATCCTAGAAAATATACTGGCTTTTTCTATAGGTCATGCATTTGGTACATTTTTCGGACTCTGTCACTTAGGCCTGAGTAGAGGACCAAGTATAATGACTTCTTACTAGAGGACCAAGTATAATGACTTCTTATTAGAGGACCAAGTATAATGACTTCTTACGAGAGGACCAAGTATAATGACTTCTTACGAGAGGACCAAGTATAATGACTTCTTACTAGAGGACCAAGTATAATGACTTCTTACTAGAGGACCAAGTATAATGACCTCTTTCTAGAGGACCAAGTATAATGACTTCTTACGAGAGGACCAAGTATAATGACCTCTTACTAGAGGACCAAGTATAATGACTTCTTACTAGAGGACCAAGTATAATGACTTCTTACTAGAGAACCAAGTATAATGACCTCTTACTAGAGGACCAAGTATAATGACTTCTTACGAGAGGACCAAGTATAATGACCTCTTACTGGAGGACCAAGTATAATGACTTCTTACTAGAGGACCAAGTATAATGACCGCTTACTAGAGGACTAAGTATAATGATTTCTTACTAGAGGACCAAGTATAATGACCAAGTATAATGACTTCTTACTAGAGGACCAAGTATAATGACTTCTTACTAGAGGACCAAGTATAATGACTTCTTACTAGAGGACCAAGTATAATGACTTCTTACGAGAGGACCAAGTATAATGACTTCTTACGAGAGGACCAAGTATAATGACTTCTTACTAGAGGACCAAGTATAATGACTTCTTACTAGAGGACCAAGTATAATGACTTCTTACTAGAGGACCAAGTATAATGACTTCTTACTAGAGGACCAAGTATAATGACCTCTTACTAGAGGACCAAGTATAATGACTTCTTACTAGAGGACCAAGTATAATGACTTCTTACTAGAGGACCAAGTATAATGACTTCTTACTAGAGGACCAAGTATAATGACCTCTTACTAGAGGACCAAGTATAATGACTTCTTACTAGAGGACCAAGTATAATGACTTCTTACGAGAGGACCAAATATAATGACCTCTTACTAGAGGACCAAGTATAATGACTTCTTACTAGAGGACCAAGTATAATGACTTCTTACGAGAGGACCAAGTATAATGACTTCTTACTAGAGGACCAAGTATAATGACTTCTTACTAGAGGACCAAGTATAATGACTTCTTACTAGAGGACCAAGGGTAATGACTTCCAACTTTGGGACCAAGGATAATGACTTCTGACTTTGGGACCAAGGCCAGAAGACTGGCATAAGCCTGGCCACCAAGGCCAGTAATTGTCCAGACTGTGTGTCATGTGCCATAAGAAAAAGAATAACATGGTTCAGTCTGTCACTGGACCATCATGTTGGTACTAAGGGCAAAATATGTTGTAAGGCAGTTTTGATTTGTTGGGAGGTATGGCAAGACCTAGGTCTACTTCCATGTACAGTTTGTCCATGCACTGTAGGGCAGTTCCATTATGTTCATTTAGTTAAATAATTTAACTTTGTCTGCAAAATTAAAGGCAGGCTTTTAAAATAATAAAGCTACATGGTGTGATTTTATAAAGCTATCTATCATGATTAAATTAATTGGTCTACAAACATGCCTTCACATTATTTACAAAGGCAGGAACCAGTGAGGTGAAGTTCTTTATAGTTCAATAATTCTGTTGATAAGCTGCAGGTGGGTATTGTAAGCAGCCACCAGTTAAATCACCAAAAGGAGTCAGAAATTACATGAGACTGTATTGATTAAAGATCTGTTTTTCAACATAATACCTGGTCGAATAAATTAGCATAGGTTTAACTCATTTTGGTGGAGATAGAAGCATGCACGTAGCTACGGGGGTGCGATCACCCCCCCAAAATTTGTCCTCGCTCCCCCAAAGAAAATTCTGAAGTGGTTTCAAATATAATTTAAATATGCCAAAATCCGATAGATTTTTAAAATATCTTATGGAAAATATTTTTTCACTGACCATTCTGACCTACTTTTGTAATGTTATACCAAGTCCACTACATTTGACAACATGAAGTAGTCGCCGAGTAGTCTGGGTTTTCAGCTTATGTCGACAACTGCCCCCCAAAAAACAGTGCTTCCCCCCCAAAAATAGTGCTGCCCCCCAAATTTTACATCCTAGCTACGTGCCTGGATAGAAGTAACACCTTAATTTTTTGATATTTTACCAACAAACTGAAAGCTTAAAAAGGCAGTTTTGCTATGCAAGTGAATAGTTAGCAGTAGTTTAAATGTTGAGGGTTCCCTGTAAAAGGGAATATGAGTTAAAAGGATTTCACATCCCTAATTCGAAATAAATACTAGTTATAGCCCAGTCAAATTTAAGACTAATAACTTCTCGCCTAAAATCCTTCAAATTTTCGAAAATGAGGTGAACTATAAAAAATAATTTCCTATAACGTCATGTAAACTTAAAATCATCGTGTTGGCTGAAGAAAAGATATAATTTTATTAATATAGAAGTCTGAATACCTTTTGAAGTAGAGATGAGCCTTCTACATCTTTTCGGAAACGTAGAGTTGTTGACCAAATGAGGTTCGTTGAAAAGTAGTTTATGAGTTTTAATACTCAATTATTTTAGACTTAACAAGTCAGCACGGTGTTCGAAGCGCCCTTTGTATCGCTTTATCCAGATAAAAATATTATTCAGGTAACGACAGGACGTGAGAAGGAATAAAGACAAACAATCAGTATTCACGTTCCACAAAATTCCGCCATTTCAGTCCTGCTGTCGTCATCGATGCTTTACTACCATGACAACGTCTAAAAGCGGGAAATTTAAATTTCTAAAACCGGGGGGAACTATCTAGTAATGACAAATTTGTCAAACAAGGGTTAACTTTGAAATTTTCGGCGTCTTCCAAGTCCGATTCCTCAGAGAACTTAAATATGGAGCTCTTATTGAAACCACCACCAAAAAATAAACGATCCAAGAATCGCATTGGTCCCCGATTAAAAATTTACTATTTCTGGAAGCAGCCATTCCCAAAGGTAGAAACACCCAATAGCATCTGCCCGTCAACTGTTTTCCCCCTCGAATAATTGCTTTCCTAGAAGTCCTCATCCACTACTCTACCTTTTTCCTAATTTCACTTTATTTCCTTGCACCACGATGGACGACGCCATGATGCAAGAACAAAGAACTGCCATATAATTGTAATACAAGATCAGATAATCTAAACTAATCAAACCGCACTCCATTTTCAGTTGATTTATAATTATTCGTTAATAATGTCGCTGATCAAGAAATCACTTGTAGTTTTCCGTTTGGATGTTCAAAATATGAAAAACTATTTTAAATTTTATGAACATTAAGATAATTTTTTTCATCTCGCAAGTAACAGCACGAACTATGTATTGAATTAATTTTAATATATATCAACTACGCAAAGTAAACTTCTAAAATTGTCAACTAAATTAGCAATAAAATGTCACAGAAGGAGAATGTACCAGAGAAGGATAATTTGATAAGAAACATGTACAGAGACGGACTAGGAAAGTTAAGTATTATAAAGATAAAATCGAAGACAACAGGAGAAACATTTTATTATATATGTTTACGACAATTCAAACATTTTTAAAAATAACTTAAGAGTTCTGAGGCAGCACTATAAAGCATATTTAACGTACGCTTGAAATCTGTTTACAAAACGAAGGAGTCCATTAAAGCCATTCTCTTGAAAACAGAATTGAGCTAGAAACTTTTTCAGGCTTTAAAAATTCATAGATTGCTGAAAAATATTTACAATGAGTATATATTATAAGATAATGACAAACAGTGCAGTAGTGACAAAAATAGGCAAGTCATAGACAAGGAGCATAAAAAGATAGCGTTTCAACTTAGTGTTTGGGAAACGTTTATCAAACTTAGACATATGATGACATGTTGCAACCCACTACTTCAACGGCAGTTTACATTATGAGTACAAACAAGTTGTCGTATGTACAGAGATATTCAAATATATATCCAATATTCAAACGTCCTATTTCTGTCAGTTCTATTTAACTATCTGGCATAGTTCGTACGCATGACAGTCTTGGCCTAAAATCAGTCTGGGCTACTCTGAAACGTCGGACGGGCTGTCTCCACTTACTCGATTGGACGGTAATTCACCTTAACAGCAGTTCTCTCAAGTTGGTCGCGCAACCACATTCAAAGATTTTTCAAATCAAAAAACATTGTGACAAGGATATGTGCACGATTATTTTGAATAGTGCCAGGAAATTGAGTCTATAATTGCGATTCCTTTCTGTAGTAAGCCTTAGAGCTCGTTGTCTTGACGCTGTTACTGCGTCCATTATCTGGAAGAGAACACCTCTGTTCGTCAATTCGGTTGGACTGCAACCGCAAAATAAGACCGAAAAAATCTTCGTCGGGAACAGTAGGGGCTTTTTGAATGAGACCAGGGTCACAGCGTTGGTCATTTATGCGAGATTCCTGGTATGAAAAAAAAAAAGGAAAGAGAACGAAAGAATTATTGCTGCATGGCGAAAAAGCTGATCCAAATTACAAACGCCTTAGGAATAAAATAATCATTGTAAGGGACAATTTTTAACTGTATAAATTCGTGGTATTCGTTTTACGTATTAACTACATATTTTGACGTCTTAATATTCGACGCTTGTTCGACAAGCAGCGCATTTCGAGAAGTAACTGCATACCGACCCAATTCATTTGTAAATAATAAATATAAAAGCAGTAACAGTTTGTCTAAACACCAAAGGTCACATCCAAAACCAATATCTCAGTTCAAAATACCTTCAGGCAGTTTTACAGCCTCTTGCATATATCTCATTAATATTAAATAAAATCTTGCCTGCGACTTAATTATCAGCTCAAACATATCCTCTTCCGTTACGGAGTTCACTTTTCGGCTTCTTCCTATTCTGTTTGTCTTGTTTCGAAGATGTCCTGTGCGAAATGAATTTCAATGCAACGTTAGTCAAATAGCAATGTTTTCTTAACCTCAAAACATGAACCACCCGTTCGTTTCAGTACGTCCTGCCCCTTCTACATCACGGCTAATTTCATCCAAAATAAGGACACCGCTCCTTTAAACCCTCAGTAGATGGCATATTTGAATAAAGCATGCAGCTTTAGAACAGTTACCTCCGGAAAAATTCCTTTATACAGTATCATTGTCCAATACGATTGACTTAGTAATGTCTTCGGGACGTTTTGCTACATTAGTAAGCGAATCACAAGAAGGAATAGTACCCTTGACAGAACATTGCATAGCCAAGAAAGAATAGTCGTATATGTTAGTCGCATCGTAAGCACGAAACGATATATATTATTATTTATGAAAATATACTATTACTACTAGGTATAGCAATATATAAACTATGAACTACTTTATTCCAAAAACGAGACAACGACGGCACATGTTTATAATAATACATGTCTATTTCAGGAAGCGTCTGATCCGGATAAACGCCAACCGTATAAGACAACGGTGAGTAGTCTTCAACTTAATTTACAAGCGGCTGCATCAATCCAGAGACTACACCGTACAAGTTCCTAAAAAATGTAGCCAGTAAAGATCAGATCTGCTTCTCACGGAAAAGTTTTAGATTCGCCCTTACGTTTGTAGATTTCAAACGCTTTGTTGGCCATCGTTCCCAGTTATTCAGGTTTATGACGAGATCAAGAATTACCATGAAATATATATGTCCAAAACAACTCAAAAAGACCACAAATTACTGTTATGTTGAGCCATAAAAGACACCACTAACGATAAAGCAAATGACCGCAGTCTCAAAACGATGAAGTAAATAAGACGCCTTCAAGGGAAAAAACGTTCATGATTACAGTCAAAGTCGAAGCTATTTTAACGTAAACTTAACTCAGATTTTGATACTTGCTTCTATGTAAAGCAATCATAAACTAATCAAGTGGAAGTACATTTTTCAGTCTCGGAATATGAGGACTTTGACTCTCGAAAATTTCCTTTCACTTAATATAGACTCCATTTCATGTGGCTAGGCTTAAAAATGCTTATATTTCCTGAATATATGCTAATGATTCAAGTCGGTTGATCATAAATATACCACATACAGTATTATGTCAGCAAATCTACAGCATTAACACATTTTACGACAAGAGCACTTAAACTCGGAGCTGAAGAGTAAAAGGTCGTAAGCTTTCATGGACGTGAGTAAGGGAAAGAGCGAAAAGCTCGTAGTAATTTTAATAGAGGAAACGATCAGACTAACCACAACGAAGAAAAAATGTCCATGTTTATAGCCGTCAAAAAGATAAAATCAAACATACGAGACAAGACGCAGCTGTACGGAAAAACGCCCTGTTTACCAAAGTAGAAATCGATGGTGAAACGACTACTTCTAGCTATAAAATCGAAACTGAATTTAGGACTTAAAAGTGAAAGGATTTACGATAAAACACATGCGCCATAGAGGGCTCATGTTAACCTCTTCTCTACACTATAGGTAGTAAGTAGATAAACAAATTAAAAAAGAAATACGCCCTGATTTCACATCCATTTGGAAATAACCAACAACCAGAAACACAGGATGTTACCAAAAGAAAAACCTACTTATTCAAAGTAATTGTTATAGGACGTTTCTGTTAAGTGCAACAATTCGAAACATTTTTAGGTCCACTATTTCAGCAAAAATACTTATATTTTCCGTCTCCTAACCTGCACTTCCCGGGACTTTTGTTTCTGGCATCTCAGCGCGTTGTTCATCCATTCGGTTGCCTTGACAACGCGACAGTAGTTCAAAAAAGTTGTCGTCGAGGGCGTAATCCCCAGTTTTCTGTAAACAGAGAAAATGGGAGTTGGTTGAAATTTAATACTCTCCAACGTATTAAAAATTTAGGAATCGGTAATATAAGAACGAAATGCCTTTGAAGCAATAGTTCAAACACGAGTTTGAGTGTTTCATCAGGGGTTCCCTCCATGAGAAAATAATGAAAACCGATGGCGTAGCCACGCGGTTTTTGTTTTTCAGTGTTTGAACTGGCTTTTCATTGATTCATTGCACGTCGGTTTCATTTTGATTCGAATACGAAAATTAAGGAATGTTATCCAGATCACTACGGAGTTTCCCACAGATTTTCACTGGGCATCAAAATGCATGCACGTGATGTGGACAAGTACAATTTCGAGTTCCCGTTCGCGAAATTTCCTCGACTTAACGAATAATTTCGTCTTGTATTGTACAACGTTACCATATTCTTTCGTTTGGTACAATGTTTAATGTACGGCGTTCTGACTGAGGTCACCCTTGTATTCTACGAATGGCCAGTTTCAACCCCGATATGAAGGCTGGGGCATCGCAACAGCCTTCTGTGATGGGTTGTGGGTGTAGTTTTGCAGATTAATTCCATATTGTGAAAAATTTTGCAGTAATATTCTCAAGCTCAATAATTCATGACTTGTAGTAACTAATCAACGAACACACACCATATCACATGCATGCATTTTGATACTCAATGAAAACCTGTAGGAAAATCATTAGTGATATCTGGATCATATTTCGTAATTTACATATTCAAACCAACCAAACAGACATGCAATAAATCAATGCAAATACTCGCTTGAGAAGCGCGTTCAAACACTAGTTTATCTTCTTTCATCAGGGGACTCCAAGCACTCGAAAACAACAAAAAATCTCGGGGCAACGTCCCTCAGATTTCATTATTTTCTCGTGCTTTTTATCCCTGGATGAAACACTCAAACTCCACACAAATAATGGGGACCACAGTCGATTGCTTCGGGACACAAGGGGTATGAAGGGACAGAATAGAACCCCTGTAATATATGCGAGACAGATATTAGAATGATGTGAAAGTACTAAACAATCAAAATGCAATGTAATATATGGAAGGAGACATTCATATTCCAAACTATTATCAGACGAACGTGATCATAAAGCAAGTCTTGTTCTACCGAGCATAGAACGTAACTTTACTCATTTGATCGTACTTAAATCGCGCATTAGGTATTTCCCCGCACATTTCTCACGTGCAATATACACATGCAATTGATATCTTTTTCACTCCTTATCTGCAATTGTCTATTACTTCTACCACATTCTCGTTTGGTGCTCAATCGAATCAACGCACCACTCTCACGTGTAATTCACACATGCTGCTTGACTGTTTCAAAAAGTGTTTATCAGCGCCTTATCTTCTTTTGATAAATCTTTTGAAAGAATTTTGAAGGATTTAAATCGTTAGAGCTGATATAAAGGATGACCTGGTCTGACATACACAAAATCAATCACAATCAGAGTTTGCCAGAGGTCGGAACAGGAAGTCATTAAAAATGGTAAGCGACAAGAAATAAAAATTGATTAAAGTTGAAAGCATTCGGCTGTTTATGAGATAGCAGATAAGTCGCGGCTAAAATGACCATGAATAGTACATTTATACGAGCATTTTCTCGGTTTATTTAGTGTCGTATAAATGAAGCTGGTACTACTTCGCTGAAGAGGATAGCCGGGGATTATCTACCGCTATGTACATCAACTTCGAACGACTCCTCGGATTATATTTTTTTTCGTATAAACGGCCCAAATGTTGAGAAACACTGTTGCCAAATGTTTGTGTATGAGTAAGTTTCGGAAGCTAAGCGCTAACTCATCATTTTCAAGACCACGACATTTGTCATTATTTTTCAATGCGGCGAGTGAAGTCATGAATGGACAGATTTATAATGCTAACAGAACTAAAATGGTCAAAAGAAACAGTCAAAACTATAAACAGAAAATTCTAATCTTTCGAGGCATGCAAGTGACAAGCCTTGGTTCGAAGCCTTAAGATTTCCTATTTTTAGTTTCAGTAGTTTTCAGCCTTTTAGTTTTTCACGCATTGTCTGACAGAGCCTACACAACACGATAATTTATCTTTATTAGTCGTCATATAGTAATCGTCAATCGTAAATCCGGCATACTTGCCATTTGACACGCAGCAAAAGCCTCGTACCAGTAATCATGAAGTAAAGGGTTTGATCCCCGCTGACGGATCAGAAATCGTTTTGTCTGAAGGTTTGAACTTGACGAACGTGCCAATACGTATGTCGTTTGACAGCAGCAGCGTTTGTTGGAGCTCACTATAACCACGCAAGTGTTGAGTTTTTACGTTTACAGCAAATAAAGAAATGAAGATATTGCTGTCTTAATTATAAACGCTCCTGCTTGTCAGTGTAGCGCACATTTTTAACATCTTCACACATTTCATTCAAATGGTGAATGCCTTCATTGCCTTGATTAACAATTTGTAACGAAAGCTTTATATTAACTCTAATTTATGAACTTCAATTAAGAGAAACATTGGATAAACATCGTGTTCTTTCGCTAACACAGTAGAATTACTTCTGGAACAGAGTTCCAGGACTGAACGAAATTTGTAAGGACATTAAGGAAAACGGCGAAACCATTGCAAGTTCACTTTGGTGGAAGAAACTTACGATGAGAATCAAGCCTTAGGGAGAATTACTGTCATAGAGTAACATTTCGCACTGCAGCATTTCTCAAAAGCTGTGGCATCGTTGTACACCATTGATGGCAAAAACAAGAAGGTATAAATCTTGCCGTTTGCACGTGTAATTCCTAGTCAAAATACTCACGTCATTTATATACGATCTTCAATAGTCGTTGGATGGGTGTCACCATACAGACGTGTAACCACCAGAATACAATCACGAACTACTCCTATCAGAAGTTGTCTCAAGTCATTAAATGGCGGATTATTGCAGAAAACTATTTATACCTTCTTGGCTTATAATGTCATCTACGAGAGTCATCAGTCGTTCAATGAACGCATAATTCTGTGGGTCTTTGACAATTCAATTGTGTACAAAAATTGAAGGTCGGAAAGTTGGGTGATGAGCAGTAACACTTTGAGGTACGACCAAGATTCATGAAGCCGAAGTAGCGTTAACTATGTCGGATATTTCATGTGGCTGCATTCGTAAGCACGTCGTATTATCATCAGTTTAAATATTACAAAACTGTCAGTAAGTATGATATATACCTTCATGATATTGTGAGGCATTTCAACAAGTACCTGCTCAGCGTCAGCAGCAGATTTGCTTCTTCGAGGTGGCCCAGGGTGAGAAGCTACTACCTATAATGTTACAACAGGGGTAAGGAAGACAGTGTAAGCATGAGATCTGACAGTAAAACATAACATCCTACTTCACTTCGCACCCTATGGATAGTTACCCATGTGTCACTAAACAACGCTGCAACAAAAGCAATGGGTGTTTGCATGCAACCGATGCACGGGTGGTGAACCGACTTTGGCGGATTTTCTTGATAACCATACTGCAAAAAAATTCGCAAATTAACATCTGGGCTGCAAACACTAACGGATGGATTTGAGTCACTTATTGTTTGTATCCCGGTAACCTCGTTTCCAGAGCATTTCCCCTCCACGGTCGTACCAACATCGTCCAAAACGGCCCCGGCATCCTCACGTCGGTTTGAATACATGATTGCTCAATTTCTGAAACTTTTAGTTTTCCCAGAGAGTAATTCTAAATCTACGTGTTAAGAATATTCGTCCCCTAAAACAATTGTCCGCAAATTCAAAATAATGATTTTTGTCAAAGTGAAGAACCACATTTGAAACTTGTTTATAATAAACTTCCGCGAGATAATGAGAAATTTATGGTGAGTGATGGTAGATAGTAACTTTCATCAGCAAATTTTTTGATCGTTCAATATTTCCTCATATGTTGTTTGAACCGGGAAGCTCTTCGACAGAATGAAGTTTCGAACGAAAGTCCTTCATCAGGGCATCCATGAAGGGATTTCGCTCAAAACGTCAGTACTTTGTTCTCTCGGTTTTGGTAGAGTACCACATTCAAACTGCTTCTACTTCGCCTAGAAATGACAATGCAGGACTCTATTCTTTGACACTGTGCGGAATCGAAGTTTTGGGAAAAAAGTGTGAGACTAGGATAATTAATCTAAAGATTCTGCCCAATTGACCGACATTGTCCGCACAGTTTGTGGAGGATGCAGTCTTCCTACGTCCCCATGACCGACGTCCATGAGTGTGATTGTCATTTGTACCTGTTTAGAACAGCATTGAGCGTTTGGCAAGAAGTCTGGGTACAAAATACGGTGCTTTTTTAGTACGTATGATACAATGAATCAACTTCAGGTAATACCTCCAAAGAGAGAGCCTCATTTGCTTTTGAATGTGTCGGCGTATTTTCTAGAATAACAACAGACAGGAGAGAAGTTCAAAATGAATTATATGATTAAACTACTGTTTTTGTAGGACAATAACAACTGCGAATAGCGAAGTTCCACGCCAATGTAATGGCGCAGTACCGACTTCGCCGGTCGCAAACGATGTCAGCGATCACTTCGCAAGCAAATTGAGTTTTAATTTACAACTAATGGGTAATTGTAATATCGCTTAACGACTGCCACTTTATTATGTATCTATCAGTGTTAAGCATAAGGGAGGGGAAGCTAGGTATATCCCAGGCATGTGAACCGCAGAAATCATATGATTTGAGCTCCGTTTGAATTTTTTTTGTGGGAAGGATTGGAACCAACTTTTGGCATACTCGTGGCCGCCATGTTGTATTAAAACCCTTAGAGACAACGCTTCGAATTGCAGTCAGTTGCATTGAATACAACATTTGTTGTTTGAATGTGTGAAAATCAATTTTTTTACCATCTCGACTACCTTTCACCTTAAATAAGGATGTCAAAACTTACAGATGACTTCCATTTCAAAATAAAATAAATCGGAACTCGTTTTGCTTTATTCAATAACGGTTGAACTTTTTTTCCAAGCTAGGTGGGAGGATTTGATCTTCTGGGAACCATATCTTCTTTATAAAAATCAAATATCGCACATCTACCCTTTAATATTGATATGTTCGTTACCTCTGTATGCCAAACTAAGCTAATTACACAAACAATGACAACAATACTGTGGTTAATGCTAATGCTAATCTGACAACAAATCCGATAGTATTTTTATTATAATTATATTGATTAGAACAACTTAATTTGTGCACTTATGACCCAGTAAGAGTTTTTTGATCGGGAGACCTCAGTTTAGATGGTGGACAAGCTACACCGATGACACCGCAGGGACATTTACCTCTAAAAAATATTTACTAGAGAAGGAAATCTGTAGTTCTCCCCACAACAGCTAAGGACTTTTCCGTGACCCCAACGTCTAAAATTAGTCTTATGTACAGTTGCCTTTATGGCTTCAATCTCCAGAGTGATCTCCTGCGCTTCCGCTTACGCAACTGCCCCCAACGGACAAACTGCATTGCTAGTAAGACGGCTAAAATTATTGGGTACAGTAAAGGACATTTCACAGGATCTAATTTCCGTATCCGAACAGCTGAACAGCAGTTAACATGATGACTGTCCGAACAATAGTTTAGATGTGTTCATGTAATCTGTTTTTGAAGATGATGAGAAATCGAATGGTGTTAACCTGGCTAAGATGAAGTTAATCAAAATGAATTATCCTTTCAAAGAAGGAATTACTAAGTCGTTCGGAACCAAAGCACTTAATAGAATGAATATTAAAACGTCTGAAAGACTGGCGTCACGAATGGTGTCATTTAGAAGAAGGTACACTAACGAATTGAAGCGTTATGTAGAAAGCAGCAGGGAAAAATTGTGTCCTTAACTAACGGACTTCTAATGATATCCTTCGAAAACGAACTTAATAGCACCAAGGCCAACGAAACGAAAAAGAAATGAGATCGAACACTTTAATTAAATATAAAGTTTGATACCGAAATGAGTGCAAAGACAGATGGCGGGTCAAAATGCCAAATGGTGTCGTTCTCATATCACTGATGAAAAACACAACATAGTTGTACCGGCTGAATGATGCTCGAATTTTCTCCAACGTTGTTTGTGCTGTAACACATTATCAGCTAGCACAAAAACTAAAACGGAACTATATCGGAGTATTTCTATAAGATGAACAAAATATATTGGTTCTAGGATAAAGAATCTTGCAGGTTTACCTGATTGGTTGCTTTAGGTTTTTAGATTTTCGCGTTTCTTTGTTTTCGGTATGTGTGTGTATGTGAAATCTTAGTTGTGTTAATATCAAACGACTCCCAGTAACAACGCATTCACTTAAGTAATATATCTTTCCTGCTCAACACCAGGATCCGGCATTCACAGGCATCTGGACGTTGCCGACAGACAAAATGTGATCAACCCAGCAATCAGAGCAAACACAGGATTTCCTTTCCTGTCGCTATTTCGAACTTTTCAAGATGGTCACAGCCGAGAATTTAACTGATTTAACACATAATGTTTCCGGTAAATATGACAGGAAATAATAATGCGGCACCTTAATAATCCCGAAGGTATTCGATGAGACATGATACGCGCTCAACATTGTACATGCAATGAGAAGTAAACACCAAACGACCCTGAAGGCTAAATATAAAGCGGTAATTCTCCCTCCCGTTTGCTGAAATAGAGTAAACAATCAGTTATACTCTACGGATATTACTACATCGGTCAATAGCCAACGGCAAATGAACGTTAGAATAACTTCGGTGTGGCATTCCGCGTTCTTCCAGATAATACTGATGTTAAACTGCAGCGATGTTTAGCACTAAAAATTAATTTTTTCCCAAGTTTTCTGGGAAATTAGACGCAATGCACATGTATACGTCAGATGAACTCAAAGACTGACGTTAACCGGACAGTCGTTTCAAAATTGAAAGAACCGATCACTAAATGTCCCGGAATAATGGATGGCGATATACATGGATGGCGATATACACAAGTCAGGAATTGGAAAAGTAAGCTTAAAAACGTGACGTCAGCAGATCTCCATCTTCACCTTATACCTCCGTCGGATGAACCTAGGATCGCGATAAAAACGTTCGCAGGCAAAATTTCTTGCGGAGAGTCAAATATTTTACGTTTATATCTCAGAACTGCTAGTGCCTAAGTTGTTTAAACGCACAGGTAGTAACATAAAGCTAATTTCTTGTAAAGTTCCCTCTTGTGCTAATATATATATATATATATATATATATATATGTAAAAAACATCAAGAACCAGGTCCTCAACTCGTCAACCATATACAACATCAATTTTCCAAATCTTGTTTACTTTAATAAAATAACTTCAAAAACATAATATTTCAGGCCACAACCCCTTTTTCAGATCTGAAGAAGGGGCTGTGCCCCGAAATATTATGTTTTTGAAGTTATTTTATTAAAGTAAACAAGATTTGGAAAATTGATGTTGTGTGTGTATATATATATATGTATATATATATATATGTATATATATATATATATATGTATGTATGTATATACAGCAAATTGCATAAATTTTGGCAAACCTAAACATATCGCAAAAAAAGCAAGTATAGGTAAATCTTCAATTATAAAAACTTCAATCAATCTTAATACATTAGACTGGCCAAAGAATGCACCAAAAAACACTTGGCATATCTTTAATGATCGTTGAAGAGAGAATAAAATGGAGATACAATGGTCTTGATATGTTTTTATGTTGATATGTTTTGTGCCAGAATTTTTGCAATTTCCTGTATATGTATGTATGTATATATGTTTATCATGAAATATTCTTTGTTTTAAAAAAAACTGAGAACACCAACATTTCGGGGTTATACCCTTTTTCAAGGAGTCCCTCTTTCAGGTTTTACAAATTCTGAAGAGCCACTGCTAAAGTGGTGAAACGCGTTGCAAAATAAAGTATTCTGGAAAGTTCACTTGGCATTTACACTGGTCACCAGACTCAACTCCAAGCTGGAGGACCCCGATTCAACAACTACTGAAGATCTGAAAATAATTCCGGAGAAAGTGCATGCTACTTTTGCACGAAAATCAGTACATGGTAAAACATTAGCGTCCTCTCGGGATAACGAAGTTAACGATGTTAAATCATATGTCCTAGGATTCCCTATGAACTGAGCACCCAGCCTGCTGGGGTATTCCGCTTACCAAACAGTGAGATACTGGAATAAAATCTCAATAAATCTAAACTTAGTGAAAGCGTTCGCGGCCCGAGTAATGCTTGAGTTTTGACAATTGATCTAGCAGCCATTCTCGCGACATGAACACCAACGAAGAGGGTATACTGTAGTCATGCAGATGTATTCTCCACTTTTCTTTTGAATATTTGTAAAACCATAGCCTTTGTCAGGCATTTTCAGATTGTCATTTGAAAGTAACTGGAGTTTCGGGGTTTTTTTAGTTCGTCTTTATACAGTAATAATATTAACAAGTTCTTCGTACTCAGGCGTTTTCACTCTCTCCAGAAGGTGGCGGCCTTTAATACTTTACTTTTACTAACGTCAGACGATTTTACTCACAAATGAGAGACTTACTGCCCAAAAAGACAGTTCATGGATGATAATATCCCTAAAGAGAAGCCACAGGCGTAAGAAAGCAAGACTGCCTGGTATGCACTAATGCACCATCAAAGGCTTGCATTGATTACCATAAGTACAGGTCTTCCTATCCATAATAAGGATGCGAAAAATCATTTGAGGGATTTTATACGCCATTTCTAGTCGATGTTTCTTCATTATCATAGGATTTAATGCGAATGTTTTTTTCTAATAATTAGCTTACAAAGGGTCCCAGTGTAAAGACGCTCTTGGACTTAATTACTACAGTGTAGGCAGCTTATATCTTGCGTTTTACTACTCTATTTCAGTATAGGGTAGATGCCGTGTCTACTTTCGAATAGCCAGGTTAAGGTGCAAAGATAATGTATTATTCTCAAGTAATTGGATTGGAGGACGCTGGTTGACATAAACCAATTTTTATTCTATTATCTTCACGTCTCAACCTCAATCAGCCTCGAAAGACTATGGATAGTCAAAACAAATCACTTAAAACATTAAGGAGTTCTGTGACTTCCAACACTCAACAAAAACGTAATAGTCTAAACATCTTAACAAAAGAATTTATCTAAGAATCAGGCTAAAACCTAGAAAGAACTTGGAGTGATGTTGTATCATTAAATTATCATCGTAAAACGCTTTCATACCTTTATGTTTTTCTTGGGTATTTGACCGGCTGTCTCTTGAATTTTGTTCTCCCAGAGTGAATGAAGCGCTCCGCCTATACATATTAATGAAACAAATAACAGTTTACCCTGAAGGACGAAAAAATTTAAAAACTTTATTCAAAAATCTCCTAGACAATTGACTACCTTGATTTCCAAGCCAATATAACGGTAATAAGTAGAACTAGTTCCTCGGTGTATAAAGTAAATAAATTGTAATTCGGACAGCTGGTATCAATACGCTACTGGAGATTGGCAGTAAAATATGTTCAAACGAGAGTACAAGTTGCGAGGTGCGCACTAAATAACTACAAGTTGATTCACAGCTCTTATTTTAACACTAGCGCACGAAGGCCGCAAAAACATTCGTCTCTGGTTATCATCAAAGTCATCTGTTGTTCGTTCGCTTTCCTTATGTATATCTAAGCTTCTTTCGACAGACGGAATTTGTTCTGCGTCAGGCAAAATAGATCATTTGAAGCATGTGGTCAGGTAATTGTTGGTGATAAAATTCCAGAATACTAAAGTAGAGAAAGCTTTAAGTTACCGACAGTGTAAAGGTTTGAGCAGAATCGAAAGTTTTAAAATTTCATGCAACTGCTATTCCAAGCAAACTTTACTAATTATATCATATATAACAACATGTTACTATTTGGTCACAGAAAGACTCGGGTCACGGCGGTGATCGTCCCCGTTTCTCTGTCATAAAACCTGCCTTGTAATTATGAAGTGATCAACAAGATGCTTTTCAAGTGCTCCCACAGCATAAGGTGCTGCATGGGGCGTTATGAATAAAGTTTTGGTATTCCGGAACCACTCAGATCCGAAGAGCATTTACATG
Organism: Heliopora coerulea; assembly: GCA_030142905.1. Classification (NCBI taxonomy): domain Eukaryota; kingdom Metazoa; phylum Cnidaria; class Anthozoa; order Scleralcyonacea; family Helioporidae; genus Heliopora; species Heliopora coerulea. The sequence goes on from JASJOG010000038.1 coordinate 1,979,383, forward strand.
AGGTGAACAACAAAAGAGGTGATAATGAAAACCAGCTATACTGTGGATAAACGATACCTTGTTTATCGGGTCAGGGTGACTCGTGAGGTATAAGGGCCTCCGTTATTTGATAGTGAGTAGTTTTAGCATTCATCCAGTCCTCAGTTTATCCTGAAGGTATATATTATGCCTAAGTTCAAGTAGTTAGATATGAAAGTTTGCCCATGCTGCGTCCGTTTTTGTGGTGAAAGATGAGTTTTTAAAAAAATGAGTGCAAGCGGTTTTTCAATAAGACCACTGATGAAGATTAAACATTAACATTGTGTGCCGTGAAGTAGAAAACCTGGTAAACACAGATCAAGTTGTTGCTTTGACCGTCAGCAGCAAATCTGACATAGACATAATAAGAAGTACTGTTCTTTAACAGTGTCCAGCAATACAAATTAGAAATCTAGCGAGAACAGAACCAAAGACTTCTACTTAAGTTGGTTCTACAAACTAAAAATGTTGAATTGATGCGACCGAAAAGAAATTGATATCGATCTTACGCAGAAGGACCACAGCCGAAGTCATCTGTACGGAAACCCTTCCCAACAACGTGCCGTGTCGTCGGTAATACAAATGGGAACTATCTTGGCGCTTTCTATATATAAGAATAACCAACAATTTCCTTACAGTATTGTTGAATTTAAAAAAAAAGAAACAACGAAAAATGACCCAGTGCTTTCCAGAATCAAAATATAGAAAGCGGGATAATTTTTTAAGACGGAGCGATAGATGTTACATGTGTCATGTTTCATCAAACCATTTGGGTTAAGGTAAAAAGTGATAGGAATTGAGGTAGATTTTGACTCAAAAAAGGATTGATCTACTGCCGTTATACCTTCCGCAACCCAGCAGGTTAAAAGTTAAGAGACTTTGCCTAGGTTTTCATGGATGTCATTGAGACAGATGGGGTGGTACATACGAGGCAGTATCGTCTACGAGTTTCAACCGTGTAGCATCATGTTGTGTCTGTGATAAAGCAAAGCGCAAGGAAAGGTAGCTGCCGTTGTTGTACATAAACCACTCTCACCTGTCAAAAATCACGCGGTCACCCAAACCAAGTAGTGTTTTCAAGTCAGCAATGTTCATCTGTGCCGTAATTTGTCCGGCTCGATCGCCGACCTGCAAAATAAATAGTTTTTAATTCACATAACATAACACAATATGACACGACACAACATGACAACTTTATACGTTATTGTTATTTATGGTCTCCTGTCGCGATCCCTTCATGGCTTCTAATTACACCCGCATGCGAAAGATTTCTGCCGTGGACAAAGTAAATCAAAAATCACTACGGGGCAATTGAATCACCACATTTTTGCCACCAAGGAACGCACGGGAAAAAAATTATTTTTGCTCGGGTAGTAAATGATATAAGTTCAATATATGAAAAACTAACAACAGAATGAAAACGAACAATGGCACTTTGCACAGCAGTTCTCCATTAAGATATAGTTTGGAGAAAAGATCAGTGTTATTGGTATGTAAAAGATCAGTGTCAGTGGTACTGGTATGTAAATAAACAGATTTTTCTTCTAGACTTTTGGATTATTCATTAAATAAACACGAACAGAGTGAACATTCAATACACCACGTTTCTGCGAACTGTACAAAAACACGGGACACAATATTACATAACACCATACACCGACTCACTCGACAGTATATCACACAATGCAACATTACTACACGCTACACAAGAACAGACATCACATTACTCCACACAAATCGTGCTATACCTCATTACAACACACCACATTACAACACCACACCATATCTCACCTCACCATATACCATACACAACAACTCAACAAGTCACATGACATGACAGTGCACTACATCAAGTTATACTCAAAATCACACAACACAAGACAACTGACCACTCACCTCTTTAGATATTTCTAAATGCTTGGTAGCATAATCAAGTGCAACCTTGTGATTTCCAAGGGAAGTATTAGCGTTCCCAAGACTCCAACAAGCCCGTCCTTCTCCAATCCTGTAAGAATTGAATGAAATATTCTTTGCTGTCGCTAAAATCTCAATAATATTAGCCCTTTTTAAAGAAATTTTGGAGAGCTTGTATCGGTTGTAAATATTTGCAAATTTAGACCGTCCTTAAATGATAACATCTCTTCCATACTGCTTCTCATTTTCTTGTTCACTTTTTCATTCTAACTTTATATTAAGATTTGTCAGTTCTGAACTATTCTCACATGTAAATGGACAGAAATTTTCACGCATGCTTCGGAAGTGAAGGTATACTGTCTGTAAACGTCAAATGCTGGCAACTAAAATTTAGTACAATTATTTTGCTCAGCTGTCACCTCAATACAGCAGGTTTGGTAGGACAATGGTTTGGAAGTTTAAGGGTGATGGGTTGGGATCACACTTTGCACAACGATTTTCTTACCTAATTTTTTACCAGGTTTTCACACAGTCAAATGATAAAACCTGAAGCCTCATGTCTAGGTTTCGTAAATTTACAGCTGAATAAGAGATACCTACCTATCGCCAAGCTCACGAGCAATTTCTAAATGTTTTAAGTGGTATTTGCAAGCTTCTTGATAGTCCTTCAACAGTGTGTAGGTATTGCCCAGACTGTAGCAAGCCTACAAAATTAACAACATGCTTAACAACGTATCAACAATGTTTGTAATGCACATATCTAGCGGTCCTCGTACGTGCGATGGACATGTCTTTTACAACAGGCTTCTTTCATGATTTTAAACAGTCCCTCACGTTTCTAACATAGTTTCTCATTTCGGCGGATTTTGCTTCCAACAGCAAATGAAAACATGACAGGTATACGCAATCCGCTTTCAATAACAATTTTATCAGTATAGTGGTGAAAACTGCTGTTCAGAGACTTCAAATAGTCGAAGTTTTTTAGAGAAGCGTACCCCAGACTGAAGGTTCAGGGAACATCGCTTCATAAAGCCGTCTTCCTGCGTTTCATGTAAATTTGGTAATTAAGATATACCAGTCAATTCAACAGTACCATACACATGCGATACACCTTGGAATTGGGCTAAAAACCTTCAAAATACTACGATTAGTTGTGATGTACAATCACTTCAAAAACCGTAGGGAATGTAGTGAGTCATGCGATAAAAAGTTACGAATGTATCACATCACCTCGCTTTGTGAAAGGTTCGGAATGTCGACAAACATCACCTTTTAAAATTCTGGAAATGTAATAAGTCATCGCCTTTTAAATGTGTGACATTCAAGTGAATTATCACGTTTGATGAGGTTAGGACTGTAATGAGCGATCACCTCTTCAAATGCTGTGAATGTAATGTGCCTTTACCACTTAAAAGAAATTATGAGTCATTAGCGAGTCATTGAAAGTGTGGATATTCAGCAAACCATGACCTCATAAAACGTTTGGAATGATGTGAGCCATCACCTCTCGAAAGTTTGGGAATACAAAGAGCCTTCACCTCATAAAAGTAAGAAATATCACGACAATCCTAAGGACTATAGGCTACCTAAAGGTGCTTCCAGTGACAATCCTAATGCGACCAGTGTGCACTATACTGAAAGCTTCGGACTAACGCAGCTTACTGTGATAAGGTGCTCAACAACCTTAAGGCGACCAATTTTTAACAGGGAAAGACACTAAGTCTGAACAGCTTGTGGCATGTACATAGAAAAACCGTAGATAGTAAAACGAAGAAAGTTCAAAACATGCCAACTGAGCGCAACACGACGGCCAAGAAAAAGGCGGGAATCCCTGATTAGTAGAAAAATTGTTAAACAAATATGTGGACTGCGTTAGAAAATACCGCAGGGAGGAGCATAAGCACGCGGTCTTCTGTCCACTGCGGTTAATAAAACATGGCTGATTTTAATCCAAATGGACCAGGATATCAAATTCAAATGCGCCGGTCATATTTTCCGACCAAAGGCGACCTGGTTTTAAATATCAAATTTACCACTTGTTCGGTCTAATATAAATGGCATATATATAAATATAAATGGCAGTATACTGGTCGTATACTGCAAATGTTAAAATCTAATTGGCCAAGTTATTGTCTATCTAATGATCGATACACTGCGGGTACGGTCCTTGTGAGTTTCACGATAAAGTCTGAGTTAGTTTTTACTTAAAAAAACCGGTTATTCATCGTTCTTTGTTATAATTCTAAAGAATTTGGAAACACAAGTTAGTATCTTGTTATTTCTAAGCCATGATAGTCTAGTCAGGTTGAAACCAAATAGAAATAAAAAAAACAAAACAAAAACGGATGTGAAAAAATATCTAAAAAAAAACTAGCCTTAGGGAAATATTAACAATTCTTACCTGAGCCTCGATTGCTCGGTCTCCAAGTGCTCGTGCGATTCCAAGAGTTTTCCTAATCAGAAACCAGCACATGACAATATTAATATCAACCATAAAAAAAATACAGCTCCTTTTCCATAACGGACATCATACTGGGCATTTCTGAATACTTACATAATCAACAGAGCGAGGATGAAACAAAACTGGAATTGAATCTCACACCCGCGACCTCTTGGGTCAAGAGAAGAGTGTTGCAAGTATTGCTCTGTTTTTCAGCTTGTGGCGCCACACGGCGGACCTTACACAATAACTTGGCCCTGAGCAGGAGTCCCAACATTTTCAAGCCCCTTAAGACGGTCATGACAGGCTCGAAAAGCAATTTCAAGAATATTTCTTTTAGAAAATGACGCTCAACAATTTCTGGCATTAGGAACCACGAAAAGTCTCAAGGCTAAATGAGGTTCGCATAAACTTAATGCAATAAACACGACATGAGATAAATGCTTAGAAAATATTAAGAACAGGCCAAGTGTCGGCCAAGAAAAATCTTCGGTCCAAACGCTATCAAGTGGTGAAGCCGCTCGCTTAAATTCCCTCCTCTTAGGACCTTTCCCTGCACCCAGAGGAGTGTTGGGAGCGTTCTGACGTGGGGGCCAATGTTTCAAAAAATATGCCGATGAAACGACCAACCTTTGTACCTCCTCCAAGTGGACTAACCTTTATGGCTAGGATCATTTTCACCTTGCATATTTATTGTACGTCCGAAAATTAGCCAATTTAATGGAAAAGCAATAAAAACCCCCCCAAAAAACAAACCAAAAACATTTCTTTGCCCACAAAATGTGCTCAGAACATTTACAAGACGCAATTGTTCACTTGCCCTGCGGCCCGTTACGGCACTGTCTCTGAGCCCTAAAACGACTGTGGTACAGTGTACACCGTCAATGAGTCGGAACTACTCAGGAGAGCTAAGGAGTGAGACATACGAAACGTTTTTTGATAACACTTTCAATGAGAAAAATTTCAAGGTTTAACCTTGTGGAGTCACTTACTTGTAGCAATCAGTTGCAAGATTGAATTGCCCTTGAAAAATATAAGCATTGCCAAGATTACTGTAGGCTCTTCTCTCAGCCGCCTTGTCCATGAACTCCTGTGCTATTGCCAAACGCTAACAACGTATAAGAAACATTGGTTTCAAACGCTAATAATTTCTTTTAACAACCAGCTGTGCACCAAAACACGAGCATGCAGAATTCTAACCTGCTCACTATTTGATAATTTCTTTCCCTTTGTAGCCAAAAACATGATTCAAGTGGACCTATCAGACTTAGTTGAAATATTACACAAAATAAACTTCCTGCTCAACGCCTCCAACGAAATTTCAATTAAAATCAAGGCAGTTCATCTAACTTGTACATATAAGAATGAAAAACCCAACAACAACGTAAAATATTACAGTAAAACTGTGGTTTTTCTTCATTTCGTAGTTTTGTTCATTAAAATGTTTTGGTACGCTGTAATCATTCAAAATTTGTCTCACAGTGTTTTGTTTATGAGAAGACGAAAACATACATTTCTACAATAAAATTTGAATAAACCGAAAAACGTATTTGTTTAATAAAACAAGGAGAACACTGAAGTTTAAATTGCAAGCAAGAAAACAGTGTCTTTTTTTCCAGTTATTCAAAAAGTGTTTAAAAATATTCCACAGTATAGATAAAAGTTCTTACAGGAAAGTCAGCCGTAAGGGTAAGGTTTGATTAGAAAAAAATCCTATGCTTGGCGATTCGTTGTAGCTTTATCGTTAGAGTTAGGGTTTTTTAGATGTCTTCTAAAATGAACCTCCTAATACGGTAATTTGCGAAGAAAGTTTGGAAACTTATGACTGGTTTCTAAGCCGCAAAAATGAACTTCTTCACATATAAAGTCACATGTATCTTTATCGCATATAAAGACACGACACGCTTATGATTTTCTTTTGTATTTTCCTCATGAATTATTAATGAATTTTAAAAACATAACATTACGTATAACCTAACTTGCCGTACGTGCTTTATCGGATCTAACACACTCGGCTATCGCCCAGTGTTTTAAAACCCGATAAAACACTCCTGCATGCTAGGTTTTTATATATTATGATTCACTAGGCATATTTCCGGTTGAAATGACGTCATTCACGTTTCCATCATCTCACAGAGATACTCAAGTAATTTTCTATTTGTTAAATATATATATAAACGGATAGATCAGTGACATCGCAGCTAACGTTTTTGGTCGCCGTGGTTCAAATCAATTTGTCCGTTTATACAAGCACTCTTACCTCTTTGTGATAGACTATGGCCTTATTAAAATTCCCAAGAAGGTAGTGTGTGTTTCCAAGATTGCCACAGGCACGACCTTGAGCTCTACGATCTTTCACTTCCCGTACCAATTTCAAATTAGCTCTGCAAATAAGCATGTCTAACAAGCATTAAAAAAATGATCACCAGCAAACAAACAAAAAAAAATTAACAATATACAAGATCAAAATAATGCGAGGATTCAAAAATGGATATTATCATACTGTGAAATCACGGGTGGTTTGTAGCACTATTGTATTGTGGTATACATATGTAAATTTATTTACAAATTAGCTTTCTTCTCGCTGACTTGGGACTTCATCAGATGTATCAAAAAATACGATGTTAGCTTACTCCATTTTAACGACTAAAGGAACAGACGATCTAATGCAAGTAAGGACGCAATTTTATTAATTCAATTTCCTATTCATTGTAAAAGGAACGAACAAACAAATTGTATTGTGAAGTAAGAAAAGGAAATCACGTTAAAGAAAGTGCTTCCTGCACATTCGTGGGGTTCTTAACGATTTCAGCATACTCCCTGACACGTGTTGAGAGGTACCGATCGTCTCAGGCAATATGTAATGACTTTCCTCATTTGATCTTGTGCTTCAGTTCCCCCCATGTTTTGCAACGACACATTTGTCGTGATGGGAGCTCTCCGTTAGGCGTGTAAATGAATCTCCTTCTTTTTTATGAATTTTTGGCATACTATGAAGCTTAAGGCAAATGGAAGCAGGTTGGTGCAACTTGTCATAACGACTCTTAATATCTTGCCCAAGAATTTTTATGACAAGTTGCGACAATCTGCTTCCATTTGCTCCAAGTTTTATGGTCTGCCAAAATTACTACTGGGTGAGACTGTCCGTTGGTTAAGTCGTTAACATGAAGTAAGGCCTGGGTCACGCTAAGCGACATTCGGACATCTCGACTGGGTCACGCAAAACCAAAAGTGAGCCAGTTTCTGTAGATATGTCGGTAGTGTGAGCGAAGTCGCATATCCACATAAAAGAGCATAATGACATGGAAATAGTGAGAGAAAGAATAAACTGATCTTTTCTTTCTGACGTTATGTTTCTTTTCATATGTCATTATGTTTCTTTTCATATGTCGTTATGTCGCTAGTGTGAACTAGGCCTAGGCCAACAGCGTGTTTTGATGTCCTGACGAAGTCTAGGGTTTACAGGACAAAAACTCAGATGCTAATAATGTAAATAAATAGTGCTTTGTCCACGTACATCGCCATGTCAACTTTCAAAAAAGAAATGGCGGATAATTTCTCAGTGTGGAAAGTTCTGAAACTGCCAGTCCATAGGGTAATATGAAGCTAACACGATATCGTGAAAAAATGAAAATGAGCATCTACCCAAATTCATGTGCATTTGATATGTTCAATACACTAATAATTTTCACAACCTATCACAATTCTAATACTCTGGGTAACACAGACTGGCAGCCTTTTCAATGTTGATGCAAAAATCATCAGTGAAATACGTATAGGAGTAGTGATCCAATCTTCAAAAAAATTAGACTCAGGATTGTTTTGCATGGGATGTGGTCACACTGGTGCAGTTAAAAGTAAATCATATCTTAAAATTACTAAAAATAGAAATAAACTTGAAATAAAAAACAAGAATGTTATTGCCACTCACTCATAAAATTCTACAGCTTTCTCTAAAGATTGTCTGACTTCCTCTGGAAAGTTCCCAGGATCTTGATGAAAGTTTCTTCCAGCATGCTTTCCCTTGGCATGGTAAACATTACCCAAGTTATAGAGTGCTCTTGCTTCACTAATCTGTGAGATAATCCAGGTTAGATTCACATAAATTTTAACTCAACTTGCACGTGCATATTTAGAAAATTTTTTTCCCTAAAAAAACCCAGCATGTTTGTAAATTATGATGGAAGACTGCTACTGTATCAAAGATAGCTCTTCCTAACATTGCTATTTAAAAAAAAAAATAATGTTGGAGACCTCTTGCAAAAATTTGAAGAAGCACATTATAAAGAAGGTGATTTGGATTATATTGGTTAGTCACTGCATAAAGATTGGTGTAAGTAGATTGGCACATGGCACAATGTTGCCATAACAACTGAAGATGAACATCTTGTGGTTAGAAAGAAGAATATTGAAGAGATGCTGTCTAATACTTGTGATAACTGCTAGCATGAATATTATCTACACATAACAGAATTTCAATTGGGCATGCACTGCATCACAGGAAGCGTGCAATTGAGATGTTTGGAATGGGTCAAGGGAAGGCAGACGTCATGCAGAGGCTAAGAGACTGGCTATGGGAAGTTATATGTCAACATATAACCTGCTGTGGCTTTTGCTACCAACCAAAATCTATGGTAAGAGGGTTTCCAGATTGCAAACTAAAACAAAGAGTAAATCACCATGCATAACACCATCACATTTCAACTGAAGACTTTATAAGAGGTCCTAATTATAACCTTGAGCTCTTTATCACCAAGTGAGTGTACTTTAATCATTTTGGTACATGAAGAAAGAGGATCCAAGAATGCATGTAAAGGCTCTGTTCAGACTGAGTGCACTGGCACAAGAACTAAAACACACATTATTCAGACTAGGCAATGGCCTGTATATGTGCACCTCTGGAGTTCTCCTCTTCCAAATATTCAGTCACTGCTACTTGATGGTTTGGACTTTTTAAGGAATCAGGCAATTCAAGCACAAGGAAAAACGATGTGTTAACATTAGAGGCCATGTCAATGCCCAGACCTTGCAATCCAAACTGGGGCTTAGTGACAAAAAACACAAGCAGGTGAGTTCCAAGGTATTTTAAATTTATATGCCCATCCACATTACACACAGGCAATACTTGTCAGGTGGCATTTAACTTGAGAAACAATAAGAGTTTTCTACCAGTTTCACTGATGTTCTTTGTACATTCAAAGCATTTCTATTATTATATCATCAAAGAATCTTTGTTTACTGGATCATTGGGTTATCTAGCACTTCCTACACATTGAAACTGTAAGCCTATAGTCTGTTTTCAATCAATTCCAAGAGATTCAAATCACTAAAGGCATGGCAGCCATGTATAAAACAAAAGAAGCTTGTTAAAGACTCTGTTTTTGTAGGCCATCATGGTACCTATGATGGCAAGTGAAAATGGTCTATTATTGTAACATAGTGCCTGTGATGACATGTGAAAATGGTCTGTTGTTGTAAAAAATTCTGGATATTGACAACTTTTCATATAATTGGGCTATACCCTTTTAATGATCAAAAACTTTAGAAAGTTAAGTTAATGAAAAATTTTAAACAATACACAGTATTGAAAAAAATCAGGTTGACAACCACTGTATGCACTTTTTAGAAATCATTTGAATGAATGAAAGGGATTTTAGCAGATTATGTTTTTCCTTTACCAGTAAATAAACAGCATAAACATTCAATCAGAGTAGACTTTGAATTATTTTACTGCTAAAAAAACAGCAATGGACTGTAGTAGGAATAAAAGAGTGGAATAGGTCAGACTTTCGAAAAATTTTCACAAGTCAAATTCAATTAGATAAAATCAGCCATCTGATAATTGGGAAGAACCAATATAACAAATAACCATCTGAAGCCTGGTAGTTCAATTGTCAGAAAATCTTATCAGTGATCAAGCTACCATGATCACATCACTGATTAACATAAAAATAATAGATGACATATTGAGACTTGCAGACTGGCAGTACATATGTCTACCATCTATACGAACCAGTACACAAATTTAACCTTCACTCACCATCTGAGTGTTTGTAGCTCTATGGTTAGAGCGTCTCACTGGCGATCAGGTTACAGGTTCGATTCCTATCAGGGACTCAGAAAGTTTTTCTGAGAGAACAGCTTGAGAGCATGCGTATTAAGAACATATTTTTTAACTGTTTGGAAATTGTCTGTTGTGACATAAAGAAACAAACTGTTACCCATGGCAAAATGTTATTGCCAGAAAACTGCTACAGTGCTTAAAACAGCAGCTGGCATGCCACTCATGTGAATTTCTCTAAAGTAATAGAGGTAGAAGTAGAGATATAAGAATAAGTTCAAAAAATAATGAGAAGAAACTAGAGGTAGAAGAGTAAAAACTGAAAAAAAGAGAGAAGGTAGGGAAAAGGAAGAAGAAGAAAAAGGAGAAAAAGGAGAAAAGGAGAGAAATAAGAAAAGAAAAAGAAGAAAAAACAAGGAGAAAAAGAAGGAAAAACAGAAGATAAAGAAGAACAAGGAGGATGAGAAGAAAAAAGGCAAGAAAGAGGAAAAGGCAAGAATAGTAAAGGCATTCTTTAATTATACCCAGGGAATAGACAATATCACAATGGGTTATAACAATATCACAATGAAGAAATAGTATTCTGCATGGCTGTCTATCATGGCCAAATGACTGAGTGAAATTTTTCATCAACTTTTAATAACTCATGAATATGAGCATGATATAAACTTATTGCAATTGGCAAACTAACCAAAATCAGAAAGCATTCTGCATAAGTCAACTGATAGCACCTTTAGAGCAGCAAACGCAGGTCATGAGCCCATCCCATATTATATTTGGGGAAGTGGAAATTATCCCTTCACTCTCTGCATGATGTATAATATTAAACATTAATATCAACACTTTAAAATGTCATTACCCAATATCTTGAATGCAATATCACAGCCTATATGAATATTCAAAACCCTTTAGTTGATTTTTATAAGGTATTAGTTATTTGAGATACCACTTATAAAAACTGGGTTTGTCTTTAAATCCGTCTTCAATCTTTAAGGTTCATCATTACGCTATGTGCAAGATTACCTGTCTACTTAGAGCAGACATTCAACCAAATTAGTCACAGTTTCTGAAGATCAAAAGCTTATGTATTGAACAAGACCTGAATCGTCTCCCGTATTAGAAACTTCTTCTGAAAATATCAATTTAAAATTTCGAGTAAATTTATTTGTTCATGAGCCTTGGATAAGAACTTTTTAATCCCCTCTTTTGTTCTCTAATTTGCGCCATCATTGCTCCGTTGCCTCGGAAATTTTTGAATATCATACCAAAGTATGGTAACTCTGTCCTGTGTGTCAATCGACGTTCATCATTGAGTACGTTTTTATTCAAATTGAACGATCTATGGACTCCATTTGATTGGCAGACACGGTCTTAAACACCGTCAAACAGCATGGGGTCCGAAAAGATCGCCATACTACAAACATGTCTTCGAGCAGACGAAACCACTTAATCACAGCGCGAACTGACGTCGCCCAGCAATTGACATCATTTTTCAATAGAATAATATGAACATGCAACACTGAAACAGTAAAATCTATTTTCCTAAAAGCTTTATTTTTTACCAGGTAATCTCATGTGAGAAACGTGCTCAATATAGCATGCCGAAGTGGAGTTAGGTCAAAACAATGCACCTCGTCAAATTTCAAATTAACTGTCCTTTTCAAACTTTACTTTTAAAAGAAAGACAATTTAGTAATGCTAAAAAGCCAAGGACTCCAAGTTACTCCAACGGACGACTCCTTGTAGTTTACGCTCACGAGAGAACTGAAATTTTCTAGTGAGATTATTTCGAACTAACCTTGTCGTTCGCCTCCTTCGATAACTCGAAATGCCGCATACAACAAACAATAGCTTCGTCAAATTTCCCGAGAACTTTTAACGTATTGCCAAGGTTTCCACTCGCCTTCGCTTCGCCTTCCCGGTCGGACAACGTCCTGGCCAGAGTCAAATCGTGTCGGTGGAATTCAAGAGCTTTTTCGTATTCTTGTAAATAGAAGTACGCGTTCCCAAGCTGACTGTACACAGCACTAAGCGTTTTCAAGTCTTCGGTGCCAACTTGAACTGCTGCTTCGAAGTACGACACTCCGGTTCGACAGTCACCAGCTTTACAGAGTCGTTCTCCTTCCAAAGCTAATTCCAAACAAGAAGCTTGTGCAGCCATATTTCTTTCAGTACCTTAACCAAAGATCAGTGCAACGTTGGTTACAACGACTGTTGAAATATGTTGTTCGACCCAGCAAAATTCGCAACACGGAAAATGAAGAACGGGTTTGTGAAAGAAGGCAGCGTCGGTCGACGGAAAAGTGTCTCAAACAGCAAACAAACGAAAATGACAAGTAAAAATCCTCCAGTATAAAATTAAACAAAGATTGTGCTTGGTTGGCGTTTGTTTTGGCTATATTTACCCAGTCTCCTCTTGTCACGGCTCAATGACCTAGAAGCAGCCATTTATTGTCAGCTGGCCTTGCGTTGCCGGGTAGCACGAATGCTCCAATGTTTATTTTTTTCTTGAATTTCTTTTAATGGGATTATCGCTTTTTGAGGCTACCATAATTTGGCAATTTTTTGGGGAAGAAATGTTTTGCGTAATTAAAACAAAATTATTTTATATATAAAGCAGGCCAAAAGAATTTTAAAACTGAACTTTTTGGGAGGTAGGTGTATTTCTTCTGAAAGGCGAATATCGAACCGTTAGGAAATTTCTCACGTGTATTGTACAATGTATTGAACTTGGCGTCAAATGTGAAAAACGAATTTATTACTTCAGGAAAAATATCTGAAGGAATCCGAAACAAAACGGAAAGCCGACTGATTTTTCAGAAGCTTCTCCGGTTAAAACACTCATTAATGTTTTTATAACTGCGCAGCAACACAATACTTACGTTCTATTTGTTTTGAGAAGTACCCATGGCTTTTCCAAGTTTCTTTGAAGTCAAACACTTCTTTGTGCTCTTTCGGAAACCAGGTTTGCTCAACCAGTACAAATACGTTCTCATAAGATAAGCTCTTTTTATTACCACGTGCGTGTAGTGTGCAGCGAAGCTATATCAAGGTAGATGAACGATCTTCAAGCTCGATACTCAGAAAATGATTTCTGAGCCCCAGACAGGAATCGAACCAGCAACCTTCTGAGGACCGGTTAGACGCTCTAACCATTGAGCTACCGAGACTCAGATGGTAAGCAAAGGTGCAAATTCGATATATATGTGCGACCTAAGCGGAAGCCACTATATATTAATAATTATGGAAGCTATATCAATCAGACCGACTCATTCAGTTGGTCTCTGTCAGCTCTTGTTTTTAACAAAACCGATTTCTTTACAACCTGATCTTTTAAATCTTTCGTAAAAACAAATGGGACCAATCGCGAAAAATACTACTCTTGTGGACCTGAGGAACCAAACGCAGCCCTTGTCCTTAGTAGATTTGCAACGTCGCAAGTTTTATTTTGATTGTGTTTGCTATTGAGTTGCATGTTTTCGCTACTAGTTCCGGTTGGATGTTAAATTATGAGATTCTGACAATCCAAAATTTCTTTGATCATATTCGGACTTCGTTCATTGTTTGATGCCTGCTGATAGGGCTCTACTCAAAGTACTTCTCCAAAGTATTGAGTACCGCTGGTACGATATGCTTGCAGTACATCAAGCGTTACTTGCATTGAACTTGTGAACTGACATGCTTGTTCAGTATTGCTTATTTTCAATGTAAAATTTTACCAGTTTTAACGAAATGAGACGGAGATCGGATAAAGAAGATAAACATACTACAGATGAACACGATGAGGTATGTTTTCATTAACGTTGATGGCAGTCGTGGTATAGTGTGGTTGTACAGCAACGTGGAAACTTGGCTGGTGTCACAAACAATAAGTGACAACGTGACGAAGTAATCTAATGACTGAATGCATAAGAACCCTGGAAAGAATTGGATTTATTGCTTTTCTCAGTTAACTTGCTACCCTAAAGTTCAACGTAGCTAGGTGAAATTTCTTTTGTAGTCTTGTACCTCAGAAACTACATTTTTTCATGATATGTCTAAAATAAATCAACAAAAATTATAATTTACCCATTCATGCGCGACGACACACTTTAACATTTTACTCAGGCTAATGCCTGACAATCTTACTTGTCAAAGGGATGAGCACTGCCCCTTAATGAGTTAATTATTATTAATATTATGTAATGATTATTATTAATCATTAATTATCAGTGTTGCATTTTGCAATAAAACATTATCCTCTGTTCTTCAATTAAGTGTAATTCTTAAAAGTTTCCAATTTGTTATGCCCTTATTCTGTGTAATATACTTGGCACTACTCTTCATCTTCATGTCTATGTAAAATTACCAGCAGAATTAAAAAGGATGAATTCTGTTGGGCAGCATGAAGCAGTGCTGGTGTTGACATCACTGAATGGTATTATACTACTGGATGGTATAACATTAATGGCACCAACTGCTTACAGATACTATGCTTGGAATGCTGTTGCTGACAAATAGCTAGCTCTTATTGACTGACTGGGTTACCAGATATGGTTAACAATTATCCTGTCAACAGTATTATGAGACCAGACAGGTTAAACTTACTCTCACAGTTCTTCATTTAATCAACATGCAGTCTTTATGCAGTATACAATTGTGTGCATTTTAATTTTTTTTCTTTGTCAATAGTTGAAGCATGCCACTGGTAATGAAAGCCTCAGCCGTACACAAACAGAAGTGTCAACTAAAACTGTGATGGACCTACCAGGAAATTTAATGCAAATATTAGTGATAGGTCTAGCATTTGCTACTAGAATGAAGCATCTAACCATACCTAAAAATGTTGTGTAAGTATAATATATGGTAACATTCGTTTGCAATTTCATTTTGGAATTCTCCCTCTGACAAGCCAAATCATCAAGTGAGACACTGATGGACATTAGTGAGATTGAAATCAAAAGAGATTGTCTTGATGGGAACAGGTTATACAAGACAGTTTTTAATCAATCAGTCTAAGGTTATTTAGGTATAACTTTGTTACAGCAGAGCTGATGTTTTTTTCCCAAATATCTCAAAGTATTTATTTTGAGAAGCTAAATTTACGTAACAGATATATATAAGGGAATTTGAGATTATATATTAATCTTAAAAAAATCAAGCAATCTACTGATAGATTGAACTTTGTGCTTTCTTTTTATTCACATGTACTATAAGTATGTAATATTTTAGAAAGTGTACAGAAATGCTTTATTAGATTTAAGACAGGAGGTTATTGCTGAGTTATTTAGATCTCATAAAGCAAATACTGTAATTTTTTTTAAATTATTGGTGAAATGAATTCCTTAATAAGGTAATCTTCAAAGAAAGTTTTGAAATCAACATTTTTTAAGCAATGAAAATTTGAGGAGAAAAGTAAGCATATTTTAGAGCATTTAAAGATTCAACATGGTTGTGATTTTCCTTTGTGTTTTTGTCATGAATTCTTAATAGGTGATAGAACTTCCATTTAAAGTTTGGATATGTGCAGTTCAAATTTTTTCTCTGCAATTGTGTGTTTTTAGATTTGACGAGGTCCATTTTGGTCGTTTTACAACCTATTTCATGAAGGGTACTTTTTTCTTTGATGTGCATCCACCATTTGCCAAACTGGTGTTTGCTCTGACTGGTATGTTTCCCTAATAAGCCTTAGAGAAGATAATTATATGTAGAATGACTATTACATATTTGTCTTTTCTTGGAATTTTTACCATTAAAATGGATTTTAGGAAACACCCATGGGGCCAGCCCTTACTCGCCCAACTTATCCAATCAGGAAGGAGCAAGGGATATACAGTCCTCTAAAGTCCCTGAAAGTACTCCCCGATGTGTATATCCAGTTTGACCTTAACAGTACCCTGTTGCACTTCCAACCAATTAAGGTCAGTTTAGGCATGCCACTGCAAGGGTTAAAACTGAATATTGTTTTATTCTTAGACTAGTGCAGATCTGTTTCAGCACTTAAGGCTGGTTTATCCTCAACCAACTAAGGTCAGGGGCATCAGCCTGCTGTACAGATTTTCTTCTAGTCCTTAGGCTAACAGGGCAGGTTTGCCAACACCTGAAGGTAGTGTACTTGCAGCTGCCAGCCAATTAAGGCAAGCTCAGGCTTTTGGCTACCTGTCTACCCAGCTGGCAAGGCAGGGGCACCACTCCCTAGGTCATCTCATCAAAGCCTGCTCGTTTTATGGAGGTCACTGGCTCTGAGTCAATGCCCTGCCTACCTATTATTATTATTATTATTATTATTATTATTATTGATAATAGTGACTTTGGAGTGAATAAGGTAACATATGTTGTTTAAGGCTTTGCATGATGAGAATAGCTCTTTTTATTAAAAGCAGACATTATAGGTTATGCTTTGTGTAGTTCCTTGTTCTGGGTTTTTGAGTATATACAGGAGGACCAGTATTTTTAGGAACACTGATGTTGACAAGCATTCTTAAATTTTCAGACAACAGCCAGAGTTTATGAACCAAAAGCTCAGAATAAGAAATATGCTTGGTGTAATCCATGATGTCTAATTTTAGTAAAAAGGTAGCAATATGTCAGTAGGTTTGAGGTGAGTCAAAACTGTCGCAATTGACAAACCAGATGGAAATAAAATTCTAGTAAGGGAGATTATTACGCAGTAGATAGCTTTGAACAGAACCATAACACAAAACAAATTTAAAAGGTTTTATTACGAACGTTTTGCTACTGCACATAACATCTGGATCTAACGTTAAAGATCTAAACTAATTCATGACATAAAGATCTAGTGTTAGAGTTGAGCAAAGGTTTGTTCTTAGAAATTAACCAACTTTTCCAAATTAAAACATCAAGTGGAGTAGACCCCTGCAATAACAGGGGTCTAATGCATGGACATTTTTTCTGTGTTATTGCAGGGGTCTACTCCACTTGATGTTTTAATTTGGGAAAGCCTGTTAATTTCTAAGAACAAACCTTTGCTCAACTGCAACATTAGATCTCTTTCTTTAGCACTTTTCTAACTTATTATTTCACCATGTGGTGTTTCATCACTTATTGATGACACTCATTATCATTTTCATTCTTGTCGCCTCACCTCTTTAGCATTCTCATTAACATTTTTGTTATCCTGTCACCTTCTATTTGTGTAACAGTTAAGCTATTTATGCATCCTTTACTCTTGTATAATTGTCACTCTGATGATGTTACACTCAGTAACAAAACATTAGTAATAAAACTTTTTAAATTTATTTCATGTTATGGTTCTGTTCAAAGCTATCTGCTAGGTAATTATCTTCCATACTAGAATGTTTGAGGTGCACTAGTACTCATGTGTCTGGTTCAGAAAAATGTTTTTTTGAGACCCTGATGGGAATCAAACTGACCAGATCATTCATGAGATGGTGAGTGAAGACTATGGACAAGAACTGGTTTGTAATAACATCCAACCAGATCTGCATCTCTTAATATGTCCATTATTAAGTTACAATTATTGATTTAATGAAGTTGATGTGGTAACACAGGCCTCTCAGTGGGACACGTGCAATCATGCGCGAGCATGCTGGCATGCGCCCCTCTGATGTTACGCACATGAATGATCACTCGCGCAAATGTTAATTTCCGCTCGCCTGTCAAACTGTTTTGTTTTCAAAATGCTCTTGTCTTGAATGAAAGCCTTATTATCTATGGAAACAACCCACTTTGGAGCAAAGAAGAGAAAGAGGCCATATTAGAGTGTGCTGTTGAAATATATATGACATCAAACAGACAGAAAAAGGTCTCTCAATCAAATGAAATTATGTCGGTGTGAAATATCATTAACGTTTTTGATGAGGTCCACGCAACACTTGACCAAAATGAAAGCAGTAGGGAGGACAGTGAATTTGAACTTTTCCAAGAAGAATTCGAAAGTGACTGGGACTGAAGCAATATCTTAATGTTTCTGTTCCTTCTTTTGTTATAAAAAACATTGATATGACATTGTATTCATATCGGAATTAGATTAATGTAATTACAAGAAAATTGAAAAAGTTTTTATTTTTTGACAATCTCCTCCCCCAATTTGTTGTTAATTAATCACGCACGCAATGTAATCTGCCCACGTGATAGACTGCTCGCACCAAATTTCCAACGTGAGAGGCCTGGTAACATGTTGATATGGTTGAAATATTGTTGACCTTCTTGCTCAGGAAGGTTTTTTGAACTCTTAACAGGAATCAAACCATTGAGTTTAATTTTGTTCATGTTATTGATATTTTTAGTGATAATAATATTAAATTTTTAATATCTTTAGCATTACTAGTATTATTGATATTGTTGTTGTGAATATTATTGATATTTTTATTGATATTAGGTTATGTTACATGCTTTTTAAGTATGCATGACTTTTTTGATTATTTTGTGCCCATTTACTTTTGGTACTGTTTGTCAAGCTTAGGTCATAATCAAATATTTAAATGCTACCTTATTTGAAATCCATTTAGGATATTTGTCTGGGTTTGATGGGAATTTTACCTTCAATGATATTGGTCAAGGCAGGTTAATTTGTTATTAATGTTATTATTACTATAATTATTACAGTATAAACATTATCAGCCATATCATTGTACATGTTAACAGAAATAGAGTATGGTGTAAGGATAAATCATAACAAGTAATTGATTTAAATAAATGTATGCTCATATATAGTATACTATATATATACTATAGTATACCCATTAGATTGAGAACTGATTAAGTTAATATGCCAATTTTCATTCTTCAGACTTGAATAATGTTTTACCATATATATGGTACCTGCGACTGGTTCCTGCAATCTTTTCTAGTTTAGTAATTCCTTGTGTTTATGAGGTAAGACATTAAAAATTAAGCACTTGCAAAGTAAGTTATATGATAAGCATTAGAGTTTATGTTTTTTATCATAATTATTCATTTGATAATTTTCAACTGGTGTATATGTTGCATTGTAACTTTCCTCATAAATCTTCTCTAGGCATAAACAGTTGAACAGCTGGTTTTTTCTATCGTAAAACATGACAGCTGTGTTCTGTTTAATTGAGTTCCAGGTTTATTGGTGGCCAGCTAGATAGAGTCAGCAGTTGTCTACACAACATTCTGCACCCACTTGAAATCAGTATATGTATTTTAGTTTAGGAGCATAAAAATGCTGAACTGCACAAAATATGTAGCAGACATCTTTGAAATTTATCTTTATTGTTTGACATATTTAACTACTCTTGAACTAGATTTTGGTTGATCTTGGATGTTCTACCTGGATTGCTTCATTTGGATCGTTTTTAGTAATATGTGGTAAAGTTATTTGTTTCTTTTTCTTGTATAGTTAAGCATCACCATGTACTTTTTCACAGTAACTGAACATGATTATTATAATTATCAAGAAGGAACACCTGAAATAACATGTAGATAGGAAACAGTTTAATAACATTTCTCTCTTTCTGTTTAGTTTTACCTGTACTGCTCTCAGTATTGATCCAAAACCTCTCACAAGCAATCATATCAGTAAACCAGGCACCCCTTTTAAATGCCAGGAGGAGTGCAAAAACACCTTACCTTGTTCTAATTTCTGACAGTCTTTCAGAAAGTTGTAGAAGCATGTTTTTTTCATGTTTTGTTTCCAGATAATATGTTGGTAATCCAAGGACGTTTTATCTTACTTGATGCATTTTTGCACTTTTTCACCATGTTTTCAATAATGACATTTCTAAAGTTCAGAAAGTGTAGCCAGAGGTGAGTATAAAACATTTATTATTATTTTAGTACTGAGGTGACATTGTGAAGATTGTGGTGAGCTCTATGCTAAACCATCGACAGAATATATTTGTCAATTTGTTGACTAAATGATGGACAGAATTGTATAACATACACAGAAAAGAATGGAAAACATGTTACAGTATGGAAGATATGGCCCTTAAGTTAGGTCATACTAACCATTGGTTTACCGTAAATGGTTTGAACCTGGGAGAATCGTGACATGTTTGAGGAAACGTCATTCACTTCAACCAACAGTCTTTCTCAAGACTACACTAACCTGGACGATCAACTTCCTCAAACATGCCATTGGTTTACCATTACATGCACAGTTAAAATTTCAGGAAACGACATTGCATTTAGGGTTTTCTGTTTTTGCAGGCAATCAGACCCTGGAATATCCTGAAAATTAGAAGTTCAGAAATGCTTCAGTATTTCTGAAGGCCTTAACTACAACATAGTTCTTAAAATGTTGTACTATTTTTGGCTTTTTTAAAAACTAATTTAGGCCATTTTCATTTCATTGGTGGATGTGGCTCATTCTAACTGGTATAGGTCTTACTGGTGCTTTGAGGTAAGTGGAATGAAAGTGCTTTAAGCTGCAGAAATTGTGTTGCCATCAATTAAGCATAGGTTAGTTACCTCAACCTTAATAACTACATTTGTTATTAACCTCTGTGCTAAACTATCCTACTTAGTTCATCATCACAGAAGCTTCATAGAGAATGTTGTAGTGTAGCATTCTTTGATTTGGATGATTAAAAATAAATTTGAATTTCATTGTTCTGTTTCTTGCTGAGTTTTTGTGCAGCAAGATGACTTGTTAATGCCCCAGGGGTATTATATATTAACCCTGGGACATTAACTAATTTACATTAAGTAATTTACATTAACTAGGGGTTGCTAAGTGATTTTAAGAACCACAGTACATCAAAACTGAGGTGATCATGAATAATGATTGATTAATGACTAGTTGTTAAGACAAAAATTGTGCTAACTTCTTTGACTTATGGTAACTTTGTTTATCAAGTGTCCCATATTTGCATGGCACACATAAATCTCAGAGCCAGAAAGATTTACACATTTGGATCTTTCCATCTAACCTTATTTCAAGATCCTTGTACAAACAATTGGTGTTGTATTACATAACTGTGTATTGTTTTAGTACAAAATATTCAGGAATATCTGTTGTGTTATTAATTGGTGGAATGAGTGCATTAGACCTTTGGAACATGATTGAAGATTTAACTGTTTCAGCTGTAAGTGTAACTTTATACATGTACATGTAGAATACAATTTTGGTATATTTTATTGTATGTGCTGTTGTTCTTGTCCTTGTTGCTCCTGCTAACCTGCATTCTTCTGATGTATTTTACTGTCATTGTAGTTATATAATATTGTTGGGTACATTGCTGTTGTTATTGTGCTTCTTGGTGCTGGTTTTCCTGCTATAGAGAAAGGTTGATACATGTAGTCCTGAATTTGAGATAAATATTTGTCAAGCTCTATCCTTGATGAACATT
Organism: Heliopora coerulea; assembly: GCA_030142905.1. Classification (NCBI taxonomy): domain Eukaryota; kingdom Metazoa; phylum Cnidaria; class Anthozoa; order Scleralcyonacea; family Helioporidae; genus Heliopora; species Heliopora coerulea. The sequence goes on from JASJOG010000038.1 coordinate 2,001,095, forward strand.
CATCTCTCATTGAAGATATCTCCTTGCTCCCAACATTTCCAAAAATATATATCTCATTAATAGTCCTGTACCATGCACACAGTGGCATTCATTGGGAAAGGATGCATATTGCAAGAGTAGTTATATGACAAATGCAGTATGTCCCATTTTATGGCAAGTGTTCTGGGACATTATTATTTTTGTGAAAATACAGAAAAAGCATGGTCAGGTAAAGGCATGTTGAAATGAACAAAGACATTCTCTGACCAGAAAGATATTTAATTTGACAAGCTTTCAGCCACTAGAAATATCTTTCTGGTCAGAGAATGTCTTTGTTTATTTCATTGTTATTTTTCTTAGAGTTTTCTTTATTATCCATGTGCCAATAAAATAAAGTCTATTTTATTATTGGAATTAATATGGACATATCCTTTCCAGCTGCTGTGGGCTACTCACTTTGGTTGCAGATTCTTTTGCCTGGTTGTGGTTCCTATGTCACTGTACATCCTTCAATTCTACATTTTGATGACTGTCTTACCAAACTCAGGACCTCAGGATGACTTAATGTCAAGTGCATTCCAAGCAAGTTTAAAGGTTAGATTTGTTGTGTTTTTTTTTTGTTTTGAATGAGATCCAGCCTAACTTTCAGGAATGTACATTTTATTTTGAGTTCAATTTTCTTAGGGTGGACTGGCAAAAATAACTAAAGGACAAGCCCCAGGTAAATTACTTTGTAAAAGCTGAGAAATGCCAAATCTAAATGGAGTAAGTAATACTTTACTTTGCCATACATGCAGTACCTCATTCATGTCTCTTTAACTTTGTTAACTGCATCTTATTTGTAGTTGTTGCCTATGGTTCACAAATTACGTTACGTCACACCTATGGTAAGCAATGTTGGCTGCATTCCCATCCTCATGTATATCCAGTTAAATACCCAGATGACCGAGGAAGCAGTGCTCAACAACAGGTCACCTGTTACCCTTTCAAAGATGTCAATAATTGGTGGATAGTGAAGGATCCAAAAAAGTAAGTAAAGTTTCTGAGAGTTCTAGATCACTTTAATTTTGGACAGTCAATTATATAACTACATTTCTTCTCTAGTTATGCTTACCTTTGGATGGTTTTTATTAATTGTTGTTGTAGCAGTGTTTTTACTTTAATTGTAGTTCTAGTAACTATTGTTCAAAAACCATGACCAGCTGACAACTTCAAAAAATATAAGAGAAAGCAAATTCCGAAAAAGAAAGCCATCTTTTAACTTAAGATTTAAGTTAACAAAAGATGAAACTGTGAAATAGTGATATTTTGATTTTATGATTTTATTGCAAAATCATCTTCAGACTAAGTGAACTAACATAAGCGGACCTAAGGTTTATATATACATGTGAAAGTGATTACATCATTGATGAAGAATCGAGGAAACGCCTACCCTATTTACAATGATTGATTGTGTCAGTAAGTGACAAGTGTTGACGCCTAAGGATGAAATGACAAGATGACAATGAATAAATTATGTATAAACTAAAAGGAACTAATTAAAGGGTGAGAGTTCTTTGCTGGCTTTAAGACCAGAGTTTAATTGCGGCTTAAGATATTTAATATGTAGAGCTTCCATAAATAAAAGTTGGTTAGGATTAATAGAATAATTAGAGTAAAGGATCTTATAGTTGTTAAAAATGAGATTGTGCATGGATGAAGTATCTTATAGTTTTTAACAACTATAAGATCCTTTACTCTAATTATTCTATTAATCCTAACCAACTTTTATTTATGGAAGCTCTACATATTAAATATCTTAAGCCGCAATTAAACTCTGGTCTTAAAGCCAGCAAAGAACTCTCACTCTTTAATTAGTTCCTTTTAGTTTATACATAATTTATTCATTGTCATCTTGTCATTTCATCCTTAGGCGTCAACACTTGTCACTTACTGACACAATCAATCATTGTAAATAGAGTAGGCGTTTCCTCAATTCTTCATCAATGATGTAATCACTTTCACATGTATATATAAACCTTAGGTCCGCTTATGTTAGTTCACTTAGTCTGAAGATGATTTTGCAATACAATCGAAATATCACTATTTCACAATTTCATCTTTCATTAACTTAAATCTTAAGTTAAAAGATGGCCTTCTTTTTTGGAATTTGCTTTCTCTTAACTATTGTTGTTGCATTTCTGGAGAAAGGACAACTTGTTTTCACTGTCATTGTCAGTTATTACTAATAAGTCATGTTTCTTAAAATCTGTCAACCTAAAGTGAATCCTTGACTATGGAGTACCCACCACGCCCTGTACAAAATGGTGATGTTATTCAGCTGGTGCATGGGACCACTGGTCGAGCTCTCAACAGGTGAGTATGCTTGGATAGAACGTGTTTATTGCTAATACTCTTTTTAGGCAATAATCTAACATCCCCTTAGTTAGATGCAGCTTTATTTATCCTTATTTTCATTAAAACTTGCTCAGGTGTTATAGTCTATATTTCTGTTATCTTGTGTTACACCTATGCACTGTATGTTCATCCTACCATTCATTCAACTTTTTAAACCATTTTTTAGTCATGATGTTGCTTCTCCATTGTCTCCACAGCACCAAGAAGTTTCTTGCTACATTGATTACAATATTTCCATGGCTGCTCAGAATTTATGGCGTCTTGTAACTTTCAAGTTTTTAACATAATTGTAGTTTATTTAATGGTTTGAGTAAGACCCCAGAATTTCTGGATGAAGATGTTTAAATTAATCATTAGTTCACCACAGTCTTTTTTTTTTATTCCTTTTTTTTAATTTATGAAATGTAAAATTTTTCATATTCTTTCCCCCAAGTAAAGCACAAAGTCAACACTCCTGACATGTTTACTCTTACCATCTTCACTGAGGTAGTTCTTATGTCATTTTATAAAAAAGAATATTGCTGTTGGTAATGCTAGTAATTTCTGTTCACAGGAAATAATTAATGATGATGGTAAAGGGGACTGGAAGGCTCTCCAGTCTCAGATTCATTTGATTCATGTTAATACAGCCCAGGCCGTCAAGGTTTGCTCATAAATGTTTGAGTTCCAAGGTTATAATGAAACAACAAGCTAAGGAATGCATGTCCAGTAAGGAAGTAATCCTTTTTGAACTGCAGCTTACAGTTTTTCTTCTACTGTATACTCTGATATAGATAACAGGCAAGCAATTACCTGAGTGGGGATTTAATCAGTTTGAAGTAAGAAATGATGATTTAGTTAACAAGTCTGCCCATAAAGTTTATTTCTCCCTTTCTTTCCATCCTACCTTCTTTCCTTCCCACTTTCCATCTTTCCATTCTTTCTTCTTTCCTACCTTACATCCTTTCTGTCATTTGTTCATTAATCCATCAGTCCATCCATCCACCCACCCACTCATTAACTTTGCTTGACTACAGGTGTGTACTGATAGAATAATAAATAGTGATGAAACTGTGTGGAACGTTGAGGAACATCAGCAAAACATTACTTACCGTAAGTTCTCTTTAGCAAATTACTCAAGAATTTATTTAAAACATCTTAATTACTCATATGCTATAGTTCTGAGAATGCTGTTTATGAGGCTTTAAAATGTGATAATATTACTCCTTGATTTTCCGAACTAATGAACTCTTTACGATTTTGACGCATTTCTTTCCATTTTTTCTGTTATCAGCCGAAGGTGTGGAACCAGAAAAACAGAAAGAAGTTTCTGTCGAGTCAGAAGATGATGAAGGCGCTCACGTGGTACAGATGCCGTTCTTTGACAAGTTTAGAGAGCTACAGGTATATATTAATAATACACGATGATCATAAGCATTACGAGGCTAATTTAGTTACAGGGTGTTGGTAACCTATTGGTACTGGACGTGTCTTCCCGATGTACGACAATAGTTCGATTCTGAGTTAAAGCAGTTGTCTGATTGAGGTTATCATAGTCACATGTAGTAAAAATGTTGTCCAATTTGACTGTGCCGAGCATCGCATCTTTTCTCCGGATACTCCAACTTATTTTAGCGACACTGAATAAATCAGCGGTAGACCTTACTAGCGTCTAGGAAGAACATGTTAGTTATACAGTAACTGATAGGGTTTTCTAAACTAAAGAAATAATCAGACTCTAGTTATAAAAACTACCTCTCCATTTTCCAATGACTAGCGTTGCGCTCGTAGATTGTTATTTAGTATTTATTCACCTTTTCATGTTTGTGTTTGTTGCTGTTGTACTTTTTCTTCTCAACCGTTTTACCAAGTCTTTCTCAAACCTTGCCAGGAGGGTTAGGACACTGCCAGTAGACACTGAGGTTTCGAATGAAGGTCCATCACTGGAGTGACAGGTTTCATAACAGCAAGGGCCCTTATGCTGTGAATGCCATAGAACTAACATTTTAAACACAACTGGCTTTGTTTCTATTGCAGTACAAAATGTTTAGTGCAAATAGAGAACTGCACCAAGAACACTCTTTCAGTTCACGTCCACTACAATGGCCATTAATGAAACGAGGGGTGGCCTACTGGCTTGATCGTAATACCAACGTAAGTGCCATTGACTGTAGTAATGATCACCGTGGCATTTTGATGAATTACATTGCAGCCAAGTATCAAAACATAACAGTTTCCGAGCAGTACAGTCATTTTACAAACTCAAGAGAGAAGGCAGATTCAGTCTGTTATCTCTTCATTACTGGCTTCATCTTGAGTTTTCAAGAATACTCTGGTTTGCTATTATAGATTATTTTTGTTTGATTTTTTTCACTGCCGTCAGAAGCTCCTGCTGATCTTCTTTCAATGTCTTTTCGTTCTATAGAAACAAATATTTTGTATTGGAAATCCATTGGTATGGTGGCCCGCATCCCTGGCAATCTTCACGTATTTTGGTTTACTTGGGGTGTATTTATTACGACGACGTCGAGCTGTATATGATATTGATGAAGGTTAGTAAACTCCGCAAAAATCACGCTACATTTTACTGATGAAGTAAATCTTTTTTCTCAATCCCCAAAGATGATACTGCAATCTTTAATTAAACTTTGCGACACTGCCGCGATTCCGGTTGATATCCATCTCAGGTTGATTCATTTATATGTTTGCTTGTCTCATTTATCCAGGTTGCTGGGAGAAATTTGTATTCTGTGGTTGTTTACTATTGGGCGGTTACTTGCTGCATTATTTACCTTTCTTTCCACTGGAATCAACGCTATTTATCCATCAATATTTGCCGGCTCTACTTTTTAAAATACTTCTGCTGGCATTTGTTACACAACATGTTCTCGACATTGTAAGGTGAGCTCGCTGAATTTGTCTCTCTTCTTAACCAAACACGTGGGTACTTGATGGGTCATGAGGAGAATTGAAATTCAGAAAATAAAGGAGCTTGGGTGCGATGAAAGAGCTGAAACGTTACAGATGAATTTACTAGGGATATGCGGACGTTCGTCAATCTCGTTCACTCAGAAAAACGAAAACTGAGCCCTAGATGGGGCTCGAAGCCACAACCATATTATATCGTGGTCACCGTCTAAGGCAGGGATGTTAACTTGCTATCTGAATCTAGATAGGTTGGTAGTCAAAGTGCCTCGCCGGTTATTAGAAGGTTGCGGAAACTCCGTCTGGGGGCTCAGAAATCGTTTTTTTCTGGGTAAATGAGCTTAATGGACGTCCTTTCACATATCTTCCGTAACAACACTAAGTTCCCACGTGCTTAACAGTGATGTATAACATTCAGAAATTACTGACATTGTTACAGAAAAATAAACACTACTCTGTTCGGGAAAATGTTATTTCAACTTTGGTCATTTTTCATTTTTAGTTATGTCCCTCATGGGCGTAGCCTTTTCTGTCTGCTCCTCGTCATTTACGGATTTTTTGTCCTCTGGACCTTCCAGTACTTTAGTCCATTCACTTATGGGGATGAACACCTAACGAGCGCACAGATAGTTCAAAGACAATGGCTTAACTCTTGGGATTTTCTGGTACATGTGTAAGCCGACCGCAGAAGACGACTGGTGAAATGTTAGTGCTGACTGATGAATTGAAATCAGAGAATTACATAGTTGATGATAAATTATTATGAATCAGTTTTGTCAGAAAAAAATGGCGTACTGGTTGTAATCTGTAAAATTCCAGTGGCACTAATGTTTCTGATACGTATGTGGCACCTTAGCCAAAGCACAATTAATAGAAATGATATCTCCTTTCTATTATCAGTGGCCAAAGCTGTCGTCCATCATTCAAGAATCACGGTGCGACTTTGCACGCCCAGGACCTGCGGTAAAATATACTATCGAGAAATAACGATGAACTGTCGAAGTCACCATTCAGTGCCTCTCTTAGAAAATTGTATTTTTTGTAGATTGTGAACATCAAAAGCTCACAGCAATAACGTTATATCCACATAAGTGGAGACTGGACATATTTGGTTGTGAGTTAGATGAATAATCCAGTCTCTTAAGTTTTAATCAGTCAAGATGTTTTTGACTTCGTCCTCTTGGGCACAAAGCCAGTTCAAACCAAAAACTAAAATGTAGCAATTGACCAACTCTTAGGCTTGGGAAACATCTTGACCACGGCATTACCCCAAGACTTCTTAATTGGTAAAAAGGTAATCTTTTGTTGCAGGATGCGTGCCATTTTTAAAAGTTTCAGGAAAATATTGGAATATGCTTGGGCTCCTATAATTGGGGAAAGTGTTTCAGGACCAAACCAAGTACTGTTCATACACCTCTAATGGTGAGATGGACACTGGGTTTTAATGTTATGGATGGTGTTGAATGCTTCTTAGTGGATTTATCCCTTTCCTCAGCATTTACTTTAATTTTTTAATTGGACTCAATATCATGTTGGGGGGGCCAATCATAGAAACTCTGCAAAGACTGTAGCTTCATGTTAAGCATTTATTGCAGTAAATTCCTGGTTACAACTTAAGACTGCTTCTTGCGTGTGCGTCTCTTTTGCATAGTTGCTGATGGCTTTTGACTTCGTAAAATGGCTGCAGTACGACGCATGGCAGCATCTTTAAGGTCACTGCGGTAATGATTTTTACCGCAGGTGTTCTTAACTGTTTTAAGTGTTGCACGGCTATTCTTAGTCAACTTAGTGGACACCAGAGATGACGATGGTTTGTTTTGCCCTGAAATTATAACCGTAAACATTCTTTAGACTTCCATGTTAAGCACATGATTTTCAAATTTTGAATAATACATTTTGAAAGACAGCTCAAGACTTCTTCAAACTTCACCTAAACCAAACTCAGCATAAACCAGTTTAAAAAATATAGCACCACACATTTGCATAGATTTAGGGTCATGTAAACTCTGCTATTAAAAATGGATAAAAAGAATTATTCTTTGTAATGAAACAAACATGAAGAAAGTGAGCATTTGAAGCTGAGATCAAACATTGAGAATACTATTTGAAACACCAGGAAAAATTGGCCTTATTAATTTAAAGTTGCTTTTCTTCTATTTTATCAAAGAAACCAGCATATTTGGAGGAAATCACAGTAACATGTGGCTTAATTTATGTATCATCAAAGTGATCATATAATGAAAACATTTCTTGGTTATGATTTTGTGTTTTCCTGATGAATTCACTGAACTTGACACTTGTGAAAACACTTTTCAGTTATCGTAATATAAAGATCAGAGCCCAGCTCAGAATTCTTAAGTGTATCATCACGGTGAAAGAAGCAAGTCAAAAAAATTTTAAAACATGTTTACTGATGTTTCATTGCAGCATGCAACATCTTCAGAGTGTAGGTTTACAGGGATGATTCATATATATAGTTTTTTCCTCATCCCTGTAAACCTACACTATGAAGATGTTGCATGCTGCAATGAAACATCAGTAAACATGTTTTAAAACTTTTTGACTTGCCTCTTTCACTGTGGCAATACACTTAAGAATTCTGAGCTGGGCTCTGATCTTTATGTTACGATTACACTTTCTGCCCAGAGAATCAATAGTCGAGACTTTTCAGTTATGAACAGCACTTGTGTTTTCTTCATGAACTACAATAAGTCTGAGATGGTTAATCCATAAATTAACTCACACTGGCATTAGCCAGAGTAAAATTACAGTGTACCCTTGCTACTTAATGGGTTAAACACTTAAGATGCAAATACATCTCACCTCGTTTTTTCTTTTGCACCAACACTATACCTTTACCATCTGGGTTTGGCTCTACACCAATAACCTACAGGTAAAAAAAAAACAATGAAGGATTCCTTCATTTCTCTAAAAACCAAATGCTTAAATAGAGCATCAAAAAGTAAATTGATAGTGATGCCTCAGTTTGAAACTGTAAAATGACTATTAGCATAAACTTCTGGTTGAGTTTGTAGAATTCCCTATAGAGAATCCAGGAAAAAATAACACAAGAAATCTGTACTTTTCTTCTGTATGCCTTGTATCCAGTTTGGCATTCTAGCAAGTAAAGCATAAGCTTTTCTGATCTCAATCACATTAATTATAAGTCTGATCTTCTCACTTATATAAAAATAATCACCTTCTTGTTTATAAGGCCATTATACTTGTATGAATTCTTGCCTGTAAGGTTGTTTGGTTCCTGTAATAAATCAGAATGTTTAATAGTGTAGTGAAAAGTAACCAGAAATCTGCAATAAAGTATTGGTATTTTTTGATAAACATTTGGAGATAACTAAAATCTTTCATGCAATGTTTAACGGATTCATGAAGAGGAATCAACCATAATCGAAAGACTTCATAATCAAACCTTTGTGAAGGTTGATCCAAGACTCTTTACAAGAAAAGAAGAGTTATTCCGTATAATAGCCCACTGCAGACTTGATGACATCTTGATTAGCTAGAAGAAAAGCAAAACACTAAAAATTATGAAATTTAATTTGCAGCCTTGTACTTGTGGAAAACTAAGGATTTGACAGGTAGCATGACTAAATGCAGGGTTTACCAACACCACTTACAATTTTACAGATAAAGTTATTGATTACCAGTCTAATGTACTACATTTATTACATTGGGAACTTTTTGGTGATGAGGCATGGAGAATTTAAAGAATAACTGGATGTAAACCTTTAGATCCTTAGTCTAGTTGGTAAAAAACAGTATTTAGGAAATAAAAAACAGTTATAGTCTAGTGCTTCCCTTAATGGCCACGGCTGCATATTTTTCTTGCATTTTCCATGTAAATTAGAACACATTACCAGACTACTGCCATATAGTTCAACTTAGCTCAACCACTTATGACAGTTACCTTATATCCCAGGCCATTTCCAACTAGTTCATCCTCAACAGAAGTATGAGAATGAAATAATTTTTTCTGTTTACCTTTTCCCCTCATAATGCAAGCATCCAGGCATGCATCTGTCACTGTAACATTCATACCGAGTGACAATCCCTGCCAATTGAGCCTGAAGCACGCAAATGACCAGCTAGGTCCGCTACAAAGTAATTTAGCCCACATTACTTTCTTTTAGTAATTTTACCATTGTTTAATAGGGTACTACACCAAATGATTACCACACATGACTGTCACTGTTCAAACAGAAACAGCATAAGGGTTGTGTACTGCCAAATAATACATATGAGGGAAACTGAGATTTCGAGCCAAGGCACTTAGTCGCGGTGAAACGTACAAGTGAAATCAAAACTAAGCGAGGCTTTTATGCGCAGTGTAATCTGTTCAGTTGTTTATGCTCTATTTGGGAAATGTTACGAATATTTTATAACACTAAATCCTAATACCCAAAGGCTTTTATGCCATTAATAAAAAAATAACGATAAACTAAAGCTTCGACAGAAACGTTTAAGTCCACGATACTCTGTGAAATAATGCGGACTTTTCTTCAATGTATACACCTCAATTACTAACACTTTAAGGTGCAAAGATATCTAGTAAACTTTATTCGAAAAAATAGGCTAGAAGTGTATGAGAAATCGAGACAGTTTAAAGCGTTTTAACCTGAACAATATTTCTACCTCAATCAACTCCAGTAAACCACGAGAAAAGAGAAAGGACAAGTTACTGCGCATGACAAAACTAGTTGCGTTGAATTGGTTCCAAAAGGTGGGCACTAGAACGTATCCACTGAGACCAGGTAACTGTGTAGAGACTGGGACAGAAAAAATTAGGAACTTTATTTATCGGATAATTAATATCCAAGTCACTCTGTGTCCAAATTATCCCAACCGATTAGCAGCAAAGACGTTTCAGCGAGCAAATGAGACGAATTCGTTTACCAAGTTTTATTTCAAAATTATTTGATCCTCTATGATCAAGGTAATAGAGGAACTAGGCGGAGTATGCAGGGTAGCGCCCAGCATATTGTACGGAATATGGGGCATGACAAACCCGTAACTTTTAAGAATAATTCAGTAAGAACTGTAGTAAAAAACACTAGTAAGGAACATCCACTGACCTTAGTGGATGTTGAACTAGTTAAATACATTCTGCTTAACCTCACGGAATGTTGAAGCTTAGTATTTAAATTTCAATGGATGTTGCAGACTTGTAGATTGCATAAGATCTGTTGCCAATTCACGCATGTTTATATCATGTTTGTAGAGGTCAAGTACTTATTGAACGAAAAGGACCATCTTGTCCACAAATATGACCATAGAGGATCAAATAATTTTGAAATAAAACTCGGTATACGAATTTTTCTCTCTCGTTTGCTGACTGAAACGTCGTTACTGATTAATCGATTGGGATAGCTTGGACACAAAGTGACTTGGATATTAATTATCCGATAAGTGAAGTTCTTATTTTTTTCTATCCCAGTCTCTACACGGTTACCTGGTCTCAGTGGATACGTTCTAGTGCCGACCGTTCCATTAAGCCTGGGGCGGGTTACCGCAAGAGTAAAATGACGGGCTGTGGAACGAAAATAGATTCGATGACTTATTACGCGTATTTTACGTTACTTCTTGACATATAAATTTTTGGACGATGGGTCGAAGTGTTTTTATTGATGATTCAATAGAGGAAAATATTTTAAAACTTTATGGAGTCACAAAATGGGCAACTGGGATTTTAATTGGCCAAGTAAGTCAAACATCTCAACTTACATTCTAGAAATTACAGTTGCAATTTACTCCGGCAAGTATAGAATTCAGTTTTGAATATTGAGAAAACTTAATACTTGTGTCCAATATTTAAACTAACTGATTTAGTATTTTTTTCTGAAATAAGCTTCATAATTACTATATTATATACATCAATCAATTTCATTAAAATAGTGTAATTATTATTTTAAATTTTAGCTTGTATGTTATATTTTTATGTACAATTAATGCATTCCAGGAGTCAAAACGTTTATTGAACTAGAATTAATATATTAGTTTGTCAGGAAAAAAATTATTTTATGCCCAATTGTCAAATGAAATATTCAGCAAAACCTGCACATTGCTTTGATTATATAAGTGCATTAGTTGATGGTTTGACATATGTGCAAATATTTATTAATTGATGGTTATATATTTATGGAAATATATATCTATCCCTATATATATATCTATATATATTTATAGACATATAGTGTATATTATTTTTTTTATATTTATTTATTAAAAATATTATATTTTAATCAATTTTTAAGACTTTACCTCAAAGAGATTATGTGGTACATCTTGCCCTTACTCCCACACAGCGGAATGGTGAGAAAGCTAATGAAATTGGTATGAGATTGCATGTAGCATTTTTATGAAGAGTAACTTTTGTAGTTTTGTTTTGTTTTTTTTATGTCATGTATTATATTTTGCATATAAATAGAATTTTCTTAGTTCATACAGTCATATTTTACTTTGTGTTAATTTTTAGAAGAGTTGGAAAGTGAAGTAAACAAACAGAGAAGTTTGTCAAAAACTAGTGTTCAAGATTTTGATGAAGACTGGTTTGTTCAGCACTGTCGTCAGGTCCTGGCAGAAACATATTTCTATACTTAAAGCATTTTATGTGCACAAGATATCAATGTAACTTGGGAAAATTAATCACTAAGAAAATGGAAAAATACTAAAAGTCCTCATGCAATAAAATTGGAAAAATGATATTATGGATTCATCAGGTTTTTTTATGCTGTAAAGTGGTTACCATAATGTCTATTTATCCTTTCACATCCATCCATCCATTCATTCATTCATCCATTCACTCATTCATTCATTCATTCATTCATTCATTCATTTATTTATTCATTCATTTATATAGTATTCTCTCCACCTTTCTTTCTAATCATTTATATTATTTATTCCATCCACCTACCCCCATCCATTCATCCATTCATTTATAATTCATTTATTCAGTTTGGTGTGTTTATGTTTGACCAATCAGGGAATTGTGACTGCAGTAGTTTGTTAACAAAAATAGACCAACAAATTATGACAAATGCACTGTATTCTCAAATTTTGAAATCTTGTTTGTGGGTAGGGCAAACAAAATTTATTTCATGGATTTCCTGGCTGACAATGGGTTGATGAAATAGGGAAAATCATATAATTCATGTTTTTTTCTTATTGCTTTGCATGATGTGTTATGATATAGATTTATTAAAATGCTAATTTTGAAGTTTCTCTTTTAAGGTAAATCACATGCTTACTGGTGGCTTAAAAGTTTTGGGTATTTTCATATTTGGTCCACCTGAAAAAAGAAACAAACTACAGGTCAAGTTTAGACAGGTGTTATATATGGTGCACAAAATGATACTGAGTGATTTACCCCTGGGTAAATTGAAACTAGAAAATGGAACCAGTGATCAAGTTATTTTGCAAGTTTGTTCAACCACCAAGAAGTATCCTTTGCTTTAGTTTATATCAGTGGTCATGTAAAAGGCATAACTGTTATCATGATTATATTTCTAAATGCCTGTTACAATTAAGTCAAAGTTCTGATTAACTTATTGTTTTACAGTCTTTTCTCCTTAATTACTCTGTTAGAACAACTTGTTTTAGCCTTGATGTATCAGATAGCAAGGTAAGAAGATGGTATTTGGCTGACTAAAATTACATCATTTTGTGTAGAGACAGTGTTATTATTATTAATATTGTTGTCAATATAATTGTCGTTATCATTATCAGTGTTTTACCTTGGCAACCTTAGAGTAGCCATCCATTATGCCTGCCTATAAGAGAGATTGTTTATTACTATGCCATTAATTAATCACAGTACATTCCTGGCTGTCCACTGTGCCATACTGACAGCTTTTCAATGATTCCTAACAGTACTTTTGCATGTTTGTAAACATTAAAGCTCTTTAGACTGGAAGAAATTGTCATTGGCTTGGCCAAAAAGTTGTCTTGTCTACCTTAGTTAGGGTGCTCTTTTTAAATCCTGGGGTAAATGCTGATTATTATCGTTGTTACTATTATTGTTATTATTATAATTATTATTATTATTAATGATAATAATAATATCATTATTATGATTATTATTATTATTGTGGTTGTTGTTACTATAATCAGAATTATAATTGTTATTTTTTGTCATAATTAGAGATAACATTCATGCCCTTACACACAATAAATACTAATTTAATTATGACCAATATTTTAGGCATCAGTCCATCCAGCAGATGTCAAGTATCAGAATTTTGTTTTGAAGTGGCATACTCTTCATTGTTCCATTTGTTTACAATTAAAGTTTACAATGGACAGGAAATCAAAGAAAAGAAATCTTTACTCAAGTCTAAAGGTTATAAACTTATTTCAATTCAATATCTCTTATGTGCTCTTTATTTGTGTATTTTGAGTGTCACTGCTAATTTGAATGGGGGAAATAATTAGCAGATCAACTATTGTTTAAAAATCATTCTTTTTTCCAGGCTGGTATATCACCATTAATATCTAAAATAGCAAATAGCTTAGGAGTGGTGAATGGTGTGCTAATGGGTGATGACCAGTTGTTGGTTAATGAAAAGAAGGTAAGTGTCATTCTCATACTACTGTTATGAATTAGTAAATTGAATTCTAATTATATGTCTTAACTCAAAATGTATTCATTAGTTTTCCTGCTGAAAAAATTGCAAGCTACAGTAACTGAAATCCTGCTTACAGTAGTTCTTAAAAATCTAAATATTATGATATTAGAGACTATAGTATCATTAAAATACTTAAAACATGCTGATCTGTTGACATTGTTTCAGATGATATACAAATCATCAGGTCAGGTTATGCAAGCCATATAAATAGTATTCTATTTCCATTGATTGCTTATCAGATTCCCTGAGCTTGAGTAAAAAAACACTTCAGTAATTTTACTGATACATATCTGTTGATAATACTGGTATTTTTGACTGCAAGTCTTTTATCAGGTCCAACTTGTGATTTTTAACTTAAGTGGAAAAAAATTGTTGGTTTTTAAAGCCCCTAGTACCCCCTAAGTACAGTAGTGCACATATTATAATTTGTGAGTGATGAACAGGTTCAGTATCAGCAAGAAAGTACTGGCCAACATTCTCAGGAATTAATTTATGATTTTTAGCTAAAATATCCTGGAAAGAGTTCTTCCACTGCAAAGAATGAAGTTCTTAAAATTGATCTTTATTTTACAGAGGTTGGTACCTATGTTTTCTTTTTTTCATTAGTTTCATTTCTTTCAGTAACTCTAAGCATTGAGTCTTGTCTGCAGTAGTGAATGTTATAATGAACACTACCCATATGTAAGCAGATATGTGTGTTCATATAACTTACTGGGGAGTGCTGAAGATGGTATCATAAAACTTACTGATGGAACTGTTGGGTAGCATCACTGTTATAAAGCAAACACCCGTTTACAAGAAATGTCATTTGGTTTTAGACAGTCAATGTATCAAATCTTCTACTTGCAAGTACATTATTGATTTGGTGGATATTAATTTATTAGCCAATCTACATGTACACATGCAATAACTATGATTGACCAAACTTTGAAGCTGTTCACATCTGCCAAATTGGTATGAAGAAACTCTCTTGCTTACAGTGTTCATAAAGTGCTTTATCATTCATTATGACATAATTCATTTTCAGAAAATATTTGGGTTATGACATCAATTTATTGTAAAAATTCAGGAATATGGTAAAATTTTATGGTATTTTAGCCAACTAAGGTTTTATCACAAACTGTGACTGTACCAGTGAAGTTTACAACTGCTTGTTTCTAAATTTTAGATAGATTTTGACCCTTTCATTGAAAGAAAACATGGAACCACTCAAGTGGTATTACTTGGCACATTTGAGTCACAAGCATATGTTAATCCCAAGGCAACTGTGAAAGAAGCAATCAATGTAATGTATAACTGTGTATGATTCTCTCATTTTGGCATTAAATCAGACATACAGACAAAACTTTACTTAATCATCCCTAGTTTCAAACATAGAAACAGAGCAGTTCTGGAAGTACTGTGACCGCTTCAAGCATCTGAGATAAACTTGTTGAACAGATTGTTTTTCAACTACATTAATCCATAGTGCTGTATGTGTAGTCCCATCAAAATTTATGTTTTTCATCCATGCTAAAGCTGTGTTAAAATATTTCTTTAAAAATACCTGGTAAATTTTAAAAATAGCTGCAAAAATTCTTTTTTTTTTTCAGGCAATAAAGTGTGATGTTATTCGTAACTTGATAACACGTTGTCAGTTACTTTGTGAGGATTTAGATGAAGAATCATTACAAGGTGACTGTCATTGTTATTATATTTATAAGGTTTGAATTGTCTTAGATGTGAAAGATCTACTACTTTAAGTCCATTGTCTTACATGTAAAAGGTCTTAAGTTCCTCTCAAACTGAAAATTCTACAGTACTTTCACAATTCAAACTTTTAGGCATAGTTTTGTACATGTAAAAGGTTAGCTTGGTTGTAATAAACATAAAACGGTCTTTGATTTATTGACATTAATCCTAAACCACTTTAAAACAGTCTTAAATTCATTCCTCTGAAGGCATCAGAATCCACCATAATAATTATTCTCATTTGAATGAATGTTTACTGTCCATTATCTTTGGATGACAGTATTACATGTATTTATTACTTTCAAAGGTGATCAAGATGCAGATGACAGATTGTGGACACTTCCTAAGAGAATTTTTGCACCAATTTGTGGAGGAGCATTGAAAGTCTCAGATTATATTTTTAAAGATGAAGAACCTAAGGTTATATGTTTAATCATATTACTCTTAAGTAAAATATTCAGATGATGTATTATTTAAGATTTTGGTTGGACATCTATATATTGGAAAATATCGAT
Source organism: Heliopora coerulea (assembly GCA_030142905.1). Lineage (NCBI taxonomy): Eukaryota > Metazoa > Cnidaria > Anthozoa > Scleralcyonacea > Helioporidae > Heliopora > Heliopora coerulea. Next base: position 2,017,260 of record JASJOG010000038.1, read on the forward strand.
AAGTTTTCATGGTCCTCAAGTTTCATTACCCAATAAGTGTGACAGCTTTTAAAAACTTTACTTTAAGTTAATAATGTATGCTTCTTGGATTACCAGAACACATTAAAGCAAGATTAATCCAGAGCGTGTACTGTTTAAAAATGTTGAAATTTTGGTCAAACTTATATATATATATATATATATATATATATATATATATATGGTGTGATTTCGCTTAAAAGACTATGGTTGCTACTCCAAGTTTCATGCAGATGCAATCTTCAGGCAACTGTTGATTGCAGAGTTGCCTGAAGACCGCATCTGTGTGAAACTCGGAATACAACCATAGTCTTTTAAGCAAAATCACTCTACATTTAAGCTCTGCCCCACAAGGTATCGAGCACTCTTGGATTCATCGTAAACATTATCATCTCAGTTATACATATGTATATATATATATATATATATATATATATATATAACTGAGATGATATACCGTATTTTCCGCACTATAAGCCGCTACTTTTTGACCAAAATTTTCGCCCTGCGGCTTATAATACGGTGCGACTTATATACGAATTTTTCAAAAAAAAACCCGTAAACAATGACACAAGAATTTTTACTTTGAAACTCAAATTACCATGAACTCTAAACTCTTGAACATGAAGATATATCAGAGTCATAAGTTCTTTCCGAGTAAGCCGGATCGAAAATATTTCGGGCAATATTTCGGGCAATATTTCGGGCAATATTTTCGGGTACGGTGGACGAAGATTTTCCATGGGTTTGTCGAGGACGATTTAATAGACTTTTAAAAATGACATTACATACTACATTCTTAAAAAACCTTGACCAACCGACAACTTCAAAAAATATAAGAGAAAGCAAATTCCGAAAAAGAAAGCCATCTTTTAACTTAAGATTTAAGTTAACGAAAGATGAAACTATGAAATAGTGATATTTCGATTTTATTGCAAAATCATCTTCAGACTAAGCCATGACTACAGTCTTATGAATCACATTTTAAGTGATGTTTAGTGTATGTATATTTCTGTAGAACGTTGCAATAATGACAAATTATAGCTCACGGTTTTTCCTTGTCTCATGTTAGTTGTTCAGTTATTCACGCTACACGTGGAATAGCGACGTACCAAAATAGGTACTTCTTTGGACTTTTTCACATAGCAGCTTACAGTCCGGCGCGGCTTACAGTCCGGCGCGGCTTACAGTCCGGCGCGGCTTACAGTCCGGCGCGGCTTACAGTCCGGCGCGGCTTACAGTCCGGCGCGGCTTACAGTCCGGCGCGGCTTACAGTCCGGCGCGGCTTACAGTCCGGCGCGGCTTACAGTCCGGCGCGGCTTACAGTCCGGCGCGGCTTACAGTCCGGCGCGGCTTACAGTCCGGCGCGGCTTACAGTCCGGCGCGGCTTACAGTCCGGCGCGGCTTACAGTCCGGCGCGGCTTATCTATGAATTTTCCCAAAAAAACAGCCAAAAATTGCCGATGCGGCTTATAATACGGTGCGACTTATAGTGCGGAAAATACGGTATATATATATATAGATATGTAGTTATATATAGATATGTAGTTATATATATATATATATATATATATATATATATATACACATATATATACACAAATGGGGACAAATATTTAGCTGTCACTATTCTGAGTTTCACGTGCTTTGGCAATCATCAGGAATACATTGTAATAACTTAATACACCCCTGAAAACAAATTACAATATTTTTGCTCATTGGTTTGTTCTAGGATGTACTCAGTCGATTTTCAGAGCTTCTCGGCATCTCAGTGTCAGAAGAAGATTTACTATCAAAGGAAGAATTTTCAGGTATTAGTACAAGGTTATGGTGTACCAGTTATGCTTGTAGATTTAAAGTATGAATATAATATAGAGTGGCTGTAGAGGATGGCATGGGTAAAAAAGGTGTGTTCTTACTGTTGTTGAAGTGTTGTCCTTGTGGATCTAACTTGGAATGATAAAAACCACCATACTAGTACCTGGTTTTACTTCCAATGAATAACTTTGAATGAAACTACAGTATTATGTTAAGTATTGCTAGTTGCTTGTTCCCATCAAAGATGGGTTACCAGTCATGATAACAGTTTGATTAAAATTAAGAATGACCTTTGTCATAATTTTTACCTCCTGCATTTTCTCTTCCATTTATTGGTATTTAGAATCTAGTAACATTGCTGACTTATTCAATGACCCAGAACAGCAGGTAGACCTAAATCTACCCAAAGGTGAAGGAGTAGGGCAAGGCAATTCTCAGACTTGGCATTTTACTGGTAGGTATAAATTACTATAAAATATTTAATTAATGTTTTTTAACTTTTTATTTTTAAAAGTAGAATTTAATTGGTGTAGTGCCCACTGGATAATTTCATTAGTCAGATAAATTTTTGTAATCGTATATTTCTGGCAATGGCTCACCTAGGATTTTTGTAAGGGGTGGTAGAAGGTTAAATGATTCTCTGCTATGGCACTTTGGAGGCTTGCTTCCCCAAGAATATAAGTCTCTACAAGGCTGAATCCTGCATTGTGATTTGAAAGTCATTGTACACAACACACTTGTGAAGTGGCAGAGAAATTATAGCATTTCATGTTTGTGTCAGAGACATAGTACCCTCAACATCATTTGCAGTAGATTTTACAGTACATATTTTATTTTTTTTTCATGGATGCAAATGGCATTAATTTTTGCAGTTTCTAAAAGAGAGACTTAAGCTGCCTAAACCCCTCTCTTGGGTACACCACTGATTTTTTGTAACAAATAGAATAAAATACAAATCCACCCAACAGCTTGAGTAAACTTCATTGGCTATTTTTGTTCTTTTTGTAGGAGTAGCACTGGGTGTTATTACAGTGGTACTTGCTGCTGGAGTCATGTTCTTTTGGGGTGACCTATGAACAACTAGAAAAATGGTGGGGTCATAAACATCCCTACTGCTACCAATGAGGATAATGCTCTAGTGACAGTCTACACTGCTGAGTCCTAATATCAATATATAAATTTCAAATAATGTTGAATATATAAATGTCAAAAAAGGTGAAAGCTGCAATGCCAGACCTCAAAAGAATGTATGCATGCTGTATTAAGAGAAAAGTTGTATTTGGGAATCATTTTGTCATTCTGGGGAATGTGATGCCCAAAAATTACCCACAACATTGAACAGGAACTTAGACAAATATTATATATAGATATATTGCCTATATTGATAATGGCAGTAAATGAGAATAGTGCTGTAGATAATTGCAACAACATGTATAGGGTAGATCATTTGGAGGAGCAAGTTTTTACTGCTCAGATGTGTTCAGGTGCTGCTTGAAGGACTGAGATAATGAGCAAAGTCTGCAATATTGTGTTCTGTTATGGTAAATTTATTGTCAGTCAAGTTCCTGTTTATTTCTCAATTAGTATACTCAAAATGCTAGGATATGGAGCCATAATACATACACACATACACACACATACACCAGAAGTGTAGTTGGACCAGTATGAGAGGAACAATGTATGCATATGTGATCATTCACATGCCCAACACACATAATGCAGTGAAAGGGTGTAGCAATTGGTTTGTATGATAATTATCTGAATGTGATATATCTGAGCAGAAAGTATTTAACTAGAAGATATGAGGTCAATATTTGGGTCAGTTGTTCAAAGCATAAATCACTTCTGATCCTGTTGGATACTCCTAGGTTTGTGGATGAAACTTTCCAGATGTACAGGACTACAGTAGTTGCTCTGAACAACTAAAACTTGGTTCACGTCTTATCAAAAAATTATTTATCACTTTATAATTGTAGCACATGAAGTTGTGCAGGCTTTGAACCACCCCCAATTATGATTTAAAAATTGTTCTATATTATCTGTAAATGACTATTTAAGTTTGTTAATTGTATACTTTTGATTTCCGGTACAGTTCAGTTAGAGGTGGGGCTAAGAGCGGTTGTTTCCTCCCCTAATGTTGGATGACAGATGAAGAGGTATAACATGAAACAAACTGTTTGAGGAAGTTGATCGTCCAGGTTAGTGTAGTCTTGAGAAAGACTGTTGGTTGAAGTGACCAACAGTGTTGACCTGGACGATCAACTTCCTCAAACATGTCACGATTCTCCCAGGTTCAAACCATTTACTTTATGAAACAAACTCCAAAAATCAACAACTTGTAAACTGAAGATTTAAGTGATTAAAGCAAGATAACAAAGTATAAAACGACAACACTGATTTAATGATATTTTGATCTTTGAATTTTGTTTCATTCTTCATATGAGGTCAACCACTGTATCACGTTGGCGGGCCTCCAGAATCACGAAAACTCTGGGTTGTTTTTGATCAGCGGTTCGTACAAAATGGTGGGAAAATGGCAAATTATATATCTGAGTTGAAAGGATTCCTAAGCTACAAGGAAGGTAAACTTAAATTGTTGTTTGTAATTGTTTTATTAGCTCTTGGAAAACTTCCAGACTTTTTATAACCAGATGTAGATCCTCAAAAACGTTTGGAAGACCTATTTGAGATATCAGAACTTGGTTGTAATGGCGTGCTGGAGATCGTACCTCGCGGAATATGCCAACGTTTGGAGTGCATTAATCACAGTGAACTTTCAAAGGTGACTGTAAAATTAATCTCAGCCAAAAATTTCGATTAGAATCCAACGGAATGGCAAGATACTAGTGTTAATTTTTGCGTAATAAAGTGTATATTCATACCTAAATTTATGAGGTGAAAATTTCTGCTACATCTCTTGGATATTCTATTCTTATGGTCATAAGTTTCGTAATTTCTATCAAAATTATAATTTTGAAATAGCTTTTAATTCATGTGGTGTAGACAAATGTGACCTGGACTACTGAAGGATAGGATAGGAGAAAGGGATAGGGCAATTGGTTCTGGGTGATTGAGAGGGCCTGGACTGTATTCAACTGGGACATAGGCCTGAAGAAAGCTCATATAATATGAAGAGAGGCATCCTTCTTTGTTCTGGAGCCCATGGTGGTTCTTGGGAACACTGCTTATAAAATTACTGCCATAAATTCTATCACATCCTTACCCTTGTTAAACACTCATCTTCTCATGGATCTAGCAAGTACCTGGTAGCTGGGGCTTTTCACATGTTTGGTATTAGGGACCTGTCATTTATTAGAGGGGGGAGAGGGTTGGTGCAAATGGAGGGAGGGTCATTAAATTTTATGTAGCCAAAAAGGGGAGGGTCACCAAAAATTTAAGCTGGGCTTTGGGAAGGGCCGTACCATTTTTTGTAAACATTGCTGTTCACTTAAAATAAAAATAAATAAATGAAATGTATTATTAAACAAATAAGTCCCTAGGAGGACTAAGAGGAGGAAAGTGATGAGAATGATTATGACAATTCCTCTCACGTTGCTACCTGTACAAGATCAGGGAGGAGAGCAACACACTTTCTGTTATGAACTGCACAAGGTAAAAGTTGATCTTGTTTAATTACCCCTGTCATATCTTTTAGCATGGGGAAGGTCATAACTTTTTTGGGTCATATAAGGGGGAGGGTTACAGTTTTTTCTGCAGGAAATTGGGGAGGGCATAAAAAAAGTTCACCTGGGAAAAAAAAATTGCACCAGCCCTCCCCCCCTCTAATTAATGACAGATCCCTTACCTTTCATGACAGGCATATCCCTTGGCAGCATTACAAATTGCCAAAACCTTTGGTATCAAACACACAACTACACTTTATTGTAAGAGTGATAATGGCATACCATTTCCAATCTTAGGACAAGATTGTACTGAAGGAACTCCATGTGTTATAGTTTAATATTATCAAATTTTGACTTCAAGTTTAATATACTGTAATATGTGCAAAAATATTTGAAGAAGAGCCTTACAAATGGATAATTATTATATTGGTTGATTCTTTTAGTTACCCAATGGATTACCACCAATATTTCCATCAAATCTTGAATTAGACCTGGAAGAATACTTAACTCATCCTGAAAAGTTACCAATCCACAACTTCTATGAATCACAAAGGTAATTCAAATTATTCTTTTTTAGAAATGTCTTGTTACACCTGTATTAATATTTATCATCTTTTATAGATCTTTTCAGCCATGATTTACTTTTATATTCTAAATCATTAATCTTTATTTTATAATTACATGTATTTTCAAGTATATTTATGGTAAATAACAGTTATGTAAAAACAAAGATAAATTGTATGCATGCTACAATTAAATAATGAATGTATAATTATTCTGTGCTGGTTTGTAGGTTTTGGCCAAGAAAGCAAAATCCAGGCTCCTTATACAATGCATCATTTTCACCTGTGCAAACCACTTTAAAAGTGCAACGAAACCCCAAAACCGGAGAACTTCTTGGCTATCAAGAGGTATATTAACATTCAAGTCATAAAACTATGGATTTGCTGTTATAATTCTACGATAAAAATCTATACAGTCATCTAATACCACCATTTTCAAAAGTTACATTGATATGAAATCAATAAGGAAATTGTACTTTCATACAAGATTTAGTTTGGGTGAATGATTATTTACTGGGGTGTAATAATAATAACTCTGTGGTTCATTCTATTATTTGTACTTCATCAATACAGATCAGATGTTACCCTGTATATTTATATAAATAACTATGTCTATATTGATTACTGTTACATAGATATATATAATATCACTGTTCTGAAAAGGCCATCCAATCATTTTTGCAAAATAAACAAGCAAGATTTGTTTTTGACACAATGTGAGCTAACATGGTTTGATTTTTCAGGTTGATGTTTTGAATGCAGATTGCACTAGTAAAAATTCCACATCTCTTCAGAGACTACCTGATCCACAGTTATCTGAAGTGAAAGGAAACCCCACAAACATTCCATTCCGACCAGGTAGATTTGGTTAGAATGGAGTTAGTACACTGTGAAAATTTTTATTGCCAAGAGTTCTAAAGTAACTATTGAAAGTAAGATGTCTTTAGCATAGTAGAGTACAGAATTGTTTACCTGATTGTAGGAAAGTAAATTACAAATTATATTTTAATTGTTCTTATAAGGTGGTTTAGATGAACCAAGTACAATAAATCAAGTGAAAGAAGAAACTTCCAGTTTGGATTTTGAAAATGGTATAATAATTAATGTTACGGTAGTTCATCCTTTTAAATAATAGCTTTTGTATTTACCATAGTAATGGAGGACTGTTTTAGGTACAAACTAAGTTTCATTCTACTTTCAGATCTGCTTTGCATTCCATCTGGATTTACCCATAAGATAACATTTACAAATGCTGAAAATGATGGTTCTTTAGGTCAGTATTAATATTTGCACTCACTTTTCACTGCTGTAGCTGGCTGAACAGGATTAGGGATAGAGCTGATCAAAGGGATGGCCCACACCAAGAATGGGATCCAGAGGCTTGCTCTCCAAGAAAATTTGAAAACCTGAGTTTTCTGAAATGCCATTTCATGAATTTTGTGACCATCATGATCTAAAAATTTCTACCTTACTCTTTGTTGCAAATGATGTTTTCCCCATGGCAATAAGAGAGTAACTCCTCTGCTACTGTATAGTCCATTATGATAGTATCTGACTGTAGATGTGTTTTTTATTGTGCTCAGAAGGTAGTTGAGGTGCTCACCATTTCTTGATTCACTAAAGATTAACCAGGCAGAAATCTTAGACACAAAATGAAGATGAGAGCCCAGCTTAAAATTTGGAGATGTAATGTCACCACACTCAGGAATTAGAAACACATGAATAAAGTTTAATGATAGTTCACTGACATTTCATTGCCGATGCACAACATTTTCAGAGTAATTAACAGATTCAAATGTTAAGTTAACTATACATGTATTTTCAAAAGATATCAGATTTAGATTTAAGCCAATAAGAATAAGAGAGGTGATTATGTTTCAGGCATGCCTAACAAACTGATTGCATGATGCAAACTAAACTGGTTATAATTATTGCCCTTATAGGCAAGGGTTTTCTGTCTCCCCTAATAACCATGTCCATGCAAATTTTATTGAAACTTTATGGAACTTTGAAGGTGAGACCACTAAAGATAGAAAGGATGTAATCAATATTGGTGATATACTGGCAGAAGGTGTTGATTTGGGCAATGAGCTGGAAGATGAGGAAGAAGGAAACAGTACAGATGATCAGCAGCTGAAGGTGAGTGAGTGCAACATCTGGTCTAATTTTGAGGAGCAGGTGGTTTCGCATGGCTGTATTATAGTTCTAACATTGGTTACTGTACATGTGAACCAGTATCTTCAGAAACCTACTAATTGTCAATTATATGGAGCTTTTCCACTTACCCAATTATTTCAGAATCATTCTCAGGGTAGCAAGAAGAGAAAACTTTATAATTATATCAATCATGAAATGTTCTCTTCTAATTAGAGTAACTGTGAGATAAAATTATGCAAGTGGGAGTTTCTCTGATATTTTTCAGGATGAAGTAGATTCTTCCATAAAAGACATCAATCAAAACACGTGTAAGTACACGTAATTGGTGCCTTGTAAATTATCTTTCTGGAATTTATGTTTGAACAAGGCAAATTCAGTATTGAACATTTTTTAGTTGTCCTCTGTACTGTATTTGTTCAAGTTCAACTCAGTCATTTTGGTTGTAATATATTTTGTAGCTTCATTAAAGAAAAGTGATAGTCTTGAAAAACTGCTTGTTCAGGTAATCAAAGAAGAAACTCAAATGGGAAAGAACTTCTGTCAATGTGTAATAAATTGCCATATGAATTAATTTTGAAATTCAATTTGAAAATGTAGCAAATCAGTAGTAACAAGTCTGAATACTTTACATGGTTAAACTGAGTTTTATTGTGAAAAGAGTGTGATAAAATTATTTTATCCCATGATATAGAACAAACATCCAGAGAATGAAAAGGAAAATAAGAGTGATTTTGTAGCAGAAGAGGAGGAAATCCAAGACTGGGCTGTAATGGTAAATGTTAAAGATCCTGTTAAGGACTTCGACAGTAAAGTACCAGTTATGGCCAAATCGGTAAGAAGTTTACTTTTTCAACATTTGAGTATAAACCTTTATGGATTGAGAATATGTGATTACTAAATGCTTTGTGTACCATAAAAAGCCTTAAACATGTAAGTTAACCCACTAAGTGGCAAGGGCACTCTTTGGTATTTTACTCTGGCTAATGCCAGATGGTTTTACTCACCAGAGGGATGAGCCCTGCCCCTTAATGAGTGAACAACCATCTACTCTAAACCCATTAAGCAGCTAGGGTGCAATTTAGTATCATACCCTGTCTCCCACAAGACAATTTTGCTTGTCATAGGGACAAGGCTTGTTTCTCAATGAGTTAAACTTAGTAACGTGTGATTGTATAATGTGCAGTAATAATCCTAACCAACTATTTTCATCAAATAAAATAATTATTGATGAAGATGCATTTCAACTTGTAAAATTTTGATCTCTCAACTCAATTATTCTTTTTCAGTTTGGATTTCCATTGGATACATTTCAGAAGCAAGCTGTTATTCACCTGGAAAATAAGGAATGTGTGTTTGTTGCTGCTCATACATCTGCTGGTAAAACAGTCGTAGCTGAATATGCTATTGCATTAGCCAGTAAACACATGACAAAGTAAGACTTATTGCTTTACTGTATGTTACAAAATTAACCCATTAATGTGCAATTTGCTCTTTAGAATTATATTCTGACAAATGTGAGGGCACACTTAAGAATTTTACAATTTTAATAACTGGTTAACATACAGTAGTTACAAATTTAGTGCTTAATTAGTTATGCTGCCAAGTAATGGTGAATACACTGCTACTTCAACATTTTATGTTCTAAAGTTGACTGTGACCTAAACTTTACCATGTTTTCCTTTTTTTGTCTTTTTTTTTTCAGTCTATTATTCTCTTGGTTATGTCGTCTTCATTTTTTTTTTATTTAAATTTACTTTAGAACAATCTACACATCTCCTATCAAAGCCTTGTCAAATCAGAAATTCCGAGATTTCAAGGATAAATTTGAAAGTGTTGGTCTCATTACTGGTGATGTTCAGATCAACCCTGAGGCAAGCTGCCTTGTGATGACCACTGAAATTTTGAGGTACCCAAAATGAGTTGTGAGAAATGCAATCTACTCAGGCAGTTTTGAATGAAATAGAAGAAGCTTAAGGATAATACTCTGCCAGAAAACAAGAAAACAACATACAGATCTTTTCTATCGAGTTTTGATGTTTTGTATGAAAACATCAGGATCTTATTTTTTTAGTTTCTTGTTTGAATGCACCTTTTAAACTTACTTGAAAATAAGGTCTGCTTGGTGCATAAAAAAATTGAATTTTTAAATACTGGTCAGAGATAATGTTAATAGTTATTATTGTCATGAAATAATTATGAACATGCAGTTACATGTAATTCAAAATTATTGTGGGTTAATGGTTACTCTAGTACATATTAGTTATATTGCTCTTCACTTCTTGTTTGGTCATGCTGCTTAACCAATATCTGGCTGGAGGACATCTGTTTGACTGCTAAAATCATCTTGTTGTAACCACAAAATTATTGTAAAAGGCCGTCTGGGAAGGAATGGGTTGAAATGTACTTTTTCTGATAACTTGAGTCAAGTTGAACGTTAACCTGCTTGTTTTATTGATTGATTGATGGTTTGTAGGTCAATGCTATACCGTGGTTCCAAGGTAATTCGTGATACAGAATGGGTAATATTTGACGAGGTGCATTATGTGAATGATGTAGAGGTAAGTTGAAGACTGAAAATCCAAGTATTCAGAAACACGATCAGTTTGGTCGCAAACAGTCACTTTTTTTCACAAACAGTCACTTTTTTTCACAAACAGTCATACTTTGTTCACCAAAATATACATGTCCACTATACATAGTCTGCTCTACACAAAAACAAAAAGACTCGCAAAAACATTGTTTATAATGTAAATGTTTTAAACGCCTAGTGAATCAGTACGTGTTGGAAGTAGATCGTCCAGGTTGGTGTATTATTGAAAAAGACTGTTGGTGACTGACGTTTTGACGACCTCAGTGGAGGTCATCTTCAGAGTCGCAACTCACAGAATGACCGCTGCTGAGGCCGTCGAAACGTCAGTCACCAACAGTCTTTCTCAAGACTACCCTAACCTGGACGATCTACATTCTACACGTGCTAAAAACATTGTTACTTGACGTATTCTAATCTTTTAAAGAGAACAGGCTTCTGTAATAAGCTGTTGTTCAATAAATACGTTGCTCCAATATGCAAACCTCCAATAAGTACATCCATAATCCGGTGCCTGCAGACAATTTCATAATTTTTTGGGGATATCTGTTTTACTCTAAGTACAACCATAAAATAAAAATTGTCTGTTCTTTCCTATTTGACTGTTGAGCCGATATACTGTGATTGAAATGTGCAGAACCATAAGACAATTGTCACTTGCAGTGGATTTCAAATGTTTTGTTTGAACATTTTCTAGAGAGGTGTTGTATGGGAAGAGGTATTGATCATGCTACCTGACCATGTCAGCATCATTATGCTGTCAGCCACTGTACCAAACACGAAGGAATTTGCAGGATGGGTTGGGTGAGCACTCTCTGAATTTTACCCACACACATAATTCCCATTTAGGAAATGTGTAACCAAGTTGGCAGTTTAATTTGTTTTCGCAGCAATGTTTCAATGCTTACGTTTCGCAGTCTTTACCAGGCATTATATATCTGTTCGATATTTCCATTACACTGATGATACCTTATGCATTTTCTGGGATTCTTGTTGAAGTGTTGTCATGTTGAGATAGATGAATGATCGTCAAGCCCTATACTCAGAAAAACGATTTCTGAGCCCCAGACGGGGATCGAACCCGCAACCTGATGACCGGTGAGACGCTCTAACCATTGACCTACCAAGACTCAGATGGTGAGCTAAGGTGCAAGTTCGATATCAGAAGGTTGCGAGTTTGATCCCCGTCTGGGGTTCAGAAATCGTTTTTCTGAGTATAGGGCTTGACGATCATTCATCTATCTTAAGATATATCTAAGCTCTCATTTTTCTAAAAAACATAAAACTGTTGTCATGTTGATTGGTTCTATTACTGCTAATTAACTATCTCTCACCTTACTTTCACTGCAGGCGTATTAAAAAGAAAAAGATCTATGTTATCAGCACAACGAAACGTCCGGTTCCCTTAGAACATTTTCTCTACACAGGTAATAGTACAAAGACAAGCAATGAATTGTTCAAAATTGTCGATAAGGTTGGAAAGTTTCTTACAAACGGCTATAAGCTTGCTGCCGAAGCTAAAAACCAAAGGAGCAAGAAATCGAAGGACACATATGGACCTAAAGGAACGCGTTCTAAAGTCAGTCCAAATGAGGTAATGATTATTTAACAGCTATGACGCGGATTAGCTAGTTTGAAATACGGGTAAGAATGATAATTGATCATTTTAGGAATCTCAAAAGTTATAAATTTAATGGAAATACCTTGTGAACTGATCGTAAGCAGCTATTGAGTTCATGGACGACTGAGCGGAATTTCCAGTGGAGGGGGCCCGCTTGTGATGACAAAATAGTATTGTGCATGCTTCCCTGCGAAATTTCACAACAATAGTTCAAAAAACCTAGTTGTTTCAACGTTATATTTGAAAAAGTGGTGGCGGAACTATAACCCCCAGTCCCCGTCCCCGCCGTCCCTGTAGTTTACCCAGATGTTCTCAAACTCATTAATAATTCATAAAGCAAAAAACAAAAGAAATACATAATTAATCAATCTTTAGAAATCAGAGGAAGATTACAGCTGAATTTTTCCAACTTTCGGCTGGATTTTCGCCTAAAATACTGATTAGTTTTAGAAGCAATTTCAAACACTCGTTTAGTGTTCTTCCGATTTCTAGATACCTCAAAACTCGTTAAAAAAAACTCGGCTTCACCTCGTTTTTCGACTCGTTTCTCGGTATCTAGAAATCGGCGGAAGAACACCAACTCGTGTTTGAAACATCACTCCAAAATAGGCTACTTCTGGTTTATCTTCAGGTGGAAAGTTTTCGAAATATAATCAAATTAGATATTGTTGGTCATTTGTTCTCGTGTTTTTTTTCCCCATAATTTTTTCAGGACCAAAATGTGTGGAATTCAATAGTTAAAATGCTTGAGAAAGTCAAACCTCCATCAACCAACAACCAGTTGCCGGTGGTGGGGTTCACTTTCTCAAGAACGCGGTGTGATGAAAATGCCGACAGACTGTCTCGCCTGGACTTAACAACAAACAAAGAAAAACATGAAATTCATATCTTCATTCAGAAATGTGTTTCTAGACTTAAAGACCAGGATGGACAGTTACCCCAGGTAAATATCAACTCAATACTTGTCACCCAGATGTTTTTTGACGAAACTTTTTGCATTGCAGACTAGTGTTAAAATTGGACATACTTAACACTGCTTTGACGTAAAAGGTGAGGTTATCTTAATGTGAAGATTGAAGTGTAAGTTTTGGTGTAGTAATTTGTCCTTGTGTAGCAGGCAAACATAGCCATGATAATAGATTTTATCTCATGACACACCCACAATTCACTGTTTCAACAGAAGCGTTAAATCCTTGAGTCCACTCATTAGTATTCAGGAGTGTGATAAGAACTTATGACACCGCTCTCCTTTGAAATCACTGTGATAAACGTTTATCGCATACTAATGAGTGAATATCTTAATTTCTAACGACCAGCGTCTCTTCGACCTTAAACTGGAAAAAAAAATTATTTCGTGGTGGGTGAGTCAACAGATAAAGTGGTTAATAAATCTTCACTCGTAAGATATAAAGATAAAGAATTTAACATCGCTTGTAAAGCGTGAACGTCCATTCGGGGCCTACAGCCCCTAGTGGCCGTTAAGCTTCACTTGCAATGTTAAATCGTTTATCACACTCGTAACCATTGATTAACCTTTACTAATAATAATTATTACAATAATTATAATTGTACAACGACAGTAATTACGACAACGACCGTGTCAATCTAAATAATAACGATGACGATACGATAATGATATTGATGATCATGATGATGATGGTAATGATAATAATAATAAACAATTAAAAAGAAGAAAAATTATGTTGCTCAGTGATTTATATCGTGTACCCTGTGCGTATCCTCTAAGAAATTGTTTTTATATCTCCATAATAAGAAATTGCTTTTTTAGGTAAAACGAATGCAGGAGTTATTGAAACGAGGCTTGGCTGTCCATCATAGTGGGATATTGCCAATTCTGAAAGAGGTACGTGTAATTTTAATAATTGAGTGGAAATTCAAGAGATAATTATGAATTCTCTTTCTCATAATATTCGTGTTTAGGAATATTTTGTGAATTACTACAGAGCTTGCAGTTAAAAAAGTTGAATGAGTGATTGGCGATTCGGGTTTAATTCGCGCTCCAAGCAATTTTCCTATTAAAATGTTCACCTTGGTCGCATGTAAGAACACGGGTTATCCAGATTGGCTGCACCATTCATTGCTGCTTTCCTAAGGACAACTTGGTTTTCTAATTTCCACTGATAGAGAGATATCCAATATGAATTAAGATATTTGAGTAAGAATTTGGTTTGCTTTTATGAACGTTTTTAGCTGCAAATAAATTTTTGCTTATGATCTTCGATCTAATTAAATGTGGATTTTGTTTACTGTTTTTAAAAAAAAAATAAAATGATGTGAAATAAAGAACACAGTAATGAAAAAGTGAGGAACTTGCTTATCACGATTGATTAATGTCTCTGGCGAACAAATCATTGTCCTCTTCTTGGAAATCGGCAAGTAATTCATCTTCTCGCCACTGATTTTCGTTCTCTTATTGCTGAGATATATCACAGTCATATTTGCTCACAGTCATTCAATAATTGTTCATTGTATGAATGCACTTGCCATCAAGAATGTACACTTGGAAATTTCTTCCTAATCGTCTGAATTTATAGACTTGACAAACGTTTAACTTACACCAAGTTACTCGTACCTCATTTCACTATTCAATGTTAGCACACTAAAGTATTTCATGTATTTTGATAAATTTGATTGGTTCTTGTGTACCAGTTGTAACCATTTTACATCAAGACGAGGCTGAGCCGTGCTTTAATATTGATTGTGTAATATAATAACAGCGTGAATATTACCGCATGTACGATATCACAGCAGGTTTTTTGGTTATAATTCTATTGTGATGGTGTTTCCCAGTGAAGTGTAAGAATGAGAATCTGTGAAGTTGAACACCGGAAAGCTTCGTGTGTAGCCATGATATATTTTCGTTTTGAACTTGAACTTTTTTTGAAACGGTTAACTTGATGCAATGTCCTCTAATAGAAGTATTTAGAGCACTCTGTTTTGAATTTTATCGGGATTTAATATGCATTTGTAGACCAGAGGATCTGGGAATTAAGTAAAACGCTTGGTTCGCTTTGTGCAGTTTTTAGATTGTTGCTCCTTGTTGGTGAATTCGTGTGTGTAAATCTCAATTTCACCCACAAGTGAATAATTCAACCATTAAATGTCATTGTTACCATTTTGCTTTTGAATTTTTTAGATGATCGAGATGTTATTCCAGCGGGGTTTGGTGAAAGTAAAATTTTCGTTCCCATTTATCTCTCCGCAAGTGTTACACGTTCAAAACACCTGGATTTTTCATTCATTTAATTTTTTTAATTTAAACAATTCTAGATTTCCTCTTATTTTTTATTTCATTCCTGCTTTTTTTTCTATATTTCGTAACTAGTGAAGTTTTAACTAGTAAAAGAAAAGTAATTCTGTTAAGTTCTGTCTCAATTATTGTTTGTTGTTTTACTTGTTCTGTTTATTCTATTAAACATGTGGTTTTATATGTTCTTCTCGTTCGTTTCCCGTACACATTACATTGGTGGTTGCTGTTATTTCTTTTACATATGCCTGTTTCCTTTTACAGCTTCTATTTGCGACAGAAACCTTTGCTATGGGTGTTAATATGCCAGCTAGAACTGTCGTGTTTGATTCAATACGCAAACATGATGGAACAAAGTTCAGAGATTTACTTCCTGGGGAATATGTACAAATGGCTGGCCGGGCTGGTAGAAGAGGTCTGGATGATACTGGCACTGTCATTATCTTATGTAAAGCTGATGTCCCTGACATGTCAGATCTACAGAAAATGATGCTGGTTAGTGAACATTGTCCACACT
Source organism: Heliopora coerulea (assembly GCA_030142905.1). NCBI lineage: Eukaryota > Metazoa > Cnidaria > Anthozoa > Scleralcyonacea > Helioporidae > Heliopora > Heliopora coerulea. The sequence goes on from JASJOG010000038.1 coordinate 2,033,432, forward strand.
CTAAGTTGTTATTAAATACTTTCTCATAATCCCATTTCAGTATGAAGAGCACATTTATCAAGGTCTGCATTATTAAAAGCTGAACGGATTGAGTACTTGAATTAACTTTTTACTCAATGGAGACTTAATTTAGTCGGGTTTTGTTATTTTTTTACACGTATCCATAGTTCTAAGGTTATAAAATTTAGTCTTGAAAGATATTGGTAACTTTTTTCTTTAGTCTTCTTGATGTCTATTTCCTCTAGGGGAAGCCAACTTTTCTGGAGTCCAGATTTCGGTTAACGTACTCCATGATACTAAACCTACTGCGCTCTGATGATCTCAGCGTGGAAGACATGATGAAGAGAAGCTTTGCCGAGTTTCATTTATTAAAAAATGCTCCTCAGCGGAAAAAGATGATCAAGAAGTTAGAAGAGCAGTTGAATTCTTTGGTGAAGCTGGGCTGCCACAAGTGTAAAGGTGATATCAAGAATTATTACGACACGTGTAAAGAATTGATGGAGTTAAAAAAGTTAGTCCAGGTAAAATGCGTACATTTGAAGATCATACTTACTTAAAAGTGACATGGATTAGAAGTCCTTCTCATTTAATTATAAATGTGTAGAATCCAGGAGCTGAGAATGGAATTCGAGAACGTTGCACCTTTCTCAGAAAGAAAATTAAAGTAAAGTAAATGAGGATCTGCGCCCAAGGGAAGTGTGAATGAATTCTTAAGACTTTCCAGTGAATCGATATCATTCCCAGAAAAATTGTACCGACTTATCCTTTTAGCGTTGTGGGCTCTCGTTTACTTTCTATTGGAAATTCTGAAAAGAGCATATAGGATTTAGTTTTAAAATGTGGCACCAGTTGTCAGGCTAGGTAATTGACCTTGCTGCTGTCATTTTTCGAAATATCCAGTTTTACGGTTTGTACAAAATGTTAACCGGAGCGTTTTAAGAACAATACACTTGATCAGGCACCATATTTTGTGCTAGTTATAAGTGTAAAAATTTTCTTCTCCTACGGACCGTACAAGGATTTTTTTAATACGAAGGAACTGGAGATATTTTTCCATATTTCGATAGCCGTGGCACATTTTAAAGATTGTGAATTCATGTAAAATAAGTTAAAGATAAGATGGTAGCACTTTTTACGTTAATTTATGCTCGGAAGACGATGACGAGTGACAATCACGTGACACTTGGGAATTTTGACCAGCACTAGAAAGATACCCGATCCTGGACCTAATGTAAACCTTAATGAAGTGAAGTCAACATAAGCAGGGGCGTTATTAGGCCTCCACCACCAGGCGTGTGGGGTGTATGGAGAATATAACGTCGAGTGAAAAACAACTAACTTTATTAATATAGTGTAAAACTAGGATACCATACCTGGTGTGGATGCTATGGAGCAAAACTAGCAGAAGTCTGCTTAGTATATTTAGCAAAGTTTTGACTTGCTTCCTGTGTGGTACAATTTACCCTCAAAAAGCACCCCATTCAACAATTTGATGTCTTTCTTTACTTCAGTTTCGCACGATCTCTTCCATGAATGGACAAAAGACCTTATCATGTGGACGTGTAATCATTCTTAATAACAAAGAATATGGAAGTAGGTTTGGGATCATTTTAAACTCGAAAAAACCATATCCCTCGGACTCCCCCATTCGTGCGAGAAAAACTTATAGTGTGTTGATCATTTGCGATGCCACGGAGCTCGTTTGGACGGATTCCAAAAAAGCGCTACCCAACAGTGAGGACATCGAGAACATTGTGCAGCCATACGTTAAAGATACCAAGGTTTTTTGTCCGGACCGCCCTTGTTGCCATAAAGTAATTGAGCTGATAGAAAGCGATATAGCTGTGATTACCAAAGAAGAGATGAAAGTGAAAAGTGAAGCCATTATCAATGACTATAACAAAAGACAGCAGATTCGATTCAGGTGAGTTTTCTTTGACCTTGATGTGACAAAAACAATTGTTTCTTTTTGAGGGAACTGGAAAGTTTATTTTTCCAATGGCAATGAAGTTTCTTTAATCTTTGAACCAGGCTGTTTTTTGTGGTGCGACCTTAGATTTTCCTGGAAATTAGACGACACTGTGGTGAATCCACACTATTCACTTTATCATATCTGTGTAATCTGTCATGACATCTTCATCTCATCATTATCATACAATCACCGTTATATGCTTCAAACTACCCGAAATCTGGGTTCCCAACCTTGACCCACGAAGAAGATCAAAACTACAAATCTCCCAGGAATCATTCAATCCTTGCAGACGCAAATATGCTCCCCGTTGTCCGCCCCTAGCTCATATGTAGACTTCTTCACTCCATGTTCATTGCGCCTGAAAGTGGAAGTAGAAATGTCCAAAATATTATCCCGTGAAGGTCAGTCTGGTTCAAGAGTAGAGAAGCTTCAAACAGTCACAATTCTTTGTGGGATAGGGTCAGCTTGGGAATTTGCCCGGTTTGCTTTCAATGACTTTCAAAAACTCATTAATAATTGATGAGGTAAACATAAAGGAAGGTCATAACCGTGTCGTGTCTTTAAATGTGATAAAAACATGCTTACTTTTCTCTTCAAATTTTTTCGGCTTAGAAAATGTTATTTTTCAAATTTTCTTTGAGGGTTAGCTTACTCATGGGTTCTTTTTTTTAAGTCAAAAAAAAGAAAAAAAAAAATCTCGCATTAGGGGCTTTATCAGATCTAAGACACTCTGCTATCGCCTCGATAAAGCATTTACTCCAGAAATATAGAATCATAGAAATGAATGTTTAATCAATTGTCATTGTGATATGAAATACTAGAGGTAAACCTGTAGTTGAAGTTTAGGAGAACTGATCAACAGTTCCCAAATCCAGTGTTCGGGGAACAAATGGGCTTGGGGATGGCAACGACGCCTTTGGCCTTGTCTGGGATCTTCTTGTTTCCAAATAGTTTTGACTTATCTTCACTTCTTGTTGGGTTTTCTCAGGTAAAATTTAGAAGGTAACAATTGTCGATGAATATAAAAATTTACACACGTTTGCTTTATAATTTCTTAACAAGAATCGAACATTTTAAGGGGTTTAAGGGTGATACAACATAAACCTTCACCGATCCCCACATCTTCTGGAAGTTTCCCTCCTGACTTTACAATATTTGTGTCACCTCTTCATCTGGAGTTCGTATAACCTGTACAACAAAGCACTTTCATACTGTTAGCAGTGTGAAATGCGAAAATGAAATGAGGTGAAGTGACTGTCTTCGTGATGTACCAAAACACGAAAAGGTACTCGCCTAACGAGCTAAAAATACTGATAATACGTCAAATTTTCCCAGGAAATTCACTGGTAGGCCTTTTCGATCTTCGAACAGTTTAATTCGAAAACATTGGTCTATTTTACTTTCCACTTAGAAATGATCCTCCCGGGGAATCAATAACCTCCGCCGCTGAGAAACTTCTTCGACTCTCAGAAGCAAACCCCCAAGGTTTACCAATGCTAGACTTAACTATTAAGGATGAACCATTCGTGGAAAAACTCACTCGTCAGAAAATGTTGGAATCAAGTCTTGAATACTTTCAGTGTGTTGGTTGCCTGTGCTTCGAAGAACACGTAAGTAATTAATACTGTTACCAGTAATTCAAAATAGCACAATAAATCACAGGGCTGTCTTCCTTGGCCAGTGTTTTAGTTTAACGGAAACAACGTACAGTTCACGAACATGGTTTAGGTGATAGTTTTGTTGTAGTGTGGCTCCAGTACTACGAATTTATTTATGTTTTAATTCAGTTTATGAAATACCGCGAAGAAAGAGCTTTATGCGACCAGTTGTCGATCCTGAGAAATGAGTCTTCTCCGGAAATCCTAACTCTCATTCCTGAGTACCGGAGTCGAAACAATGTAAGTTTTTTAACGTCTAGAAGAGCAGTTTTTAGCATTTATCTTTGCCAATTGCGAATTACAACCTTAGTGTATCACAGCCTCAACCCGTTTTCCACACATAAACACAAACACACACACACACTTAAACAGACACACACTTACACAGACACACAGATCCATACAGACCTACATACACACACCTATCAATGGTGGTGAACAACTGGGTTGGTAATTTGCATTTGTGAAACTGATGTTGATCTTTCTACTCGATTGCAAGGGCATAAATTTTGCTGTTGGTGATTAAAAGACGAAACAAGGGCTGTTTCTACAGACATGCCAAGTGAATGTTAAAGTCGAACGAGAAAGGTCATCACACATTCCTATTGACAACCCCTCTGTGAGTCGAGAACGACAGTTACATGATCTTCCTTAAATACCGAGGTTGTACTTCACAATTCAGGATTTCATGTAACTAAAGCAAATATTGTTGTGAAGAATCGTGTTTTTGTCGTCGAAAACCCCATTAACTCATTAATTAAAGAAGTACGTCCATACTTGTGTAAAGGGAAAACCAACTACCGATATACTTGAACCAAATTGGCTTGTTTTTAGTCATTTATTTAAATTAATAATGTTGTTGATGGGTTTTTAATTTAAGCCTGTTATTTTCAAATGTTTTTGTACAATATTTCATTTTTACCTGTGATGTAGCCTAGGACAGAAGAAGTATGTAATTGAAGTGATTGATGTCTCCTTTTGCGATACAGGTCCTCGTTCATCTGGGCTACTTAAATGAAAACAATGTCGTACAAATGAAAGGCCGAGTAGCTTGCGAAATAAGCAACCATGAGATTGTGATTTCTTCTTTGCTTATGGAGAGGTTCTTTAATGAATTCGACCCAGCAGAAATTGTTGCGTTGCTTTCATGCTTTGTTTTTGAGCAGGTAAAGTTATGAATAAATTTTTAGTTAAAGAAAGCAATAAAATTTATTGTTAATAGAATTATCGTTGCATAGAAGTTGGGTACGTAGGGTTGTTTTAGAGAAAAGTTCCTGGAGATGATGAATATGTGGATAATTATTTTGAAGTCCACGGCTTGCTCAATTGTTTCTTTTAATGGAATGAGGCTACGGACATCAAAGCATATCAGAAATTTTTGGCTGAAACTTAAGGTTTCCTTCCCTGGCGCGTGTGAAAACAACTCGTTTTCATTGCTCCATTGTTCCATCTAGCCACGGACCTCACAATGATACCACCATATACTACCATGATATACTCAACCTGGGACGTAATCACCTCAAGGACCTTTTATAAAATCATAAACTAAAAATTAATGGCATTTCCAATGAAAGAATTTCATGGACATCAGTGAGGAGCCATCATACTTTACTTATTTTCCCGGATCAGTTCGATTGTTTGCCATTATTAATCTTCTTGATACTAATACAGGGTTCAACTTACATTTGCCATTACAAGATTTTGAATACATGATCTCGTAAATGTTAGCTGAGTAGTTGTGTTTTTGGTGTAAAGCATATAATTGCTTTCATGAAATATGGAGTCAACACTAATCCTGTTTTCACTGTCTAAACGTTACTACCATTTTATTTTTTAGAGAAAATGTAGCGAACCAAAACTCACCGAAAATCTTTGCAGAGTAAGTTTTCGAGCTTGTTAAGGGACGATAGTCCCAGTTTCCTTATACTGAGTCTGTTCACATTAGTTCCCTTGGTACGGTGCTCGGGCACGGCAACGAAAATGCACTTTTATTCATACTTGACAATACGCCGGATCATTGAACGTCTGAAGTTCCCTTCTTCAGACCGTTTGGTCTCAGCCACTTTGTACATTCGTTTTTTGAGCAATCGTGAGCAAAAAAGATGGGTACTTGCGTAATCTTGTGTAGACTGGTGTCAAGCACGATATCCAGGTAATACCCTTTTACACAATCTACCCAGTAACTGGTGCCTAATAAAATTGCTGTTCGTGCTACAAGAAAAACGGACGTTCACATCAGTGCCCACTCCTGAACACCTCGCCAGGACACCTAGGTTTACATAATAACTACGTAAATTTTGTTAACATGGCTACAAAACCTGTATGAGAGCTAGAATTGGATTACATGTTTATCTGAAATTTACCAGTAGGGATCATACGCAATTTTTTTTTTTTTACTTTTTGTACATAGTGAAGTCTGATGTATTATTTTTAAAATAGTATCCAAATGGTAATGTTTCTTTCACTCCGGTACCAAAAGCAAAAAAAAAAAGCACGGTCGTAATAGGAAGCACTGAGCATTTTATCAATATAGCTTTATCAATACTGTGTTTTGTTATATTACCAGGAAATTAAGTGATACCTCGGTAAAAAGTTTGACTGACGCCTCTTCCTCTTTAGGGTAAAGAAATAATTCTGCAGGCAGCTGAGAAAATTGCCCAAACCGAAATTGACTGCGGAATGGATACGTCTATTCAAGAGTTTAAGGAACAGTTTAAATTTGGTTTGGTAGAAGTTGTGTTCGAGTGGGCGAGAGGAATGCCGTTTTACCAAATAACTGGACTAACAGATGTACAAGAAGGTATAGCTCCCATGATTTTTAGAAAAACTCTTTTATTTAACAAATAAGATGACAACTTGTGTGTATCTGTGCTATGATAGAAACATGAATGGTATCATTTTAACTGTTTCGTTTTTGTTTTGTTTGTTTTTTTAATGGGGGTCTACAGGGAACCCAAAACACGGCTATATGGAGCATTTTGACTTAAGGAGTAGGCTAGCTAGATGTTGAGTACCATTTTAACGGTAATAACCTGATCCCTCTGATCAAAGTTGGGAGGGAATGCCGAATCCTAGGCCCCCCATGACCACGACACTGGTTAGTTGATAACAGAGTTCACGTTTCTCTGGCAAAAGTTGATAGAGGCTCCGACACTTCTCTTAAAACAGTCAAGTTCGACCCGTTTAAGGGTGTATGATTTCTGTATCAATATTTTAAACGTTTTATTTTTTTCATGTTACCCAGGGATTATTGTAAGATGTATACAACGGTTGAATGAGTTGTGTCAAGACGTCAAGAATGCTGCAAGGCAGATTGGAGTGGCTGAAGTGCAAAATAAAATGGAGGAAGGTTCAAGTTTACTTAAACGAGATATTGTCTTCGCTGCCAGTCTCTACACTCAGTAATTAAGAAATTATTTGACGTTGAGCAGGGTATTTGAGGAGTAATTTGGAGAAACTGAACCGTGTCGAAACTCCTGCAGGAAAAAGGAAAAATGTTTGGTTTAGTCTGAATCGCTGATAGACTACAAATAGATCGTGACAATTTGATATTTCGATTTGTCTATTTGTGAGGATGATTTGGATTAAACGGAAAATATAATTCGGAGAAACTGTTTCACATCTACGTAAAAGAATGCCCCTGAAGTTCAAATCCAAGTCCAGATGTTCATTATTTCGAACGCAGGGTGTCCAAGGGATAACGCGTACTATACGATAATTGAGTAATGAAGAATTAATATTCTGCTTTTGAGTGATGAAATCACGTGGACTGAATAAGGATAAATCCTTGAACATAGTATGTTATTACCCGAATATTTTAACAGTATATTATATGGAGTTGAGAAAAGCAATTTTTATTAGTTTGTTATTTTAGAGATTCTTTACGACACAACCGGAACCTGTACCGAAATATGACCTCTAGGACCTCAAGCTGGGAATCAGATCCGCCACTGAGCCCTGCGAATCTCGTGCAGTGTGGCAACTAAGCTACACTGACTTTAAAATGAAACACAAGATTCCATATGCTTGTCATGGAAATTTGACGTGTTTTGAAAACAACCTTACAAATTCCAGGCATTCCCTACTGCTAAAATCTGGTTTCTACAAGGCGGAATTTTCAGTGCTGACGAAGTTTACTCTTTTTCTTATGAGTTTATGTGAAACTAACGAGAAAAAACCGAGAAAAAGCTTCTGAGCGGAAAATCTCCCCTCATGCCTCATGGATGGAAACCAGTTGATACTGTGATTCCCAGTCTCTCAGAATCCAGGATACTGCCTCGCTTGTGCGCATGAGCGACAGTATTTTTTCCATGGCATTTTGGTTGCAGATGAAAATATATCCTGAGATTTTGGTGGTGTTTTAAGTGTGTTTTTAGATCAATGGACGACGACGACGACGACCAAATGTTGCTTAATTTAACTGACAGTTCTTCGGAAAAATTCAAAGTACGTGGCAATATCGATGTTAAATGCAAGAAAAGAAAGGTAAATACAAAGTTGACGCTTTAGCACGAGGTTTGCTCAAACGTGTTCACTTTTTACGTTAGTATAAGGTTGTTGTACACCTCTTGCGTCAATAGTGATGCAAAATTCACTTCCAGTATTCTAGAATCATCCTGCAGCTAAAATTGAAGAAAGCAATATTGCAGTTGCTAAATGTGCTTTGGAATGGTATATTACCATTTACAGTCGAGGGAGAATGAGCCACCACTGGTTTCCCGGGTTTAAGAAAAATGACCCTTTGCAAACTATATGTTTTAAACATAAAAAATTATGACAGAATAGAACATGTAAACATTGTCATTAGTAACTTATACTGCAGTAGTTTCTGTGTTATTTCGTTAAGTAAAGTGGAAGCATAAGTCAACTTATAGTCTCATCCTAGTCCAATTTGATCTGGCAAACTTATTTAACTTGTTTTCCTCGTCTACGAGATAATTACTACAAACCAATCAAAGCATCCAATGGACAACCATTTAAAAACAGGTTAAATAGTTGTCCTATGCATGTTTCACAATAATAATTGTAATAATTGTAACAGAATATTTCAAAATGTAATTTTCTGTGTCCTTTTATTTAGAATTCATGTTTATTAATATTGTAGGGGCAGCTGTCCCATAAGTCCTACTGCAACACTGTTTTTGTTTTTTTTTTGTTTTATTTCAATTCAAAATTCTTAGATATCACCAAATAAAAATCAAAGAAAGTTTCAGGTATTTTGCATAACCTTTTGCATCCTGCAAGTACTATATTCTTTTCCTGTAATATGACTTATTTTCTTTGCTCACCATCTGAATTTTGGTAGCTTAATGGTTAAAGCGTCTTTCCAGTCATCAGAAGGTTGTGGGTTTGATCCCCATCTGGGACTCAGAAATCATTTTTTCTGAGTATAGACTTGACAATTGTTCATCTATCCCTTTGCGAGTACCATAGTTCATAATTTCATTTTGGATCTTCAGCTACTGAGTCATTCAACTGTTAAACCATGTAACCAGATACTATATCTCACTAGTGGTTTGTTTGTCTCACCAGTGGTTATGGACTGCATGTATATCATGTTACCAGTGATTATTGTAGAGCATACTAGTAGATCTCATCAGTGGTTACATTATCTCACAAGTAGTAAGTTACATTTCAGCACAGATTACATCATCTTACTAGCAATTACTGTAAATCCTGTCAGTGGTTACAATATCTTTCACCAAAGATCAGCATTCCATCATTTCGGTAGTGGTTACAGGTTTAACTTCCATCTATGACCCAGAATCGTTTTATGAGTGGATAAATGTTGAGTGAATGAACTTCCTCAATCACTATGACAGCATCCTTATACAAAATTAAATTGTTAAGGGCAAATGCACTCCCTGGCTAATCTGTGGTACCAACCCTTCAAAGGGTAAAAGTCTGAAAATTATATTAAGTAGGGAAGATATTGATGTTCAGACTCATGTGGATGTACCTTTTACCTAGGTCATTTCATCCTTATTTCGAAACAACCCAGATATTCCTCACATTTCTAGGTAAGAAGAACCCTTAATCATAAAATCATAATGATTGTATATCCAATGAATGGTATTCTTTTCTTGTAATATGACTTATTTTCTTGCAGTGACCTGTTAGAATCTGACACTGGCTGCAGTACAAAAGATCACACCTTCAGTGGGAGTGAATTTAAGCATCTTGGCCTGGCACCATTTTTGGTATGTTTCAGAACATCTGTTGATTTGAATGTGTACTCAAAAAATCAGTGCTATAATAACTACCAGAACTATGACTCCCTTTGTTAAAGTTGCTTCACCATTGTCAGGCTATTTGGACATAAATGTAAATTTGTATGGGAAGGTACAGTTTGAAATAATTTACAATGTGCACATCTAAAAATTATGCAACCTGGATTATACTGTAAGGTTAAATGGTAGAATTTCAGTTATACAGCTATGCAGTGTAGACAATCTCTTAATTTCCTTTTTTGATTGCTCATTTGTGCATTTTAGATTTCAAATTTAGAGCAAAATCTTCATATAACCAAAATGACCAGGTTTGATGATGTTTCCATCTTGAAGTTGTGTAGCTGTACCCTGCATTTACAGTAAAGACGGGAGGCAATTATTTTCACTTAATGGCATTGATCTACATTTATTCAGTGTCCAAAAGGCTTCTTTACCATTATTAATTGAAGGAAAAGATATGTTTATCAAATCACCAACAGGAACAGGTAAGTTTAGTCTGTTGTTAAACTGACATACATATTACTTGTTCTGTATGAAGTATCAGTAACCCATGAAAACTCATTCTCCTCCTAGCAACAGCACAAAATAATATAACCATGCTTTTTAATTCATTTACTACACAATTTTTAGCAAATAGCTGTAGAATATCTGAACTTGAAGTAATTTTAACAAGCCTGATTTTTTTGCAAAATGATGAGTGGTCATTCCTTGTGTTGATGTGTTTTTGATACTTTGATAGGTAAAACATTGGCATATGTGATTCCAATTATACAATCCTTGCAAGCCATCACTCCGAAAATTAAGGCTAGTGTCCACCATTTTAGTGTTATTTTGTTTCTTATATTTTTAAAGCAGTATGTGCTCTTTAATTTTTATTGTACTGAAAATATGTTACCTGGACATTCTGATTTTCTTTTTATTGAACAGAAGAGCACTGTCCACTGACCCCTTTTTTAGCCAACATTCTCCCTCTTTCAGTGAAATAGATGTTTTTTGTTTTTTCTCTGCATTACCCAGCCTTTCCTGAAACCCAGGAGATCACTAAATCTAATTTTTGTATTAGACTAAATGTCAATAGTCACACACAGATTGCATATCAACCTCAACTATTTATTTTATTTACCAGTCCATTTTTATTTTGAGTTGTTTCACTGGACCTAATCCAGCAGTTAACATGCCCTTTATATGTTTAGCACATTATAACACTGCTTTATTGGTCTAAACAGAGGATTGATGGTCCATATTGTGTTGTCTTGGTACCCACCAGAGAGGTGAGTATCTACATCATAGCTGTGCCCTTCATTGATTGAAACTGCAGTGTTATTGCACTACTTAGTTACTTCTGAAGTTGTCATTGCTAGTCAGAGTTCAAAATTCTGCAACATGATTCTAAATATAGTTTGCATAAGTAGCTGTCAGTGTATTAAAGATATTGCTCTGTGAACTTTGTGTTCATGCAGGTGCTGCTATAATTAGAAGTCTATCCTCCTAACTATTCCACAGAATCCATCCTTAATGATAATATACTGATTTCACATATTAATTTATAATCACAGTTTTGGTACAGATGCCATCATCTATACCAAAAGAAGGACCAAAAAGTACAACAGGAATGACTATAATTGATCGAACAAAATTATTTTAGGTAGAAAAAATATTTTAAAAAGCCTTAGATGACACCAATCCAGACCATAATTTGAAAACAACCCAGTTAAAGAACGAATTACTAGCATTTTATTTGTATTGTAAAAAGTAATTTGCTGCTGTACACAGGCATATTTAAATATTGGTAGAGAACTAATGGTAAACTCTTGTGTTTTATTTGTAATGACTCCCTAGAATCACCACTTTTTTAAAAACTATTTAGCTTGCTTTCCAAAGTTTTACAGTCGTGCAACAAATTGTAAAGGTAAAGAATACATGTTATGGTATACTTTGTCTATCCCTTTCTCACTCCCTCTTCCTTTCTTCTTCATTTCTCCTTCTCTCCCTTCTCTATCCCTCATTCTTACAATAACATCACTCAGTCACTGTCTATCTATGTGTCTTTAACAGAATATAAAAATATTTAATATAACTCGAGTTTAATTATTGCAATGCTGTGTAGGGTAATACAACCAAAAGTTTGGTGCAAAGTTTATTGCAACTCCAGATCAAGTAACAACAATTATCTCCCAGTCAGATTACAGTATATGTTCACATCAGATCCTGACAAGTCTTCATTGGCAAGACCCTGTTCAAGATGATTGATAAAATAAGGGATGTTAGGTTTAAAAAATCTTGAATAACCTAAGTATTCTTTATTGGTCAGGATTATTTATTCCAGGAAATCAAATGTGCTTTTATAATTTAAGAAATCATGGTATGAATTTATCATTACCAAAACCTTACCCAGTAACCAACAAGATTTGAGGCAGAAAATCTCAACAGTTTCCTCAGAGAAATGATCTGAGATTCCAGTCAGCCAAGAGATCATTATTTGCTTAGAAGTGGAGTAACTTGAACCCCAATCCTGTCTTGTCTTCATTTTATTCTGTCTGTCAGGAATGTTGTGTTGATTCATAGATTCTGTACCCTGTTTCAACTTGGATCAGGGTAGTATGTATCGTGTACAATGCAGTCGGGTTTTTATCAAAAAGATAATGCAGCCAGCTGTAATTTCCCACCTTGCTTCCCAGTATAATTTTAATAGAAACACTGGGCTGGCATTTGAGCTTCATGATAACAAACATTCTTTTACCCTGACAAAAGCTTTTACTCAAAATGCCAGTATCTCATTTTCTTAGGTTTCTTAACAGAATATTACCTTTAGTTCTGTAAGGTAGAAAGAGAACAGAGTGCAGAAAGGGAAGCAAACAAGGACTGAAGGGCAGAATTGAGAAAGATTGCTATAGATAAAGTTGGCTTCCATTTATAAGGCAAAATTTAATCTGCTTATGGAATCATCAGGAATAAAACAATTCCAAAACATTGATAAAGATTAATGTACTAATTAGATCCATTCACTAAATATTAAATTAGTCTTAAAATAATTAAATTGGTTCAGAAATAATTGAAGTAAAGACTAAAGTTGAATGAATTCTTGTATCCATCTATAGTGTGAGTATAATTGTCATACGATATTTAGAACTTTGTTTTATTGTATTTTAGCCATTCATTTGGATTGTACCTGGATGTGTTACTGGAGGAGAAAAACGAAAATCAGAAAAAGCAAGGTTAGTCAAATTACTCACCAACACTATTTGTACAACTTGTGCAGTTGCAGGTTGTAATGCTTGATTGCATTCTGATTCTTGAAAGAAAAATTTATTGTCAAGAAGATTATGGTTTATGCCATGGAGTAGGAGATATCTTATAATAAAGTGAACAATGAAGTCCAGCTGCACATACTTCTGATGGATAAAAACACAAGTTTTGAGATGAAAGCTCCTTGTGATTGAAGTAAAAATTAATGTAAGAAATAATGTTGTCAAATCTTTTTATAGTGGTGTTCATTCTCTGAGATACCCACAAACTGGTAGTCCTTTCAGTCATTTGGTTTTACATAGTTTTCATATTTTCTTTATTGAATGTAAGTTGCTGCAATACCAATATTGTGGTGGTTTTTAGTTCACAGCAACCTTCCCCCAAGCTAATGCAACCAAGGTTTCTATAATTTTGTTGTTTCATGACAGGTTGAGAAAAGGGATGAATGTGCTAATTGCTACACCTGGACGTTTAGTGGATCATCTTAAGGTACAGTTGCATTAACCTCATTTAAGTTTATGATTAAACTGTTTCTCAAAGTAATATTCCTGCATGGCAGTGTTTGAAATGTACTGTACAGTAAATCTTTAAAAAGAAAAGGGCAAACAACTGGTAAGAATTACTGAAGATATATTTACAATTACTGAAGATATATTTACAATTACTCTGTTATTTTTTTCTAATATTTGAATGTGATATGGCAGTTGTCAAAAGTTTATTATTAATGACATGTAAGTATATGAATATTGTTGATGTACTAAACTCTATTTACACTGGCAGACTACTCAGTGCCTTAAAATGACCAACCTCAGGTGGCTTATCCTTGATGAAGCAGACAGGTTAGTTCAGTGCTTTGCAATCTACAGTTTGTATTACTTCATAAAAACATCTCTCATCTTAATACATATTACTTATATTATAGAATATTGGATTTGGGGTTTGAACAAGAATTGTCATTCATACTTTCCACCATTAAAAATCAAGCATGCCAAAAAGTACAGAAAGTGTTATTATCAGCCACACTCTCCCAAGGTATGATGCCTAAAATGTAGTTGTGGGACTAAGATCTGGATGCAATTCGAGGTTACAAATCTCTGCCAGGTTGTGGAGAAAAAGGCTAGTAGAGCTTATCTGGGATTCAAATATCCCATCATTGGCATTGTACATACTGTGTAATTCATTGTTCTGCAAATGGAGCTACAAAGCTTAAAGTGAAAACCAGATTCAAAGTAACCATCACAATATGTATATCTCCAATTTTTTAAACTGAAAAACTTATGTAACAACTTTCCCAAATTCATAAGTACATAGTGAGTATACTAAGAAAATCAGTCTAGAGGTGTAATTTGGAAATGATTATAATATTGTAAAATTTTGACATCTTTAAAATGGATTTTCTTCTTGAATACAGATTCCTTTCAAAAGCCAGATCATACACTTAAAAATTGTAGTTTGAAGTGATTTTCAAACACCTTGAAGTTGCTTAAAATTTGGCCGTGACTTCATTTTTTGAATCACTTTTCCAATGTTGGTGATCAGGTCAAACACTCTTTCTCATGTATAGTGAACATGTAATTATTTGTTGTGCATCAAGTACTGTATCTTGAGGCATATGGAAGAGGTCTAGGTTAGTGAAATCATAAGGACTGTGGTTTACTGGTGGTTACTAAACCTTTCTCTGCCAGAGTGGCAGTGATTACCAGAGTCAGGTGAAGAAATTCAGACTTATGTTATTGTCACAGGTGTTGAGAGGTTAGCAGACATTACCTTGGACAAACCAGTTGCCGTAAACATGACAGGAAAGGATCCAATATCTGTGGATGGTGATTTATGTTGTTCACATGTAATTAAATATTACAAATTATAATGTAACTGCTGTTCTATTTCTGATGGCTTACAGATTACTAGTAATTAAATCTAATATTTAACCCATTGTGGAGTGCTGAGACCCTTTGTAATTTCATGTTGTCAGACACCAGAAAATTTTATTCAGAAAATTGAGGTGTACTAACTTGGTTTTAAAAAGTTAAATCTATCTCAGCTAATAAGCCAACAGTTGTTAACATTCAGACCAGTGCATATTTAGTCTGCAAGTTTGAGTTTAGATTATTGACCAAAAAAGTGAATGTCCAACCTTAAAGCTAATAATTAGGCACCTTTATATCAACATCATTTAGTAACTTTAAACACTTCCCTAATGTTACCTCAGTCTACAATCTTTATTTCTTAGCAAAATGAATATCACACTCCAAATCAATTGAAGCAATTCTGTGCTGTTGTACCCATGAAGCTAAGGCTTGTGACACTTGCAGCATTCCTCAAGAAAAATTATAAGGTTTGTAGATTAATAAAATAGAGTTAACTTAATAATGACAGTATAATACATGTATAATTACTATTGTTCTCAATATTGCATAAAATTTTTAATTTTAGAAAAGATGTAAGGTTATAGTCTTCTTTATGACTCAGGATTCAGTAGAGTTTCATCATCGCCTTTTTTCATCAACACTGACTACACAAAAAGGTGAGCAACACAGATAAGTGAAAAGAAAATAATAATATTAGAAACAGAATGTACAGTGATCACTGATCTGTCATAAGTCCCATTACCAGTGCTGACAAGCAGACTGTATTTTATCTCACACAAACCAACCTCAAGCAAAAATTATTAGTTTACTTGGAAGCTCTTATCATGTTGTTCAACATCATTGAAGATTGATTAAATTGTACTCACATATTTTTGGCTCAGGCTGGCAGTTTGCTGTATGATTCAGATAATTGCTACAAACCAAAACAAAAGGTTACCTTTGGTGATTCTTTAATTCTGTGCAGTTCTATAGTTAGAGCATCTTACCAGTGATCTGAAAGTTATAGGCTCAGTACCCATCAGGGACTCAGATGACATCTCTGAGTAGATACTGTAGCTTGAGTGTGTACATTAGTAAATAATTTCTTTGAGCTGTAATTTGAATTGTCATTTTTAAATCTGGAAATAAAGAGCCTTAAGTTTTCAAAATCAGCTAGTTTTAAACCTACTAGTATGTTGTGATCTCTTTCCAATTGACCAGTAACTTTTCCTTGGTATTTCATTTCATGTTCTAGGTGAGAAAATGATGCTTATGAAACTTCATGGAAAACTGACACAGCAGGTACCTAAATAGTTTATCATGTTTTATTCCACAGTGCTTGTCATGCATGAATTTTTAAAGTATACTATTTCCTCTGCCATGTATGATCTAACCACTTAGTTCCTAAATGTATTTCATGTGGTACATCTATAGGAAAGGATTAAATCTTTCTTGGACTTCAGTAAGTCAGATGTTGGAGTTCTTTTGTGCACTGTAAGTCTCTCTATGATCTGTTATGTACAACATGACTTTGTGTGATTGCTACTGTAATTCTGTGTTTCCCTTTTTCTAAATGATTTCTACTTTCAATGATTATTATATAGGGTTGAGGTATTTTTATTAAGAGCTATTTACACTGGTGATTCTACTTGTGATTTTCCTCATCCTGAAACATGCAATTAAGTAAAGAAACTCACTAAAGTATTGTACCATATAGCTTGGCACAAACAATCCACAAGTCTATTCACTTGATCACATGTGTCAGGAGGCTAAGAATCACAGCAAAAATCACACATGTAAACATCCCTTTAGTTAGCAAAATTTATTGGCCCTGAAATTTTGGCAACCAATGGCTTATCCTTGTGAACTCAATCATCGGTCAAAACTGGCTGCTGAGGCAGTGAAAATATTTTCCTATCAACAGACATTTGCTGGCTCTCATAGGCCATGTCCATTGCTAAATTTGACCCTGGTTTGTTTCAGGATGTTGGTGCAAGAGGGCTGGATTTACCTTCTGTGAACTGGATTGTTCAGGTAAAAATTCTGTGTACACCAATGCATGACTTGAACCTGATATCAACTTAGTGCGATTTCAATAAACACGTCCTTGTTCAATGTTCACTTCTTAGACTTTGCAAGGGGTTTTATGGAGTCTACTGGGGATGATTAGTATAGTGGGTGTCTGGATACATAAAATGCCCTGTAGGAAATGAGATGAGTTATACACTGTATAAACTATTTTTATGTAAAAATATTTGGCCACTTAGTATCAAACCAGAAAATTATGTACTTGTTGGTGTCATGGCAAGAGATTTGCTTGATTACAAGGAATGAGAAATTGCACCACAATGCAATAAATTGTTGTATTTTTGGCATTTACATGCTGTCAAGCTGCTATTAATGCACTGTAAGTGTAAACATCACATACAGGTTAAACATGTTTACCATCTTACCAAGCCTCACGATGGATATTATTTGTCCTTTGACTGTTTATTTATTTTTTCATTTTATTTTTTCAAAGTACAACCCCCCAGTTAGTACTGCTGATTATGTTCATCGTGTTGGGCGAACAGCAAGAATTGGTTCAACAGGACAATCTCTTCTATTTCTTCTGCCAACTGAGGTAGACAATTTATAACTTTTTTATTTATATTCCCCTTTCATGTCTTAACTCACCAAGTTTCCCTTGAATGTATAGCCAGTACTAGATTCTCAAACTTAATTATGGCATCCAATTGGCTACAGAACAATTGTAAGGTGATGGCCCTTTTTACTGAAATGTTTTCCAGTTTAAACTGCACCAGATAAAATTTGTTTATATTTAGACAGTCATATGCAGCAATAATGCTAACTCTTGTGGGTATTTTAACCAGATTGAAAGGAAATAATTATAGCTATGGGCTGTAAAAGAAATTTGACAGGTTAAAATCCAGTACACATAACTTGGCTTGAATGAAAATCAAGGAAATTGTTAAAAGGTTGCAGGGCTTTGGTATTTTGAGCAGCTAATGTATTTTCTGTTGTTAGGTTGGTTTTCTAAAACTTTTGAGCCAACATAAACTAAGGTATAGTAACTGTCATTTTAATCTAAACCAGCATTAATAATATAAAACCATTTTTGTAAAAAATTATATGAAATATTTAATAGACTCATGTTTCATTGTACATCTTACAACATCTTGAGAGTAATTACTTGGACTAGCTCTAAAAGTTCATGACTTCAGTGCATGGCTATTGACAAAAATAGCGTACACATGTAATAAGGTTTGTAGTAAATATTTTAATATTTTTTATTCATTTAATTCTAAAAGCAACTTCTGAAAATCTTCTGCTAGGCAGTGACTTTTCTGACATGATTACTGTTCCTCTATAGTAAAAATGCCTCTTTTTGTTATATTTATCATTCCAGGTTTAATGAAATGAAGATGGATTGCATTCTTGATGTTCTTTCACCAAATCATTCCTTTCAGTCATCAAAGGTACAATAATGTCCTTTTGTAGTTCTGAGGAAGTCTGCATGCAGATGCAAATTATAAAATATTTGAGGCCTAATCAACACCAACCATAATCCATTGCATAATGATAATTTTCCATTGACGTTTGCCAAAATGTGGTGTAATTGTAAATTATTTAACTAATGTATTGTATATTTACTGATTTACTGATGCTGATTAAACTGTATGAGCGAATTACAATGAAAATGGCATGCTTAAAACAAGTCTGAAGATTCATTTCTGATCATTGTTACATTATGTTTCAGCTAATAAAGACTTGACATATGCATTCAGTTCAGTTAAGATTTGATTTTATCCTCTTTCTGCCAGTTGACGTAAGCACGTTAGGGTACCCAGCTTGGCCAGTATGAATGGTTGAGTTAACCTTTGTTTCAGAGTATGTTTGATTTGTTTTGTAACCTTTCTTTTGACTGTTCAACCCCGCAAGTCAGATCAGGGTATGGTTTCCAAGTCTATACAATGAGCTTATTGACCTTTGGACACACAGAAGAAGCTTGCTCATGGCAAACAATAGTGTGGTACACCAACACTTCATGTAACAAAACTAAATCATTCGTCAAGTCAAAAAAATATTTAACGTCTACATCTTAATTAAGGTTAAGAATGCAAATTAAAATATTTCAAGAGGTGTAAGACTAGACATAATAAAATTTTTAAAGAATTCGTAAATATTTACAAGTAATGTACGTTAAAAACAAGAAAAACATGGACTGAAAACAGAAATATTTACAAAAACATGACACAGCCAAGACCAGAATAAGATTTCCTCCTAACTTATACAGTGATGGTTTTAATTTGTCCGTGTAAAATGCGTCTAAAAGTAAACGATCAAAATCTAAGTCAACCTTCCTTTGTACACTGAAATTTTTTGCTGTAACGATAATTATTGAGATAAACTGCGACTGTAACTGTATTGCTTTTATCAGGTGTCTGATAAAGAACCATTTCATGAAGTCACCACATCCCTGCACATGATTTTTGAAGAAACTTTATATGATGTAAACAACAAAGGACTGAAGGAACTAGCTCAAACTGGTAAGTGTTTTATGACAGTAAAATTTTGCTAAATTTGGTGCATCTGCATTTGGATTAGTAAAAGTAAAGCGTATGGAGTATTAAATACAAAGTTAGGTTGACCTTTTCAGATTTCGCACATAGGAGTAGTCGGGAGAAACATGTAGAGAGATTTAGACGTTCTTTGCAAAGCTTAAGGCTTTGATACTTTACTATTGGAATGGAATGTATAAAGATGGCCAGAAGCAACAAAGTGCTGAAGTACTGGCTAAATTGAGGCATATGGTCTCAACAATTGATACCGTTTTATCAAGAATTTCGTCCCATAGAAGTTTATAAACTGACTAAATGCCACCACTTATTTTTATCCCTTGTTGATACTGAGTTCCCTTGTTTTTCCTTATCCCTTGTTTTTACTGAGTTCTGTTGTCAGCAGTGAAGGAAACGCCTATAACGAAGGGGTTGCAAAATTTTCAACTCCACGTATAAAAGATAAAACACACTCCGAAAAATGTCATCTTGTAAACTCAAGATTCGAATTACATAAGAGACGAGACAGAAAGTGTCTCGCCTCTTATATAACGCGAATCTTGAGTTTACAAGATGGCATTTTTCGGAATATGTTTTATCTTTTACTAAACTAAACAATAAACATATTAACCTTCCAAGGTTCTGTGGCAAGTTACACGTGGCTAATCAGTGATTACGGAATTTTTATGTTAATAGAAGAAAATATAGTCTGAAATATTTTTTTACAAATTGGTGGGTTCAAATGTTAATTGCCTGGTGGTTTCAGACTTTCAGTGCAATCAATAAGACGAGCCCCCTCGCCCTCATGCTTCCAATGTCAATCTGCCATCGAAGTTGATCGTGCTGGCAGATAAGTAATTTGTAATAAATCGCGCTCGAGATATTAGGTCCGACTGGATCACAAATTGTAAAACAGTGGAATCAAATGTGAAAAAATACAACTTTATTGCACCAAAATACAAAGGCATCTCTCTTCAAGATCAAAACAACTTGAGCTTGACATTTGTTTTTTGATCGGCTGCCGTTCGAACTCGTGCATATTCCTTTTTACCAGTGGTGGAAAAAATTAAGTTTCTACATTTTTGTAAGCAGCAAAATGACTGCATTATCCAACAAAGGCAAAAGCGTCGAATGAAAGACTGGTTACCTTATAATCGCAACAGTCACCATCGATCAACAGAATAACCTCCGCGATACGCGGTCCTACGGAAGCCGTGGTTTCAGAGTCTCTTGCGATCGTCAGTATATAAACTGTTCTTCCTCAACGATCGTGGTCGTTACGATCGCTGAAATATCTTTGATCGCCATAATCACGGTTTCCCTTTGATCGTTGTGACCACTAAGGTCATTTTTCAAACAATCGTAACGATGTGGAAACTAGGTTAACTACGTTCGAAAAAATGGGATGTCAGAAAATGGAGTTTGAGACTTTTGGGTACAAGATAGAAATACGCAGCAAACCGTCACCTTTGTTTGGTACAAGATAAGTGCTTTAGCTGCCGTGCTGCAGTGGCTTTACATATCTTGATTTGTAGTACGGCATGCATAAAGTAGAAAAAAACGATATCTGCCAGCAGTGCTCTCTGACGGTAAAATCTCGATGAAATTCATATAACCAAAGGTTAAATATTCGACCAGTTTTAAATGCAAACCAAGCTTAGTTTTACAAATACAGTAACTGATTACGATTAGTTACTTTTCGGACACAAAACTGCGGCTTTTTTTAGGAAAAAAAGATGGCGCTTGCCAGTCATGGAATTCTAACCTGGCGATGATAATGATGAAGATAATGATAATGATTTATTTCACGTCGATAACGTGGGAGGTGGTCGCCCGAGCCAAAGTCTCATATGTAAAGCGCTCGATGATACCTAATAAATACTATTACAAAATTATTTTCATTTTCTAAAAGAGGCGAGCGCGATTCATTCCTCTCGTCTCTTTCTTTTTTCATCGACTGCGCTGCAAGTGTTTTATTGATAAAACGAAGCCCTTTTTTATTTGAGTTCAGTCGCCTAGACAAAATCAACTGCAAAGATAACTATTCAATACTTAAGATACATTAAGTATGTGAAAACTTAACTTGAGTAGGATCCTAGCATTGACCACCAAGATCCCACTCAAATAAGAATAGAAAAATAAAAAATCTGGAAACAAACTCCAGAAACTGTCCGAAGTGCAGCAGATACTATCGCACAGGTGAAGGCAGATTTTAGGTGTTTGGGTAAGGCACAATGCAAGTTATTGTTCAAAGCAAATGTGGTTTATTATTATTGTCATATTCCCTACCCACAAGAAATGTGATTTGTCGGGTTTTTCCATGAGACCAAGTCAAAACTAATGATCTCAGGACTCAAGGACCTTTCACAAACGTCTCGCGGCACTAAGGAGAAACAGGCCTTCGTAGTATTTCTACGTCGATATCCACTCCGGTGTCTTTCAAATTTAAAGAGTTTAAATTATTATCATTACTATAAAATTATTTATTTTTGAAGTTTATTTACTTATTATTATTAATTTCTTATTATTATTTACTTATTATTATTAATTTAGGCTTATTCTTTACGTAGAATATTACCTCTTTAAGTTTCAAACAGTTCTTTTAAGAACTAAACTATCCAACAGTCTTTGGTAACTGTGTATACCTCTTTAAGCGTATATTACTCTTCATCTTCTCCTACTTTATCTTACATTACCATTCACCATGGTATCTACGTATTTAAAAACTGTGTTTAAATTTGTTACCACGACAAAATCGCTGTTTTATTATTATTATTGATATATTATCATTGCTATTATTAGCATTCCGTTCATTTATTGGTGCATATAATACGTTTCCCTTGACCTTGAAGCCGGTATTTCATGTGAGGAATCTGCACCTTGGTCATCTGGCTAAAAGTTTTGCATTGAGGGAAACACCAACTGAGTTAAAAACAACAAACTCAAAAAGGATGAGGTAAAGTATCGCAACCTAAAATTCAGGTATACCGTCAGTGCAGAAAAATTACAATATTTATATACATAAGAAATCTTTAGCACAGTAAAAAACACTTCCACCGAGAAGAATTTATTATTATCTACTTTGTGCCCAGTAGATATACTGTAGTCATGCATGTTAAGTTAAATAGAATACCCTCGGAGCCTATCAAAACCAAGGTCAGAGATCCAAAACATTGAAGAACAAAGAGAATAAGGCTATCTTGTTTCAAGAAGCGACACGTTGAAGAAGGGAACGTTTATTTTGACACAAATTTAGTAACGTGAACTTCAGTCAGTCTGCTTATGTCATCGACCGATGTTTTCGCACGTTGTACCAAGTCGTTCAAAAGGTTTTTAAAGGCACTTTAAAGTTGTTGGTCAATTTATCCAGTTGAGGCACAACACTAGAAGCGAGCAACACGCGTTCTAGCAGCTTGAACTCTGTCCACAAAACGACACTATGACAGTCACGTACATTGGCGAAATGAAAAGGATTATCCTTTTTGGAGGGCAAACAACTTTTTGGTGGCAATCAAATAAACCTCTTCGGAGACAAGAAGTTGGCCTTGTTTCATCTCATAAAACTCAGATAACAACGCTCCTCCCCCCAGACAATTAGGCTGAAAGGTTTCATTTAAAAGCCAAGATAACTCTAGCCCTAATTACCTCGAAGTCATCACGGTCTCATGCAAATGGTTTACTTTTTCAACAACGGGCCAATTCCCGGACGGTGGCACCGTCGATCTCAAGGCCGCTTTCCCACGCCCAAGCGTACCTATTTTGAAAAATTGTAGGTTTGTTTAGTGAATTATTCTTAATGCAATTTCAATGTGAGCTTGGAGTCCCTAAATTATTGCGGACATGAGAATTCCTTAGTTATATTTAACTCTCAAATTCTTTCTTCATTTATTTTTAACACTAAATTATCTAGGTCTCAAATGGATACTAAAACAAGTAAAAGGGAGTTAAAACGTCGCCAAAATGTTACGTCAGAGATTGGAAGTGATGAACTCTTAAATGGACCATTAACAAAGAAATCCAAAAAGAGAAAGAAAAAATCGTTTCATAACTAGACAAGTTTTCATTATTATTTAGTGATAAAGACTTTCGTCTTGTGATACTTCAGTCATTTTGTGATGAGTTGCCAGTTTAGTTTTTATACAGTATAAATGCCTTATAATTCTCTCAAGAGAAAATGAGAAAAACCCCAGACAATTCTTTCTGACGAAATAACCAATTTACTTTCTACTTCAGAAGGACTTAGCTGACACTGTATCTCTGGGGAACACTTTTCACAACTCAAATGCAATGGATACCCACAGTCTAGTTATAATTGGAGAGCATGATTTTGTTTGTTGGTGTAAGTCTTTGTGCCAATGATTGTGATCTATGCAGTACATTGTGGATGACCAAAGAGTAGTCCGTCTCTACATGAAATGCAGCTTGGCACTAAAGAGTGCTCACTTCAATTTCTTTTTGTGCATTATGAAACTACTTCTGTTTCACTCAAACTCTCGACAAAAGCATAAAAAAAAAACGGTTCAGTATAGTCTCCCCAAATGTAATTTCGTTGTTTAGAAACCCCGAAAACGTGCATAATCCTAATCCTAACCTCAGAGTTTATGGTAAATTTCGAGGTTTTGAAGAACGAAGAAACAATAAGGGTACTATTCATAACACGATCCAAAAACAAAATCCTATGTGACGTGAAGTAAACCGTAAACATGTGTGGTTTGAGCATTGAGCATTCTTTAATCGTTTTCTGTCTTACTTGGCGACTTGACACAGAATTTGGTCTTGATGGTCTTTGTCTGATTGGAAGAGTGAAATCCATTGGGGTTCAAAACGATGGCATCAGTGGTTAACGGTCTAAATGACAGGGTCTAGAGGCCATTTCCCACTGTAAGTTTCCTTGTGTTTTAAGACAAAGTCCAGTTCAAAAACTTATGCGGAAACAAGTTTTAATTCAGATATAAATTAGTCTCCTTTTCATATAAAGGATTTTGAACCGGACCTTGTTTTAACCCTTTAATTCCTGAATTTTTTTCTTCTGTTTTTTTGTTCTCTTTGTTTTCAATTTGTTCTCACATTTGTTCTTTGATTCTTGGTGTCTGATGTATCCGACAGTGAGCGTTAAAGGGAAAAATCAACTCGGAAATGGCCAACGGCTTGATTGCTCGAATACATCAGAGCTACACAGCATCCACGAATTTACTCCCGCTTTTTGGGTACAGTGAATAATTTAGAAACGATAACTTCACAATTAACCTACACTGCCGAAGTCAACTGAAAAATGTTGACTCGAGCGGGATTTGAACTCGCACCTTCGGGATACCGGTCCGCCGCTCTACCTGTTGAGCTATCGAGTCCACAGGGATTGGAGGCGAGTTTTTATCCGATTTAAGTGCACGAAATATTCTCACGACAACTCAACGCTATCCATGAGATTGGATGTGCAGTGTTTCAATTCTATTTCAGAATCATCCTCAGGGTATTATGAAATGATAACTTCACAATTAACCTACACTGTTGAAGTCAACTGAAAAATGTTGACTCGAGCGGGATTTGAACTCGCACCTTCGGGATACCGGTCCGCCGCTCTACCCTGAGGATGATTCTGAAATAGAATTGAAACACTGCACATCCAATCTCATGGATAGCGTTAAGTTGTCGTGAGAATATTTCGTGCACTTAAATTGGATAAAAACTCGCCTCCAATCCCTGTGGACTCGATAGCTCAACAGGTAGAGAGCGGCGGACCGGTATCCGGAAGGTGCGAGTTCAAATCCCGCTCGAGTCAACATTTTTCAGTTGACTTCAACAGTGTAGGTTAATTGTGAAGTTATCATTATGAACGTTTGTGAGGTAACATTTTAACACTCTTCTATATATGGCATATCAGTCATGATTTTTCATGACAGACAACAAGTGTAATCGTATCTGTTCTTGTTCAAGCTAGGTAAGCGGAAAAACTAGTGATATTCATTAAGACACTGATAAACAATGTAACTGACAATGAGCAAAGCTAAAAGATTAAATAAAGAAGTAATCATACCAAGTATTGTTTCCATGAGGTGAGCTTCTTGTTTGCACATCTTTCATTGTGAATGACAAATCTAAGGTTTAAAATACAGTTGACTGAATTTTTAAAGTAATTTAAATGAAACGTTGTAAGGATAGAATATAGGTATAATGAGGATACATTTGCAGAATTGATTAGAACATCCTGATTCTGTGATCCTGATTTAAGAGTGGTTCACTGATTGATGCTGTGAAATTGATTGAGATATTTTTGAGCAAGATATTGGGGGAGAAATAAATTGCCTTTGTTAAAGGACAGCCCTTTGAGCCCCTGAATTGCTAACTCAAATAAGAGCATATGTAGCAAGTGGTGTATGAGATGTGATTATTTTAGATCAGGATGGAGAAACAGAGTTTGTAAAAAATCAAAGAATGTTGTGATTTTGAATTTTTGTGGAAGTTGGTTTTGTGTGATAGTGTATTTCAACTATCTTTGTCTACTGTACTTAACATAATATGCCGTAAACGTCTTAAAATAATTCCTAAACTTATATTTGTTCAAGGGACTATTTTGGTCAGCTTACATTCGAAGAGGGCTTGTTTTTTTTGTTTGTTTTTTTCTTCAGTGGGGTGCTTATTATTGGAGGGAATTGTAGAAGTTGTTTGGCCTTATTATACAGGATGCAATTTTTCGTCTACAAGTTTTCATGATGCTTATGGGCATATAGAGCGTAAAACACAGCTTAACATCCAGTGTGTTCAAATCCTTCTGTCGCGTTTTTGGGGTGCATTCCTTAAATATACATGTAAGCCAATATCTGGGAAAGGTTTATTCAGACATTTACGTCCAACAATGGGGGAAGCTTATTTTCTGACGTTATTTGGGGGATTTTAAACAAGGTTATAGAGAACAGAAATCCATTTAAAAACTAAAAAAAATCCGATCATAAAGACTAACAGTTATTGAACTTCAAGTGATGTATTAAAACGCAAGGAAGAGTTTTTCATCAGATCCAAAATCAGAGAAGTGTGCCGAAAAATAGTGGGCGAAGAGGAGTTTGAGTGGGCGATTTCAATATCGTTTGGATATCTAACCCTAGTTTGAGGAGAAAGCATACTCATGGCATTTTACCCTGGTTTGAGGAAAGAGAATCATGACAAATAATAACCAGGTTCGAGGAAAGAGAAAAGTCGTGACATTTCATCATTCACAATGTCGGTTTTAAAAAAGGGCGAATGGTTTCAATTATGAATACGTCACTTTCGGTTTTCCCGCACTCAGTCGTAACGTGAAAATTTCGCCGTATTTACGAGGAAGAGTAAAGAGGAAAGCATGACCACTTAGGGACGCCTTGCATTTCGGTCACTAGCAGCCTATTTTTCA
This sequence comes from Heliopora coerulea, assembly GCA_030142905.1. Taxonomy (NCBI): domain Eukaryota; kingdom Metazoa; phylum Cnidaria; class Anthozoa; order Scleralcyonacea; family Helioporidae; genus Heliopora; species Heliopora coerulea. The sequence goes on from JASJOG010000038.1 coordinate 2,060,328, forward strand.
AATCGAGTTCGGGAGTTGTGAGTATTCCTTTTATATATTCTTGCAGTTTTTTTGGGTTTTTTTTTTTGAAACAAATTTTGTTGCTTCTTAGATATGTATGAGCACAAAATATTTGTTAAAGGAATAATCTGGGATATGAACTTCTTTGACCAACGGAGGTAAATAAAGTTAATTTAAATTTCTGTTTTACTGATGTTACGTACTCGAAACTTTGATAACGTCCTATAATTTTAGTTGTTTCGGTACAACTTAGCGATTATGTAAGGGCTGATCTTTCGTGGTACCATTGTCGCGTATCATTTCTTCGTTCTTATGTGAAAGATTCACTCTCCACAGTCTTTAGGCACATTACTTTAATCGAATACCAATCATGGCCGGGAATGGGACAATCTTATTGTGTGGGATAAGCCCAAAACTGTCTAGTTAACTCTTTCCTCAAGGTGCTAACCATTGGTTATTATACTGTGGCTAAGGCAGGTCAATTTTACCAGTTAGTGGAATCCTACAGTCAGCAAAGAGTTAGACCCTGGGCAAAGAGGAAACGTTACGAAAATATTTGAGGTTTTCAATGTTTTCTTAAATGTTCCCCCTTAATTCACCTGTATAAACATTGTTCCAAAAGCAAATACCCCAAAATTTTTCAGTTCAGGTAAATTTTTTGAAATGTGAGAGAGGAGGCCGTATTATCGTATGACCAGCAGTTTTGATTGTGTTCAGGCGCAGTTTCGTTCGCCAATTGACCAATCAGCGCTCTTATTCTTGGGCAGGAAACAGCACGTGCACAACTTCCCCACAGAGGAGTCGAGTTGAAAAGAAGATGAGGAAATTTGTACGTCGTACATATGTAGCACATGGAATAGAAGATGCTGCTATAACGTAAGGTCACACTTTTGGGGAAGGTTTTTCGAGAACAGGCCTCAAACATTTAATTCTTTGTTAATATAGGTTGAACTTGCATTGTACAAGAAGTTACATAGTTCACACACGTCGGTGTGCTAAAGTGAAAGTTCATCATCGCTGTCGTCTACCGCATTGCCTTGAACCAGGTTTGTAAGAGAATTCCTTCGCATTACTAGTTCTTTTATCTTTATCCCTTTGAAACAACTTCAGTACGGGACAAAACTGAAACGCTTTTTTCAGCACGTAAGAGATAAAGCAAGCGTAACTCTCTTAAAGTTAGATTCGGTCATTCACAGTTTTCTTGTTTTAATTGCTTTTCAAGAATGTTTAAGGACCTAAAGCCAAAGGAAGGTGGGACCTATGTCACTCTGGTCACAGCAGCAAAGTTAAAAGTAACTAGATAAAAAGCAGTCATCGTTCTTTTAGTTGGAATCAAACAGGTATGACAGTTTTACTTATAAAAACTTAGTTGGGGCCGTTGACATTTTACTGGAGCATTTTCCGACAGGGCAGTTTTCAAATTTTACCATGCTAGCTTCATGTACGGTGTTCGGATAAACTGGTTGAGCATTGCATATCACTAGATGATTGTATGTTTTGAAATTTTGTCAGGTAACGGTTTATTCTTAAAAGTATCCCAAATTGCCGAAGGTTAATCCAGGGAATTAAATCTCAAGCAGTACTTAGCAGTTTTGAAGTATAAACATGTGGTTCACATGCAGTGAGTTCTCTTTGTTACTGGAATTGCTACTCTCGGAAAGTTAAGCGAAGATGACCAGCCGTGAAAGGTGAATTTAGTGTGCGGGGGTCCAGTGTAGATAGTATTCTTCGATAAAACAGCCGCGTTCTTGAGGTATACACTATCTAAAAGATAGAAAGAAAGCTTCTCGACGTTTGAAGCTAAGGCCCTTCGTCAGGAGATTAGTAGCGAATTAGTAGCGAATTAGTAGCGAATTAGTAGTGAATTTAGTCTACCTGTTTCACTCCTCACATAAACTTCTGTATTTGTTCTAGCCTTCTTCAATACTGCCAGTGTTTGTTTGTTCTGGTATTAAAAAAAAGCTGCCAATTTCAACACACTGGCAATAAATGTAGTTTGATTTGAGAATAATCTGTTCTTCGTTGAAGTTCTTCATGGGAACGATGGCATACAAGTAGCTGGGATTGTCTGATATGGGTAGCAATTATTAATTTTTACAAATAGGCATGGCCAAATGCAGTCATTGCCATTAAATTGTCACTTTAACTTGTATGTTTTTCAAAGGGAGGTTGTTGAAATATGATATGTATTCCCTTCTCAAGTTGAAACTTTATGTGCAAAGTATAATAGGATTAATGGTAACAATCGATGTTGGGTGTCTCATTAGGAGTTTCCTTAGATGGGCTATTAAATTTCATCATGCTTGTACCTCAAAATTTTAGGTCTTCGCTGCATATGTTCATAGCCTCTACTATTTCTTCCAAATACCCATTGGCCTCAACCCTTGTGGCAGAGTAAGTTAGTTGCAGTCATTGCTTACCTGTAAAAGAATGAACTTTAACAACAGATTTATATATAACTAAGGAATGCTTCAGTCTGCAATTGGTATTTTTTTTCTTTCTTTGGAGACTTGATCTTGTATTTGAAGTAGAGATTGTTAAAATGCCATGATATAAACCAAGAATTAAAATATGTTTGCATGAAATTCTATCAAGACTGCCAAGAACTATTTAAAAAAAAGCCACCTAAATATTGCAAAGTAGAAAAGAAGTCTAGTGAATGATATGCTAAGGCGAAGCTGTTTATATTAATATATATTAGTTGTTGAATTTATTTTTGAGTATTTATTCCATTAATGCCTATAAAAAGAAATTAATTTATTAGTGGGCAAGAATGCAGTTTAAGCTGTTCACTCTGGCTAATCCCAGATTATATTTGGCACAGGGATGAGCCCTGTGGGTCACAGTAGATCATTGGTGCAAACAGACAGTGTACTGCTACCAGGGTGCAACTAAGTGGGGGGGTTAGGGAGCTTCAACCCCCTACCCTTTCCGTGTGTCCTATTATAGACAGCTTTCTGCCCTCATTCCTAAAGCCACATACATAGATCTACTTTACTAGAAATGATCAAAATTGCCCTGATGGTGCATTGATATTACCATCTGTTTTACAAAATTCCTGGTTGGACCCCTGTAATATGATGTAGTCTGTAGGTTGTTGAACAAAATTATCAATCACTGGAAAACTGCAAGCAAGGCTTAGCAGCCTTCTAGCAGTTAGCATGACCAAAATAAAAACTGCAATGAGGTTTTGTCAAGGGTGATAATAACGTATTGTTCAGACAAACTGCACTGTTGTATAAACTGCAGTGCCCATTTTTTGATCAGTTTTACGAAAAATCAACATATAAACTGCACCATTAAATAAACCACAGTTAGATAAATGCCCTGTTAAATAAACCACATCAACAGTTGAACTGGTCATTTTTTATTCTGTACTTCCCAGTTTAGCTTTGTAAAAGAATCCGAGTATTTGAAACTTTTGATAAAATATTCAAAGCTTTAATATGCATACTCATGGAAATCTTCGACATTCATCTTGAATAAGTTTTTTTATGTTGGATCATGTTCAATTGTGGTAATGAGCTCTTGTCAGATTCTGACAGGTGATGAAATATTTCAGATTCATAACTAAAGCTTAACTTTCACAGTGCTTCTCAACATGAAATCTATTTGAAATAGGCAAACAAGTATCTTTGAGATATTGCCATGACTGCCCACCAGTATCCACTGTATGTAATACAATGCATCATGCAAGAGTGTGGACAGTCCAAAAATTGAGTGATCCTAAAAATGGCAATGCAACTTGTTATGTTAAGTCATCCTGTGTTTAGGTTGTAATAGGTATTGGTAAATTAAATTGTGAAGTGTAAGTTTTTCTTAAAATATGGGAGAAAAACCTTGTATGTATAAAAATGTTTCATTTATTTGAACATTAACAGCACTGGTGTATAAACCATGTGGCATTAGATTTTGGAAAAAAGTTGCAGTTTTGTGGTCCAAAAATACAGTTATTCTAAAGTTTTGTTGGGGAGAATGCTGCAACAAACTTCAAAATTTAGTTTTTGCCAAAGTTAATCACTTCTACCTTAGTGACCGTAATTTTTAGAAGACAGGTTTTCTGAAATCTTATTTCCTTGCTAAAATTTTATTTGTGTGTTTCACTTGTATTCTGTACATTTAAAGTTGCATTGCTTTGTGACTACTGACAACTTGACCCTCTGTGGAATTTTTAGTTCTGTTTACTGTCTGCAAAATCTGCATACATTAGAACAATCATTTGTCATCTCTAGCCAAGGTATTCCTTATTCTAAGTGTTGTGGAATCAATGACAACACCTGTTAGCATGCTTGTGGACAGCCTGAGTAAGAGTTTACTTATCTAACAATGGTCGACAGTATTCAACATTGAAACACCTGTCACCTTTAGTTGTCAACATTCTGGTACATCTTTTAATTTTTCAACAGGAAATGGGTCCTTGAGCACTTATTTTTTGTTGTTGTTTAACTGTTTAAAGGATTAGATGATCTTAACTTCATCTGTGCCTGCTCCTTTTGGTGGAATTCTTTTATTTATTGTGAACTGTTGAGTTATACATTTTCAATTTTAAGGTCTTAGATTCATACAAAATTATCTCGTCCTGTAATTCATCAAACTGTACTACAGTGCATCTGAATTTTGGAAATTTTCCTGTCACCTTAGCCTTTTCTTGTTAGTGAAAAGCAAAAGGTGTAAAGGCCCTACTCTATCAGGCCAATTATTAAATGGTGGCCAGGTTTTATTTTTTTAAACTTTAATGCATACAACAATGCAAAACTAATGATTTATTAATCAGTGCTATGTTATATCAACATTAAAATTTTCAAGTTTTAATGACAGTCAGTAATTTGTCTATTGCAAGCTGAATGCACAGCATGTACTATCAATGTTCTAATTGTTTTCATCTTCCAACATAATTGCAGCTGAATGTTTATTCACTGTTGCTGGTTTCTATGGTTAATACTGCATGGTTTGCTGTATCAGTTCAGTATGAGGTACATCTTATCCAAGGAAAGTCAACTGTGGGCAACAGAAAAAAAATAGAAAATAACTGCAAGACTTCTGGAAAATGGAACTGAAAGTGGAATAACACTGTTCAAAACAGTTGTGAAATTTCAGGTACCTTATTTGAACTGTTATTAAATCAGGTTGTTTGGTGAGACTGAGATGTAATTGCAAAATTTGGATATTCTTTGAAGCAACTGTTCCACCCTGTTACAAAGTACAGTGTCACAAGCAATACTCCACAGCAAACTTGTACAATTATATACTCTAAACATAAGCCATTTCTCTTGTGTCTTCACAGCTTTTCGATTTTGATTTTATATCTTGAATGTGTACCACTTGAATGTGTACCATTGTTCACTGCAGTGAAAGTTATGCAAAGAAATTGCAGGAATGGCGTTTTAATTACCTACTAAATCCTGCAGATTTTGTTTCTGTTTAAAAAAAAAATTGGGTTCACTAATGACCCATCCTGTAAGGTCAAGTGTCTTTATTTATACTGGATAATTCTATCATCCAGCTAAGCTATTCTCCCTAGAGGTCCAGTAAGGGCCACTCCTTACGGATCCAGTTTTACTACAGGAGCAAACTGGAGTACTTGGAGAAAAACTGCTGTACTTGTTTGGGTCAAGCTGGACAACGGTCTTACAGGACCAGAAGCTGAAATCAAGCCTGCCTTGTAGTGTTAGTACATTCCTTGGATATGACTTTAATCACTTGGTTTTAAGCCAGTTTATAAGCAGTTAGGGCTCCCTTGTTAAATGGCAGTTAGCTTAGTCCTGAATTAGTAATTGTAAACACTTTATGGACATATGTTGACATGCAGACTTAAAGGAAGATGGATTCAGAAAGGTGTCGTCCTATAGCACATAGGCGGCGGAATAGGTGGGACTAGGAGGACTATTGCTCCCAAATATTTCATACAAGAAGGCTATGCCGCCCCAAAGCGAAGAAATGCTGCTTCACATATTCCTTTGTCTAATTTTGTAAAATTCTGGTGGGATGTCAGGAGTATGCACCGTTACTGTTCTACTTTTTCGTAACAAATAGTCCCCTCAATACCAAACATCGTTCACCGCCATTACTTTAATATTTGAACTCTACTCATCAACCTAAAATGTATGGTAGGGCTGCACCGGATAGTGATTTTTACTATCCGGCCGGATACCGGATTTGCCGGATAGTGAAAGAAAATCCGGCAGGATACCATAATATTCGATTCATCATTACGTTAATAAATCGCCCATTTTCAGTTTTGCCCAAGATTCTTTCTCTCGTGCATAACTGTTAGAGCTACACTGTGGAGACTGTTATTGGTTGTTACACAGAAATATATGTTGAATTGCCTCTACACTATGTCGGAAACGTCACATATTCGAAACAGCGTTTGTACTAAATCTGTTATCACAATGGCTCGTTGTGATCTCTGACAAGGCCGACAGTTAATCTTAAAATAAATACAATTAGCAAGCGGAAGACGCAAACACCCATTAAACAAAGTAATGAGGGAAATACGGTTTTTTAAAGTTTCGCATTCTAATTTCTGGGTCCAAACAAATAGGTGGAGAAAGAGTTAACGCTGTACGTTTTTCATAATTGGCGCAAGAACGTATTCACACAATCCTGCATATTGCAATCTTCAATTGATAGTTAATACCTTTTGTTTATGGTGATTTAATGCATGAAGTAGAAACTAGCCACCAAACAGCTACTTTCGTGCCTTTCTGTGTCATCAATCAGTGCATTTTTGTAGGAAACTGAATTAAATTTACGATGCACCCCTAATATACGGAACTAAAAATCAGGTCTAATGGACTTCTAATACTCATTAATAATTCGTAAAGAAAACATATGAAAGTAATGCTTAATCAAGTTCTGTAAATAATTATGGTTGAGAAGTTTAACACAGCCTTCGTAATTCGCTTCGGCACTTGGCAATTGCCGAGGCAAATGCCGAGGTAAGTTGTGATTTTTCTGGTTTACCTCCCCAAAAAAAGAAATGCCGAGGCAAGAACATGCACTTGTTTCAGTGTCTACTTAAATATTCTTCTTGCAAATACTGTTTGAACATTACTGTTTGGCCATCATCAGAATAGGCGCAATTTTGTTCAATCGTGCGTGCGTGAGTGTCTGTTGTGACCACAGTATTCAACCGAAGGGTTTGCCGAACTGTGCCGAAGCGATTGCCGAAGTAACGTACAGTAAATTTATTACGTTCCTCGGCAGAAAAAATTGCCGAGGCAAAAATAGTTGAATTACGAAGGCTGTTTACAACCACTGATGTTTTACTGATCAGTTCTACGTCACATTTACAAGCACTACTGCTGCATTTTGCATCGGGGTTTTCATGATAAAATTGTTTTCTTTTTGCCTTTTCAATCGTTAGAAACTTTTTGCCATCTTCAAAAGATGACTATGCAAGTTTAACAAGTAATTCACCAAAGTCGCGTCCGTTCTGCATCGTGACATAAAGACCTTTGGGGTAGACTCGGGTCTGTATTCGCTGATACGGGACGGCGACTCATAGCTCAATTTGTTGGTGAGACTCTTGCAACAGAAGCATTCAAAATCTTCTTGCTTGTCGCTAAGATGCAACAAGTGCATGATGTCACAATGATAGAATTCGGAAAAAGGGCTTTAAATTGCCATTGATTTTATCTAACATTGCTTGACATTATTGAATTTAAGGGGAAAAATAAATCCACTAACGGGAAAAGTTGTACATTAGAATTTTATTGTGGCGAACGTCGGACGATCTTATTAAGCGAAATGGGACCACTGGACCTTAAAGGATTAATCGAGGAGTACAAATTATCATTGAAACAATCATTGAGACGTAGTAAATATCACTTATAGTATTTAATTTTCCGAAACTTCTCTTATTTTATTTCTTTAGGATTTCAAGTAATTCTTGGTGAACTGAATATTTCAATCAAGTTAACTGCATTGTAGCGAGAAATGAAATTATTGACTCAGGTGGACTTAACATTGTGTACAAATTCACCCTCTTGAAGTATTTTAAGTTGTATGTTGGGCAAATGTTTACTCCCCTGCAATGAAAAAAACTGAACGTTGTTTGGATAATCAGTAAGTAATCGCATTGCACTAAGTTAATATCATTTAGGCTGAGCTTGTAGCTGTGTCTGGTAATTCTAAAATACTATGCATGAACAATACTGTGGGACAATACTAACTTGATATAACTCTAGATTAGAAAAAACACTGAGCTTTACACGTGTTTGGCTATATTCAATTAGGATGGTTACCTTTATGTTGTGATTCCTGAAGTCGTAAGTCTGTCAAGCCGTAGCAAAAGTTGCAGATTTGATTGTTTGTCAGATGGCTACGTAGTACTGTAAAACTTAACGTGATTTTTGCTGAAGGAGTTTGTATCAGCTTGCGACAGACTTATTTGAAAATGTTTTTGGTATAACCTGTGACGATAAACGAAGAATAGAGATAACAGCTCAGCTCAGAATTGTAAAGTGAAAAGTCATAAACACAACTTATGTGTCAATGTTTTAAACTTCCTGATCAAATGATAAAGAATATTGTGTGGCGTATTTATCGGAAAGATGTAGGCTTAGCCTATATATTTCCGTGTATGTGCAGCCTATTATATGTTTCAATTTGCAAAACCTTTTCAGAACTTCAGATATTTTAAAATAGGTTTACTGACCTTTCATTGCAACGTGTAAGATCTTCCGATTATAGTACTATAAAGTTGTCAATGTGTGTGTCTATCTCTCTCTATGTATGTCTATTTACGTACAAGAATTATTAATTAGTGCCCAACCAATCAGAACAGTGTTAGAAGAGAGGGAGAGGGTGGGATGGAGGGAAATGTTTTCATTGAGGGACGGTTTAAGTTTGGAAATGAGCAAACTCTCTCTGATGAGGAGTTAAAGGTTTGAAGAAGTTGGACGAGAAGATAGGGTTTGAAGGATTTGATTAAGGTTGAAGGGTTTGACGAGAGTGCGCTTGGATGCTAGAGAGTGAATTTTCCTCATCCGAGGGAGTTAATTCATTTGTAAACTTAATCCAACTCAACCCCACTCTCTCTTTCTTCTAACCTTGCTCTGATGGGTTGGGCGCTAATTTATTACTCTCGCATGTAAATACTTACATTTAGACATTGATAACTTTTTGATTCTGTATTCTGAAGATGTTGCACGTTCCAACGACAAGTTAGTTAACTTATTTTAAAATACTTCGAGTTGTTTTTACGGCCTTTTCACTTCACAGTTTTGAGTGGGGCCCTTATTTATCTTCATTCTTTTCGTTTTCTGCCCAGAAATTCTACCACAACAAAATAACCTGTGACGATACTGGTACTGCAAAGATGGTACAGTGTTTTCAGAGATCCTGAGAGAACATTTGCCCCGCATATACAAGTAGTGAAATCATAAAATTGCTGTTAAATTTTGTTTGTCTGGTGCTTTCAGTTCTTTTACTGAATTTTTGAAAACTGTTTGAAATGCTTAACCAGCATGTCTTCCAATGTGCGATTGATAAAGATGAGTGATGCACTTCGAACGAATATTTCAGTAGACAAACTGCGTGCAATAATCACATCAATCTTCGACATCACACAACACTTGTGAACACGTAGATTTCATTACTGTCTTGCCAAAACGTAGAGGCATTGGTGTGTTTGGTTTCAGGGCCTAAAAGATAAATGGTCATTTGATGCAACAAGAAAAATTTGAATAATAAGTTCAATTACGGCAACAATATCTATTTTTCTTACAAAAAAGATTGTGAAATTTTTCAGGAAATTCGAGTATGTGCTTTTAGTAAAGTATAGTTGCTTTGACGATTTGATAACATCCCTATTAGCAAGCAAGATTGGTCAATTCTGCATTTGAAAGTCAGTTCGTGGGTTTTTAGTTGGTGCAAAACTAAGGTGGTAAAATTATGTCCTTTAAATATGCGATTTCGTCCTTTTCCCGTATGTTTCGGATGGTTCTGAAGGGCTTTGTAGCCGCATTTGCAGCGATTATCAAAGTATATTGTAAATGCATATTACTGCTGAAGTGTGTGTACAATGGGAACGAAATCCAGTCTCCGTGTCTTTTCACTTCCTCTTGATGTGTAATGATTAGAAATGTTCCAGGGTCGTTAAGACTTGGCAATTTATCCAGTTGATTGGTCCTGTGAGGGAGGTTTTTTGTTGTACGATGGACAGGGTGATCGGTGTTATGTTTAGAAGAACCGAATATGTCAGGTGGACAAATTTTTATCGGCCAAGTTATCCGATATCAGGAGTAATCTACCGGATATCCAAGCTTAGAACAACCTACCCTACGTTTAGAGAGGGCAAAATAGGTTGTTCATCTGCGTCAGTCTAAGGATATCTTTCATTTGGCATCTTTTTTACTTACTTGTATGCATAGTCGATTAAAGTATGGTATGGAAACTGTACAAATCTCAATGCGGCTGAGAAAGAAAGATATTTAAGCTGCAAGTAATTTTGGAAGGGGCACTGACCATGTACAAATGTTTTGTTTAATGAACATTGACGTTCAAATAACACAGGAGACTGAATTCAAACGTTTTTATTGGTTGAGTGATTTATTATTTCAAATATCCCTCGTGTTTTGCACGTTCATTCTACGTAAAAGCGAACAAAAAGAAAGTTTCCAGACCATCCTTAGATTCACTAATGTCAGTGCGTGGACATTTTATGCTGTCATAGAGGTACGTCGGTATAGATACCTTAATATTTCTTCAGTTGTGGGTAAGTACTTCAGAATTTTTTTACTTGCACATGGCATTTGAGTTTTTATATAGGTATGTAGGCGTCTGTTAACTTGCACACTACATATTTTGCTGTCCATTACGAGAAAATCTACTATGTTGAACGTCCAGGTTAGTTCAGCCTTGAGGAAGACTGTTGGCGACGGACGTTTCGAGGGCCATCTTCAGTGTACAAAAAGAGGAACAGTCAAATAGGTTAACTGTTCCTCTTTCTACACTGAAGATGACCGCCGCTGAAGCCGTCGAAACGTCAGTTACCAAAAATCTTGCTCAAGACTAAACTAACCTGGCCAATCTGCCATCAAGATCTACCGATTCTCCGGGGTTCAATCGTTTACTTTAATGAAGCACATATGTGCAAGTAAACAAATGTCTGATACTTTAAGGGCAAAGGAGGAATGTTCAAGAGCTCGTGTGCAAGCACAGAAGACGTCTTCCCCCTTGCATACAAGTATTCAGACATTTTTCAGTTGCACATGAACACTTAGATATTTTTCCCTTTGCATATAAGTACTTAGTCAAATGTCGGAGTCTATAATGTGCATGTGAAACATGTCCAAGTGCTCATATGCAAAGGGAAAGCCATTGCTAAAAATGTCTAAAACCTTACTTTATAGAGGCAAAATATTACTGCTTACGTTGCCATACAAAAAGTACTAGACTACAAGGTAAAGATGTGTTTTGTGCTTATAGAAAAGGGGGAAAAATGTGTTTTGTGCTTATAGAAAAGGGGGAAAATGGTTTGGGAATATATTAAAAACAAATTCCCAAGGGAATTGGAATTCCTATGGGATTTATTACACCCAGTCAAACTCGGCCAAAATTCGATCTTTTAGTTGGCGTAAAAAATCCTAGGGAAATTCCAATTCCCAAGGGATTTCTTTTCCCCCAAGTCAAAATCGGCCAAAATTCGATTTTTCAGTTGGTGTAATAACTCCCAAGGGAATTCTTTTCCCAAGTCAAAACGGGCGAAAATTCGATTTTTCAGTTGGTGTAATAAATCCCAGGGGAATACTTTTCTCAAGTCAAAATGGGCGAAAATTCGATTTTTCGTTGGTGTAATAATTCCCAAGGGAATTCTTTTCCCAAGTCAAGACGGGCGAAACTTCGATTTTTCGGTTGGTGTAATAAATCCCAAGGGAATTCTTTTCGCAAGTCAAAATGGGCGAAAATTCGATTTTTCGGTTGGTGTAATAATTCCCAGGGGAATTCTTTTCCCAAGTCAAAATGTTGGAAAATTCGATTTTTCGGTTGGTGTAATAAATCCCAGGGGAATTCTTTTCCCAAGTCAAAATGGGCGAAAATTCGATTTTTCGGTTGGTGTAATAAATCCCAGGGGAATTCTTTTCCCAAGTCAAAATGGGCGAAAATTCGATTTTTCGGTTGGTGTACTAAATCCCTTGGGAATTGTTTTCCCAAGCCAGAACGGGCGAAAATTCGATTTTTCGGTTAGTATAATAATTCCCAAGGGAATTCTTTTCCCAAGTCAAAATGGGGCAAAATTCGATTTTTCGGTTGGTGTAATAAATCCCAGGGGAATTCTTTTCCCAAGCGAAAATGGGCGAAAATTCGATTTTTCAGTTGGTGTAATAATTCCCAGGGGAATTCTTTTCCCAAGCGAAAATGGGCGAAAATTCGATTTTTCAGTTGGTGTAATAATTCCCAAGGGAATTCTTTTCTCAAGCCAAAATGGGCGAAAATTCGATTTTTCAGTTGATGTAATAATTCCCAGGGGAATTCTTTTCTCAAGTCAAAATGGGCGAAAATTCGATCTTTTAGTTGGTGTAATAAATCCCAGAGGAATTCCAATTCCCAAGGGAATATCCCGTTATTGAATAAATTAAAATGGAATTCAGAGGGGACCGTTTCATTTTTTTTTTCATTTTTTTTTTTCATTTTTTTTTTTCATTTTTTTTCAAATTTTTTTTTTTAATTTTTTTTTTCAAAATTTTACGTTTTTTTTCAAAATTATATTTTCAAGACTATAAATTTCCACCCCGTTATACTCCCCCGTAGGTATACCCCTGACCAAGTGAAAGAATGAATCTTAATCTACTAAATAGAAAGTAGAAGTTTGGAAAACGGCCCCCATCCTCCCCCACCAACCAACCCTTCTGGGTACCTACTTTTATAGACTAAGATACAAACACCGAAATGTGGGAGCATGGATGGCTTTACAGCGCATGTGCAGTAATTTAATTCCCATGGGAATTCTGAATTTTTTTGCGATACTTTGCTTTTTTTTTTTTTTTTTTTTTTTTTTTTGACCCCAGATTTTGGCCTTCCATCGGTAAAATGCTATGGGAAGACCAACTTTCCCATCAAGTATTTTTTCAAAATATATTTTATTACTTTTTATTAGTTTACAGCGACAACAGATTAAGATTTTACCGTGAACAATTTAAAGATTAACAACTAAACTACAAGATTGCTGTAAATAACTTCGCTACAAATCACTACTTGAAGGTAATAATCATTACTTTTTTTAGGTAACAGCAACGGTAACTATGAAATAAAATAGAGTACTGCATAGGCACTGTTGAAATCGAAGTGAAATAATCGGAAAGGTCTGAGTAATGCCGAAATGTAAAGAGTAGTTTTCTAACGTTTCAAGCGAAGGCCCTTCGTCACAGAGAAAACCTTCGTTTTCTTCGCCTGAAACGTTAGAAAACTATTTACGTTTCGGCATTACTCAGACCTTTCCGATTACTTCACTTGATTTCAACAGTGCCTACGCAGTACTCTATTTTATTCCATAGTTACCATTACAGTTACGTGTTCCTAAAATCTAACGAGTTACCGTTGCTGTTACCTAATAAGAAGTAATAATTACCTACCTTTTATATTTCCGTATTCCTCAGACCTTTCCGATTATGTAACGGTAAATTATCTCCAATATTACTGTAAAGTCCCTCAAATCACGCCAAAACTATCTTACTCGGCCTAAACTTTCATATATTGGCCGTATTTCGAAAGTTTTAAATTGGTCGAAAAATCGTGAAAAACCGTGGGTTAACCCCTTTACTTTTTGGTGAAATTTTTCGAACTCAAAAAACATCTCAAATATTACTGTGAAGTCACTCAAACCAGGGTAGATCTATCTTATTCGTCCTAAACTTTCATAATTTTGCCTTATTTCCAAATTTTGAAATTGGTCGAAAAATCGTGAAAAACCGTGGGTTAACCCCTTTACTTTTTGGTGAAATTTTTCCACGTCAAATATTATCTCAAATATTACTGTAAAGTCCCTCAAATCAAGCCAAAACTATCTTATTCGGCCTAAACTTTCAAATTTTGGCCTTATTTCGAAAGTTTCAAATTGGTCGAAAAATCGTGAAAAACCGTGGGTTAACCCCTTTACTTTTTGGTGAAATTTTTCGAACTCAAAAAACATCTCAAATATTACTGTGAAGTCACTCAAACCAGGGTCGATCTATCTTATTCGTCCTAAACTTTCATAATTTTGCCTTATTTCGAAATTTTGAAATTGGTCGAAAAATCGTGAAAAACCGTGGGTTAACCCCTTTACTTTTTGGTGAAATTTTTCCACGTCTAATATTATCTCAAATATTACTGTAAAGTCCCTCAAATCACGTAAAAACAATCTTATTCGTCCTAAACTTTCATAATTTTGCCTTATTTCGAAATTTTGAAATTGGTCGAAAAATCGTGAAAAACCGTGGGTTAACCCTTTTACTTTTTGGTGAAATTTTTCCACGTCAAATATTATCTCAAATATTACTGTAAAGTCCCTCAAATCAAGCCAAAACTATCTTATTCGGCCTAAACTTTCAAATTTTGGCCTTATTTCGAAAGTTTCAAATTGGTCGAAAAATCGTGAAAAACCGTGGGTTAACCCCTTTACTTTTTGGTGAAATTTTTCGAACTCAAAAAAATATCTCAAATATTACTGTGAAGTCACTCAAACAGGGTAGATCTATCTTATTCGTCCTAAACTTTCATATTTTGGCCGTATTTCGAAAGTTTTAAATTGGTCGAAAAATCGTGAAAAACCGTGGGTTAACCCCTTTACTTTTTGGTGAAATTTTTCCACGTCAAATATTATCTCAAATATTACTGTAAAGTCCCTCAAATCAAGCCAAAACTATCTTATTCGGCCTAAACTTTCAAATTTTGGCCTTATTTCGAAAGTTTCAAATTGGTCGAAAAATCGTGAAAAACCGTGGGTTAACCCCTTTACTTTTTGGTGAAATTTTTCGAACTCAAAAAAATATCTCAAATATTACTGTGAAGTCACTCAAACCAGGGTAGATCTATCTTATTCGTCCTAAACTTTCATATTTTGGCCGTATTTCGAAAGTTTTAAATTGGTCGAAAAATCGTGAAAAACCGTGGGTTAACCCCTTTACTTTTTGGTGAAATTTTTCCACGTCAAATATTATCTCAAATATTACTGTAAAGTCCCTCAAATCAAGCCAAAACTATCTTATTCGGCCTAAACTTTCAAATTTTGGCCTTATTTCGAAAGTTTCAAATTGGTCGAAAAATCGTGAAAAACCGTGGGTTAACCCCTTTACTTTTTGGTGAAATTTTTCGAACTCAAAAAAATATCTCAAATATTACTGTGAAGTCACTCAAACCAGGGTAGATCTATCTTATTCGTCCTAAACTTTCATATTTTGGCCGTATTTCGAAAGTTTTAAATTGGTCGAAAAATCGTGAAAAACCGTGGGTTAACCCCTTTACTTTTTGGTGAAATTTTTCCACGTCAAATATTATCTCAAATATTACTGTAAAGTCCCTCAAATCAAGCCAAAACTATCTTATTCGGCCTAAACTTTCACATTTTGCCCATCATCTTCCGACAGTTTAAAACCGGTTGAAAATCGTGAAAAACCGTGGGTTAACCCCTTTACTTTTTGGTGAAATTTTTCCACGTCTAATATTATCTCAAATATTACTGTAAAGTCCCTCAAATCACGTAAAAACAATCTTATTCGTCCTAAAATTTCATAATTTTGCCTTATTTCGAAATTTTGAAATTGGTCGAAAAATCGTGAAAAACCGTGGGTTAACCCTTTTACTTTTTGGTGAAATTTTTCCACGTCAAATATTATCTCAAATATTACTGTAAAGTCCCTCAAATCAAGCCAAAACTATCTTATTCGGCCTAAACTTTCAAATTTTGGCCTTATTTCGAAAGTTTCAAATTGGTCGAAAAATCGTAAAAAACCGTGGGTTAACCCCTTTACTTTTTGGTGAAATTTTTCCACGTCAAATATTATCTCAAATATTACTGTAAAGTCCCTCAAATCAAGCCAAAACTATCTTATTCGGTCTAAACTTTCATAATTTTGCCTTATTTCCAAATTTTGAAATTGGTCGAAAAATCGTGAAAAACCGTGGGTTAACCCCTTTACTTTTTGGTGAAATTTTTCGAACTCAAAAAAATATCTCAAATATTACTGTGAAGTCACTCAAACAGGGTAGATCTATCTTATTCGTCCTAAACTTTCATATTTTGGCCGTATTTCGAAAGTTTTAAATTGGTCGAAAAATCGTGAAAAACCGTGGGTTAACCCCTTTACTTTTTGGTGAAATTTTTCCACGTCAAATATTATCTCAAATATTACTGTAAAGTCCCTCAAATCAAGCCAAAACTATCTTATTCGGCCTAAACTTTCAAATTTTGGCCTTATTTCGAAAGTTTCAAATTGGTCGAAAAATCGTGAAAAACCGTGGGTTAACCCCTTTACTTTTTGGTGAAATTTTTCGAACTCAAAAAAATATCTCAAATATTACTGTGAAGTCACTCAAACAGGGTAGATCTATCTTATTCGTCCTAAACTTTCATATTTTGGCCGTATTTCGAAAGTTTTAAATTGGTCGAAAAATCGTGAAAAACCGTGGGTTAACCCCTTTACTTTTTGGTGAAATTTTTCCACGTCAAATATTATCTCAAATATTACTGTAAAGTCCCTCAAATCAAGCCAAAACTATCTTATTCGGCCTAAACTTTCACATTTTGCCCATCATCTTCCGACAGTTTAAAACCGGTTGAAAATCGTGAAAAACCGTGGGTTAACCCCTTTACTTTTTGGTGAAATTTTTCCACGTCTAATATTATCTCAAATATTACTGTAAAGTCCCTCAAATCACGTAAAAACAATCTTATTCGTCCTAAAATTTCATAATTTTGCTTATTTCGAAATTTTGAGATTGGTCGAAAAATCGTGAAAAACCGTGGGTTAACCCTTTTACTTTTTGGTGAAATTTTTCCACGTCAAATATTATCTCAAATATTACTGTAAAGTCCCTCAAATCACGCCAAAACTATCTTATTCGTCCTATACTTTCATATTTTGGCCTTATTTCGAAATTTCTAATTGGTCGAAAAATCGTGAAAAACCGTGGGTTAACCCTTTTAATTTTTAGCGAAATTTTTCAACCTAAAAAATTATCTCAAATATTACCGTAAAGTCTCTGAAATCAGGCCAGAACTATCTTATTCGTCCTAAACTTTCATATTTTGGCAGTATTTCGAAAGCAGGCCCCACAGCACAGTTTGCTGTAAATAACTTCGTTACATATCATTAATTAAAGGCAATAATTTTTTTTTTAGGGAACAGCAACGGTAACTCGTTACATTTTAGGAACACGTCACGGTAACTATGAAATAAAATAGAGTACTGCGTAGGCACTGTTGAAATCGAAGTAAAATAATCGGAAAGGTCTGAGTAATGCCGAAATGTAAAGAGTAGTTTTCTAATGTTTTAAGCGAAGGCCCTTCGTCACAGAGAAAACCTTCGTTTTCTTTGCTCGAAACGTTGGAAAACTACTCTTTACATTTCGGCATTACTCAGACCTTTCCGATTATGTAACGGTAACTAGTGGCAAAAACTACTTTGAAAACGAAACGAATACAAGTTACAATTTGCAAATCGAATGTTCGTTACTTTATGCATGTGACCAATCAAATAGAAAACATATACAATTTAACAACTTAACTGGTACGTGACTGGCCAATGGCAATCACATCTAGTAACATTGTTCTGCATTTTAATTTCTGAAGCATTTCTCAGGTATGCATAAATTGGATGCTCAGCTTGCCATGCTGACGCGAGATTGACGTTTTGTTAAAGCCAATAAATGTAACTTTTTCACAAAAATACATTGTAACTTTGTAATTGTAACTAGTTACCTTTTGCCAACTGTAACTTGTACCTATAACTAGTTATATTTTTGGTCTAGTAACTGTAACTGTAACTATAACTAGTTACAAATAAACTGTTACAGCACTAGGCCTTTATCACATAATGTGAAATTGATCATAAATACAGCAATACCAATAGCCAAAGTCGAAAAATTTCTACACTTTCACTGTTCCATAGGTTTAATAAATTTCCTATTGCAGTATTAACTCGCCAGACTTTTTATAACAAATCTTTCATCATCAGAGTTCACAAATTTCACAGTTGTGTTTGCTTTGAAATCCTGTAAATTCAAAAGTTTTTTTTTACCAATTCAACTGATGACAGAGTTCAGAAAGTAACTTTCTTTCAGCCAAATCTTCCGAATTTAAATGCATTGCTAAGAGGTTTACAAGAATCTTATTCTGCCAGACAACTGGCCATTTCATTGTGCCAAGAAAAACATTTGGGCGCCAAAAGGTTAACCAACATTTTAGCAATAAAAATAATTCCACTCAGCATTGTGTATTTCTAATTTCATGCCGTGTTGCTGTTGTTACAATTAATTCCTCTCGACCTTTGAAACTGAAGTGTACTGTAAGAACTAAATATTAAAATAAAATTGTAATTTTCACATTCTACACAATATGTCCATGTTACTTACTGAAAGTCTAATTTGCTATCTCCTACTTTGATCATCATCATTATCTGAAGAAGATTCTTTTCTGTTTGATGTATCTTCTTGAGTAAGTATGTCCATATCCTAAAGTAAGAAAAAAGAAATTTTTCGACCTTGAGAACTCATTGAAAAAAGGGTTAAAATAACTCAAATAGGTCATTTGCTCAAATTAACTCATTTGCGCATATCAACCATCTGTTGACCTAGTTGAAATACTTCAAAAATTGGTCGAAAAATCGCCAAAGACCCCATGGGTTAACCTCTTAACTTTTTGGTCAAATTTTTCGACCTTGAGAAGTCATTGAAAACTACGCCTAAACTCACTCAAATCAGCCCAAAATTAACTTATTTAGGCTAATCTACCATCTTTTCACCTTGTTGAGAAACTTTGAAAATGGCCGAAAAGTCGCTAAAAACCATGGGTTAACCCCTTTACTTTTTGGTCAAATTTTTCGACCTCGAGAACTCATTCAAAACTAGGCTTAAAATAGCTCAAATCAGACCAAAATTAACTCATTTCAGCTAATCTACCATTTTTTACCTTGTTGGGATACTTTGAAAATGGTCGAAAAATAGAAAAAAACCATGGGTTAACCCCTTTACTTTCTGGTCAAATTTTTCGACCTCGAGAACTCATTGAAAACTACGCCTAAAATCAATTAAATAGCTCTAAAATTAACTCATCTCGGCTAATCTACCGTCTTTAAACCTTGTTGGGATACTTTGAAAATTGTCGAAGAATGGCCTAAAACCATGGCTTAACCCCTTTACTTTTTGTCAAATTTTCCAACCTCAAGAACACATTGCAAACTACGCCTAAAATTCCGACAATCAGGCAAAAATTAACTCATTTCAGCTAATCTATCATCTTTTCAACTGGTTGGGATACTTTGAAAACCGTCGAAAAATCGCCTAAAACCATGGCTTAACCAGTTTAATTTTTGTTCAAACTATGCACTCTCGATAACTCATTGAAAACTACGCCTAAAATCACTAAAAAAGCTCCTAAGTTAACTAATTTGGGCTTATCCACAATCTTTTGACATTGCTGGGTTACTCTGAAAATGGTCGAAGAATCGCCAAAAGCCATGGATTAACCCCTTTACTTTTTGTCAAATTTATCGACCTCAAGAACTCATTGAAAACTACGCCTAAAATCCCTCTAATCAACCCAAAATTAACTCGTTCAGGATAATCTACCATCTTTTAACCTTGTCGGGATACTTTCAAACTGCTGGAAAAATCGCCAACAAGCATGGGTTAACCCCTTTACTTTTTGGTAAAACATTTCAACTTCGAGAACTCATTGAAAACTACGCCCAAGATCGCTCAAATCAGGCCAAAATTAACTCATTTCATCTAATCTACCATCTTTTGCCCGTGCTCAGATACTTTGAAAATGGTCAAATAGGTCTAAAATTAACTTATGTGGAATAATCTACCATCTTTTCACCTTTATGGGATACTTTGAAAATGGTCGAAAAATCCTCGTAAAACCATGGCATAACCCCGTTACTTTTTAAACAAATTCTTCCACCTCGAGAACTCATTGAAAACTAGGCTTAAAATCGCTCAAATCAGTCTAAAATTAATTCATTTCGGCTAATCTACCATCTTTTGACACTGTTGGAATACTTTGAAAATGGTCGAAGAATCGCCAGAAACCATGGCTTAACCCCTTTACTTTGTGGTCAATTTTTGCGACCTCGACAACTCATTGAAAACAAGGCTTAAAATCGCTCAAATCAGTCCAAAATTAATTCATATGGGTTAATCTACCATCTTTTCACCTTCTTGGGTTACTCGGAAAATGGTCGAAAAATCGCCTAAGACCATGGTTCAACCCTTTACTTTTTGGTTAAATTTTTCGACCTCGCGAAATTATTGAAAACCAGGCATAAAATCTCTCAAATTACTCCAAAATTTACTAATTTCAGCTAATCTACCATCTTTTCACCTTGTTCGGATACTTTGGAAATGGTCGAAGAATCGTCACAAGCCATGCGTTAACCCCTTTACTTTTTGGCGAAATATTTGGACATGGAAAATGGAACAAAATTCTCGTCTCAAACCGCTGAAGTAAAACCAAAACTAAGTGATTTCGCCGGAACTTTGATATTTTTAGCTTATTTCGCAAGTTTGAAATGGATAGAAAGCTCGTCCAAAACCATGGGTTAACCCCTTTACTTTTTGGGGAAATTCTTGCATCTGGAAAATGGAATGAAATGTTCACCTCAAATCACTGAAATCCAGCCAAAACTAAATGATTTTGGCCTGAATACATTTAATACATTGTATCATCTTTTATTACAGAACTAACCTTAATCCTCAGAAGAACGACTTCATCTGGAGTTTGATATCGCCTGACATTTAACCAACAGCAATAAGAAACTTCCTCTCAATGTCAATGCACCAAATATCGAAAATAAAGACAGGATGAAGTCAAACAACGGTACATCCAGGCTCCCTTTGTATGTGATATAGTCTTTGAAATCTGATGAAAAAAGAATAAGTTATTGATGACAACACTTTAAAACCAATAAATTCTGGATTTACCAACATAACAATCAATATCGTACAAATATTTCACCGTTATCTGCGAAGAGATGGTGTGGAACTAGGGCTATGTTCACAAAGTGATACTGCATGCTAAGCTATGGTAACCAAACAATTAACCATGGGCATTGTAAGGTAACAAAATACTAACTTGTCTTCTTCCAAAATACAAATGTAGTGTGAAAGACAAGCTGACTCTCATAAGAAAAGCAGCTGTAATGTGTTGCACATTTGGCATACATTCATCATTCATGCCCTCTAATTGCAAGCCAGATGATTGCTCATAATGAGAACTATCATAAATGTTGTCTTAAGGACAACACGAAAAAATAATCAAAAAGCAAAATTTCCTTTGGCAATACCACAGGCATACAACTGCCTACATGAATCTGACTGATTTGTGTTTAATTGTTTCACATGCCAAATTTATTCCAGGTTTATGAACTGTAGTCTCAAATTGAAGACTTCTGCACTTATGTATTTTCATAAAATTCACTCTGATTTGCTCAAAACACCAGAGTTTTTTGTGAAGTTAGATCTAATGTTTTTAAGTAGTTTCATATCCTTTGACTTTATAAATACCTAGTTGTACTTAAAGTGAAACCTCAAATCAGATGTTACTGTTACCCTTGACTTGATGTTTCAAAGGCCTACAGAGTAGTCACCTTTAGAGGTAAGTAAGAAATGTCGTTCATGTTTTTCCAGTTGTCTGGTTTCTTGAGCCACCATTTCTAGGAATTGTAGTAAGATTATAGATCATAGGTATGTGTGGGTGTTAACCTTTTAACACCATATTTTTTTAAAGAAATTATTAATTAATCAATCTGTTCATACATCTAATCTTCATCATATTAAACTGCAGCTATACATGTGGTTGGAGTTTAAAGGGTTAAGTGTGGTTCCACTGTTTATTGGTGTCTGTGTGGGCTAGTCTCTTTGGTGAGTATAATTATACGGGTGGCAGCACATATAACTGGAAGGCAAGAGGACTGCCAAAAAAGTATTCCCAAATGAATACAGTTTTCAAGACCCAAGTTCTTCTTGTAAGAAAAAATAGATTCATCTATTTATTTCCTGCTGTTAATGCTATATTGCCATTTTTGAATGGTAAAAAATCCCTTCATGGCACTGATAAGCAGTTACTCTTAATCTAAGGTTACAGTTTTTGGCTTCAGGAAAATATTTGTCAAGGATTTTGTCTCTTCAGAGAACACAAAACACGTGTACTAACAAAAAAGAATCAGGAGTTTAAGAAATATTCAAAGAAAATGTTTACCAAAAGAACACAAATCATCTACAGTCCTGTTAAAGGCACACATAAGCTGGCACTACCATTAGCTTAGAGACCTATAAATTTCATTGTTAACAACATCCTTCTGGGAACACTTTTCATGACTCAAATGTTATGGGTGCCTACAGTCGAGTTATGTAGAGGCCAGTGGTAAGCATGGTGCTATTATTTGTTGTGTCAGTATTTGTGCGAATAGTTGTGATCTATAGACTGCAATGTAAATGACTAACTGCCAACTTATACTGGATGAATTTAATACCATGTTACAACCATTATTCAGATCCAAGAATCAAAATTCCTCATAAATTGCTTATTAGTAAATTGTCATTGTTCTTGTTTTACTTAACAATGCAAAAGTGTAATAGAAGAACCAGGCAGAAAATGTATTCAAAGGATGAAAATCAAGGCCCAGCAAAAAATTCATTAGATGGGCATTTTTGTGTCAAAAGGTTTATTAAGATCTAATATTTTAAGGTAGATGAATGATCTTCAAGCTCAATACTCAGAAAATGATTTCTGAGCACCAGATGGGGATCAAACCCACAACCTTCTGATGATCGGTTGGACACTCTAACCATTGAGCTACCAAGACTCAGATGGTGAGCTAACGTGCAAATCCAATATATATGTGTGACCTAAGCAGAAGCCACTATATATTAATAATGATTGAAGCTGAATAAGCTACAATAGGAAGTTCACTTCAATTCCATCCTGTTATGTTCTAGGCAGCCTCAATTTTGGTTTTTTATAGTTGTTACTCTTGGGTTCTGCTGCCACTTTTTCTGGAATGTTTATCAGCTTTGCTCCCATAAATTGACTCTACTAGCTGTGGCTGTTTCATAAATACAGTTAATGGGGGTATTAGTTGGTTTATAAAAAAATATTAGGTGGATTATGCTTGATACAAAACCAAAAAGATTTGTACAAATAACTAGTCACACACTGTCCGGAAACCTAGCTCATAAATAAGTCAAATTTAGCCAGAAATTCATCCTGCTAGCAAGATGTGTGTGTGCTTTTCTAAAATGCCCATTAGGGCCTAAAGTGGCCTTGGATTTTAAGTACAATTTCATTTTATCAATGCCCATTTTTACTTTTTAGAAACCATGGCCATGAGGGCCATGATAAAATTTGAACCCTGGCTGAAATAGAGAAAGAGTATGAAGCCTTATGGCTATACATGTCATACTTTGTAATATAAATGTGTTTTATTGTTGAGGTCTTAAGTTGGAAATGGTGGATTTTGCACAGTATTTCTTTTTGTGTGAATCTCTTGAAAAAAAAAATTGAACACCTAAACCAAGTGCATGGTAAAATGGACAACACAGAGATGAAAAGTATTCATACTGGCACTTTTGCAAATTGGACCATGTGGTGATGAAATATTTCTTCAAGTGGACATAAGTGCCAAATTGTTTGAAATGTGAGGTTATAACATATGCTAAGTAGTAATTACAAGACTTGTCAAAGCAAAACATAACCTTCAAATAAGAAGTGCTCTAATGAAGTTATGACCAGCTACTCTGACTCTTGCAATCACATGGCAGGCATGGAGGATGACAGACAAAGCAATTAATCTCTCCCTGACATACATCCATGCACAGGATGACAAGTAATATTTATGTGTGGAAGAATGCAAGTATCATGATAAGTATTACTTTTATATGTTCTCACATGATGATTCAAGAAAAAAGTTGGCCATTTTATAAAACCTTTAACTGTAACATATTGTGAACTACTACACTGCAGTTTCAAAAAATAGAAAATAAAACAAAACATCAAGGGAATACTTCAGTCAGTTAGTGGTCTGAATATGATTGAATTAGGCAATTAATGTGTAATATTTGTTGCATTGAACTCACATTGTGGGCCCCTTGTGATTACCATTTCTGTGGCTTTCATTTTATTTTGGTTAAAGTCAATCAGCATTATGGAATTCCAACCAAAAACCATAACCAGCCAACAATTTTAAAAAGTAAAGTATAAAACATAATCTGAAAATTAACATCTTGAAACTTGAGATAGAAGTTAAAACAAGATAAAGACAGGTGTGGTAATATTTCAATTTTATTGCAAAGTCATCATCAAACCAACTAAGTTTACAAAACATGCAGAGATCTATATATACATAAAGGATGATGTCATCACTTATTTACATGCTGAGAAGGTAACCAGTAATATCACAGGAAGAGAAAGTTACAATGGTGTGATGACACTAGGGAAATAGTGAGAGCTCTTTGCTAGCTTTTATACCATTATTTACTTCAGGTTTATTATATTTGATTATACTGGTGGCTCTTTTAATCAAATATAATAAACCTGAAATAAATAATGGTATAAAAGCTAGCAAAGAGCTCTCCCTATTTCCCTGGTGTCATCGCACCATTGTAGCTTTATCTCTTCCTTTGATATTACTTGTCAATCCACATAAGCACCCTCTTAAGCTCTTTATTACCTTCTCAGCATGCAAATAAGTGGTGACATCATCCTCTATCTATATATAGATCTCAGCATGTTTTGTAAACTTAGTTGGTTTGATAATGACTTTGCAATAAAGTCAAAATATTACCACACCTGTCTTCATCTTGTTTTAACTTGTATGTCAAGTTTCAAGATGTTAATTTTTGGATTATGTTTTATACTTTATTATGGAATTCAAAAGCAAGATTATGATCTGTTTTCTTGACAACTTAAATGAAGTCCATTTTGAAAATGAAAGGGCTATTAGTGATCCCCAGTTATGCATTCGAAGGATGAAAATCAAGCCCCAGCAAAATATTGGTAAGACAGGCATTTCTGTGTCAAAAGTTTTATAAAGATCTAATGTTTCGTTCCTTAAGATGCAACATCATCTGAGAATGAAACATAATATGATAAAACAATTATTAAAATATTATTACAGGATGATTAGCATTCAAACTCAATCCTACTCTCAACTCTCAATCAAGTTCAGTTCCTCTTTCCTTATTCTGATTCCTTGACCCTCTTTGCCACCTCTGACAACTGATCACTTCCTAATTCCTTTCAAATGCTAAATTCAGCCTTTAATAATAGTTTAATAATTGTTTTATTGTATTATGTTTCATTCTGTGATGATGTTGCACCTTAAGCAACAAAACATTAGATGTTTGATGTTTGAGGAAATGTGAGAGCTTGGATATATTAAGGTAGATGAATGATCTTCAAGCTCAATACTTATAAAATGATTTATGAGCCCCAGACAGGGATCGAACCTGCAACCTGATGACCGGTTAGACGCTCTAACCACTGAGCTACCAAGACTCAGTTGGTGAGCTAAGGTGCAAATCTGATATATATGTGCAACCTAGGTGGAAGCCACTATATATTAACAGCTTATTCAGTGTTCATTGTTTGAGGCCTATATAAATGGTACGTGCATATACATGTTGTAATGTTAAGTACAGTGCTGTGCAATATTATTGGTTGGACAAATGGACAGGGGAAAGGCTTGTATGTTGAAACACAAACCAATCAAAACTATTCAGCATAAGTTGGTCCCCTAAATTAATGTTTGAAAGTGGTTTAATGTATATACAACCAAATACTTGGGCTTAGTAAAAATGAACATGGCTTTGGATAGAAAAAATTCAATTTAATCCCTGCTAAGCACTTTCCAGGTTTTGAGGTAGTCAACATTTTCAGGTACTTCATGATGCACAACAGTTTTTTGGTTTGATGTTTAAAACTTTTAATGGTTCATCCCTGTGATAGGTAAAGTGTCATGATCTGGCATAATCCCTGAATGGGTTAATAATGATCATTTTTATGGTTATTTGCATAATACCCAATTCTTAATCAGTTTATATTTGTTGCTCAAAAACTTGCAAAGTAATTTAGAATGAATAACCAAACTGGAATGTAGACTGCTACATTCCAGGGTTAATACTCAATTTTTAATAAAAACTTCATGACAAAAATGCTGTTATAGTCTGCAATTTGTTAGCATTAAGAGGTTACTGGCAAACTAAAAACCCTCTTTTCCACCTAATTTCTTGATTGCAAGAAAAGGTGCACATATACTCTAAATGTTTAGTAGAAATTTATCACATACCAAATATGACAAGATAGCTAAATTTTATGGAATTGTACCATACAGATTCCTAATATGTAGGTGCAGTTGAGGTCTTCATTTTAGGTTGAGCACTTTATATTTTGGAAGAAGAAAGAGTTCGTTTGACCATGAAATGCTGACTATGCTGACATACATGTATGTCAATGACCAGAGAATTTAAAATTTCAATTTGAAAATTTCAGGATGTAGGATGCCCGTTGGAAGAACATATAGTTTTGTGGTGTATTCCGGCACTCTCCTGCCACAAGTAATTTCATCAAAACCAAGAATGGTGGTCTGTTGTTAAGTATGGAACGTGAATGTCACCCTATTATAACACTGTACTAATAAATGCTAACAAAATGGTGAAATAACATTTAAACCAGGGTCATTTCATGTAAACCTCGCGTCAGAGACGTGGAGTCTCGCTCTGCATACTCTAGAAACGTTATTTCGGAACAAATATAACGCCATTTATTAAATTTATCCGAGAAAGACAATTGTACGCCAGTACGCCAACAGGTGGCCTGCTCCCACGCCGGATATCTCCGTTTCTGTCTACATAAAATGCAGTTTTCCAAGCTGAAAAAAGGCGCCCACTTCCAATTACTTTCGTGTAATATGAAACTAGTTGTGGCTTGACTTAAACTCTCGACTAAAACATCAAATAATCTTATGACACGTGTAGCGGACCGAAAGCAAGTGTGGCTTGAGCATTGAACATTCTTGAGTCGTTTTCCTGCTTTTACTTAGCGAGTCGAAACAAAATTTTAAATCACGAAATAACAATGAAAGCATTCCGATAGAAACTAATGTCAATAACGATAACTAACCATCTCCAAGAAAGCTTTTACAGCCCTACACGTGAAATGTGAACGATAAGATTATAAGAATTAACAAACCTTTTTGACCGAAGCAAACTGTGAAAGATTCATTGCACTTTTCAGCATTCTTTTCTGCCTGCCATGAACGGAATTTAAAAGATAAACCCTGTTCAAAAGAGCAAAAATAGTAAGGTAAGTTCACTAGAATCAAATAGATCGTCACATGCAAACTTGGTCAGAGAAATCTTCTTTCTGAATGCAGGTGACAACAAGACGAAACAGTATGCTTCCTACCTTCAACTTCTCGATGTTTGCATGATTGAGAAGTTCACAACGACCATTTGAGGTTTTAAATTCACAGGTAAAGTCACTAGTTAAAAAGGGCGCCATGTTGTATGCGAATTTCTACTTCTAGTCATGGTCATGCTTCGCGTTGGGCGCCAAAATGATCCAAACCCCAAGGGACGAAAATCAGTCTAAAGATTGGCTAAACCTAGTTGTGCACGGGGATTGACCTATCACATTCCAGCGTGTTTCTTGAGAATCCAAGTTTAAGTCAAGATACCACCAAAGAATAAGTTTGTCGAAAGTCTTATTATTGGAGAAATAAACATAATTACTCAAAACAACTGGAATAAAAAAACTGGACTAAACAGCCCGTACCTCGGATACGAAATGACCCATTTAAAGCCTAACTTTAGACGGCTCGATGTAATTTTTTTTCTCGACAAAATTTCATGCAGTTGAGAGTCGAAAAAAAGCCTGGAGAAAGAACCACAGATAAAAATTGAGCTGACAAGGATAAAAAGTTGACATGTTTCACAATAATGGTTCATAATGTTGATACGGAAACCACAGGTCATGTAGGACATGCTGATCAATTGAACCTTCAGACATCTGTAAAACTATTATTACCCTGTCCCTGATTCCTGATAACCAAATGGTTAATTTATCCCAAATATTTTCTTAGCATTGAAGCTTTAGGAACATTTTCATGTTATTTGTCTTGAACAGACTGAAAGTACAAAACCTACATTCTCATTGTGTGCATTGTAGAGCAAGAAAAAGGAGCACAAAACTCAATTATGTAATGGACTTAAGAAATTGAGATTTAATAATCAGTTATCATATCAGATCATAAAGCAACGGAATTACCCTGCTTGGGATATATTTGCAGCCATCAGATTGTCACTGCTTTACCTTGCCATGATATAATTACCATGTAATGGCATTGGCTAAACTAACTGTTCTACTGCTGGTAAAACTTTTCCTCTTGAATGAAAGAAAAATAACAGATGTGCCTATATATAATCTGTAAAGGGACATGATGCATAACTGTGAATTAAGATGGGAAAAATGATTTGTGAAAATGACAGCTGCTTTTGTTGGCAACTGCTACTAAATATTAACCAGTAAGGGTAAGCACTCCATTGTGCTGTATAAATTTGTCTGGTGTTAGTTGAAATGAAGTTCTAAGACTATACACCCATGCCCACTAACAGGTTAATCAAGTTTGCAGTCAAACTGCCAAAGGTCTGGCAGCCTACTCTGCTCAATAAATTTAGTTAGGATTACTGAAAAACATTTGTAAAATCCACCCCTGGCCCTGAATGGGTTAAGTACTTTAACAAAGAGGTCCCATCAAGTTTTGCTTCTGTGCATTGAAAGTTCATGAACGAGAACAGCTTCTTTCCAACACTTGTGACTAGCAGTTTTGTTGCTAAGGACTAACCTTGGTTGTAAAGTAGAGTTATGAAAAAAATTATGTAAGGTTCGATTTCTTCAGTGGTGAGAATGTCTAATTTTTTAGATACTGAATTACAGTGGCATTTGAAATTTGGATGAGTCCCAAAACCTATTGAAAGTGAGCATAGTTTTAACTGACAGGCCTTTAGCCCCTCCAATAAAACATAGCAGTGAATAAAACAATTTGTTACAGCTTAGAGAATGAGCAGAATAAAATGTTGATATGAGCAATAAGATGTAAGGAGTAACTGTCTTGTACATCAGTTGATGTAAAAGTTGTATTATATTGTATTGAGGTGATAAAAAAAGAAATGGCAATGGCTTGTTTGGAATGGGTCAATTGTAATTTGCAGGCAATGCAGGTATGAAGAATAAGTCAGCTGTTGCAAAGTAAACAGGGGTTATTAGTTAATGGGTCATGGAGTTGTGTCCTGTAGAAGTATTAGTGTTTGGTTTTGTGTTTATACAGTTGATGGTGATTGCATTACATGTAATTTTGTATCGCATTATGTTATGCTGGGTTAGCTATGATTCTGATCTGACACTGATGCATGGCTAACAGTGCTGTTTGTAAAGCATTTGTGATGAGGATGCTTCCCCTTTATAGGTGAAATGATTTGCTGTTAGCCAAAGTAAAATTATAGAAGACTAACAGTGGTATAGGGATTATTGTTCAAGTTGTGCTGAGAGTTTATGGGGCAAGATTTTGAACCTGCTGTATGAATGACTTGCATATGAATGATGAGTTTTGAAGAGAGAGAACATGTGTAAAGGTATTATTTGTTGTCTTTGTTTCAGTTATGTAAGAAGAGAAGATGTAGTTTGCATTTTCCTTGTCAGTGAGTAATGTAAATGATAATTAATAAAGGTAAAGGATTAAATAAAGAAGTGATCATAGCAAGTATTGTTTCAATGCAGTAATGTTCTTGTTTGCAGATGTTTAGTTGAAGATGAGAAGGGTGAAAAAAGAATGAAATGATTTTAGGCTAGAATAAAGTTGTGATGAGAATTGATTATAATGTAATTGAGAATTAGTAAAGCTAGAAGATTGAAGAAAAAGGTAATCATACCAAGTATTGTTTCCATGAGGTGATGTTCTTGTAAAAGATGGTAAAGAAAATGATTTTGTGATTTTGAATTTTTGAGTGTTAGTGTTTTTTTTTTTTGGGGAATGTATGAAACGATAAAGAAAGATTAAATTTGAGAGTTATTTAGGTGGGTAACAGAAGTAAAAATAAAAATAAGATAGGAATAAATACTTAGGAGAAAGTGAAACAGTTTGAAGGGTTGATGTGACCAGCGGCAGGTTGTGATTTTGGCGCGCAGTTTGATTGTTTTCTTTGCGAGAGACGTTAGCAATGGCGGTCAGTCGCAGGATTTGTGGCTGTTCGTTCATTCATGAAATTCGGCTCTGTCTAACAGTCGTAGCTGGCCTAATGGACATCATGCAAAGTCCGAGGATGGCCGATCTGCCACAAGCCTTTCAAAGAATCGAGAGGTGCCTTTACTTGCCTGGAATTCGTTTCCGACAGTGGGCGTTCTGGGCAGAGGCGCGACTAAGAGTCGAAATAAGTTTAGGGCTGTAAGTGTTGTAAAAAATTTTTTTAAAAATTTAGACTATGATATCTTTGAGATATGATAGTAAGTCTCTCGCGTAGGATATGTTTGGGTTTGCGATTTTGACCCCGAATTAGACTTATATATATATATATATATATATATATATATATATATATATATAATCTGTATATATGTATGTTTGATGCAATAACAGGGTGCTGTGGAAGGTATCAGAAATATCCCATAATGCACTACAGGCATGGCATAGATTAAGTAAGGCAAGGCTGTGTCGTGCGTGACTGATGCGTGCCAATCCACGCCTTAACGATAAGCCAATCCACGCGTTCGTTTACGCGATCGGGGAAAGTGGGAGGTGAACGAGCCGTCTCTTAGTAACCGGCAAGGTAAATTTAAAGCTTTATCGTCGACCAACGATTCAAAGTCTTTCGTGCAGCAGAATTTAACATCTTTAAAGAGAAAACATGCGAGCAGACTGGAGGAGCACGTCAATCATTCTCTCCCATCTACCCTAATGTATTTGGTGACGAGAAAAAGTGCGGCTTTCGAATCGAGCGCGCCAAGAATGGCGACCGAGACATGTTTGAGGAAGTTGATCGTCCAGGTTAGTGTAGTCTTGAGAAAGACTGTTGCTTGAAGTGACTGACGTTTCGACAGCCTTAGCGGCGGTCATCTTCAGAGTCAATCTTGAGAAAGACTGTTGGTTGAAGTGACTGACGTTTCGACAGCCTTAGCGGCGGTCATCTTCAGTCACTTCAACCAACAGTCTTTCTCAAGACTACACTAACCTGGACGATCAACTTCCTCAGACATGTCACGATTCTCCCAGGTTCAAACCATTTACTTTAATGGCGACCGACTTGGTCGATCTTTCGCTACCTAGCCGGTTTAATAAACGAGCCGATCTTATGAAAACATATCGCAAAAGACCTGAGCGTGACGAGCTAGCCTAGCCGATCCCATCTGGTCATCATCTTATGCATGCACGACTCCACAAAATCTTTTCGCTCGAGGGAAAGTGATATGCGTCTCGCTACACCATACGGCCGTAGACTGATGGAAACGGTCGAAGCGCGGAAGCCTAAATTGCACGAGTATGCTTGCGAGTAGGGGACCGTTCGTTGGTTTATCAAGAGTTTGTATTTGAGTTGGGATTTGAGTTAGTGTCCGCGCAGCAAGACTTCAAATAACCACGGCCTACTTAAGATAACCACGACCTACCAAAGTCTAACAAAGATTAGCAAATTCTAACAAATTCTAACAAAGCCTAACAAAGTCTAGCAAAGTCTAACAAAGCCTAACAGAGTCTAACAAAGTATAACAAAGTCTAACAAAGGATAACAAAGCTTAACAAGGTCTAACAAAGTCTGACAAAGCCTAACAAAATCTAACAAAGTCTAATAAAGTCTAACAAAGCTTAAAGTCTAATAAAGTCTAAACAAAGCTTAAAGTCTAACAAAGTCTAACAAAGCTTAACAAAGTCTAACAAAGCTTAACAAAGTCTAACAAAGTCTAACAAAGTCCAACAAAGCCTAACAAGGCTTAACAAAGTCTAACAAAGTCTAACAAAGTTTAACAAAGCTTAACAAAGTCCAACAAAGCCAAACAAGGCTTAACAAAGTCTAACAAAGCCTAACAGAGTCTAACAGAGTCTAACAAAGCCTAACAAAATCTAACAAAGTCTAACAAAGCCTAACAGAGTCTAACAGAGTCTAACAAAGCCTAACAAAATCTAACAAAGTCTAACAAAGTCTAACAAAGTCTAACAAAGTCCAACAAAGTCTAACAAGTCTAACAAAGTCTAACAAGTCTAACAAAGCTTAACAAAGCCTAACAAAGTCTAACAAAACTTAACAAACTCCAACAAAGTCTAACAAAGCTAAACAAGTTTAACAATGCTTAACAAAGGCTGACAAAGCCTAACAGAGTTTAACAAAGTCTAACAAAGCCTGACAAAGCCTAACAGAGTTTAACAAAGTCTAACAAAGCCTAACAAAATCTAACAAAGTCTAATAAAGTCTAACAAAGCTTAAAGTCTAGCAAAGTCTGACAAAGCTTAACAAAGTCTAACTAAGCTTAACAAAGCTTAACAAAGCCTAACAAAGTCTAACAAAGCTTAACAAAGCTTAACAAAGCTTAACAAAGCCTAACAAAGTCTAACAAAGCTTAACAAAGCTTAACAAAGTCTAACAAAGTCTAACAAAGTCCAACAAAGCTTAACAAAGCTTAACAAAGTCTAACAAATCCTAACAAAGTCTAACCAAAGCCTTAACCAAAGCCTTAGCCAAAGCCTCAACCAAAGCCTTAACCAAAGCCTTAACCAAAGCCTTGACCAAAGCCTTAACCAAAGCCTTAACCAAAGCCTTAACCGAAGCCTTGACCAAAGCCTTAACCAAAGCCTTAGCCAAAGCCTCAACCAAAGCCTTAACCGAAGCCTTAACCGAAGCCTTAACCGAAGCCTTAACCAAAGCCTTAACCAAAGCCTCAACCAAAGCCTACTAATCCAATCTTAAACAAACCTATGACCAAAGATGTGGCGAATAATATTTGGTTGCAATCACCTCCAAGCCTCTATCTACACTTACCAAGACATATGCCTAAGGTCTCTCCCTATAGGAGACTCCAATGTTTTTGCTCGAGGGAAAGTGATACCTATGTTACTAGCACGCACAGATTAAAACAGCCCAACCCCACAAGCCTAAACTGAAGGAGTATAGATTAAAAATGACTTCTTACTCTATATTGTCCGTTTATACTTAAGATAATAAAATCCTACCAAAGCCTAACCAAAGTTTAACAAAGCCTAACCAAAGTTTAACAATAGTCTAAAACCTTAACCAAAGTTTAACAATAGTCTAAAACCCTAACCAAATCTGTCTGTCCATCTGTTTGTCTGTCTGTTTGTCTGTCTGTTTGTCTGTCTGTTTGTCTGTCTGTTTGTCTGTCTGTTTGTCTGTCTGTTTGTCTGTCTGTTTGTGTGGCTGTTTATCTGTCTGTCTGTCTGTCTGTCTGTCTTTCTTTCTTTCTGTCTGTTTATCTGTTTGTTTTTTCTCTGTCTGTTTATCTGTCTGTTTATCTGTCTGTCTGTCTTTCTTTCTGTCTGTTTATCTGTTTGTTTTTTTCTCTGTCTGTTTATCTGTCTGTTTATCTGTCTGTTTGTCTGTCTGTTTGTCTGTCTGTTTGTCTCTGTTTGCCTGTTTGTCTGTTTGTCTGTCTCTATTTTTTCTGTCTGTTTGTCTGTCTGTCTGTTTGTCTGTCTGTTTGTATGGCTGTTTGTCTGTTTATCTGTTTGTCTGTTTGTCTGTTTGTCTTTTTGTCTGTTTATCTGTTTGTTTTTTTCTCTGTCTGTTTATCTGTCTGTCTGTTTGTCTTTCTTTCTTTCTGTCTGTCTGTTTATCTGTTTGTTTTTTTTCTCTGTCTGTTTATCTGTCTGTTTGTCTGTCTGTTTGTCTCTGTTTGCCTGTTTGTCTGTTTGTCTGTCTCTATTTTCTGTCTGTTTGTCTGTATGTTTGTCTGTCTGTCTATTTTGTCTGTTTGTCTGTCTGTCTGTTTGTCTACATGTCTGTTTGTCTGTCTGTTTGTTTGTTTTTTTCGGTCTGTTTGTCTGTTTGTCTTTCTGTTTGCCTATTTTTTCTGTCTGTCTGTTTGTCTATCTGTTTGTCTATCTATTTTTCCGTCTGTTTGTCAGTCTGTCTTTCTATCTTTTTGTCTGTCTGTCTTTTTGTCTGTCTGTCTGTTTGTCTGTCTATCTGTCTGTCTGTCTATTTTGTCTGTTTTTCTGTCTATCTGTTCGTATGTTTGTCTGTTTGTATATTTTGTCTGTCTGTCTGTTTGTCTATCTGCCTGTCTGTCTGGATGTCTGTTTATCTGTCTGTTTGTCTATCTGCCTGTCTGTCTGGATGTCTGTTTATCTGTCTGTTTGTCTATCTGCCTGTCTGTCTGGATGTCTGTTTATCTGTCTGTTTGTCTGTCAGTTTGTTTCTGTTTGTCTGTCTGTCTGTCTGTTTGTTTTTCCTGTCTGTTTGTCTGTCTGTTTGCCTATTTTTCTGTCAGTTTGTGTGTTTGTTTGTTTGTCTTTCTATCTGTCTGTCTGTCTTTCTTTCTGTTTGTCTGTCTGTTTGTTTCTGTTTCTTTGTCTGTCTGTCTGTTTGTTTTTCCTGTCTATCTATCTATCTGTCTGTCTGTCTGTCTGTCTGTCTGTCTTTCTTTCTTTCTGTTTGTCGGTCTGTCTGTTTTTTTTCTGTCTATCTTTTTGTCTGTCTATTTTCGGTCTGTTTGTCTGTCTGTTTGTCTGTTTGTCTGTTTGTTTGTCTGTTTGTTTGTCTGTTTGTTTGTCTGTTTGTTTGTCTGTTTGTTTGTCTGTTTGTTTGTCTGTTTGTTTGTCTGTTTGTTTGTCTGTTTGTTTGTCTGTCATTCAGTCTATCTGTTTGTCTGTTTCTCCATCTGTCTGTCTGTCTGTCTGTTTGTCAGTTTGTCTGTCTGTCTGTTTGTCAGTTTGTCGGTCTGTCTGTTTGTCAGTCTGTCTGTCTGTCTGTTTGTCTGTCTGTCTGTTTTTTCTGTCTATTTTTTGTCTGTCTATTTTCTGTCTGTTTGTCTGTTTGTTTGTCTTTCATTTTGTCTGTCATTCAGTCTGTCTGTTTGTCTGTTTCTCCATCTGTTTGTCTATCTGTTTATCTATCTGTTTGTCTGTATGTTTGTCTGTCAGTTTGTATGTCTGTTTATCTGTCTGTTTGTCTGTTTTTCTGTTTGTCTGTTTGTCTGTTTGTCTGTTTGTCTGTTTGTCTGTTTGTCTGTTTGTCTGTTTGTCTGTTTGTCTGTTTTCTCTGTCTGTTTGTCTATCTTTTTGTCTATCTATTTTCTGTCTGTCCAAAACCCTAACCAAATCCTAACCAAATCCTAACCAAATCCTAACCAAATCCTAACCAAATCCTAACCAAATCCTAACCAAATCCTAACCAAATCCTAACCAAACCCTAACCAAACCCTGACCAAACCCTAACCAAAGGCTAAACAAAGCTTACTAATGCAATCTTATACAAATGTATGACCAAAGATGTAGTGTATAATATTTGGTTACAATCTTATGCAAGCCTTGTCATAAACAATTATCGAGCAAGAGCAAGCAACCCCAAGACTACCGTTTTTGCTCAAAGGAAAGCGATACCTATCTTACTACAGCACACACAGACAGACAGAAAAAAAGACAAACAGACAGACAGAAAGACAGACAGACAAACAGACAAACTGACAAACAGACAAACAGACAAACAGACAAACAGAGAGATAAACAGACAAATAGACAAACAGACATACAAACAAACAGACAGACAAACAGATTAACAGACAGATAGATAAACAGATAAACAGACAAACAGACAAACAGTCAGACAAACAGACAGACAAACAGACATACAAACAGACAGACAAACAGACATACAAACAGACAGACAAACAGACATACAAACAGACAGACAAACAGACAGATAAACAGACATACAAACTGACAGACAAAAAGACAGATAGACAGAGAGACAAACAGACAAACTGACAAACAGATAAACAGACAAATAGACAAACAGACAAACAGACAGACCGACAAACAGACAAACAAATTAAAAGACAGACAGATAAACAGATAAACAGATAAACAGACAAACAGACAGAAAAAAAGACAGACAAACAGACTGACAAACATACTGACAGAGAAAAAGACAAACAGAAAGACAAACTGAGAGACAAACAGACAAACAGACAGACAGACAGACAGACAGACATACAGACACACAGACAGACAGACAGACAGATAAACAGAAAGACAAACAGACAGACAAACAGACAAACAGACAAACAGACAGACAAGCAGACAAACAGCCAGACAAACAGACAGACAAACAGACAGAAAAACAGACAGATAAATAGACAGACAGACAGATAAATAGACAGACAAACAGACAGACAGATAAATAGACAGACAAACAGACAGACAGACAGATAAATAGACAGACAAATAGACAGACAAACAGACAGACAGACAGACTGACAAACAGACAAACAGACAAACAGGCAGACTGACAAACAGACTGACAAACAGACAAACAGACAAACAGACAAATAGACAGACAAACAGATAAACAGACAGACAAACAGACAGACAAACAGACAGACAAACAGACAAACAGACAAATAGACAGACAAACAGATAAACAGACAGACAAACAGACAGACAAACAGACAGACAAACAGATAAACACACAGACAAACAGACAGACAAACAGACATACAAACAGACATACAAACAGATAGACAGACAAATAGACAGATAAACAGACATACAAACTGACAGACAAACAGACACATAGACAGAGAGACAGAAAGACAGATAAAAAGACAGAAAAACAGAAAGACAGACAGACCGACAAACAGACAGACAAACAGACAGACAGAGAGACAGAGAGACAAATAGTGAGAAAACAGTTGACAAACAGACAGACAGAGAGACAGAGAGACAAATAGTGAGACAAACAGACTGACAA